>CM066924.1:7348576-7948576 GCA_033964015.1 Scolanthus callimorphus
ATGTTTGCGCTTTGGATATTTTACAAAGAAAAATCATGGCAAAACAGGACGCTAACCGCGATAAAAACGGTCAGCTTTCAATGCACTTCAAATTGATCATATGACATTACGCTTTTCGTGGATCTTTATTATTGTTACAGACAGCAATTTCATTTCACAAACAACGCGAAAAATACCAGGCACACGAACAGCTCCCACGATAACAAAAACACTGACAGAATAACGTGGCACGTTTCCGGTTTTATAAAAGCTCTTACACTACCTCCGACGATAGTGCAGATCGCTCTCGCGATCAGGATTAATTTTGATAATTACACGCAGAACGACAACAAACAAACGCAACGATGTTTTTGTGATTAAATGAAAGATCGTAACAGTCCGTAACGATAGCTCTGCTAGTCTGCGTAGCTCTCCTGACCGTTCAGTTCATGGTTGGGTAGGAGTGCGTTTCTACGATCCTTGCAGTATGAAAAAAGTGTGCCTTGGTCTGAGACAAGTAAACGAAAGAAGACGAAGTACTAATCTTTGCTTCCGTGTAACTGAAGTTAGTTGGTAACGCTTTTTTGTAAGAAAGAAATAAGCTTTGTTAAAAGCGAAAACACACGTCTCCCTAGAAGAAAACGTAGCGTCATGACGTTAGTAAAGCGAAGCAATTGGAACTCATCACAGAGCATTTTCTAGACAAACAAAAGTTGTTAAAGTTAAATAGCAGCTATATCCATGTAACAAAACAGGCGAAAAGAGCAAAATATGTTACGGCACTTGGAAAAAAATATTGCGCATCCCGCATAATTTCGTATTTTTAGCGCATAATTTCGAATTTTTAGCGCATAATTTCAGAAAAAATCCCGCATCAAACCACGGGCCCTAAATTGTGGCTTCTCATATCAGGGCCCAACATTAACTTTTTTCAAGAGGTGCAATTGGCACCAAAAAAACTGGTTGCCAAATAGTGAAGTTTTTGTTACCATAATAAAAATGTGGTCACATAGTTTTTTTCCTGCATAGCGGCTCTAAAAGGGAAGAGAGTCGGGCGAGCGAAAACCAGAAATAGAGCGGGCTGCAAGGCCCCGACTCCCTCCTTGACTCCCTCCCCTTCCCTTTTAAGAGCCGCTACGCAGACTAGATATGATTGGCTCACAAGGACACAGATTGCATTGATGGACAGCACAGAAAACCCAACTGCCAACCGCGGCAACGTGGTGAAGTGGCATGTTACCTAAAACAGCAGGGCCCATGGTTTGATGCGGGATTTTTTCTGAAATTATGCCTGATTTGTTCTGTAATTATGGGCTAAAAATATGAAATTATGCAGATTGTGCAATATTTTTTCCTAGTGCCGTAACATATTTTGCTGTTGTTAGCTATTTTGTTAAATGGATATACAGTAGCTGCTAATTGACTTTAACAACTCTTGTTTGTGTATAAAATGCTTTGCGATGAGTTCCATTCGCTTTACAAATGTAATGACGCTACGTATTATTTTAGGTAGACATGTGTTTCACTTGTAAGAAAGCTTATTCTTACAAAAAGCATTACCTTTTTCATACCACAAGGATTGTAGCAACGCACTCCTATTAAACCATGAACTGAACGGTCACGAGAGTTACATGCAGACCATCGGAGCTATCGTTACAATCTCTCATGATCACAAAAACATTGTCGTGCTTGTTTGCCGTCATTCTGCACGTAATTCTGAAAATGAATCCTGATCACGAGAGCGATCTGCACTATCCTCAGAAGTAGTGTAAGAGCTTTTATAAACCGGAAATGTGGGAAAGGAGTGCCACGTTTCTGTCGTGAAAAATCTGTGAACTATGCGTTTCCGCACCTAGCACATCAAACCATGGGCCCTGACTAGGCTATGTTTTGCAACTGCTGGAGCTGATATGAAATTCACTCAAGCCATGGGTTGGATTCTTGCATGAAGCTGAAACAGCAAATGTTAACATACTGATACTGTGTTTTCTGACCCCTGGTCTTTTGTTTTCCAGACTTTTGTAATTTTGTCCCTAAAGCAAGCATCAGGGCTCTAGCAGAGGCTGATGACCATGAAGTTGTGAGAGAAGTACAGGTAACCAAGTGTTCTCCTTAATCCAGTCAATATCATTTGGAGCCAATCATGGTACACAATTTAAACAGGCACTCTGAAAGTGCTGACAAACAGCCCAGGGATGCAGTGCTGTCAGAACATGCTGGTAACCACTGGAGCTCTGCTGGCTACTTAATGCTATTCTATGCTTCACTGCCAGCTACTTTTCATCAGATCAAAACCATATGAATTACATAGCCACTTAAAGTAGCCAAACTGGACAATATTATGTATTGTGTCATCTTATTGGTCACTTACCCACCAGTTAAGGACCAGTGAAAGCAAACAATAAATAAGCATGAATGAAGACCAATTTGGTTTGTCTGGGTAAAAAATACATTCTTCTTCTTCTATGATTCTTACAAAATGACAATGTTTTTTTTTCAAAATGAGTTTACGCTGTTTATCATGCAAGAAATAAAAAAGACATGTTGCAGATTGTGTGCATCAGTGACCAAAACTAAACATCTTGTTGTTAAAACAAAATGCCATGTACCGGTATTATTCACACTTCAAAATGGCAAATAATTATTTTACAAAGCAAAGGAGCTCTGCTATGATTGGATGAGATTACTGTGAAATCCAAAATTAATTTGTCCAAGAAGTTCCATCAAGAAAGCAACGTGTGTAGGTATATAAAGGGGATATTATTTTTAGTGCAAATATTGTTTCCAATCTCTGTAATGTTCATTGTTATATAGCGAGTGCTCGCTCCAACCGATCGTGCGCTCTCATTGGCTAAATCAAAGTCACGTGGTGAAGTACAAATCAAATATTCCCGATCAGTTAATATTGCGAAAAATTATTGACCGGTTGGGGAATATTGCTTTCGCGCGTCGCGTTTGAGAGCGAGAAAAAATAGAAGTTATTGTAAACATGCGAGTCTTATTTAAAAAGACCTTTGCTAATTTTGATAAGTTTTTGTTAATGCAAGAAAATTGTGTTACTTAGAAGTGTTTTCCCTTTACATGATGCAGCCGGTGCACACTTTGTAACTTCACTTTCATTCTTGAAAATACGTTTGTTTTGACTTAATAATTGCAGTATGTTTTCTGCTATATAACAAAACACTTAATGACTACTCCCTCGGGAAACACCATTTTTGTTTCCCTTGAATCTCGATGTCTCGGGAAACATCGAGATTCTCGAGAAACAAAACTGATGTTTCCCTCGGGAGCAGTCATTAAGTGTATAATATTGTTTCAGGAATTCTATGCAGATTATTATGCTGTCAGTCCACATCTGTTCTCACTCAATATAAGTTGCAGTATGAAGGTATGCATTTGCGAAATAAATGTGCCAAGAAAAACATTTTTTTGTCAAATGGGAAATGGAAGCCCAGGTACTACACTAGCCAGAGCTGGAAATTACTGCCAGCCATTGGATAATCTGTCTGTCTGTCTGGATAAGTCTGATCAAAATTATTGCTAAATGTCTCACCAATTTTCAGAAACTGTATGTCTGGCCAATTTTCAACATCATTGCAAGCATCACAACGATGTAAAAAACAGAGATGCTTTCAAGCCCATAGCCAGACACTGCAATCTTCCTGGCCACTCTATGGATCATACGACCATTTGTGGTGTTTCCCTTCACAATGTAGAAAAGGAAAACAAGTTCATCTTTTTACTCCACTGCTGCTCGTCCCTGCAGTATCAATAAGAAATTTTCTTTTATCAAGGCACGCATCCTGCTCCCTGTATCCAATTATCACCTCCCATTGCCTGCAGGTTGCATAGCAACTGCCATGCTAATTTAATATATATGCCGCACCCCTTTCTTTGCTCTGACGAAGGGCTCGAAACGCTCGAAACATCAGCTCAACACTTTTCGGAACACGTATAAATCTCAACCCCTGGCTGTTATATAATTATTCAGACTTTCATACGTACAGCTCATTGAATATTCACTTTCCCATGATATCAGTAAGCATTATTGTCACTGTCATCATGTGATAATATTATTTTGGCCTTCACTGAGATGACCAGACTCCCTTGCCAGGAGTCTGGACTGTTAATGGCAATTCCTAGTTCAGACGGCATTGGCATTTGATGCAAAAGTCTGGCTCATTGTAAACTATTGGCGTTTTAGACTAGACGAAATATCAGAAAATTGCAATATTTAAGGCGCATGAGGCATTTTTTAGTAAAAGCTGGCAACAAGAGTTTTCTTATGTAATTTTTCACGCTGAATCCGAATTTTCTTGTTGCCATCCCTGATTTTGCATTTTAATCGGTGAAAATGACGTCATCATGATTGACAGCTGTTCGCGAACCCCTTAAAATAGTTTTGTCGCTATATTTCAAATTCGAACGAATATTTTACTTGAACAGGATAGTTTAGAATGTTCTATACGAAACATTGTCGTATTATTCGGATATGGTGCTGCTGTGATATTCAAAATGGCGGATCCAAGATGGCCGCCATATCGTCAAATTTGATTTTTAGAAACTATCTGTCTGGTAGTCAAAAAAGACATGGAAATAAATACCTGACAATGAATTCAAGGTATCACAGTATGAAATGCAGTGCTGCTGGTCGAATGAAGCCATATTAAATATATAAAAGGCAAATCAATATGAAAAGGTGAATCAGATTCACCGCTGCTTCATTCTACCATCTAAACGATATTCACCATTTTTCAATGATCATCCTTAGTCCCGGCAACAAAACTGTGCCTTTGAAGTCCTTATATCAAAGTTCGTTCACAACGATCATGCAATCTGCTGCCCCCGTGGCATAATCGAAAAATAGCAGAAACCTCAGGACCAGCAGAAAAGCTCAAAAGGAAACCTCAGACAAGAAAGGGGTCGGAATAGGAAAGGGCTTTCAAGCATAGAGAGCATGCTATTCTTGCATTCGCTACTTTTGCTTATAAGTTCAAAGTTGCTACCACCAGGCTATAAAAAAAAATCGGAAAAGGCTGGAGCAACGCCTAAATTGCCATAGAATGATTTCCCCCTTTATCCCTGCTTTTTTCTTATCTATACTATTATAATCGGGTTGTCTGCACAAACGTTTCTGATTGGCTAAATCGTCCGCACTCACTCCGCTTGGCCCTGAAGCTGTGTCGCCAAACGAAGTTCACAAACCTGAAGAGAAAGTGGATATCTCCACAGTGGGCGTGTTTTGGTTGGAAAAGATTTACACCCTGGGCTAAGTTCTAATTCAAGCGATTTCTTAAGCGAGGGACAAAGCTGCCATCGCCGCCATTTTGAAATCTCCCATAGAAACTAAAAAAGAACTCAGTTCGCACAGCCGAAATCACCATAGTCATCTAAACCTAAATGGTTCTGTCACAGATTACTTGCAGGAATGTGCAGGGATAATTATTATTCGAAAGCTTTAAGCTGAGAAAAATTTTCATTCAAGTTTGAACAAACGTACACCGCCTTGCTTTCTGGAAGCACGCTAAGGCGAAATGCCACAAAGCCATTAATAATATTTTCTAAGTATAAATCCTGACGCTGTATCGCAAACGAAGGACACAAACCAGAAGAGAAGGAGGAAATCTCTCAAGTGGGCGTGTTTTTGTTGGAAAAGATTCACCTTTGGCTAAGTTCTAATTCAAGCGATTTTTTCAGCGAGGGACAAAGCCGCCATCGCGGCCATTTGAAATCTCCCACATAAACTAAAAAAGAACACAGTTCCCTTAGCCGATAGCACCATAGACATTCAAACCTAAATGGTTCTATTACAGATTACTTACATTTGTGTGTAGGGATAATTCTAATTCGAGAAAGATTTGAGCTGAGAAAAATTTCATTCAAAGTTTGAACAAACTCTTACACCTGGCACTGCCTACAGAGCGCGCGCTAATAATGATATTCTCTAAATATTCCTATGATAAACTAAGAAATTTCTTAGAACAGTTTAACTTTACCTGTTTTTTCTCTCGTGCCTTACTGATAAGCATTATACAAACAATTCCGAAGTCAAATGTTTTTCTGTAATAGGCTGCGTTTTCCATTTTAGCGGGTTCTTAGACAGATTTGAGAACCGGACTGACTCACCAAGACACACACACGTGCGTCATTTTCTCCACCAAAATCAGGGAGACCAGTGCAAAACAAACACACAAAAGGGAGGTCATTAGTAATGTAAATCAGCAGTTTATGGAAGGGGGAACTTAGGTTGGGTCTTCTAGCGTCACGAAGTGACGGGCTGTTTTCTTGTCATTATTATTCCTGTGTGTGTAAGAGGAATATTCTTCATGCATTTAAAACAATAGACGTAGGTGTATTTGACTCAGTGATAGGCTTTGAAATCAATACTAGTCATAGTGAGAACTTTTACAGTAGGGACGACTAAGTTGCTATAATTTTGTGGATTGCGCTTCCTACCTAAATTCCCTAACAACAATCATATATTTGCCTATATATTATTCTATTTCCACCATAATCGTCAGTTGCTACTTTTTATGCATTGCAAAATCGTTTAAGTTTTGTCTTTTATTTTTTTTAAGTTTAGCCTTTGAACGTGATGGCCTCAAACAATCAACAGATATCCAAAATGGCGGCACGGCGGCCATCTTGGATCCGCCCATCAGTCACCCTATCCCATAATATAGGTACATTTTTTTAATATCACATTGCCACTTATACATTTGAATTTCACTGGCCGTTAAAAATTGAAAAGAAAAATCGGCGAAAAATTCATTGTAGAGGTTTGTGTGACAGCTGTCAATCATGACGTCATTTCACCTCTTAAAATGCAAAATCTGCGTTGGCAACAAAAAAATTCGGATTCAGCGTAAAATTTCGCATAAGATGGCACTTGTTGCCAGCTTTTACTAAAAAATGCCTCATGAAGTACGATTTTCCGAAAGTTCGTCTAGTCTATTTTGTGCAAAAGCCTTGTGTATTGTAAACTAATGTGGCAGAACAGGAGGCAACGGTGGAATGCAGGAGAGCTGGCATCTTTGCAAATGCCCTTCTAAATCCCACAAATACTTTTTCATGTGATAGGGTGGTCAGTGGGATATTGATTCTCTTGACCGAGTATGTCAGGGTGTGCTCGCCTTGCTCCTGTCACTCAAGAAGTGTCCCATGATTCGCTATCAGCAGTCCTCAGAGCTTGCACACAGACTGGCTGAGAACATCCGGGTGAGTGAATTAAACTGAAACAGTTTATAGCTCAATTTTTCATTTTTGTTACACAGAACATAGACTGCTTGCAATCCCTTCTTTGGCGAACGTCCGTGAAAACGCCGAGCGCGTGATAAAACGAGCGCAGATGGCTTGAAGTACCGAAGGCACGAGTGAGAGCCGAAGGCGCGAGAACGCGCCGCAGGGGAAAAACGTCACACGCCTTCAGCATTCCTCTGGCTTTTCACGTGCTCGTTTCACTCGTGTCGTTTTCGCGGACGTTCGCCAAAGAAGAGACTGCAAGCAGTCTATACCGAACTACTTTCAATGCTGTAACATCACAACCTTTCATCAAATTGAAAGCTCAAACTCTGTTATGTGACAGCCTATGTGGTCCAGGCCATAAATATACACACACCAGCTTTTTGATTATTTGTTCTTTCTAAAACGTTTGTTTGTTTGTTTGTTTTTCTAGCAAAAAATTAATGAAGAAGCAAAGCTGTTTGACTTCAGACGGCCAGATGTGCCTCCTCTGTTGTTAATTTTGGACAGAAGAGATGATCCAGTTACACCTTTACTGAACCAGGTAATGATGCGCACACTAGCCCGTGTACATCCGCTACTGACCCCCAAAGGGGATTAGTGCAGCCTAGTCCCTGGCGTTCTGGGTGGGCTTCCTGTGGCAGAAGCGCGACGTCACAGGAACGTGACGTCACAGGAAAAGCCTTGCAGTGTTTGAGCCCGCGCACATTCATTCAGCGGTTTACCTTCTCACTGCAGACGAGGAACGCCTGGGATGGACCAGGCTGGGATTAGTGGTGTCTCCCGTTACTTATCGTCACGCAACACGATTAGTAACGTGATTTCACAGACGCTATTAATCCTCTTGGAGGTTAGTAGCGGATGTACACAGGCTAGCGCACACCTACTATTTTCTATAATGATAACTATAATATGGTAACTGCCTGGCTGACGGTACGTGTAATTGATGAGACGGTAGGTAAATAATATGAGCATACTATTTGGTGCAAAATACTTGGTACATGTGCAGTATAATTGGGATACAGTAATGAAGGATCAACGTCATTACTTGCCATACCTTGAAGACAGTATAACCAACATTGCAACCAACTGGTCGCCAGTAGCACGCCACTGCACTGATCGTATTAAACATCTCTGAAAGCATACCCATCTATATTCCAGTGGACATACCAAGCAATGGTACACGAGTTGATGACCATCAAGAACAACAGAGTAGACCTGTCAAGGTGTCCAGAGGTGACGCGGGAACTACAGGTGGGTAGAAAACTGGGGTATTCTCAATGAGATATGGATTTACGCTGTATGATGAAAGTATTCTCCTAGGTAAAGTCAGGCTTCACAAGTATTATGACAAACTGAGCATGGCTACCTCGAGGGCAAATCACAAAATTCCTTCCTCTTGTCTTTCTCGTGTTACTTCACGTGATGCTGAAGAGGTATTCCATGATCCGTGATTGAGATTCGTGATTCGTGAATGTCCAATTATACCTCAGCGCGCGTTTCTCGATTTCTGATTGGCTCTCAGCCATGGGTACATAAAGTATGTGCCACGGAATGGGGTTGCATGGGGTGTTGAAGCGCAACTCTTGGATTTATCCGCTAGGCCTAGGAGGCAGTGTGTAAGCCCTACTAGGTCTAAACGCCTATCACACTCAAGCCAGACTCCACCTCCGTCATTAGGACAGGTGCACCCTGGGGAGCCTAGTCTTGCGACTTTGCGAGCCAACGGAGTCACTGGCGCTAGGATGTAAAGTAGCCTCTTTCATTTTAGTCTATGATATCGGTCTCAATGCTCTGCATTTGAGGAAAAGGCAACGAAGTCGTTCTTTACTTTATTTTAATTTCTGGATATTCTATCCAGTGTTACTTGAACTTTGAATTTTGGGAATTTGGTGTTGGTATTTAAGAATTCTTATTTATTGAAGTTATAACTGTTGTTCCATTAACATGAGGGGAAATGCTCATGCATTTAGATTGGGAACCATCAATGTAAGAACTTGTAAATGTGAAAGTAAACTTGCAGACTGTGTGAAACACTGCAAACGGCTAGGGCATGACCTAACATGCATGCAAGAAGTCCGTCAGAGGGGGAATGGTGATATTTGTTTTAAGGACAATGTTTTGAATGGCTGGCGAATATTGTATAATGGAATGAAGACAGCTAGAGCAGGAGTGGCCGTGGTGCTGGCTCCACATGTCATACTGGTGGATGTCCAACATGTGATTGAAGGGAGACTGACAGTAGCAAGGATCAAGGTGAATGGCATCAAACTTGCAATATACAGCTGCTACTGTCCAACTGAAGAGTATGCTGATAGCACCAAAGAGGCGTTTTACCTACAACTGAATAAATCCATACAAAAGACGAAGAAAGACCATCCGTCATATAAGACCATAGTCGCTGGCGACTTTAATGCTACAATTGGATTTGACTGCGACTCCGCTAGCTGGAAAGGTGTAGGCCCCTATCATGTTCAGGACAATACCAGCTTCAATGGGATGAAATTAATAGAAACAGCGGAAAGTAATGCTCTGTGCATCCTCAACACCACCTTTGCAACAAGAACTAATGAACATCTATGGACGTTCCATTCCAACTTAGGATACAAACGGCGACTTGACTATATATTGGCTGATTGGTTTGTAAAGAGATCGACTAGTAACTGCAGGTCCTACCCTATGCAGAGTCTACCGTTTGAATCCGACCACTGTGTTGTCGTTATGGATGCAAGTTTCCCTACCAGAAAAATGGTGAAGAAGATGTTCTCTAAGAACAGAAAGCAGGTCCCCAAGAACCACCCAGACATGCGACAGCTTCGCGATGACCAATCCATTCAAGCAGCGTATAGCGCTAAACTAGATCTGTTGCTCGCAAATGCCCCAGAACCACTGACTGTTGATCATGTTGAAGAGCTGCTGACTAAGTCTGTACAGGTAGCCTCCAGAGAGACAATCCCACAGAGAGTAAAGGTAGAAATTGCAAAACCATGGACGAACCCGGAATATCAAGAACTCACGGCACACCAACATCAAGAGAAAGATCCGGCAAAGAAGAAAGCTATTGCCAAAGAGGTCAGGATGCTTCGCACTCGACTCAAGAATGAATTCTTTAAAGTCAAAGCGGACCAGATAAACCTGGCTAGTGAACAACGTGAAGCCGAGGAAGAGTTCCGCCTGATGAAGAATTATACATCGCTCTCAAAGGAATCCAGGCCACTGATCAGTCCAGATAAACTCAAGACCCACTTTGCAAGTCATTTTGCTGACCGTCCTTACATCCCACAGCCTGAGTTAGAAAGTCCTGAAGACTTCCCACACTTACTGCCACCGGATGACCTGCCTGCAATAGACGAATCTACACCTAATCGTAAGGAGATTGAGAATACCATCAAAAGTCTGAAGAACGGGAAATGTCAAGGTACTGACAAAGTATACTCCGAGCAGGTGAAGTATTCCACGTCTACAAGGCTGATACACTACGTTTTACTACTAGTTGGATTGATATGGACGTGTGTCCAGGTTCCTGCGACATGGCTTAAAGCATCCATTACGTGCCTTTACAAGAGGGGTCTTAAATCTCTTCCAGAAAATTATCGTGGTTTAAGTATAATTGCAACGATCTCTAAAGTGTTATCAGGGATAATTATCGAAAGACTCAGAGACGCGTACGAGCTGATCCTACTACCATCTCAATTTGGATTCCGCGGAAACAGGTCTACATGTGACGCTATATTCATTCTGCGTCATATTTTGCAATTGTCGCAAAAATCCAAAACGCCCTTGTATGTGGCTTTCATAGATCTTAAAGCTGCATACGACTGGATCCCAAGAGAGGCTCTATTTAGATGCCTCGAAGTACGGTTAAGATGCTCACATTTGATAGCAATCCTGCGGGCATTATACACGGGTACCAAGGCATGCATTAAAGGGTCAACCAGCTACTTCGAAACACTAGTAGGCTGTCGACAAGGAGCATTAGAATCGCCTCCTATCTTCAATATATACATGGACTTTGTTGTAAGAGTGGCGCGAAATGAGATACTACAGCGCATCCCAAATGCAGGTTTCAATGTGAACTTCGTCATTCCCAATGAAGTCTCACCAAGAGAATATCGGAAGAAGGCCCCACAATCCGGTCATCAACAAATCACTGAGCTCCTATATGCCGACGATCAGGTTATCTTCGCGAAGTCTGCCGAAGAGCTGCAAGAGATGCTGGAGATTTATGATAAGAGCTTCAAGCGGTTTGGTCTGCAAATGTCATACGACAAAACGGAAACAATGATCTTTAATGTAGATGAGATGTTGATGGAAAAAGAAAGTTTGGTCACAATTGGCTCAAAGAAACTGAAGAACGTCAGGAATTTCAAGTATCTTGGATACACAATCACCAACTCTGCTAAAATCTCGCAATTTCTGTATACGAGAATAGGTGCTGCTTTCCAGAAATGGGAGGAGCTGAAACACGTGCTAACAGACAAACGAATTCAACTAGCGACCAGAGTTAAATTCCTGAACGCATGTGTAAAATCACGATTGCTGTATAGTGTCCAAGCCTGGGAGCTCTCAGAAGAGGAACTGAGGAAGGTGGAGTGGAAGTGGTGTGGCATGGTTTTTTGAGGAAAATGGTACGAGGTGGCTACAAACGTAGAAATGCCCCTGATCGGAAAAGGATAAATCGGAATGATGATCTTGAATCAGGTGAATTTGACTGGAGGTTGGAAATCACAAATGTAGAACTGCGAAATATCACCGGAACTCTCCCGATTCGTGACTTTTGCACAAAACAGCATCTGAAATATCTGGCCCATGTATGTAGGTTGAGCAATGACTCCCTCCAAAAGCAAGTTCTTTTTAGTACGGGAAATGGAAGGATATGGAACAAAGTAGAGCGTCTCCTTGACATTGATAAAATACAAGCGAGACGCCAGATGATGGACAAAGACGGCTTCCTGAAATTTCTCGAGGATACTTTCTCTTGAAAGATCGCCCCAAGGCTGCGACGCGGTCACGCGGGAAAACATGATGATGATGATGGGCCATCATCGGCGCACGCGCTTTAAAAAAGACAATGGAAACACTGTTTGGCTTCGCGCGCGTAAAACGTTTTGGTCGTGCACGCGCTGTTTCTTTTTTAATTTTTGCCTTCTTGTTATGGCATGAAATTCTGCGAATTGTGAATGTAAGGGCATATGCTGCATGTGCTAATAGAATATAGACGTGAAATGTTCTAATCTCTTGATTCGTGAAAGGGGAAAAAACTTGGTGATTTTGTCACCACCCTGTATCTGCTTTACGCACTGGATTTCGACTGACTTGGAGATATCATATTCTTGCTAAAATTTGAGCCCCAGTGAACCATTACTTACCAAGAACAACTGTGTTTATCTTCCAGGAAGTAGTGATGTCTGCTGAGCATGATGAGTTTTACCAAAAGGTGATTTAGTATTTAAATGGTGTGTTATATTGCCTCCTTTGATAATATGTGTATGGGTAATAATGTTTAAATATTTGAAAAAACTAATTTATAACATAGACACGATATAACGCGCGCTCTGATTGGCTGATTTTCTATGTGAAAGAAATGGATATACCATAGAGATTTCCCATAGAAATTACGTCATAACTCGGAATCAAGCGAAACGGGAGGAAAGATTGAGCTCGCTAATGTCACAAAAGCTGTCAAAAACAACACCCTGGATCTAAAACAAGCTCTGGAAATTTATGTAGTTTCGGAAATCCAATGACTGATAGATAGGTTTATTTTTGCAAAATGTGCTCCTTTTCGTGCGAGTTTTGAGGGCTCTGTTTTTATTCAAGTCCGGAAGAATTTCTACTTCAGCGGCCACAAAACTGTCATGTGAAAAATTCGTGAAAGGAACAAAGTTAGCAGGTAAGCAAATCTATTGATCCAAATTAATTTTATTGGGATTAATGTTTTTTAACCCTGAAATCAGCTACTTCAAATTTAGTAGTTTGCAATTTCTCTTTTGGCGAGTAAGGTTTCCTTCGCTGCTTTCGATTTTCTTCGTATTATTTTCTCTTGCAATGCCATGATTGCCTAATAAAATATGAGAATCAGAAAAGACCATGTTTTCATTATATTTTCTACGAAATAGTCAAGTTTGATTTTGTCATTTAATTTGAAAAGGGTTTCCTTAGTAAAATTTCAGTGCTCAGAATGCAACGATGTTGTTGAAACACAAAGCGATGTAAGATTATTATTTTCCACCTCACAAAGCGATGTATTATTTTCCACTAGCTTTTGAAAAGTCCACTTACAGTGTAACTAAAACGGCTAAAAAGAGAGAAGAGATTTGTCAGTACGTGTGTATATCCAGTTCTATAATTCCAACCGCATTTTATTCCCGTTTGAGCATGATTTAAGCTTAAATTTTTCTTGCAAGTTATGGGGGATTGCTGTTTGCGTGCGTTTTGTTTCCAACTTTGTTTTGCGAAACTTCCTTGTCTATGTTATAAAAGCAATGGTCCATACTTAGCAGTGCGTATATCCAGTTCTGGAAGCACTTGGATAGTTGAGAGAGCACTCAGCTAGCTAGAGTCGCACTCGGCTAACGCCTCGTGCGACTCTTACGCTACCTTCGTGCTCTCTCAACTATCCGCGTGCTTCCAGAACTGGATATACGCACGCTAAGCATGGACCATTCCTTAAATAGTTGGCTACTGTGCATGTCTTTGTAGAATATGCATTTGAACTTTGGTGAGATTGGACAGAATATCAAAACGCTGATGGATGACTTCCAACACCATGTCAAGAGTAACCAGAAACTTGAGTCTATATCTGACATGAAGGTACGTTTACATGACGGCCACTATTTTGAGACTGGTTCTGAATGGAACGCAAGTGCAAGCGCGGGACGCAAGTGCAAAGCAAGTGTGAATCATAGCTTCGCAACCGCAAGCCTGAAATCAGCATTGATTAGTTGCTTACGCTTGCGTTCACTTGATTCACACTAGACACAAGCGCAAGGGAAGGCAACGTCTCGATTTTCTTGCGATTGCGTCTGCGCTTGCGTTCTAGTGTAACCACAAAAGGGAAATGTATGAGTTTGATATCCTTGCGATTGCGTCTGCGCTTGCGTTCCAATGAGAACCAGCCTTCAGTTCTGCAAATACGAACTCGCGCTTTCAGTTGCATCAGGACAAGATGGCAGAAAACACTCAGAATCATAGGGGAAAGGCGAGCCGGGAATTTTCAACAGAAATCATAAATCCTGATCTTTCCCATTCCAAAGTTATCATATGTGATGAAGTGACGATCGTTATCGATTACAAAGTCCATAGCTTCTTCTTGCGATTTGTTTTCAAAGAAGCTTTCTGTAATATACACCGTTTCCGGGAAACGTTGTCACCCAAAAAGCCTATAAGCTTGAAGCGCAAAGGATGATGGGGGCATTTAAACTGCTACTGTTTGATCTGAATTCAGACAGTTATCGCAAACACAGGTGAAATGATTAAATTTCAGTACATTTCCAAGCATGTTTGTTTCTAATATTTTACAGAAATCTAAATAAATATTTACCCATACTCCCTAGCGCACCAAGCTTATAGGCTTTTTGGGTGACAACGTATCCCGGAAACGGTATATAAGGTCCACGGCAAGAGAGAATGGCCCCCAGAGAACATTCTCTCTTGGTCCACGGCCCATCGTCATTCTTTGCGAGCTTGGGTTTTTGCTACATGGCTACATGTTGCACTTTTTGGAGCGATTTGCTGTATGTCTGCTGTATGTCTATTGTGCACGTACATTGGGATATACTGAATCGGCAGTCATCTCACTTCATGAAGTTTCTGCCTTTCAAATATTTGAATTTAGCCAATCTAGCCCTTCAAGCTACATCATCACCTTTTACCCTCCCCTCCCTTCTTACATCAACCTCATCCGTCCCTCCCCTCGGAACATCTGCCAACCATCCCCTCCCTTGTAGCATCGCGGCACCTTGTTCGACGTTGTTAACCTGTGGCTTGCCCCTTTCCCTTCTAATATATAGGTCAGATGGGCCATGTTTTCGTCCATGTGGGACGAAATTTTCTTAGAGATAGTGTTCATTGAGCATTCTCTCCGTACACGTCATACATGCATACCATCGTGTAATATTTACTTTATGTCCATTATGACCAATACTAATCATGCTAAGGTAGTAGAACTTGAACAGTATTCAAGTTGACTCTGAGCATGCGCAAAATGTTTTCTTAATTTTATTGCTTCAAGAGATCAAAACAAGCCGAAGTGCTTGAAAATAAAACCCTTCCTACGTTATGTACTTCATATTTTCAAATTCAAAATAATATGTAGCCTTCAAATGGGTTTTGTAGCGTTGTTTCGTATCAAAATGTTTCAAACCTCGATCGTGCGAAGTACTGATGGCACAGTTTTATTTGCTCTTTTGCTCTCCCAAATTCAACCAATGTTCATAAGAATACTTCTGCCAGCCTGTTTTAACATATAAATATTTAAAAATATTTAAACAATCCGATTTTTGTGATGTCATCGAGCGTTGAAATTCCGCAAATATCGGTCAAAATTGACTAGGTCGACTGGGACTGCTGAAGTTGTTGATTGGCTAAGTTGCTTTGGTTTTCGTCAGTTCTAAAATCTGTTCTTAGTAAATGTAATCCCTTGTGGATGCCAACATTGCAATATTTCGTTGAAGGCGTTTGTGGAGAACTACCCACAGTTCAAGAAAATGTCAGGAACAGTCTCCAAACACGTGACCATGGTCAGTGAGCTCTCACGACTTGTCAGTGATCGGTCGCTACTTGATGTATCCGAAGTTGAGCAAGAGTTAGCCTGTCAAAATGATCACTCTACGGCATTACAGGTATGTACCATACTTTTGGTTCACTAGTTCTCAAGTATTGAGAAGGCCATGCTACTACCGTGGAAAAAAACATCTATGATTCTGCCGCTCTTGCTCATGTGTTTGTCTGCATTCCTTTCTCCACGGGCCGGCATGCTTTTCTAAAAACTTCTCAGAAAGACCTGAAAACTGGCAATGTCTATGAAATATTTTGGGAAAAGCCATCAGTTCTGCTGTGGCCCGACTCAGTCTTGACGGTTATTTTGAAGAACACAAGAGCCCGTGGACAAAGGAATGCAAACAAAAACATGAGCGCGAGCTGGCAGAATCGTAGACGTTTTTTTTTTCGTCGCGCACCACGGTTCGGTGACATCCGTAGTACAAGGCGCATTTTTTCGTGTCAATCGCCATAAAAACATTGTGGCATATAAGTATAAATTCGCGTATTGTATGATATAAATCAGGATGTTATCTAAAGAGGCCGAAGGCCGATTCCCCTGTTTGGAATATTTAAAAATTAGTCGCCGAAGTCGAATAGCCGATAATCACGGAGCCCAAGGCGACTAATTGATTTAGTATAATAGTCCATGTTTGAATTACGCTCCAATAGAGCGGATTTCACATGACCGTCAACACTTGTTATGTAATTGCGATTGCTTTGCGTTCTCATTGGCTACTCGTTTTTTCTCAGCCAATCAAATTCTTTAGTAAATACAATTGCATGATTACTTAGTAATTGGTTCGGCTTGTGATTGGCTGAGAGAAGAGCCATTTAGGAGCAAGTGGTGATTTCTCTCAATTCTGATTGGCTAGTGATTGCTCAATTGCAATTGTTTTCACGACAGTCATGTGAAATCCGCTCTAACTACAAACAATAACCTCAACTTGTCGAGGCTCTCTTCTAAAATTACTGTAAATGTATTGGACTAGGAGAGAGCCTCGATTTGAAGCTTTTGTCTCGTAAGCATTGGAGTGTTATTCGAACATGGGTTATTGCTCAAGTGATTCATAAGATTTTTAGACAAAAAACTTGTTTATGTTGTATTTTTACACGATCGTAACAAAACTCGCGCACGCACTCCCAATCGAATCCTTTCAATGTTATAATCACCGGAAAAGCAAACCTCTCGTCCAATCAGCGCGCGGGAATTTGTATAATCACTTGAGCAATTATACTAAACATATATCTATAACTTAACTATAGACTAGGGGCAGTGTATAGAATTTTTACTCAGCAATTAATCAGGGGGTTACATTTTTTCCTTTTCCTCCAAAGCGGAGGGAAGTACGGTTTTATTTTCCGTTTCCCACTGGTGAAGTGGAATGACTAAAATACGTTTCAAAAAATTACCGATTTATGCATGCACCAACAAGAACGCAGATATTTTGTTGAGTATAATAGTCGCGATCCGATTGTCACGTGATACGAACTTCGAACTCAACAACATATATAACATATTTATATGAACGTGAGTGGTATTCATGCAAAACTATTGGATTGAACTGTTATGTTACGTCCAGTAAATCAATAAGTCCTAGCCTATCCAAGAATACTCCGCCTAACCCAGGCCTGGAAATAGACAAGATGCATATGCGTTCAAAATGTACAGTATATTCTGGAAACTCGTTTCAATAGACCTCCTCGGCTTGGGCGTAATGTTTTCCCATTCACATCACGTGGCATTCCCATGAGTATTCTCTCTTTCTTTTCATGCTACGCTTCGAAGGATATATGAATATGGAGGAATTCCAAACAAAGAGAGAATACTCATGGGAATACCACGTAATCTGAAGTGGGCAAAACATTACGCCCAAGCCGAGGAGGTCTATTCTCAAGTCCTTTTATTACATTTGATACCACTAATCCCAGAATCCTTTTCGTTGTTCCTTTTGTTTACCTCCATTATCTTGCAGCTCCCAAAAGAGCTCAAACTTTTGAATAACAAAACGAATTCGAAGAGGATTCTGGCAGTAGGGGTATCAAGATGTTATAAGTGGAATTGTGTATTGTTGCAGAGCATTCGCCGTCTGATGGCCAATGAGAAGGTGACTGATCTAGACATGTTACGAGTTGTGCTTATCTACGCACTGCGATACGAGAGGCACACCAACAACGACGTGTCGGGACTGGTTGGCGCGTTGACACGGCGGGGGGTGGGAGAACAGTACAAAAGGGTGAGTAGCCCCCCACCCCTCCCTCCTCTCGGGCTAATGTCGGCATGAAAGACCCTGTGTCCGATAGGTGTGACAATGTTATGATCTGTTTGTTGTGTTCGTTTAATACGGCTAGAAACTTTCGACATATCATCATTAGTTTGTTGTTCTATGACTACTTATTACTTTAAAGTGCCACTGAAACGAAATCTCACTTCTTGATTCCAACCCGCCAATTTGATGATTGACTATAGTTGTTGCATTCTGCCAAATATAAGATATATTAAAAAAGAAGAACATGTTTTATTACACTGTTGAAAACAGGCCTCAAGGACGACATTTTTCAAGCGAGCGAAGAGCTCATTAACATAAATTAGCATCACATTAAAATTCAAGTTTCCAAATAAGGATGTGTGACGTCAACTGATATACAAGCCAGCAAAACAACATGGCGGAGGGAACGAGGAATCGAGAGTGCAGTACGATTCTCTGCCGCTGGAGCTCTGTTTTGTACCACTATCACAGGGAGCAAACGTGTGCTATCCCGAAGCGCCCGCAACTACCTCTGTTGACGACAGGCATTTATCAATCGCACTTCTCTCTGTTTTTATGTCTTCAGTTGATCCCTGCTATCGTACAGTACGCCGGCCGTAATGTCAGAGGCAGTGATCTGTTCGGACAAAATAAGACTCCCTTGTCGCTCACCCGACGAATTCTCAAAGGACTCAAGGTACGAAAAAGTGAACGCAGAAAAAAACAGATAAAGTTTCCGCAGCATTTCCAGAGGGTTACGAATCCGGGAGGTACTCGATAGAAATTGTGCGGGAGGTTCGGGAAAAGGTAACCTTGTATAGAGCTGATTTCAGATGACTATCGAAAGCTAAAGCAACAATCAGAAGTGGAAGCCATTCGACAACAAACCAATCAGGAGGCGAAGAAAGTCAGACTTGCGTGTAGTCATGGCAACAATGGAGAACAATGACGCGTTTTGATTTTGTTCGTAATACCATTAGCTGAGAAGCGGAAGACTTTGCGTTCGGCCAATAGAAACGCTGTCTAAACGCAAGTCTGACTCACTTTTGACGGTCATCTGTAATCCTCTCTATACTTTTCGGGACCGGAGACGTCAGAAAACCAAGCTATATTTTCCCTTAACACCCGGATCCTGAAAACTTTCCCGATCCGGATTCTATACCCAAATGCAAGTTTCCCAACCCTTTTAAATTCCTCCATCCTGAAAAGCTGCCTCTTTCGGGAAGAGCATCCTCGTGTCGTTCATTATACGGAGTCCCCCCTGGGGTTACAAAAAGTATGTTAACCTGTTGGACGACTTCTAAACGACGTTCTTACAGATAAGGACAGTGACACTATGGAGGCGTAAATGATTTAATGTGGCAATGTTTTCCCCAGGGAGTGGAGAACATCTACACGCAGCACACTCCACTATTGTCGGAAACAATTGACAACCTAATCAAAGGCAAGCTAAAGGACACACAGTACCCCTACATGGGGCACGCGCAGCTTAGAGACAAGTAAGTCTGGCCGTTTAGAGGCATGGCGAAAGGGTAGTGCTTTATCTTTAAACCACAATCTTCAACCAGAAGATCTACCTGAAAGGCAAAAAGAAGATCTACCTGAAAGGCAAAAAGTAGCATCGCTTGTTTGTTTGTTGGCTGGTTTGGCTGGTTTGATTGATTGGTTTGGTTGGTCGGTTTGGTCTGTTTGGTTTGGTCGGTTTGGTGGGTAGGTGGGCTGGTGGGTAGGTCGGTAGGTTTTTCTCCATCATAAGATTCCTACCTGGGTGCACATTAGTGACTTGAAAATAGGCTAAGAAGCGACAGTTAGTAATTCCGTACAGATTAGGGCCTTCGTATAGTCGGTAGGTTTTTCTCCATCATAAGATTCCTACCTGGGTGCACATTAGTGACTTGAAAATAGGCTAAGAAGCGACAGTTAGTAATTCCGTACAGATTAGGGCCTTCGTATAATAGAGCCTGAATTGAGCTACCGTAGAGTCCATATACTTGACACTGGACTGCAGGATCTCTCCACCATGGATGTTTCTGCTGTAAATTATTGGAAGTAGCAAAACTTAGAGCTTCCCCCAAATCACCACTGTCAGGCTCTGCTGGGCTGCATCATTGTACAACCAGAACTAAGCGTTTTGCTGATTTTGCTGCTGTTAAGCATCTTGAGTGCGTGACCTTAATTCAACTGCACTAGCGTGTAATGAATAAACATATCTATTTTACCAGACCACAAGATATCATCGTGTTTGTGGTGGGTGGCACGACTTACGAGGAAGCGTTAGCCGTGTATAACATCAATAAGACCCAGGCAGGGGTCAAGGTCATCTTAGGTGGAACATCTGTACACAATTGTAAAAGGTAAGTGAAGAAAATTACACTTTGCATCAACTTGTAAAACACATTCTCCGGGTTAATCCCAAGGTCTTCTCTAAAAATCCATGATTGCAGGTTATTCAGCACATTCAAAGGAGAGATCTAAAACGCTTACCGAAATAGTACATTTTCATTATGACGTTTCCCTACGACTACCAGAAACCTTTGCGTTTTCCGTTTTGTTCGGGCAATTGTTGCCTATTGTTTCCAATAGCGACTTATCTGCATAAGAAAAGAAAGCTGAAAAGGATTCAGGATTCTGGTAGTCGTAGTCAAATGACGCAATAGTGCAAATGTCCTATTGCCGTTCATGGAGTTATAGTGGGGCAAGCTAAGATTTGTATACAGGAAGAAAAAAAAGAATAAGAATTTAAACATTCGTCGAGGAAACTATAGAGGACTTCGTATTGGTTTTTTGATTCCCGTTAATTTGGAGTAGTTAGTATGCTTTTCAACTATGTATCGCATATGTTTTTGTTATCCTTTCGTGCGAGAAGAATGCGTATGTGAAACGCCTTCGAGTTGAGAATTGAGAACTGCATGTTGTACGGACAACACAACATTTTGTTTTGTTTTTTGTTTGTTTTTTTCTAAGCACGAGGACCTCCAACCGTAGTAGTCGCGGGCGACCAGTTATCAATCAGCAGTCAAAGAGTTAACATGTCAGAACATTGCTTTGCCTGCTAAATTTAAATTTTGATATTCAAGACGAAAAATAATAATATTTTCAGGTTTTCTACACCTGAAACGCTTTTATTAATCGTAAAGGAATTTAATACTAAGCTGTTTGCGCTTTGATATATGAGCATGTTCTTCGCCGGCTAGAGTAATTTATTCAGATTAGTTTGAATATTGGAGGAGACTGAAAATGTTCGACTTATAGGGTGTGCATGGGCGGCGGAGCAGAGGCCCTCACTTGTCAGCAGATTTTCAACAGACACACTTCCATACATTGCCTCTAATGAGCGCCCTCACTTCAAAATCTGTTCTGCCTCCCATGTCGTTCCCTGATTATGTTTTTTTTTGTGTAGTTTTCTAGAGGAAGTTGTGCACGCGACAAGTCACGCACCCGCCACACGAGTTCGTCCGTCCAACACCCACTACAGATCAACCGTATCTTCATCGTTCTTCTAAATTCCATTTAGTTGTAAATAGAATCAGAGAAGTGTATCCTCCATGCACGATATTTTATCATGTTTACCTAAAAAGGATAATGTGGGAAGTTTTCTTGCAGCCTTTCTTGCCAGAAATATAACCGAAAAAATTATTGTCTAATTGACAATAATAAGGTATCAAGGCTAAATATTCAACAATGGGCTCTGAGTCAATAGCCCATCATGGCGAGAGGAATAATTGTTTTAGTCAAATCACACTAGTAGGTCAATTTGTAAAACCAAAAACGTTTTTCAAGATGAATTGTAAAAGAAATCCCTTCCACTATAGGCGATAAATAAAAATTATATGGTATGCATTGCGGGGAACAGATCGAGTTTGCGCAGAAGCGTTTTGCCCCAATGATTTCGGACAATTTTTGTAAAAAGTTGCCACTAGAATGTTATGGAAACAGGTCAATATAGTATAATATTCTCATTGCTAGAATTAATACAATGGCTCCAGAGCTAATTAAGAAGATATGGAGAGAGGGGCGAGCTCTGGAGGCTAGGTGCAGGACGGGGTCCTGCAATAGAGTTGTGGGTGTGGCGTTGCAGCACCATTATTCGGGAGGTGGGAGGGGCGATCAAACTTCACTCTCGAACTTTATGTCAAACTGGTCGAAGGCAGAATGATAAGATGGCAGGAACGCAGGATTAGTACTAGCGTGGTCATGTGATGCCCTTTGGTCACGTGGTGATGATTTTAATCGATCTTTCGCCATTCTAATTAATTATACGCAATGAGAATAGTATAATATTCTCATTGCTAGAATTAATACAATGGCTCCAGAGCTAATTAAGAAGATATGGAGAGAGGGGCGAGCTTCCTTCGGCTAGGCTTGCCCAAGTCTTCAAATACGTTACCACGCCCTCTGGTGGTATCCAATACCAAACTACCCATACCAATACCATAAACATCCCATACCTAAAACATCCCAAACCTAATTCAAAACTTCATTCCCATACCTAAAAGGGATTGCAGCATGAATGCCATGCTGTGAGCTTGTCTGGCTTATTAGGATAGTTATAGCAAAAATCTAAATGTTCCGCATAATTCCCACACCTATAATAACTGACGTCTCATCTTGTCCGTCCCAAGGCATATATCATTGAAGCTGTTTCAGATGTGCTTGTTTTTTTTTTGTTTTTGTTTTTTTAACGAAAGAGATTAAAGGGGTAAAGAGCAAGAGCAGTGCAAGACTGCTTATGGATGCTTATTCAGTAAAATGGCAAAATGACCTGACGGTGTGTACAAACAATATTAGAGAACAAAATTTAATCCACTATTATATGCAAACTATCGGGACCAGCCAATTCTGTAATTTAAAACATCATCAATGGACTAGATGTTTTATAGTAAGATGTTTTAACGAAAGGGATTAAAGGGGTAAAGAGCAAGAGCAGTGCAAGACTGCTTATGGATGCTTATTCAGTAAAATGGCAAAATGACCTGACGGTGTGTACAAACAATATTAGAGAAAAAAATTTAATCCACTATTATATGCAAACTATCGGGACCAGCCAATTCTGTAATTTAAAACATCATCAATGGACTAGATGTTTTATAGTAGAATGAAGTAAATGATTAACGATGGTGTTATCGTTTGTCAATGAGAGTATGATTTGCTAATCGAATAATAATCATGACTCATACTAGACCAAATAATATAACAGCAGATATAGTCTGAGTAAGGAGAGCATATGTTGTGGTAAAAGTAGTAGTCAATTGAGCAAAAGCGTAGCCTTTCAATTTACGAAAATGTCCCCAGTGTGTGGCTAGGCAACGGCCGATTAGAACGGTGTGTGGCTGCCTTGGTAAACTAACCAGTATTCCATGCCTAGTTCCAGAGTTAAGTATGTTTTATATGGGCTGTTCCATTTTATATCTGTTATTACCTCACTATCGAGGAACTGGAATTTCCACCGGGCTAATAGTGTTTAGTGTTTCATCCAGGTGCCATAAATTTGACCCTAAAATTTCCACAGGGCCATTTATTTTATTCCAAAATTTACGTGGGCATTTATTTGCAGATTTGGAATTTCCACAGTGGTTGCTTCAAATTTCCAACGGGTTGTAGAAAGTATGGAATTTCCACAGGGGTAGAACAATTTTTGAAAATATGCAGTTCCTCGATATAGGGGGAGGTATGGCAATTTTTTGGGACAGCCCAATAAGATGCAAGATGTTGAAACTTGGCATGACGCTCCGGGACCCATTTATTATTATACTATCAGTATTGCAGTTACAGTCAGAACTGTAGGTGACAGATTTGGGCGTCAATGAGTAAGCTTCTCAGCAATTTTGCAAACAACTATATTAGGGCAATAGTTACAGAGGTGGAACTTGTATGAGTAAAACGTCACCAGCATTAAATGTTTATATTTGGTTGCTATGGAAACATCATTTTATCTGTAGCTAAGTATCGTTTACAATTAACTTTCGATCAAAAACGGGGAAAACTTATGGTCGAACTTTTAACCCTAGATTCCTAATCTTCATGAATTTTTGCAGTTGATAGCTTCTTGTTTATTTTGTCCAGGGTTACGTGATAGATCGAAAAGAACTGTTTCTGTTAATTATGCAGGTGGTTTGCCTTAAGAAGAAGATATGTTGAAGGAATCAACCCAGTAAAGGAAAATAATACGTTGAGGTCTTTCTGTTCCCCATTTTGCATCTTGTTGTTAAGTCCCACATTAGGAAAAATATGGGGTGGGTCCCTTTAATTAGGTTGCCATGGAAACATCAACTATCCAAATTTTTGCTAGTACTGCGGAATTAACATTGACGAGCAAACTTTTGTTGCTCTATTTTCTTATTTGAGATATTGGCAAAAGTATTTTCTGCACGCGTATGAGCCCCAAGCACCCTTGCAGGTGTAGCTAGTAAGATTAAAGCAAGGCTAGTAGGTACCATGAAGGGCGAGTAATTAATTATAGGATTAATTTGGGCATGATGGAATAATCTTGTTCCAGCCCGTTTAGGTGTTGAGAGAGACGCGTAGTAAAATGAGAATGTTTCGTCCTTGGTCATATTCGATGATATAATCGTTCTGCACCTCTAAACTGCCTTCGTTATATTATAATGTTATATAGAATATGGCGTACATAAGTTTTAGCTTTCTAGTAATATGCGTCTCAAACTACTAAGTGTCTGCGGTCTACGTTTCTCAGGGCATCAGCTGGGCTTACGACTGCGATGTAGTTGCTATTTGTAGAAAGACATGGGCGTCTCTTTGCTCTTAAGAAATTTCCTGTTGCCAGTGGAGACCTTGCACAAATATACTGTATGCTCGATAATCTGATTGATAGGTCCGTTGGTTACGCATGTAGAGCACACTATATCTAGTCCAAGCCGTAGAAGGTACTATATAAAACGTGCTTCATATGTCTTGTTTTCCTTATGAGCAAGCTCTTTGATCACTCACCGGCCTCAACGTCCATAAGACCGCCGAAATCTTATAAGCAAGTTCTTCATCTTAAGAACTGAAGAACCTCTGCATCGGGCATAGTCGAAGCATGGAAAGCATAGAGTCGGAATGTAACGAGAATGTGACGATGGCGAGTCAGGTCCAAAACCCTCTGCCACATAATACCGACTTTCAAATCTAACTGTCGTCTTTGTCAACTCTTTGAATTATATTTTTATGTAAATAACAAACTATTCATTTGTAAACAAATAAGTTTCGGCCTTTCTAGTTCCTTGTTTTTGTTCGAATATACGTAGCATGTTTTGTTTTCTTCAAGAAAGTTTTGAAAATAAACTGTGAAAATAAATACCCAAAAAAAACATAGAAAACTTTTACTTCTATTATAAACTGTCTCGAAATTTTTTTTTTTTTCACGTTTTTACGCTTCGTCTCTCTCTGCTTCTTTGTCCTCTCACCGGCTGCCTCGACTAGCTATGCTATTTGCAGGCGGTGTGCTGTCTTCGTAATATTTAAAAAATATATATATATAATAAAGTTGAAGTTGAAGTCCGTTGGCTTTGAAAGAAACGCCCCTTATAAATGACGTCATTAATTTCACTAAACCCGCGTTTTGCTTGTTTCCTCTTTGGCATGCGCTTGCTAAATATTGCCTAAACGACTGCAGCGAGTCTCTAGTATGAGCTGCAAATTGTTAAAGAAATACGATTAAACTTAAAGGTATGGCTCCTATATATGAAATGAGATATGTGAATGTATAAAATCACCTTTACAGCTTCATAAAGATTTGAAATTGAATATACTCAAAAAGAGTATAATTAACAGCTAGTTAATGTTCGTCCAGTTTTAAATTTTGGAACGTTCCTTAGTGAGAGCCGTTGCCTCGTGATATTTAGGATTCTTAAAAATAATATATATGTAATTTTTTTTTCGGTGATGGCCCGAATGCGTATTATTGGGAAAATCACGAGTACTTAGGGGATTGCGATGCTAATAAGGACGTCACATCTTCATAATGAGAGTTGACAAGTTAAATAAGCAGTGGCGGATGCAGACCCTAGGAGGTCAATACTTTATTACATGCCGAGGTGAAGCTGGTTTTCATGGCAACATATATATATTTTTTCTAATAAAGCGGAAGGAATTGCAGTGGCAATTCCTTCGTGAAATTCATGAAGCTTTGTTACAAAATATCAATTCAATCGGAGTACATACCACGAAAAGCCCTCTTGCAAAAGTAAAGGGTGCTCCCGGCGCAAATTAATTAATTAAATTACAAATTTTAGCTAATTTTGTTGAGAATCAAATTTTGAAAATAAAAAAATGTCAATATCAGCTTGAAAGCGAGTTCATAGCCACCTTTACTGCTAGAAACTGGATCGATATACAGATGAAGAATGGTGTCATGAGGTACAAAAATAAATAATAACAATCACGTTGGTGCGCGTGTCAGGGAAATTACTCGAATGTTAGGATTGTCATTAGAGAGTTTGTACCAACACGTGACTACAAGCCCGGTAACTACGCAACATGAAACTTGGCATATGAGAACTTGGCTGTACTAAACAACAAAGTGGCTGTGTACCTATACCAACTGTCCCGAAATTTTCAGGGCTTTATCCTCAAATAAGCGCAAAATACCGAGAAGCGCAAATAGTCAATACAAAATGGGAGAGAGAAAACGTCATGGGATCCCCTTTTTGAGCCCATCTCCTTGAATTGACGATGTAAATTCAATAATTACGTATTAATATCCAATTTGTTTACCGGGTCTACCAGGTAAATTGGACTATTACTAGTTTGGCCGAGAGAAATAAAATGATAAATAGAAACGGGGACTTGTCACCTGCAAAAATATCCTTACGACTTTAGATAAGTGGAAAGAGTGTGATTTTGATACATTTACTGTGACATACATTTTTTTAATGCGAAGTTGAGGAGAAGTGCACAGTCCTTAACAGTATAATCACCTCCATACAGAAAACTGAAATGTCAGTCAAGTATACAAGATTTTACTACTGTTACAGAGGATATGATGATTTCCTATAATAGAATACAATACAGAAACTTTATTTCACAAGACTTTTATAGTAACCATACAAGTAGGTTTCTAACTTATGGTCCTCGAGTGCGGGCTTATCTTGGTCCAGTGGCGTAAGTAGGCCTGCCTTACAAATTGCAATAAGTAATCAGCTCATAATCATATAGGACATAATCCGTTATACACTCAATTGTAATTGCCTTTTGGAACAATGGGAGCTGAGTATACTTCTGTACTAAGGGAAAATATAATTGGTGTGTTGGAAGGCAGGCCTACACGCCACTGGAACCAAGAAAGCCCCGCCGAAACGGAGATACGGCTTAAGTCAGCCCAATCTTAGAACCAGTGGGGTGCAAGTCTGAAGTCCGAAATGACCGAAAATATGATTGACATACCTATAAATACTAAATTCATAATATCTTTGAGGATCAAGTTTAAAACATTTCATTTCATTTTATTTGTATTTTATCAAACAACCCGGCATAGAAAATCAAAGCTGGCTCAAGCTTTGGTCAACAGAAGTTACACTACACCTAGCCTTACTAGAAATTTTAAGGCAGGATAACAACCAGGCACAAGAAAATTAGTGCTGGCCCAGACTTTTGAAGAAATTGAAGTCTGGCTAACAACCCGGTATAAACATTCCACCGGCCCTAGCCTTACTAGAAATTGTTAAGGCTGGATAACAACCCGGCACAAGAAAATTAGTGCTGGCCCAGACTTTAAGAAATTGAAGTCTGTCTAACAACCCGGTATAAAAATTCCACCGGCCCTAGCCTTACTAGAAATTGTTAAGGCTGGATAACAACCCGGCAGAAGAAAATTAGTGCTGGCCCAGACTTTAAGAAATTGAAGTCTGTCTAACAAGCCGGTATAAAAATTCCACCGGCCCTAGCCTTACTAGAAATTGGTAAGGAGGATAACGAACCCGGCACAAGAAAATTAGTGCTGGCCCAGACTTTTGAAGAAATTGAAGTCTGGCTAACAACCCGGTATAAAAATTACACCGGTCCTAGCCTTACTAGAGATTGCTAAGGCAGGATAAGAACCCGGCACCATAAAAATTATTGCCGGCCCAGTCCTTGATGAATTGGAGGCTGGCTAACAACCCGGTAGAAAATTTACACTGGCCCAAACCTTAGAAATTGTAAGGCTGGATGGCATCCCGGCGTAGAAAATGAGCCGGCAGATTTAAAAAGTGCTGGAAGATTATGTAAGATACATAATGGTTATAAAGCAAACATAATGCAGTCAAAGAACAATTAACAAGTACAGTTTATTGAATTCATATTATTATTGTGTATCCGGGGAGGCAGAGAATATTAACTACCATGGTACCTAAAAATACAAAGTAAAATTTAGCAAGAAAGAAGGACATTTTAAAAATACAAGGGATGAAAACTACAGGCAGGAGATGACTAAAGTTAAACGGCGAAGGAAAGCGACGGGAAGCGAACTCTGCGTGTTATACGCATGAAGAAATATGCAAATCCGAACGAGTAGCAATGGACTAGAAATTACCGACAGATACAGTATTAACTTGTACAAGCGTTGTATAAGCAAGGCATGGAAGTAGGACCATTAGATACAAAGGTAGCATATAAATCACTTCAGGTAAAACTGAACAGTAGTGCAGTAAACTTAACTTGTTAACTTACTTATGAGTTTTGCTTCGCAAGATCGGGAGACTCGAGGTAAACATTTCCAGGATGGGAAAAATCTCGCTTTCTCTCTGTAGTATGAAGATCCGTACAGCATACAGTATGACAAAACTCCGCTCTTCTAGGGAATAATGGTGCTGCAACTCAGTGGCAATACTGGCGATCAAACTTCACTCTCGAACTTTATGTCAAACTGGTCGAAGGCAGAATGATAAGATGGCAGGAACGCAGGATTAAGTACTAGCGTGGTCATGTGATGCCCTTTGGTCACGTGGTGATGATTTTAATCGATCTTTCGCCATTCTAATTAATTATACGCAATGAGAATAGCAATGTACTAATCTTCAGCTGCTACACTGCAATTTGCAAGCTAAATAGGCAGAGCTTTCATTGGGCAATTCCAGAAAATAAAGGTACCCCCCCCCCCCCCCCACGGGCGGCATTTGGAAATTCCGAATGGATGGGTGGGGGGGAGGCTTAAGAGCTCGGAATTCTGATTGCAAGGGGGTTTTCGAAGCTGGATTTCTTGTCACAAGGGGGGTCTGAAGATGCCCAACTTCTGAAGGAGTTCGCTGTTCTTCAGTCTGCTAAAATAGCATTTTTCAGAAAGAAAGAACGTCATTTTTCAGAAAGAAAAGAACGTCATGAATGCCGGTGTTATTTTCTTCTTCAAAATCAAACTATCATGCTCTGTATAATATTCTGAAACAAGATTATGCGCTTTTTGTGTTTTCTTCACTTTGCAAATTTAATAAATTCCCGCAACAACCCCCGTAACTTTTGCCTTTTTCTCCGCAACGTTTCTCTCTCGCAAATTTGTACTTTTTCTCGCAATAACAAACAAGGTGGTGATTATTTGGATTCCGGAGGGGAGGGGGTAAAAGTTGACATTTCTGAAGGGGAGGGGGTTTAACCTGCCCGGAATTCTATATGCATGGGGGGGTAAACCATTTTGGAAATTCTGGATGCATGGGGGGGTCGAAACTAGTGCCGCCCGTGGGGTGGTACGGATATTTCTGGAATTGCCCATTGGCTCACAAGTATACTCTTAAATCAACTTCGTCCCACGCACTTAGATTTCGAGATATCATCTTGGATATTTTCCAATTATGTTCACTGTCATCTATTGATATTCGGACCCTCTTTATTGCTCCCCCGAACAGTCTGATTCTGGACATTGGTTATGCTAATCAACTCAGCTAAAAGACACGAAATTTAAAGGGGCAGTGTCACGATTTTGAGGCACATTTAGGTTGCTTAAATGTAGTCAAATTCAAACGAAATGAGCAAAATAATCATCTAGGTTTGTTAAATAACCTTTCAACTGCTAGATGAGCACAAATTTAGAGTATTTTCGAGTGTTATCGAGCGGATCGAATTGAATTACGAAATGACATTTTTGATTTCTGTTTAGGCTGAACAGTTTTCAAACTTGGAAATTTGATAGCGAAAGCTATAAACTTACGTAAAATGATGCCTATATAATGCAAGTTTCAGTTCCTTTTTCTTATAACACTAAATAATAGTATAATGTAGGATTCTGAGATGTTTATGTAGATCACTGGTCTTATTTTATAACATTTTGTGGAAACAGCCGTGACACAGCCCCTTTAAGTTAGAGGACGTTAGTACTTTCTGTGGCTACGAAACTTGCAGAATTGTATAGCATTTTTACTTTGTCAAGCTATAGGCATTTTACAAACTCAGTGCTCGAAATTAAGAAATAATCGTAGTCGTAATTTTACGCCTTGTACCAACAGTACTGGTGTAATTCGTCAAAATCTAGGCCTAAATCCACTAGGAGAAGACTGTAAAAACTTAGTCTAAAAAGTTAAGTCTAAAAAGTTAGGCGTAAAATGAAATTTTATAGGCGTATTTACGCCTGTATCGGGCACAATTTCGAGCCCTGAAACTACAAGCTACAACAGGAGTCCATTACTAGGAGTGACGTGCTTTCATAATACGACTGTCGGCCGCTAGTGTAGAATGTGTGCTATTTTTAGCATTTTTGCCAACGAGCAGCCGAGCCAAGAGGCGAGTTCAGAGTGGTGTAACCACTAGCCAATCAAAGAACCAGGATTTCGAAAGAGCATTATTATTCAAGGGGTAACCAAATACTTAGCACTATCTGTAACAGAAGAGAAATCTACTATTTGACCCCTGGTCCACTTCTGAAGTGCGCCCGTGTAGCAAACGCCGCGATGCTGTGTTTCAGTTCTCGCGCTGTTATTATTACACAATATGCTATCAATATGCATATGCTCATGGAAATGCAACCTTTACATGTATGAAATCAGAGGTAGATATTTGCCTCTAAAGTGACCTAGTCGGCCAAATGTAGCCTGAGTATCAGGACCCTCCCCCCCTGCTCGAATCCTCTCTCATTTCTCACAGAAAAATAAAATTCCGCCTGATACTCAGGCTAGGCCAAATGAAATTAGGGCAGCAGTGAGTCAGAGGAACTCATTGTCAAAAGGGCAAAACATGATTCACTGTTTGTATTGCTCGTTGGCACTTTTAGCGAGAGCTACAACTAGTAATATTTAATATTGATGCTTGAATATTGGAATTATAACTGGATATAGTTTAAAATATCAGGGCTTTCTTAAAAGACGTGCGGACGAGAAACTGTTCCGAAGTCATAAATGCACTTGTTATCAAAAGTGATCACTATTGAGACATTGAGACACGCACGCCTCCAGGACTGTCCAGTTCTTGAAGTCACCTTCAAAGAATTTAATGAAGAAAAGGCAGCCCTTCATTGTTCAATTTAGTTTTCTCATTAGTTGCAATAAAAGAGATCATTCAAAGTCTAGTGGTGAGGATGTAGATGCCGCTCGAGTTGGTCTAATCGAGCGGCGCAAAGCATCAAGAAAGTCTTGCTTGAGGAACGTCAAGAGCAGCGGATTGCAGAGCGACGAGAGGTACCTCAACATACCGTGGTATGAAGGAGAACTATCAAAGAATGGAGGGTATTGATGTTGTGATGAAAATCATATAGAAAGACCCCAACATGAAGACGATTATCATCGCAAGGAAAATCATGAGAATTTTTCTCTCTGAAGCGATGCGTTGCCAGTGGCAACGTTGCTCTGTTGCATGTGCTCTACCTGGGGTCCCCGGATACGTGGCTCTTCTCTGGTTGTGCTTTATGAAATTGGCGGTGTAATTAGCCCGATTATCTCGGCGTATCTCTTGCTGTTTATTACCTAATTATAGTTGTTGGTCCAAAGTAGTCAATTTGGAGACAGGGGAAGTCTTCCTCTAATATTTCATGTACTCGTGCTGAGGCAGGGCGTTTATCTCGTCTGCACTACCTGATTGATGTAATAATTGGTTGATCATTTGCAACTTAAAGCCGCTCGCATCCGTTCAGACGCTTTCTTCGCAGGATTGTCTTCAATTCTGATATTTTAATTTCGTCGCTTTCATCGATTTTTTTCATACGAACGCCTTCATACGAACAGTCTTTTATAAGCTACTTTCGCTGCGACTCTTGAGCAAACGGACTTAGAATTAACTGTCACGGTACCCTCTTGTTTGTTACTTTTCTGTTCGCCAATCCATTTTCCATTCCTTTTTTAAACGTTTTTTTTATTACTTGAGGGATTCGTTAAAACTATAAGTCTTCTTGATTACCGCTTGTTTTATTGTTACTACTTGACTTCTATTTTACTTTACTATTTTACATGCCATTTTACCCGCAAGTAGCACTACGGCTAATCGAGGCGGGTGACTTACATAATGTATACATTACAACTTGATGTTGAAGGGTTTCCAGCCCGCCAATGAGAGCCGAACCAATTCAGAAATACTTAGCAGTCACACAATTGCTCTCGAATTTGATTGGACCCCCTTGCCACTAACACAGCTCCCCCCCGCCCAAGTTTGGTTGTCTGAGCTTCACCTTGGTTTACCTGTGTGGGCAGGCAGACACGGACGCGCCTGCGATTTAAACATGGGAATACCGCTGAACCATGAAAAATGAAGTCGATCGTATACCTGAGTTCTACTTTGAGCTATTGTATTCTTCCTTGTGATACCTATGGTGCTCCACTCTGCGGCCTTCGCTATTGAGCTATTGTATTCTTCCTTGTGATACCTATGGTGCTCCACTCTGCGGCCTTCGACAGCTAAAGAGCTCCGCTATTATAACTTTCTTTTAAAAAGTTTTCAAATATTGGAGGGATATGTTTTGTCAACGCAGACATTTATGCACGCTGTACTTTTAGCGCCGTCACATCCCTGCATGGTACACAAAGCATGCCACGAGAGATGCAAGGGCAATAATGCCGTCACATCCCTGCATGGTACAGGCCGATTCCAGCTGACGTCATTGTTTAAACAGAGCTAGAGAAATTGAGCTCGATATTTGTATTGTGAGCACGTGAGGCGAAGTTCAACTTACAGAAAATGTATGGACTAATGAGTACTTTGACCTCCAGTTTTCATGAACTTAGCGGGCGGGCAGGAGGCAATATTTTTAACTTGTCTTCATTGACTTCAGTCTGTAAGGCGTTTCCCTCCCTGGAAACATATACGTTCAGCTTGGTCTTTTGAGTTTTATTAAAAAACGACCTACACTAACTGCCTTGAGGTTTAATTATGTCTAATCTCACTAAGTGATTTTTTCCCACAACAATGGTTCCTAACCGCTTGACATTAGCCGGTACACAACCTAAGGTCGACATCGGATTGAAACACCGCCTTGATCAAGCACTCTAAGAGCCAATGATAATGCAGAGATTAGCATATTGACTCTACCGATGAGATATTTAGCAACCACAAGCCCTACACCTAAAAACCCTAGCCACACAAACAAGCCATCAGACTTGCCGCTCGCAACCCAACCGAAGACAAACAAAGCTAAAACGCAATCGTCCTTCCTTAACAATCCGAACCGGTCTTGCACGAAAAGCTTTTACAACTTCTTTTAATAGCATAATCATGGCCTGCAACATGGATCTCTACAAGAAGCCATTCCCGCTATATGCTCTCTGAAATGACGGAAGAGAGCGAACTTGCAACCGCTGGCACTGCCGCAGTCGCTTCACAAAATGCCACCCCACGTTATCCGAAGACCAAGATAACATACATACAGCTGTATACACATTCTTCTCACCCTCTTACGGAGCGCACGGACACCAATTTGTGCTGTTCGCACTCTTCTCTGTAAAGAGTTTAAGTTATATGAGACTCAATAGAAACGGAAGTAGTATAGGAAGGACCGAATTAGCCGTTTTTTGCAGGGAATATATAATGAGCGTTGCGGTTCAATTAATGAGCGTCACCACGCGGAATTAATGAGCTTTGCGGTTTATTGTTGACACGGGAGTTCTTTTCTTCTTTACTGCGGAGGAATACATTAAGATTGCTTACACAGGTGTCCTTTTGTTCTTTACTGTGGTTGAATTAATGAGATATAATATATAAAATTGGGATTGTAAAGCGCTTAAATATTAAACAGACGTTTCGTGGCTCCTGCTCGCGCATATTTTATCCGTTACACTGATGAATTTTATATGTTTTATCTACACACCATTAGCGCCACGCAGTCTATGCTATATATTAGCATCTTCCTTACATAGCATAGGAAAAAAAAGTACGTTAAAATTCTCTATTATTATTTCTTTGTCAATTGTCTCATTACATTATACATTACATTGTCGCTTAATTAGCTATAAAACATCAAGAAAAAAATACATGAAATGGATCAATTCTATAAATGTCCCTTCTAAGATTAATATATAGATTTAGGCACTGCCTAAAAGCGGAGCTCCCAATCACCAATCCCACTGATATTAATAATGGGTATTTCCAGAAAATATATGTGCCCTGGGGATGGGCAACACTAGTTGTTGACCCCCGTGCATCCAGTATTTCCAAAATGTGTTACCCCCATGCATACAGAATGTGTTACCCCCATGCATATAGAATGCATAGAATGCCTGAGAGGTTAAACTAGCTTACAGCTTTGAACCCCCCCCCCCCCCCCCCCCCAGTTGGTACTAAGTTGTCAGGCCTGTTTTGAATCACCCGATTACAATTGGAGGCTCTAACCATGTAGGAATTATATTATTCTTCAATGGGGTTGTGGGGGCATTCTTCCCAAGAAAATTGTTCACATTTCAATTTTACAATATGACTGGAAATGTAACAGAACTTAGAACAAGTTAGTTGCATCCTCCTCATTCGTCGGAAAGATGTGTGTATCCCCTAAGAATTTCACCTGCCCACCCCCCCCCCCCCCCCCCCCCCCCCCCCCCCATATAAATGGAATGTAGCCTTAGATGCTAGTTTGTACTACAGATACAAGTCAAGCAATAGTGAAGACGGTAAAATTGTTATCTAAAGCATTGAAAATTATGTCAAACACAAATGGAAACCAATATACCACTGACAATGAAAAGACACATTTTTCAATCCCCATGGGTTATGCCTAGACTTCCTCAAAGTCCTTCAAATTTTTGCTTGCTTGTATCCTATGAGAGGTTGACTTTGAGCAAGTCTAGGGTTTGCCTGATAAACACATAGGGGTAAATTTTAGACTGAAGTATACCATTTGGCAAAGCATGGAATATGTAAGATTTTACTACTTTGAGTAACTTTGTAATTCTCAATGTGTGTTCTTAAGTTAAAAATTATCAAAGAGAAATGGAAACCTTTCCAACATTCTCTAACGTACTTCTTTCTGTGCCCATCGCTCTGAGTCCCCTCCATGGGTAGTCACTGCACTATGGGCCGGCTACACCATATTGAGTCAGCGGATTTCCATCAAGGGGCTCTATACTGTGTTATTTAGATGCTAGTTTTAACAATAGATCCAAGCCAAGCAATAGTGAAGTTGGATAATTCTTTATCAAAAGCACAATGGAAACCATTATACGACCAAGAGGGAAAAATACAAAATTTTCAATCCCCATGGATTATACACTGCCTGATAACCCATCATGGGCAATTCCAGAAAATATATGTACCCCCACCACGGGCGGCACTAGGTTTTGACCATCCCCCCCCCCCTCCCCATGCATCCAGAATTTCCAAAATGGCTTACCCCCACCCCCATGCATATAGATTTCCTGAGAGGTTAACCTACAATAGCTTCCAGCTTCAAAAAATCCCCATGCAGGCAGAATTCCGAGCTTGAAAACCCCCTCCCATTCAGAATTTCCAATGCTGGCAATCCCCGGGTACATTTATTTTCTGGAATTGTCCAAAGGCAAAAATTTTTAGACACAAAGTATGCCAAATGGACCAAGAGGGAAAAATACAAAATTTTCAATCCCATGGATACACTGCCTGATAACCCATCATGGCAATTCCAGAAAATATATGTACCCCCACCACAGGCGGCACTAGGTTTTGACCATCCCCCCCCCCCCCCGCCCTCCCTCCCCATGCATCCAGAATTTCCAAAATGGCTTACCCCCACCCCTATGCATATAGAATTCCTGAGAGGTTAACCTACAATAGCTTCCAGCTTCAAAAAAAACATGCAGGCAGAATTCCGAGCTTGAAAACCCCCCTCTCATTCAGAATTCCAAATGCTGGCCATCCCCGGGGTACATATATTTTCTGGAATTGTCCAAAGGCACAAAAATTTTTAGACACAAAGTATGCCATATGGACCAAGAGGGAAAAATACAAAATTTTCAATCCCCATGGATACACTGCCTGATAACCCATCATGGGCAATTCCAGAAAATATATGTACCCCCACCACAGGCGGTACTAGGTTTTGACCATCCCCCCCCCCCCCCCCCCGCCCTCCCTCCCCATGCATCCAGAATTTCCAAAATGGCTTACCCCCACCTCCATGCATATAGAATTCCTGAGGGTTAACCTACAATAGCTCCAGCTTAAAAAAAAAAAACCCATGCAGGCAGAATTCCGAGCTTGAAAACCCCCCTCTCATTCAGAATTTCCAAATGCTGGCCATCCCCGGGGTACATATTTTTCTGGAATTGTCCAAAGGCACAAAAATTTTAGACACAAAGTATGCCATATGTACCAAGAGGGAAAAATACAAAATTTTCAATCCCCATGGATACACTGCCTGATAACCCATCATGGGCAATTCCAGAAAATATATGTACCCCCACCACAGGCAGCACTATGTTTTGACCATCCCCCCCCCCCCCCGCCCTCCCTCCCCATGCATCCAGAATTTCCAAAATGGCTTACCCCCACCTCCATGCATATAGAATTCCTGAGAGGTTAACCTACAATAGCTCCAGCTTAAAAAGAAAACCCATGCAGGCAGAATTCTGAGCTTGAAAACCCCCCTCCCATTCAGATTTCCAAATGCTGGCCATCCCCGGGTACATATATTTTCTGGAATTGTTCAAAGGCACAAAAATTTTTAGACACAAAGTATGCCATATAGACCAAGAGGGAAAAATACAAAATGTTCAATCCCCATGGATACACTGCCTGATAACCCATCATGGGCAATTCCAGAAAATATATGTACCCCCACCACAGGCGGCACTAGGTTTTTACCATCCCCCCCCCCCCCTGGCCATCCCAGGGGTACATATATTTTCTGGAATTGTCCAAAGGTACAAAAAATTTAGACACAAAGTATGTCATATGGAAAAATTCGGTGTTAAATTTTACTGTCTCAATGACCAATTGGTATTTTTAATCTAAATAAAAACCCTGTTTGTACAGTGTATAACATAATTTTGTTTTCCACAGGGAATGGGCATACTTCTACTAATCACAATGACTTTGTAAATAGTGAATGAAATTCTAGCAAACACATGTACTTATACTCAATACATTAATTCATTTGTTTTCCTATTGTTACTACTGGCACTGCCATTTGGTAGTAATTACACAGTCCATGCATGTTGAAAGTCAAGTGTTTAGAGCCAATTCAACAGAATTAAATTTACTGTAATACCATATTTTTTTTGCTAGAAAATAATTTTTCAGTACCATTAGTCAATATCTTGCCGCTTGGAAGTCCAAGGTACTAAGGTGATCACCAAGACTCCAATACCATTAACCAGTTTCCGGTTGCAGCACTTTTGCCTTAGATTTTCCTTGTGTCGATTTTGGGAGTGTTTTTATATCTCGTTTGCAAAAAGCTGAGAAGGCTTAATTAGCCTTCGTTGTTAGAAAACACGACTAAGTCGTTCTTAAAGGACTAATAATAGAATTCTAGAGATCTTTAGTTAGGGTCGCATAGCTAAACACGTTGAGTTGTTACTAGGCTCGCGACCTATCACTCAGATTCAAGAAAAGTCGACATGCTCGAAAAAAGAAACAGCGAATTTTAGGAATTTTACCTTCATCCTGAGTAGCTTTTCCCCCGTGTAGGAATAACCTGAATGTAAATCTGTTCGGAACTTGTGAATGTCCTGCCATCTCCCTATAAACAGTGCTCTTATCCAGCAGTGACTTTGATCCACGAATCGAATTGTTTTAACGACTTGCCGCCATTGACTCTCCAAACAAATTAATTCTCAAAGTATGACCTTCTTGACTCACGCTACTGCCGTAATGTACAAATGTAGCGTCTCGCAGTTACTTTTACCTTTCGACAAAATTCTGTACCATTATAAATTCCACTGTTTTCACAGGTCGCCCAAGCTCTTGTTTCATATTTTAATAAATTTGAATGAATTTAGGCTGTTTTAGAGCACTCTGCATTATAGTCTAGTCAATCTACGAAAAATTTAGGGTCTCAGTCAAACTAATTGCAAAAGAATTTCTTTCAATGCTAAATGAAGGTTTGAGGGGACCTTAACAACATACTAAAAATCCCAAAAAATCCCTTCGGTGGAACATGCCGAAATTTAGCGATGAAAATATGGAGCTGGTACCACAGGGTACCCGCGTCGAGTAAAATCAGCTAACTACTAAAAATCAGTCAAATAACCGTTTCTTTCCACGTTTTTGTGCCCATGAGCTGTAAATAGATTGATTGTATTTAAATACAATTGAAAAATAAACGTGCTGACCGAAAAAATACGTAAAATGCCATTCTTGTATACCACAGGATACCCACCACTCATAAACTGAGAATAGTCAATTTATTTAAGAAGCTCAAGTTTTTTGCAATTTCCTTTACAGATTTGGGTTTGACTTGGAAAAATATAACATTTCTCTATTATTTTGGAAAGTTTTCAATTCGCTTTATCACTGCATATCTGGCCGAGCCATGTTGAGTCAGTGGAATCACCTGCCATGCGCCACTTTTGTCCAGCCCATGTTACTGTTTCTCGCAGCATTCATTTACCAAACCATAGGCATAGGTGAGTTGCATGAATCTAAGAAATCATATTTTAACTACTGAATACCCGAGGGCGAGGACGGTAAGGCCGAAAATTTCAGACCAAGGGCTTAACTGTCTGCTTAGTGGACCGAGCAGCGAGGCTAGTAGTTATTTGTTCGCAGACTCGATATTGTGTCACAGTCAGATATAATGTAATACTAACAAGAAATCTTGCCTGGGTCATTGGTAAGCTTTAAAATCTGGTCCTCACTGTACCGCAAGAGCAGACGCAAGCTCAAGCGCAAGGATATCAAACTCATACATGCCTCTTAGGTGGATTACACTAAATCACAAGCGGTATTAAATCGAGACTTTGCAATTCCTTGCGCTTGCGTCTAAAGTGTGAAACAAGTGAACGCAAGCACGGCAACTAACTGAACTAATCAATGTTGATTTTAGGCTTGCGCTTGCGTCGCTTTGATTCACACAATTGCCTTGCGCTTGAGTCTTGCGCTTGCGTCCTGCGCTGAACCACCCTTAGTAGTCTTCCCGACCTTCTAATCACAGGCCTTTCATGTGCGCTGGTGGTGGGAGATGGACGCAGCTGGAGGTTTTGGAGATCCTTAGTGTTGGTCGGATAGGAGGGCTTGGTAGGACGCCTGACTCGTCAGTCTTCTTTTGGTATGGATAAGCACTCGCCTGTTTCGTCCAATCACAGAGCCTGGCGCAGTCGCCATAGCTGGTACGATCTTGGGTTTTCAAGCTTCTGCTCTATCTTGCCAATGCTGGTCCCTAACATACACTCGGTATCCCTGTCGGAGTGTTGGTAGCTTCACAACTCTGTGAATGGCGTCATAGTTGTCGTCAGAATAGCGCTTTCAGTATTTCCTGGCTGACGTTCTGGGGTCCAATGTCCGAGGAAACGGTGTGTGGGTTCTTAGTGCAAGGCGAAGATTACACGATTGACGTGTGACTACACCAGTTTCCGTCGACTGGCGTTAAGGTAGTCGGTCTGGTCTAACTCGCAGAGGCCCGACTCCATGGTTGATTTGGCAATGACAGCGCTACGAGGTGTTTCCTCAGCTCTGGTTTTAGCTTTGCACAGGTGCGGCATCTGTTCACCATTCGCTATAAGTGGTCACCAGACGGAGTAGCTAGGGCGTCCTTGACATTTGATTATCCCAAAATGGCCTTAGCGTATGACTTGTAACATCTCTAGCTGCATCGATGACGAGTCCACGGGTTACTGTGCAGAAGTGTTGCCTCAACCCCCAGATAAATAGGTTGAGAAATGGGAGGCCGTCTTGACTTGCAAACGGTGTCGCAGTCCTGGGCTTCTGTTCCTAGTAGTGACTCCAGGACCGACTCACTGCAGGGGCGTAGCCAGCACTTATGAGAGGGGGGGGGTTCCAAAATTCAAAAAATAAAAAACTCCACATAAATCGGACGTTTTTTTGCGTTCTCGCCACAGGAAACCCAGGCAAAAATATTGATCTCGGAAAAAACTAGCGTTTGAAGAAATTTGCTACATTTTATTGGAGCTTTTATTTGTTGTCTATTAAATATTTACCGAATTTTAGTAAATAGTCGGTCCAGAACAGAGGCGAGGGGGGTTTCCGCTGCGGGAGAGGGGGGGGTTCCGGAACCCCTGGAACCCCCCCCCCCCCCCCCCCCCCCCCTGGCTACGCCCCTGCACTGTGTTCTTCGATGAATTCCTGATGATTAGGACTGCATGTGGGGCACAAGACAGGGCGTCTGCCGTATTTTGATGCTACACTTGGACCTTCGGGCCATCCAGAACACACAGAGGTAACCTTGGACACTGTATTTTGAGAGAAGAGGTATCAGGGGTCTGTTTCTATGGTGAACGGCATCCCTGGACTGTAGCCAGAGAACTTGCTGCATGCCCATGTGGCGATCAGGGCCAAGTTAACGATACTGCCAACAGAGGGAGAAGCGAAAGCAATTGGATGTTGGTTCCCGTTGCCATCGGCTTGTTAGGACCGCTCCGAGCCCATCTGGCATGTATCGGCAGCAATGCTCAGCATTTGTTGGGGTCATTTTGTCTGCCCAAGGGGAATGCAAAGGCCAGAGCGGCCTGAATACAGCCAGTCCCGACCTCGAGGGTCCTCGAGGATGGTGAGGATTTAAAACTAGCTAGGTTTATATTACATCTCAAAGCAATGCAAGTTTACGAAATGGTTAGAAGTGATATCCATTTATGCTATCAAAGAGTTAACATAAAAACAAACCAGTAAGACTGTAATACATAATTCATATGTCCCTACTTTCTTTTATTAATTAACGGAACAGCTCTACAGTCTCCTACCCAAAAGACAACCCAACAAAGAGAAATAGTGAATTATCAAGATGGGTACCCTGTGGTATGTCAAATAGCAATTTTCATGATAAAATCAACGAAAAAACATATTATCCATGCTAATGACTTTTGTTTAAACATAAACATATAGAAATGCGTAAAAGGCACGGTCAAAGTATACTTCCACTATCGTTTTGCTTTTTCTCAACGCGGGTACCCTGTGGTAAATGCTTAATATTTTCATTGCTGAATTTCAGGATGTTCCACCGAAGGATTTTTTGGGATTTTTAGTATGTTAATAAGGTCCCTCAAAGCCTTCATTCTGCAGTGAAACAAATTCTTTTGCAATTAGTTTGACTGAAAATCATAGATTGACTGGACTATTAGCATAGCTTGCATTTTGGCTGTTGCAGTCGAAATTGTAAAATAATGAAAATAAAAGAATTGTTCAATCATGTTGTACTTACTTGTTTATTAGCCCTTTGTGATCTCCTTTGGGAAGTCTTAAGCCATTTGGATCACTTTTTCGAGAGATATCATTCACAAACCTCCCCCACCTAAGAGAAAGAGAAGGTAGGAAACATGGCCGCGACATGTAGTCACTGCTTTCGGCAAAAAAATTAAAGAAAAACGATTCAACTTACATCAAACTCCGCCAGCACTATGCTCGATAGTCATACAAAATAGATAGCCGGAGTAAATGTCTCAATACTCAATGTACGAAGAACCATTTGCCAAAAAACTCGATCACGAGTTCTAAGTTCTAAGCCCCTTTTTACTCGTCTGGATATTACTAGACACCAACCGACATCGACCGGGTTCGCAAGGCATTCTGGTCATTTTTAACTTGTCAATGACTTCCCCGCCCTCCCCTCGTACCTAACAAAACTCGAAACAAACACACGCTCATGCCACCCCACCGCAGTTCGTTGCGATTTGCCTTTGAATTTGGTCAGCCAATCACAAAACGAGATTTTGTAAACACAGGCCTGGCTACTCGACATGCCATGAGCGTGTACATTGAGTATTGAGACATTTACTCCGGCTATCTATTTTGTATGACTATCGAACATAGTGCTGGCGGAGTTTGATGTAAGTTGAATCGTTTTTCTTTAATTTTTTTGCCGAAAGCAGTGACTACATGTCGCGGCCATGTTTCCTACCTTCTCTTTCTCTTAGGTGGGGGAGGTTTGTGAATGATATCTCTCGAAAAAGTGATCCAAATGGCTTAAGACTTCCCAGAGGAGATCACAAAGGGCTAATAAACAAGTAAGTACAACATGATTGAACATTCTTTTATTTTCATTATTTTACAAATTTTGACTGCAACAGCCAAAATGCAAGCTATGCAGAGTGCTCTAAAACAGCCTAAATTCATTCAAATTTATTAAAATATGAAACAAGAGCTTGGGCGACCTGTGCTGTTTTGTGAAAGAAAGGGCGAATAAACAATCTCTGCCGCAATAGCAGATTTGCGCTAAAAAGTTTAAGCCTTCTTGTCAGAACAGGAAATTTCTTCAGACACTCGTAGTCTCTGGCCCATAGCAGGGTTTGCGCTGAAAAGTTTAAGCCTTCTTGTCAGATAACAGGAACTTCCTTCAGACACTCGTAGTCCCTGGCTTTTTGTAAACATACTTTTTCAGTAGAACAGTTCTGCAGTCGCTGGAAGAATGGTTTCGATCAAAAGACTCTTGATATATTTCAAGCAGATTGCTCGAGAATAATTCACCAATATTGAGCAACCTCCTATCCCCCCGGCCACGACAACTCACCCCTCCCTCCCCCCGTCACTCGACCGGCGGCGCCACCCCGACAAATCACCCCTCCCCCCGTCTACATATCAAGAAAGTGCTGTCGTTTTTATGGCAAATCCGCGCGGGTTGCCTGTGGTGTTCAAAACGTGACTCAGGCCCCTCGGCGGGGGGTAAAAACAAAATGGCGACCAAGAGAAAGATGTTTCTCGAGTATCTGCAAGTTTTGGTCAATTTTCCTGCTTTTTTCGCTAAGATATGAGGAAACGTACTTACAGACCTTCCAAATAAGGTAAGGGGGAATTTCCTAATAAGGAAGTTTTGCAACATCGGCAAATCGACAGCTTTTGGCGAAATTTCTTGATATGAAAAAAAACGTCAGGCTTCAGGAAGCACACACGCTCGCTCGACGTTCAAAATTCAGTCGTATCCCTTTGCGCCCGTTCCCGCCTGTGATACTTTGGGTACCCTGTGGATATCACGCCTGTGACGTCAGGCTTCAGGAAGCACACACGCGCGCTCGACGTTCAAAATTCAGTCGTATCCCTTTGCGCCCGTTCCCGCCTGTGATACTTTGGGTACCTGTGGATATCATACATGCGCTACATTTGCCATCGTTGGGACGCTCTTTTCTTAGGTATGGTGCTCCGCTCTGCGGCCTTCGGCCGCTAAGGAGCTCCGCTACTAAACGTTTAATAAGAGTAGAACCCTCCGACACGAGCAGGCCCGGCAATGTTTATTTTTATTTACATGATAGCGCGGATAGAAAAAAGACAAGTCAAATGTAAGCGACACCAACGTGACAAGTAATTTATAGAGAAGAAAAGCGGGGACAAAAAGAGACAAAAGGTGACAAAGACTTACAAAATAGTGCGCATCCGAAAACAGGACAATATCTCAGCTTTCGACCCACAATAATAGTTAATGTAAATGTGTGAGGGCGAAATGTGTGAGAGCGACTCCCCAGACTTGCAGCTCGAAAGCTGAATTGCGCTGGGTCTCAACGGCGCCACTGGCAGCCAAGCGGTCATAAGCACAGACACTGAGGGTGGACACTGCCAGAGGGTTTGTTACGTCCCCTGTGGTTCTTTAACGTCTCCCCTGAAACTGGGTAGAGAAGAAAGGCGACCGAGACGGGACTTCGAATTTATTGTCTCATCCGAAAGACGTGAAACACAGTAGAACAACTAGTATTCCTACTGCATTTTTATTGTTTTTGCACTTCTCAGGGCTAGGTTAGGGAATTATAGAAAGTAATTGTTAGCCTTTTATAGGCGAGCAACAATAATAGTTAATCGACAATGTATTTTTATATTAAGGATACGGTACACCTTCAGGGCCAACTTTTCGTTATTTTTTTTTTTGCGCGCATTCGATTTAGAGATTGTTTAACTAAGTATTAGAAGAAGAAAAATATTGTTTCCCCTTAAATCGAACGAGATATTTAGAAAAAACGAAAAAGTAGTAAGGATCAATAAAGCTCGCGAGGCGCGATAATCTCTTAATCCTCTTTACTCTAGCGTGACACTCGAGGCCGACATACGGCCACTTTTTATGTTGTGCGAAATGCGAGAGCTTCATTCAAGCCATTTTGTAGCTAGTGGTCGCGCCCAGAAGAAGTAAGCAATATTTGCCAATGTATTGTTCGAGAAAAAAGCGTGGTCCAGACATCAAAAGACAAAGAAGTTAGGAACCCCATGGAACTAAAGGAGTTTTAGCTTTGGTTCTTCTAGCGGACTTTGAAGGCGCATCAGACTTCACAGACTTTCACTTCATAACTGCGGCGAAATCATAGACTTGCATGCAAATGAGTTCTGGCTGTGAAGCTAGGGAAGCGGTCAAACATTTGTACTCGAGCGGGACCCGATTTTATAACGGGAGGTGGTAGGTCCCGGGTTGTACCTACCCACCCGTTTTTTTCAATGCCCATTTTCTCTGTTCACGAGTAGGGGTGTTGGATTTTAATGCATGGATGTGTTGCTCGCACTATAAAGAAGACGGTGCTGAGCCTATCGTTTGTATTCATTTATTATTTTACGAGATATTTGCAGTTAAAAATGGCCATTTTTTTCTAAAGGAAGGTTGGTTGCGCGCATACACCACCCATCGGGTCCCATTCGAGTACAGATGTTTTGACCACTTCCCCTACATCTACCATCATGCGATTGGCTCAAGACGTGACAAACCTATACTTCGATTAGGTGTGAATGACAATCACCGTCGTCGAAGGTGTCGTCGCTGAATTTCTTTAGCCTCGCGTTTCTCAAAGAAAATATCAGCGCTGTTTACGACTATTCTTTTCAGTTTTATTCTTTTCAGTTTTTTTCATGTTCCGCTGGTTCAATCTCGATGAAATTTGGCAGGCCGCTAGAATAGGAATCTGTGACCGAAACTGTGTCTCGGAATGTTCGATTTCGAAATAGTTTTGAAATTATGGGCCTCGCAGCGGGGTAGTAACACAAAAATGCGCTGTTTTACTTTAGCTTCAAATATTGTTATGATACGTTTTTTCGGGTAATTTTGATTGAATTGGGAATCGTGAATCAAATAAAAAAATTACAAAAACTGTACAATTTAGTCTAAACCAAAACAAATACTTTTTTCTTAGATTTGACATGTTGACTTTTGTTCAATAACAGAGATTTCAATATTGAGTTTTACTTTCAAACAATTTCCTATTTTCCAGTTTCACTCAACCCTGAGTTTCCTGGCAATTTGGAATGTGTAGATTCAGTTGCGTTCCGGACTTAAGGCGCAAGGTAAAAGTAAATATCTTAACTTTCAATTTTAATTGGAGTTATTACAGAAAACTTTATTCTAAAATATCTCTGAAATTCTCTAAAGAACTATACTAAATTTTCTAGCCAACTTAATACTCTGTTCTCTGTTATCTAATGAATCATTTCGGAGTTAAATAGAATTTCTTAAATACGATGTTTCACAAACCTTTAATTTAAAATTGTAAGACACGTAATCTAAATATCTGTGTAAACACAGCTGATTGTAAAAACATACAAAGAGAACCTGAACTTGTAATCATTAGACTTAGGGTTAGTAAGAGTTAGACCAAGGAGGTCTGACCAGCAGGTCAGTCTGACTTTTAGTCAGCCAGTAATAACCAGTAAAGTTGTGCAGTACCAATCTGTGCGTCTCTCTTACTTTCCTTGCTCAATTAAAGTAAAATCCATAAGAGCATATTCCTATTCCGTCCCTTAGTCTAGGACGAAGGTTTGTGAGCTTTTCCTCTTTCCCCCAAGAGGACAACAAAAAAGGATCACAACAATATCTCCAAAACGAAACTCGATATCAACAAAATGAGACACGGTTTTGTAAACAATTATGTGTTGATTGACATGAAGCAGTTTGCATAAGTTTTCGACTAGTGGTTCCTGACCTATAATTCCCGCAGAGAAACCACACTGTTTATCTCTTTTTCCTCGAATTTCTTTCTCTAAATAAAAAGAATCTATTTATTAAAAACTCCAATCTTTTAGCTTTAATTTGATATATAACATGTAGGAATCCTCCAAAAAGTGCGCGCGTGACGATTTTTCTGCGTGAGGTACCCCTGAAGGTGTACCGTATCCTTACAAGAGTTATAGGTTTTGTTAAAATAAGCCATGGTATCCCGTGTTACCCTGTTGTCATAAATGTCCCTCCATAGAGGGTTCTAAAAGAAAGATTAGGAAGAGGAGGAGTGTCATTCTGTGAGGAGGAGGTGTGAGGAGGAGGAGGTGCGAGGAGGAGGAGGAGGAGGAGGTGCGAGGAGGAGTAGTAGTAGTGCTATTTTGTGAGCAGGTTCTTAAATGCTTAGATTTTTAGTTGCTTAGTTGTTTTCAATAGGTGGACTGGATCACAAATACAATGGTCGAGCCTCTGCTGAATATGGCTGAATATATAAGTTTAGTTCAAAGTCTGCCCCTCGTGGAGCTGTAAAATGCATCGCAAAAGTCTTTTATGAGATTCTCTCGTTTTTTCTCTTCCATTTACACTGATAATTTCATGCAGAAAGGTACGGTATCCCTACTCCTTATACAATTTTATAGTTGTCTCATTTCTATCACCGAGTATAGCAATAGTAAAAGAGATCATTCAAAGTCTAGTGGTGAGGGATGTAGATGCTGCTCTGTGTCGGGTTGGTCCAATCGAGCGGCACAAAGCATCACGAAAGTCTTGCTTGAGGAACGTCAAGAGCAGCGGATTGCAGAGCGACGAAAGGTACCTCAAAAATACCGTAGTATACAGGAAAACTACCAAAGAATGGTAGTCAAACAGGGTATTGATGTTGTAATGAAAATCATAGAGAAAGGTAGTGAAGAAAACAGAAAAGACCCCAACATGAAGACGGTTATCATCGCAAGGAAAATCATGAGAATTTTTCTCTCTGAAGCGATGCGTTGCCGTTGGCGACGTTGCTCTGCTGCATGTGCTCTACCTTGGATCCCCTCACACGTGGCTGTTCTCTGGTTGTGCTTGCGTACGTATTTGAAAATGGCGATGTAATTAGCTGAGATTGTTATTAAAGGGATTAGGACAACGATAACGAAGGAGACGATGTCGTAGGTAATCTCTATGACCCGGAGGTTCTTGCTTGTGAAGTATCCACGCCAACTGAATTGCAGACGCAAAAAAGATGCACCCCACACTGAGCCGATGAGTACACGAGTTCGTCGTGGTGTTTATACGATGTTTCGATGCACAAAAGGTCGCGTTATCTTGAGGAACCGGTCAATAGTCAGCACAGTCAGATGGATAGCAGTGGAAAACGCCAGGAAACGATCACAAATATCCTTAGCAATCCACAAATGGTTTTCAAGCACAAACGTGCAAGTGATATATAAGGGTATAGTCAAAAGACCAGTCAAGAGATCGCTAACGGCAAGGCTTGTTACCAGGTATTTTGATACCGTCCGTAAACTAGACACCCTGTAGACCAACACTAGTATTACAGTGTTGGCTACTACTAAGGCGAGTGCTAGAATTCCAAGCAGTACTGGTGCTCCCACGTCCGTGAACAATTCTAAAGAAGTTTTACTGCCATTTTTGCGGACATCTTTTGTCTACTAGCAGGAGAAGAATTATGTCGGCTCTCCTCTCTAATCTAACCAATATTTGCCTTCGCTGTTTGAGAACTACCGAACCAATATCTCGGTGTATCTCTTGCTCTTTATCGCTTTCATCGATTATTTTCATACGACTTCGTACGAACAGTCTTCTGTAAGCTAGTTTCGCTGCGACTCTTGGACAAACGAACTTAAAATTAACTGTCACAAGTGGTACACACTAGTTTGTTACTGCTTTGTTGGCCAAATCCATTTTCGATTCCTTTTCTAATCATTTTTTCGCGGAGCTCCTTAGCGGCCGAAGGCCGCAGAGCGGAGCACCATAGGTATCGCAGGAAGAATGCAATAGAGAAAAGTAGAACTCAGGTACGTGTACGATCGACTTCATTTTTCATGGTTCAGCGGTATTCCCATTCTGGTATCGCGGGCGCGTCCGTGCGTGTCTGCGTGCCCCACCACAGGCAAACCAAGTCCCTTCTAAGTTATTAATCATAACTCAGGAAGGGATGAAGCTCAGACAACCAAACTTGGGTGGGGGGGGGAGGCGTTGTGTTTGTAGCAAGGGGGGTGCAACTGCCTGGTCACGTAATATCACGTCATCGATGACCTCATCATAGGAGAAAAAGAGTTGATCTGGGAAGGGATTAGGCCTTTCCAGATTGTGCTCCCAAAAGCTAAAAAAGCTCCCAAAAATGGCCAAAGATGCTGAAAAAGTGCTACAAAATCAAAATAGTGCTCAAAAGTTGCTCCAAAAATCAAAAAGTGCTACCGAATATTTCTAATTATTTGAAAGAAAGATGCTTTCCAGTAGATTTGCAACTAAAAGGCAAGTTTCCATTGAATACAAGTCAATAATTGCACAAATAACCGAATCATACTTTAATTATATTTCCCATCATTGACTATAATAATATTTCGCTTTCGGGAAATGGCGCTTTTGCCGGTTCTGATAACGGAAGCCCCTCTTCTTATGGCAGTTTCTATGGGATTATAGTCCGGCGGATTAGATCAAATTTTCGAGGAAATTGCGCATTAGCTCCAATTTTTTGCCAGGTGATAGTTTTCAATGTATTTTTAAATCGTAGATATGGAGGCACGCTAGAATTCTTTCGTAGCGAAAGCTAGAGAGGTTTTAGAGTGAACTATTGTTTAGCTCAATAGCAGCCATTTTGAATGCTTTGTTATTTAAATGAGTTTAGAACTTAGCTTTGCGAACTTTCAAGTTGTTCTCTAGACTGCACAGCCATAGCAGCTCAACATTTGCTAATTCTGAACTATGGATTGGTTTGACTGACTTCGGTTGGACGTCTCCTTAGAGTTTTGGGTGATTATTAAATGTCACGACCAGTTTTTTTGGAATGTTTATAATTATATTGTAAAACAATAGCCTGACTGAGATTAGATAAAATGTTTCAAGAATGACCAACAAATTCTAAAAAATATCAAGATAATTGATACCATGTGTCGAATATGTAAAAGAAGCTTGTCTCTGAAACTTTCACATGATATTTTCTACCTAGTACTGTGCTATACTCTATAAACACGGACGATAGAAGATTTCACATAAGTGCCGCAGAGCTGATGATAACAAAGGATTCAAAGATAGCTGCCAATGGCAAAACAATGGTTCACATTAAAACTGTTCTAGCTTTCGCTACGAATAAAATTTAGCGTGCCTCCATATCTTATCTTCAATAAACTACTAAAAACTATTGACATGCAAAGTTTGGTGTCTTTAGCAAAAAGTGCGCAATTTTTACGCTAATCCGCCGGACTATTATCTTCGATTTCTTCGCTACTCGACGAAGCGTCCGCCATTTTGATCTGGGCAGACAGATATTCTATATGAAGCGTAGATTTGTTATTGACTAGTTCCACAGCCCCCAGGCTACCCAATACTGTACCACAGGAATGGATATCCAATCAAATGTCGAAATCACCGGTTTTAGCCTATAGTTGAGATGTTATTTGTAGTCAAAGGAACTTGAAATAGCTATATAAACAAAAAAATCCAGTAATTGCTTCAAATAAGCTAGAAATTGGCTTCATGTTTACCAAAAAAGTTGTCAGAAGATGCTCTTGGCCAAAAAAGTGCTCTCTGATAAAAATAGTGCTCCCAAGCCAAATTGCGCTAAAAAAGTGCCGAGCACAATCTGGAAAGGCCTAGAAGGGATGAACCTTAGACAACCGAACTTGTGTTTGTAGCAAGGGGGGTGCAACTGCCTGGTCACGTAATATCACGTCATCGATGACATCATAGGAGAAAAAGAGTTGATCTTGGAAGGGATGAACCTTAGACAACCGAACTTGGGTGAAGTGTCTAAGTGGCAAGTGAGGTGCAACTGCATGGCATCGTGGTATGACGTTATCGATGACGTCATCATACGAGAAGAAAATACATCACGGTAAGGTATGAACCTCAGACAACCAAACATGGGTGAAGTTGTCTAAATGGCAAGGGGTGCAACTGCATGGTTGCGTGGTATGACGTCATCAAACGAGAAAAAGAATATATCTCGGGAAGGGATGAACCTCGGACAACCAAAAGTTTGGTGACATTGTCTAAGTGTCAAGGGTGCAACTGCGTGGTATGACGTCATCGATGACGTCAACATGGGAGAAAAGGAATACATCTCCGGAAGTGATGAACCTCAGACAACCAAACTTGTTTGAAGTTGTCTAAGTGGAAAGGAAGTGCAACTGCGAGGCCACGTGGTATGACGTCTTCGATGACGTCATTATACGAGAACAAAAGCTCATGATGTAAAAGCGTGAAACGAGCATTGTACTCGACCCACTCCATTTTCCCAAGTGTAGTTATTTTTAGATTTTGCTAATTTACATATTCCGCGAAATCCGGAAAATAAATCACTAAATGGTGGCCAAAAATCCCCAAACCTCTTTCTAACGCCGTCCTTGTGAGGTTTTTCTGTTTCCATTCTATTTAAAACCCATTCTTTATTTTTTCCAATTAAAAGGAACCAATAATAAGTGTCGAGACGCAAATTTTAAAGCAATGTGTTGATGCCGTCCCTGATCGCTCGAACCGATCTTGGAATATTCGAATCCTATACATAAATGGTTGTCTCCCGGTGTCAAATAAATAGAACACAGTGGTTTTGGAAAGATATAGTATTCATGGAGTAGCTTTGGGATCTGTACTGTGAGGTTTTTATCATGAAGCGGAACAATTTATGAATGATTCTGACAACAGTGAATATCGGTGCGAGCGAACTTCTACTAAATCCGTAAAACCTCTTCTTTGATTCCGAGGTCTCTTCTTCTGATTCTAAACTCCTTTCCTCTGATTCTGATATGTCTTCTAGTTCGCTGCTTTCGAAATAATCGCTGCTAGTAGTACTTCCACTTCCCTCCGCCGTCTCGCCCGCCATTTTTAATTTCATTTGAAATATGCGAGCTGTTGCAGTGCGAGCGCTGTGATTGGTCAGTTTTTGGCGCGAAGGGTTCTAAAAATAACATTACTTGTGAAAATGGAGTGGATATACCCTAATAACAGCGTTTCACGCTTTTACATCATGAGCTTTTGACGAGAAAAAGCTATATATTTTTGAAAGGGGCTAACCTCAGACAACCAAACTTGGTGAATGGGGGATGGCAAGAGTGGTGCAAGTGCTTAGTCACGTGGTATGACGTTGACAGGCTATCTATACACAATGGCAACCTTTTTGTCTCATTAACATATGAAACAATCAAGTCGTTTTTCAACACCTCACGACCAAAACCAGATTTTGGAATCATTTACCTTATAAGGAAGTGACAGGAGATCCTCTTTTGATAAGAATTTTGGCAAATGTCGCAAGAAAACTGAAATTTTAAATGAAACTTGCAGTAATCACAGAGACTCGAGTTCTCGATCTGATTTGACTTGGTAACCACGCTAAAATACCCACAGTAGCCCGCGCGCTACTCGACCCAGTCCTCCCAAGTGCATTCAGCAAAACCGACAATGATTCATTGATATGCACAGAAAAAAATGTCACCAGGAGCTCCGCTTTTAGCCAGTTACTATATCTATATATTATAGCGCCTGCTGTCATTGGCATGCCATTTTACTCCCATGCCAGATGTCGAACAAAGTAATTGCTCGTCGACGATTTTTATGAATTCGGCTTCGTTTTGCGCAATTTTTGCTTTTACAGTGTGACATTTGCGTGGGCCTTTTGTCCATATTAAACCTTTTCTCTCAAACACTTTCTTTATTGCAGGTGCTAGAGGCAAATAGTCAATTACTGAGACAATCATGTGAGGTGCAGTAGTAAAAGTTATGTTGTTTAAACAGTTAGGTGCTCCATTCATGCGCCTTGTTATTATGCATGGCTTCTGTCAGTTGTCATGGAAGAACTTTTTAAGGACATCGGACCGGTTACTAAACGCCTTGAAAACAGTCGGAAACTTTATTATTAGTTTACAACTAAATATAATTCGAGCAGTACTCTGTTATGTTAGAGTGTTTTTCATCGGAGTGTGAAACAAAAACTAACAGTCAGTGTTTATTAGTTTCTACTACTCATAATAATAGGAGAATACAATAAACATGACTTCCATAGTGTATAGCATGCCCAGTGCGTATTTTGTTAGTATCTATTTCACAGTGGGATTGAAAACCACTCTATGTTTTTTTTATTTTTTTATATTATTATAAATTCGCCTTGTGTACATCTCAATGACATCTCAATTTTATACGCGCACATGTATTCAGTGAATAATAATAACTTTAAACCAGACGGGTGCAACAACAGCTCGTGCCAACTATCTAGTGGTCTCGCGGACGTGAGTGATTTTTAAACGTTTCGAGTGTCTCTCCCAACATCACAAGTGCTCTATTGCTCTGATAAAGTCACAGAAAGTTGTGCTCGTATGATATAGCGGGGCAGAACCATTTCTTTATCGGTGAAATAGAGCATAGATTTGGTATTTAATAATATTAACAGGATTTGTTAAGACTGAGTGGCCACTAGCCTTCCTTTATCGTTCAAGGTTAAAATGGTAGGGATGAACGTATGGGAAACCCAAATTTCAACCCTAAAAATACCTGGTCCATAATGAAATTTCCACCCCCAAAAATACACCTCGGTCTTAAAATGCCTACTTCAGCGTGCCATTTCATTTTCAAAGAACCCCTAAAAATGTCGGATTTTTTTAGCGTTCCGTTTCGTTCAAAGAACCCCTAAAAATACCGGATCCCGAATTTAAGCCCTAAAAATACCATACCTATCATTCGAATATAGGGTGGGGGGGATCCAATATTTTTGGGGCAGGGGTGATCGTCGGGAACTTTAGATTTTACCCCTAAAAGTTACCTAAAATGGCGTCGCTTAGCTGACGTAATTTCAAGACGTATTTTCCATCGTAATTTTCTCTTGTATTTTTCCGAGCGAAAATACGTCTGAAATTCGGGCTTCAAACAAGGGTGATTTCCTTGATTTGCTAGAACAGACCCCTAACTTGTACCTATCTGGAAAAAAATGCAGGTTTTCAAATTTTACCACTAAAAGGTACCAGAGGCCTAATTTTAAACCCTAAAAGGTACGACGAGCACCCCCCCCAAAAATATGGGAGCCCCCCTCCCCCCCACCTTTTCCCGGGGTACAGTCACTGTGAAGTGGAAGACTTACGTCCGGATTTTTAGCCTGTTAAAAAATTCATGAATAATCACAATAACACAATAGAACACAATATCACAGGAGGGTAGCGTGTTGTAAACCTGATACTATTCTCACTGCATACATTATCGCCACGTCACGAAAGAATTTGAACAACAACCCAAATATGGAGTCTTTGGAGTCTGCGCGTTGTAGGCAACATGTTTGGCAGCGTGGTTTCACAATCAGTCACCCATTTCCCTGAGTTCGGTTCGTAGAAGCTGCCGCCGGGGAGTCTTTCGCAAACCGTGAGGTTCATATTTCCTGGACCACCACCAGCAACTCAAACATTCTGTACTCGTAATGGCCGCTAGAGATATCCCTCTTCCTCCTGGTGCTCCCGCTGTTGTTCCGGCTCCTGTTGTAGTTCCTAATCCTCCAGCAGTCGTTGCCCCAGCGCCAATTTAGATGTACCGGCAGACCCGGTTCCTGTAGCGGCCGCTGCTCCCGCTCCTAATGAAGCCGAACAGGTAGAGCTTTATTCTTGTATGCCTTTATAGTGTTTATTTATTGTCGCGCATTCTGTCCTGGCTCTCGTCGGTCATGGTATTAGTTTTGTTACACGTTCGTTTCATTTAGCATTGGTTTTGGGACTTTGCACGTTTAGCTTACGTTACACCTTGTTCGCCCAACTCTTGTAATTGTTTTAACGCCGTATTTACAACTTCGGTTTCACTTATTTAGCTCCCTGGCCGGCTCGCTTTTCGTAACTTATTTACATCTGCTATTCCACTTCCATTACGGTATTTGTTTGGTTTTTACTACCACAGTCCCCAAGGGATTTCTGCCTCCTTAAGTCGTGGCTTAAGTGTACTCGCAATTATAATTTCGTATTTCCTCTTCACCCACTCGTAAACTCTGTTTTTGGTCCTCATATTTTCTATGTTTTACGAGAGCCGGGTTCACATACAGAAGTGGGACATTATAGTAGACAGTACACTAGATACTTTTGTGTGCGTCGTAGTAGCTGCGGGGTACATGCGAAGCAGCAGCTGCATTGGCAATAGTGTGCGCAGTAGTAACTACTAGGGTATTAGTGTGCGCGGTAGTAGCGACGAGTGGTAATAGGGTACGCGGTAGCTTCAATGGTAATAGTGTGTGCAGTAGTAACTGCAATGATAATAGTGCGCAGTAGTAGCTGCAAGGGCAATAATGTGCGCAGTAGTAGCTGCAAGGGCAATAATGTGCGCAGTAGTAGCTGCAAGGGTAATAATGTGCGCAGTAGTAGCTGCAAGGGTAATAATGTGCGCAGTAGTAGCTGCAAGGGTAATAATGTGCGCAGTAGTAGCTGCAAGGGTAATAATGTGCGCAGTAGTAGCTGCAAGGGTAATAATGTGCGCAGTAGTAGCTGCAAGGGTAATAATGTGCGCAGTAGTAGCTGCAAGGGTAATAATGTGCGCAGTAGTAGCTGCAAGGGTAATAATGTGCGCAGTAGTAGCTGCAAGGGTAATAATGTGCGCAGTAGTAGCTGCAAGGGTAATAATGTGCGCAGTAGTAGCTGCAAGGGTAATAATGTGCGCAGTAGTAGCTGCAAGGGTAATAATGTGCGCAGTAGTAGCTGCAAGGGTAATAATGTGCGCAGTAGTAGCTGCAAGGGTAATAATGTGCGCAGTAGTAGCTGCAAGGGTAATAATGTGCGCAGTAGTAGCTGCAAGGGTAATAATGTGCGCAGTAGTAGCTGCCAGGGTAATAATGAGCGCAGTAGTAGCTGCAGATCGAGATAGCTTTCGCAGTAGTAGCTGCAAGAGTTAAGTGTGCACAATTATAGTTACACGGGGTAATGGTGTGCGCAGTAGTAGCTACATGGGTAATAGTGCGCGCAGTAGTAGCCGCAGGGGTGATAGTGTGCACGGTAGTAATTACAGGGGGTTATGGTATGCGTTGTAGTCATCACATTGGGTAATAGTGTGCGCCGTAGTAGCTACAAGGGTAATAGTGGGCGCATTAGTAGCTGCAGGGATAATGGTGTGCGCAGTAGTAATTACATCGGGTAATGGTGTGCGCAGTAGTAATTACATGGGGTGATAGTGCGCGCAGTGGTAGCTGCAAGGGTAGTAGTGGGCGCAATAGTAGCTGCGGGGATAATGGTGTGCGCGGTAGTAATTACATTGGGTAATGGTGTGCGTAGTAGTAATTACATGGGGTAATAGTGTGCGCAGTAGTAGCTGCAAGGGTAATCGTGGGCGCAGTAGTAGTTACATGGGCTAATAGGGTGCGCAGTAGTAGCTGCAAGGGTAATAGTGTGCGCAATAGTAGCTACATGGGGTAATAGTGTGTGCAGTAGTAGCTGTATGGGGTAATAGTGTGCGCGGTAGTAGCTGCATGGGGTAATAGTGCGCGCAGTAGTAGCTGCATGGGGTAATAGTGTGCGTAGTAGTAGCTACATGGGGTAGTAGTCTGCGCAGTAATAGCTGCAACAGGTAATGGTGTGCGCGTACTAGTAGTCGTAAGGAGCAATAGTGTGCACATAACAGGGTAATGGTGTGCGCAGTAGTCGCTGCAAGAGAAAGAATGTGCACATTACTAGCTGCAAGGGTAATAGCGTGCACAGTAGTAGCCGCAATAACAAGACGTGTGCGCAATAGTGGCTGCAAGAGTAACAGTGTAGTTTAGCAGATGCAAAAGATAACAGAGCCAGCGTTGTATCTACGGGATATAATAATGTGCGTAGTATTAGGTTGTTGGCGCAGTAGTAGGTGGGATAAGGATATGCGTCGTAGTGTCTACGAGTAGCATTATAGTCATTTTGTTTCTTTTTTCTCTCTGGTAGCCTGACCGGGTCAAACTATTGGAGGATAAGATAAAGGCCATGGAACAAGAAAAGGCATCTGAGACTTGCACCGCCGCATTAGCTTCTTTGAGGCGTTACCTTAACAGGCATATCACAATGTTCCACCGCTAGAGGCTATCGAACTCCTGCAGGCTCTTGTGAGAATATCACGTTCCCAGGCCCATGAGAAAGCGGAGGAGTATTCAGCCGCCCTCGATGAAGTCACTGCTAGGCTCTCGTCTATCGAGGACGCTCAGCTCCAGCGATTATTGGTCGGTCTTCTTGGTGACCCCATCCGCGCTAAAATGGCCAAGGAAGCTGCCTCAATTTTGAAAGGAGGTACCAAGCCTCAGCCGCTGTTGGGGCGTACCCTTAGGAGGTACAACTCAGCCCCGTACCAACACGTGCAATGTTATAATTGTTACAAGTGGGGTCATTATGCTAGGAACTGTCCTCTTCGAACCCAGCAAAGGGAAGGAATTCGGACCGAGGACGGTGGAGTGGAGTTCGGTACTAACTTTCCTGTACTCTACCTTGGTTAATAAAGGCCAGAGCTAAAGAGCCAAGCATGAGCTGATATGTACAACCAGTCTGACTTATAATAAATGTTCTTTGCATTATAAAGTTTGTGCTCGTTATTTTGGAAACTTTATGTAAGCAGCGTAATTGTGCGTTTACGTCATCTCAGGCATTTTGCTAGTCTGGGTTAGTATATTCTAAGCATTTATTATCCACCCTTTATCCCTTCGGTGATCGGGGGGGCCTTAATAGCGTCCACATGGACATAGTCCAAATCCGGATCACCGAAGGGTTGGGTTCCTTGTGTTTTGGTCTTGTCGCTTCTTGTTCGTCACCTTGGCCTTTTCGTTTATTTCTAGGCAAATTGCCCTTCATTTGCTACAAGAGTTCATCTGGCTAAAACCAACGTTAAGGCTGGTGTCGTTCCCCTTCGGGGCATCTCACAAGGAGCCCAACCCTTCGTTGGTCCTCTACCCTCCCCAGAAATGGTGGCCAATCAACCAAGCCTGGCAAATCTTGAGAAGTTGCGATTTTTCGACCCCGATCACTTTAGAGCGGGAAACATCCATAGTTATTTTCATGTTTGGGAGGAGTTGCTTTCTAATTATCATTGTGGTGAAGTTGACCTTCTCGGTGTGGTACGTGATGGGGTTAAGATTGAGCATTTCTTCCAACCTTTTAAAGGTCAGTTTAAGGGTGTAAAACTCGATTCCACTTTCCCTCCACCCATAGTACTTAAGAACTCGCACAGCTGTAAGAACTTCCAGCAATTCGTTGTAAAGACTATCCTCGATTGGGTCTCGTCGGGAATTTTATTGGTATGGGGTGAAGTGGGTGAAGTCGACCCTCCACGCTTGGTACTACCCCTCACAGTCGAACCGTCCAAACCAAGGTTGTGCCATGACGAGCGGTACTTGAACTTATGGATTCGAGATCTCCCATTCAAGTTAGACCACCTCAGTGATCTCCCTCGTTATGTGTTCCCCGGTCATTTTCAGACCACATTTGACGATAAAAGCGGATACCAACACGTGTTATTACACTCCTCCTCTTACACTTTTTTCGGGCTCGAATACGAGGGCGTGTATTTCGTATTCCGCACATTACCTTTCGGATGGAAGGCAAGCGCATTCCTTTATCACAAGCTCGGGTTGGCTGTGTCTAATGCGGCCCGCTCGTTGGGAGTACCGGTTTTGCAGTACATAGACGACCGACATGTGGGCCAGTTGTTTATACCTCCCTCTCGTGACAGTGTCCTTCCATCTTATGTACGCGCTGAAGCGGCAGCGTATATTATATGCTACCTTCTTATCAGGGCCGGATATTTTATTGGTATTAATAAGTCCCAGTACCACCCTTCCACGTCCGTCCGATTCCTGGGATTTGTCTGTGACTCTACTAGACAAGCTTTCCTAGTACCACAAGATAAAAAGGAGAAGTTTGCAGCTATCAGAGAAGAAATTCTCCGCTCCCCTTCAGTCGCCATCAAGACCCTGCAGCGATTCGCGGGGAAGGCAATTTCATTCAGTTTAGCCATACCGGGTTGTAAACTTTACCTCAGAGAGATTTACAAGTCTTTGTCTAAATTTTCGAGCTGGGGAAAGGCAAACATCACCCTTTCCGGCAATGCTCGATTAGAGATCGAGTACTGGCGTTTTCTGGATGGTTGGTCGGACGTCCTTCCTTGGAGATCAGAACGCCACGCTGTAGTATCCTTGTTTTGTGACGCCTCTACTAGGGCGTGGGGAGGCACATTAACCAAGGACGGAAGAACGACAATGTGCAGGGACTACTGGCTACCCGGCACCTCCACACACATCAACATCCTTGAAGCACAGGCCCTGCTGTATGCACTCTCCTCGTTTCGTAATGAGATCCGTTCTACGAGAGTTGATGTTCATACAGATAGTCAGACCCTCAAGGCTGCCTTGGAGAATGATGGCTGTAGGAGTTCTGAGCTCAACGCTGTTATTAAAGATATCTTTCGATGTTGCCGAGAATTTAATGCAAGCCTCATGGTATTCTATGTACCCTCTGCGGAGAACCCGGCGGACCAGCCCTCTAGACACCTTTCAGATCTCGACTGTAAACTGGCTAGCGATCCCTGGGGAATGGTCGAACTGCTCTATGGCCCCCACACGTTTGATCTAATGGCTTTGGACAGTAATTGTCAGCACGATCGCAATGGCCATAATCTACCCCATTTTAGCCCATGGCCGACTCCAGGTTCATGTGGGGTGAACGCATTCGCCCAACCGCTACCTCATGACCATAATGTATATGTCTTTCCGCCATTTGCCTTGGTGGGTCCACTTTTGCGATATCTATTTGACCAGAACTTCCACAGAGCATTCACAATTGTGGTTCCAGATCTGACCCCGCGACGATTTTGGTGGCCCTTCTGCAGTCTATAGCGGTGGATAGTGTACTTCTGGGTCACAAGAATGACTCCTCTATCTTATGGTTCCCGTCTAAAGACCCACCCGGGTGGGGCCAGAGAAGGCTACAGTGGGATTTGTACGCCTTCCGGTGCATCTGCTAAACGCTAAATCTTTCACTCCCTGATGTCACAGGTTTTACGACCATGGAAACCAGCAGTTCGTTGTCCCCATTGTCTTTACCCCAATGACGCGGACGCGCACTTCTGTCAAGCCTGCGGAACTACAACTGGCCGCAAGAATTCCTCCCCACCGGTGCACGACATTGACATTGTTGTTATACAGAGGAGGATGCGTGACTTTGAAACCCACACGAAAAGTAAGCCATACGAGCGCCAGAAGTCTGCTTTGGAGAAACAGCTGTCCGGTTTCCTAGCATCTATGTCGTCTTTTAAAACTCTAGCTTCGTGTACCTCGGATGACATAATCAAGTTCCTGATTTATAGAGATAAGGCAGGCAGGACCGTTGTGCATTTACCGTCCTGCCCCAGGTCTGACTGCGCATGTCCAAAACGTTTGGCTGCAGGCTCCGTTGATTCTATCTTGGGTCGCCTTAGAGCACTTTTTAATAACATAGGTCGCTCTAATGAATCCAACCCTGTCGCCCATCCTAGGGTCAAGAGCTATTTAAAATTTATTAAAGAAGAGCAGGCGGGTCAAGCGGTCGTACCAGCGCAGGCGGTCCCAATGTTCTTCCTGAAGTTTACAAAACTCATTGCTTTTCTCAGACGTCAGATATGCAATAGTCGCTCGCTCTCTAAAGCCGCGAAATACCTCGTCGTAAGAGATGCTACATTTTTCGTAATCGATTTCTTTACCGGTGGCAGGGCGTCCGATTTAGGACGCCTATTGACGAATAGTGTTTCACAGCTTAAGAATCGCGAGGGTTTTGTTATCACTCTTACGATAGCTAAGGATCTTCGCTCAGGTACCCGTTCGTTTCCCCTTACCAAGTTTTCTGAGCAAGCAGTATGCCCGGTAGAGTGGATTTCTTACTACCTCTCAGTTTGCCGTATACTCGATGTCACAATTTCAGGAGGGTATTTTTTCAGAACTATAAACCGAAAACGGGAAATTGTCGACAAGCCCTTCATGGGGTCAGCGGTCTATAATCGCTTGACCAAGCACCTCAAACAAGCTGGAATTTATGAGGGAGAAACCCCACATAGTTTTAGGGTGGGACTTTCCAACACCCTCCGGCTGCTGGATGCTCCCATGACGAGATTATGCACTACATAGGATGGAAAAGCGGGCAGTAGCAAGGAGGTACACCCAGGTATCAGGCGCGTCGGTTAGTCTAGGGATATTAGGTGTGCTATCGGGAGCCAACGACTTGCCTTCAGCCCCACTTGTTCATCCTTCCAACCTTATGCCCGCTGTATAGTTTGCCCTCCCATGATTACGGAATTTACCAGTATATCAGGTAACAACTAAAACGTTAGTTAATACCGCACGTGTTGCAGTTCGCATCCCAGGGATTAATGCTAAGGTTAATGGTAAGGTTTATAGCGATTAACCATCTATTAAAGATTTAGAATTCTGAGTGATGGGAGGGATGTGTTCTGTATTTGGTTCATGGGCATCTATGCAAACAATGGGCTGGGCTAGCAATGACGTGGTACGCGGCAGGAGCGATCACATCCCATAACTTAATTCCCGTGACGGGGTAATAGGTATGCAGTGAGGATAAGATACTATTCTCACTGCATACATTATCGCCACGTCACGAAAGAATTTGAACAACAACCCAAATATGGAGTCTTTGGAGTCTGCGCGTTGTAGGCAACATGTTTGGCAGCGTGGTTTCACAATCAGTCACCCATTTCCCTGAGTTCGGTTCGTAGAAGCTGCCGCCGGGAGTCAGCAAAGCCGTGAGGTTCACCCACCCACCTCCCCTGGTGGTGGTCAACACCTCGCCTCGCATGCTCACCGCATGCCTATTACCCGGCAGTCGCGATCACATCCCATAACTTAATTCCCGTGACGGGGTAATAGGTATGCAGTGAGGATAAGATACAACCATTTGTGGTTGTAACTAATTTGCATAGCAACTTTCATGAAACATATCTTGAAGTTCAATATATAAATCATCTTCAGGGACTTAGAACTAACGTATGCCAACCAGAGAAAACTCACCTGGATTTGAAAAAATTATATGGATTCGACCCACACACCAATCCAACGGGCTGATAGCTTAGTTGGTAGAGCGGCGGTCTAGATACCCGAAGGTCGTGGGTTCGAATCCCACTCTGCCTGGATTTTTTTCAAATCCAGTTGAGTTTTCTCTGGTTGGCATACGTTATATCTTGAAGTTTCTCTGCCAAATTTACAAGTTTTTTAGAACTTAAAAAAAATAATTTACAACATTCGCATCCGTGTTGTATCAGATCAGAGGACTGCCGTTTTCATGAGAGGACTGCCGTCACCTTCCTGCAACAACTTAAATCAAAAAATGCACTTTTGCACTTTCACCTTTTTTCTTCATAATAGACCTTTTTTCAAATGGCCGCCGCAAATTCACATGCCTTAAAATTAAACTGAGCATCACCACATTAGTAATCCTTCAAATTTCGTTATGCCAAATGCCATGTCGGCTGAGAAAGCATCAGTCTGATATTTGAAATTTTTACAGAGATTTGTATGACTGGGGTATGACGCATACTCCCAGTCATACAAACATCTGTAAATTTTCAAATTTTCAACTTTCGTTTTCTCGGTAGATATTGTATATAATGCAGCAAAATTTTGTACTTTTACTAAAGCGATGATGTGTGTTCTAGTGCTTGTGTTCATTTTTAACAAAAATCGATTTTAATTTTCGGCTGCCATTTTGGAAATAGGTCTTTTTGGCATTTTTTTAGAAAATGAACCCTTCTTTTTAACACAATCGGTCACATGCCTTAAATTAAACTGAGCATCACACATTAGTAATCCTTCAAATTTTCGTTATGCCAAATGCCATGTCGGCTGAGAAAGCATCAGTCTGATATTTGAAATTTTTACAGAGATTTGTATGACTGGGGGTATGACGCATACTCCCAGTCATACAAACTCTGTAATTTTCAAATTTTCAACTTTCGTTTTCTCGGTAGATATTGTATATAATGCAGCAAAATTTTGTACTTTTACTAAGCGATGATGTGTGTTCTAGTGCTTGTGTTCATTTTAACAAAAATCGATTTTAATTTTCGGCTGCCATTTTGGAAATAGGTCTTTTTGGCATTTTTTTAGAAAATGAACCCTTCTTTTTAACACAATCGGTCATTTTGTAAATATGTGGTTAGTGTTATTGGTACCATGTGGACCTTTTTGTAATGATTCCAACTAATACTTGAATGAAACGGAATAGCGTTTATGGTAGTTTTGTAGAAAAGCCTAAAAGTCATATTTGGATCAAATTGGCTCATGGGACAACTAATACAAATCTTTCTTTTTGTACAAAATGGTCATTCCCACAATTTATGAGCAGCTCAAGCAGGTACGTCGTCCCTTTTTAGTATATTTTGGTTTGGCTTCTAAATGGGTGTAGCTTTTCCTCGGAATTCTAGCCAATTTGCTTAGATTTAATCTCTTAGCCATATTGAAAGAAATCATGAAATGCCGCTAATACGGTACATCTGAAAACTCTTTGCACGACATGGCAAAATATTTTCTTGAAAATAATTTCCAGCGGGATAATTTCTGATTCGACAGAATGCACGATATTACACTAATTACACAGCAAATAACTCCTCCTGGTTCGTACTAAAAAGAGCCGAAATCGGGCAAAACGTCTTATTTCTGCAAAGGACTTCCGTCACCTTCCTGAGTGCATGGTATAGCCGATTCCAGCTGACGTCATTGTTGCCAACGAGCAGCCGAGCCAAGAGGCGAGGCTGGGAGGCGGCAGAATTATAGAGCCGTGCGAGGAGAAAAATCTCGAGTTCAGAGTGGTGGAACCACTAGCCAATCAAAGTGCCAGGATTTCGAAGACGATTATTATTCAAATGGGTATGCAAATACTTGAGCATAATATATCATTGGCGAGCGTGCCACTGAGCAAAGACGGTCATCTCAAATATGGCGAGTGTGCCAAACATTTAATCAAAATTTCATCAAAATACTTCAGAACACAACAAATCAAAAACAAAAGTAAATCACTATCGGCCAGCGAAGCCACAATCTAAACTTGTCTATCAGTATCAGAAGAGAAATCTACTATTTGACCCCTGGTCCACTTCTAAGTGCGCCCGTGTAGCCAACGCCGCGATGCTGTGTTTGTATATATTTCTCGCGCTGTCATTGCTATCACAATCATTGCTATCACAGTGATTTAGCCTGTTCGTTTGCTCATGGAAATGCAACCTTTACATGTATGAAATTTAGAGGTAGAGTATTTGTCTCTAAAGTGACCTGCTAGCCGGCTCTCCAGTGGGTTTTTTCGGATATTCGATTTTTTTGGCGCGCGGGATTCCTGTGTCTCTCTCCCCTCGCGACACAGGAATCCCGACGCCACAGGAACCCCGCGCGCGCCCTAACGAATTCTTCTCTGGAAAACCCACTGGAGAGCCGGCTCGCAGGCTAGGCCAAATGAAATTAGGGCAGCAGTGAGTCAGAGGAACTAATATTTTCAAAAGGGCAAAACATGATTCACTGTTCTATTGCTCGTTGGCACTTTTAGCGAGAGCTTCAACTAGTTTAAATATTGACTCTTTTTCGGCGAGGCTACAAAATGATAAAGTCTGAATATCAATAAAAAGGGTGAAAAATTAAGCAGCTAGAGAAATTGAGCTCGATATATTTACGCACGTGAGTCTGTTCTTGGTCGAGCTGTTAAATGCATCGCAAAAGTCTTTTATGAGATTCTGCCGTTTTCTTCTCTTCCATTTACACTGATAATTTCATGCAGAAAAGGTTACGGTATCCCTACTCCTTATACAATTTTATAGTTGCCTCATTTCTATCACCGAGTATAGCAATAGTAAAAGAGATCATTCAAAGTCTAGTGGTGAGGGATGTAGATGCTGCTCTGTGTCGGGTTGGTCCAATCGAGAGGCACAAAGCATCACGAAAGTCTTGCTTGAGGAACGTCAAGAGCAGCGGATTGCAGAGCGACGAAAGGTACCTCAAAAATACCGTAGTATACAGGAAAACTACCAAAGAATGGTAGTCAAACAGGGTATTGATGTTGTAATTAAAATCATAGAGAAAGGTAGTGAAGAAAAACAGAAAAGACCCCAACATGAAGACGATTATCATCGCAAGGAAAATCATGAGAATTTTTCTCTCTGAAGCAATGCGTTGCCGTTGGCGACGTTGCTCTGCTGCATGCGCTCTACCTTGGATCCCCTCACACGTGGCTGTTCTCTGGTTGTGCTTGCGTACGTATTTGAAAATGGCGATGTAATTAGCTGAGATTGTTATTAAAGGGATTAGGACAACGATAACGAAGGAGACGATGTCGTAGGTAATCTCTGTGACCCGGAGGTTCTTGCTTTGGTGAAGTATCCACGCCAACTGAATTGCAGACGCAAAAAAAGATGCACCCCACACTGAGCCGATGAGTACACGAGTTCGTCGTGGTGTTACGATGTTTCGATGCACAAAAGGTCGCGTTATCTTGAGGAACCGGTCAATAGTCAGCACAGTCAGATGGATAGCAGTGGAAAACGCCAGGAAACGATCACAAATATCCTTAGCAATCCACAGATGGTTTTCAAGCACAAACGTGCAAGTGATATATAAGGGTATAGTCAAAAGACCAGTCAAGAGATCGCTAACGGCAAGGCTTGTTACCAGGTAGTTGATACCGTCCGTAAACTAGACACCCTGTAGACCAACACTAGTATTACAGTGTTGGCTACTACTAAGGCGAGTGCTAGAATTCCAAGCAGTACTGGTGCTCCCACGTCCGTGAACAATTCTAAAGATGTTTTACTGCCATTTTTTGTGGACATCCTGGCTTTTGAAGATCCCAATAACCAGCTTCCGCGAACCAATTGAGAAACTGAAAGGCAACGTTGGTTTCCTGCTGGTTATTTGTGTTGTATTGATCTCTTTTCTTTTTTGGGCAGGTGCTTAGTGAATTTTGCACCGATAATGAATCTTTTTTCCTTCTATTTCTTATCTGTTCCTGTGTCTTAGGGCTTATCTCCTTTCTGCGATTGGCGTTTTGTGTTCGTTATATTTTATCAAGTGGTACTACTTGCTTTTGCTAGTGCCTTTCAAGAACTTCTCGAGGAAGTCGTTATCTGTGCAATCGCAAATGTCTTCTTGTACATGTATTACTCTAGCTCTAACAGACTGTAATTCTCAATTCAAGTACTTCGACAGGATTTGTTTGTTAGAAGTACTATAGATCGGTTGAACAAGCAGTGTCACTTGCTTTTGCTGGCGCCTTTCAAGTTAAGAGTTCCTTGAAGAAGTCGGTATCTGCAACCACGATTACTTTGTTGTAAATGCAGGAAAAAGACCACTAACAGAAGTAGATATTTTTTGCTATAGAAAGACTTAACAGGTAGCGCCACTTGCTTTTGCTAGCGTTTTTCTTGAAAGCTCTCTTGTAGTCTCCTCGAGGAAGTCGTTATCTGTAGCAGTCACAGTTATGATATTTGCAATGATTTGCTTCACTTAGAAGTCTTCATTTGTTGTGACTTTATACAACTGCTCCTCTGTTTTATAAAAGAACAGTCGGTCCCTTATGCATTATGGGAGTTTTACTCTGACGACTGACACGTCATGTGAATATTTTGCTGCGAACATTAACGACTTCCTGTCGATGCTTTTATGATTTCTGACGAATATTTTTATCCCATACTCCTTTTTTATCACTTATAAGAAAATTATATTTCAGGCAACAGTGGAAGACACATATTATCTTCGTTTTTATAAACGTGGTTCCTGCGTATTCGTTTTGTGCCTTTAAATTAAATCCAATCAAAAACTAATTATTTATTTCAGGTGTAAAACAGTTTGTTGCCAAGCCACACACTAATACCCTTTCGACATAAAACGTTTTGGTCGTTTGCCGTGAGATCTTAAGAAAAATTTTGAACACTCGATCGAAGATGAATTCGATATCCCAGCGCCCCCATGTAGTATTCTCTCTATATATAGGAGACTTGAATTGTGAACAGATAAGACACCAAGCAACTTTATATATATATATATATATGTGTGTGTGTGTTTTGGCAAATTTCAGCCTCATTGTTTATATGAACGTGATTCTGTGTATTTTTTTGGCACCTTTTGGCAACAATCAAATCAGAAAATAATTATTGATTTCAGGCGTAAGACAGTTTGTTCAGACATGTTTGCCAAGCCTAATCGATCTATTATTGTCACACTAATACCCTTTCGAAATATAATTTTTCTAAAAAAACTAATTTCAGAAACAAAACTAGCAGAGGCGCACTCCTCTCACTATGCGCTTTGGAATTTTAAAATTCTGCAGTTCTCAAAACGACCTCAATTATTGAAGCTTTCAATAGCAGTAAAACATATTCCACGCCAAAACGAAAAGTGAGCTTTTGTTTTCTGTTGATAAACATTCACTCTATTTATGCAAGTTCTACAAGAATTGTGAAAATCCCAGTTATTGTTCTCAGAGCTCGCTTTATTGCGTCAGTCTGCTCGCTATGAAAGGGAAACTTTTGATACTTTTCGATGTTATTTTTGATTAGACTGCTGAGCACTCATTAATTACGCGAAGCCTTTTCATTAATAATTGGTAATAATTGGTCACTTTTTCTAAGTATGTGCGACTCTTTTTAACGCCAATATCCAGACAGGAAGTCTGTTATTTTTAAACACACTTCCCATCAATCTCGATTCTCAGATGAGTTCCAATGTAAAAAATGAGCTAAATATTTCATTGATGAATATGTGAAAGACGATATTGTGATAAGCTCTTTGTGAAAAGTGATATTTGGCCTTTAAAGCTTCGGCAGGTGCGTAGCTAGGCATTTTTACCTTTAAGCCCGCTGTCAAAATTTGTTACATGAGGTAACGAAAAATGTATCCCCCACGTAAAAAGTAATTTTATGTGGACCCAATTCAATGCAACCGCCTTAGAAACTGCCTCTCAGTCGCTACAAAACTTGAACTAGTTCTTTTACTTCAGTCCTTTAAAAACATCACCAAACATTTGTTAAGCACGGCTTAACGGGCTTAAAAGCAGCTACGTGCCTGCTCGGGTATGACATATGCCCTTCACTTAGGGACGTGTCATTATTTACCGGGGGGGGAGGGCTCCCATTTTTTTTTCAAACAAGGCTAAAAAAAAATTAGGACCCTCCCCTTGAACATAACAAAAAAAATGTCACCCTCCCCCAGTCGTAGGTAAAAAAAATTGGAACCCTCCCCCATGCAATTTATTTCTGAAAAGCCTGTTAGATAGACTATTGTCCAAGTGACTTCTGTCATGCACCAATTGACATCACGGCCCCCCGATTTAACATCCACTAAATGTTAAATGTTACTATTTTCCCGGTCACCAGGGACATGGTCATTGTTAAGCTCCAGGCCCCCGGGACACTTTTGCAACATAGCGAAACGCGCCTTTATCTTGATAAACGCATTTCATCAAGCCTCCAGAGAAAAGATAACATTTTATTTTCTGCGAGTAGTAAAAAAGCCTGTTGGTTTTATTCTTCACGCGCTACAAATTATTATTATTCATGTGCGTGAAGCGCAGCACAAAAACAAATTTGTTTTTGCAGCTTTTAACGTCGAACTCACTTCTTTCGAACATATTGACTGCCAACCAGGCGTATCACTGGAGGACTTTTGGGGTTTTCATTTGTCCTTGCCAAGATACACATGCTTGTAACGACATTCGTACGCATTCCATTTAAGCGCCACAAGCGTATTGTTTTCTTTGGGCAAGTTCTCTAAAACTAGATTAGATGTCATTCCTTATGCGCGCGAAGCGCGCCGAAATTTTCAACATAATGAGTAAAATAAAACTAGAAAATGATAAAGAACTCGTTGCTTGAATCTCTCTTACAAGGCTTCAGGTTTCGAGAGATCCTCCCCTTTCACTCGCCCAAAAATAAAGTGATCCCTCCCAAAATCCTCCGACCCCGGTTTCGCACGATAATCGAACTTCTGGTTCAGCGTTAATATTCCCCGTTAATGCCCCGCTGAATATCCCCGCTATAGAATGTCCGAGTTAAATTCCCTGCCCTTCCGTAGATTAATGTGTTAAATCCCCGGCCTGACCGCGTTACTTTCCCGCCCTGTCCCGGGGGTGGGGGCGGGTGTCAATTGACTGGTGCATAAGGAACCGCGATTATTATTCATCGCCTCGATTATTTACGCGAGAATGTTTGGTAATACACCGGTAAAATGCAGTGATCCTCCCTCCCTGTACAATGATTAACATAATCCCACATATCCCGTCCCCTGTTTGACCTACTGTAGACATTTTACAGAAAAACGGGCTCGCATATCCTTCGTTGCGCGCGAAGCGCGCCCAAATTTTGATAAACGTTTGTTTGTTTGTTCAACGTTTTTTTGTTTGTTCATCGCATTTCATCAAAACTAAACAAAAGACAATTATCGCATTTCATCAAAACTAAACAAAAGACAATTTATACCAAAGACAAATCTCCTCAGAGAAAGGGTAGATGAACATGTTTTGTGTACGGTATAATAAACAAAGCCTGTCAGGAGCCCAGGAAGTACACTACCTCAATTATATAGGTTAGGTTATATTATTCATGCGCACAACTGCGCTCCGCAAATGACGGTAATGATAATATTCATGTGCGCGAAGCGCGGCCCAACGGACGAATTTCTATGCTTAACGTCGAAAACTCACGCTTGCCTAAGGGGTCTTCTGTCAAACATATAGTGACATGCCCTCCAGGTCTATCATTTGCAGGGAAATTTTGGTAGAGTTTGATTTTCCTCGTCAAGATAACTTGTTCTTGTCAACGGTAGTGTCCTCATTGCTCAAAGAGTATATTAGATGTCAATGTTTATGCGCGCGAAGCGCGTCGAAATTTTTATGGAGAAGTTGCTGAAATAACCACTATCGCTTGTTTTACCCTTTTCATCGTCCAAATGTTGCTGAAAAAAAATTATGACCCTCCCCCAAACAGGAGAGAAAAAATTTGGACCCTCCCTTTAGACACGCGAAAAAATTAGGACCCTCCCCACAAAAATAGGAGCCCTCCCCCCCCGCTAAATAATGACACGTCCCTATCGCCAAATTTAAGCATGAGTGTTCATTATTAAAGTGAAAAATTCAATTGAAGATAATAAAAACCTATTATTTCTACTTTTATTGGATCACAACTAATGTTTCTGTCATATTTCATGCTACGATTTTATCAATCAAAGAAACAATCACGTTATGTCGGGTGATCGCAGCTGGCCGGATCGACTTGGGCTTATTCGGAAATTTAGACCTCCGCAGATTAACTTGGATTTGGGAAGTGCAATCTCGAACAATATAAATGGAAAATCAGGACCTCTCTTTCCCCTCAAATAACTGTTGGCTAAATGGCGGGCTATTGTCTTCTTGCGCTTCCAATTGATTGTAGGGGAGGGAAGGTTCTTTGTTTCCATTTCATGCATGTTGTTCAAAAATTAAATGTGGAGTACGGGATCGAGTAGCGAATAATGCAGGAAGAGGGACTAGAGTCAAGCAGAAAATAGGAAAAAGAAGATTCGCAAATATTTTCAAACCATAATTTAGCAGATATTTAATTCACTCATTGTTTAGCGTCTCCGTACTAGTTTCCATATAGCCTTATCTGTCGCATCAGTCAACCGTGAAACAAAAGAATAATTTCAATTTTCATTGGATAAAACGACAGATAAGACTATGAAACTAGGCTTTACGCAGTCTAGTTCAGAAGATGAAACCGTGCAATGTCAATTCCTTGTTAGTCTTTTTTATTCATTTCCAAACGTAATTTATACATTAACTCCATCGTAACGATTCTTTTTGTCGCTCTACACCGTTGTATCACGATTACTTTTCTTAAAGAGATAATCGCATCTATTGTCATATACCCTGTCAAATGACACATTTTGTGTTCATACAACTAGCTTTTCCAGTTCCTTCCCTGCCTCATTCAATAATGAGTGGGTAATTTAAGATTCATAATAATATATCTATTTCCATTAGTGTATAGCAAAAAAAAGTGTCATTTACGAGAAAGAGAAAAGTTTGAACAGGAAAACTAAATTAACCCTTGGGTTTTCGAGCTATTTTTTCTAGCCTTACCTTTATTTATATTTATTATTTTTACCAGGTAATTACTCCCTCAGCCCCAACCAAGCCCCCCCCCGCCACCCCCCACCCACCCACCCTAAGAAAAAGAAAAGAAACCCTGAGAGAACTGTATTACGAATTAGAAATCCTTTGTTTGAATACTAATGAAACGTTTTGTAATATTTTAGGGGCGGGGTGCTCGTCGGGAACTTTCGATTTTACCCCTAAAAGTAGCAAACATGGCGTCGTTCAGTTGATTTTGACCCTAAAAAGGTACCAACAAGACGTATTTCCCTCGTATACTTTTGCGAGGGAAAATGTCGGAAATTCAGTCTTCCAACAAGTGTGATTTGCTAGAACGGACCTCTAACAGGTACCTATCTGGAAAAAATTACACGTTTTCGAATTTTACCCCCTAAAAGGTACCAGAGGCCTGATTTTAAACCCCGGGGGGTTTCTTTCCCATATAGGGGCGTAAAAAGAAAAAGCAGCGCAATATGGTTTTGTTTGATTTTGATTTTTTAATATGCGTGTGGTAGTCCAGCTCCACTGCAACATTGAAAAGGCGACGAAGAGGGAACACAAGACACTCGCGCGACACAGAAGAACAATAAAGTAGTTCATTTAAGTAATAATCAAACGAAACAACAAAAAAAAGAAATTCATAGTTGAGCAGCTAGATTACAGAATCATTACACAACAAGCATGCAAGCATTTAGTATAAAACGATTGATTGCGATGGATTTATAGTTGACTTGTTGCTGTGACACAAGTGCAAAACCGTGGAATAAACAGACGCAGTTGTGAGAGTTGTGGTCAAATCATGCGCCGACATGTTGCATTTGATCTTACTCCATTATTCTGCATATGGACATGAACACATGACACCTGTTGGTATACACTTATAATAGCACGGAAAAAGGCTAAACATAGATCATGACGTCATCAAGCTCATTATATATTCCCCCTCACTAATTAGTATTCCCCCTAAAAAACATGCTAATTAGTGCATACTATACTACTGACATTCATATTGTATAGCATGCTCAGTGCGTATTTTGTTAGTATCTATTTCACAGTCGGATGAACATCACTCTATGTTTTTATTTTATTTTTATTATTAAATTCGCCTCTGTACATCTAAATGACATCTAAATTTAATACACGCACATGTATACAGTGAGTGATTTTGAACGTTTCGAGTGTCTCTCCCAACATCACAAGTGTTCTATTGCTCTAATAAAGTAATAGAAAGTTGTGCTGGAATGTTTTTATGATATAGCGGTGCAGAATCATTAATTTATCGGTGAAATAGAGCATTTATTTGGTATTTAATAATAACAGGATTTGTTAAAGAGCGAAACCGCTCTTATACGTGTACAGAATGACATAATTAAAGCCATTGACAGTCATTGCTGCGTTTTTCTCGTTCTTTTAGATCTTTCAGCCGCGTTTGATACTGTAGACCATGCAATACTATTAAACAGACTGTCATCTAGATTTGGAATTAAGGGCAACGCCTTAGCATGGTTTGAATCATACTTAAGTGATAGATCACAATTCGTACAAATTGATGGCACTTCTTCATCCTCTTGCCCTCTCCGCTCCGGTGTACCCCAGGGTTCGGTCTTAGGACCTATCCTATACCTCCTGTACACTGCGCCCTTAGGTGATATTGTACGGAAACATGGCCTGTCTTTTCACTTTTATGCTGATGATTCCCAGCTATATACGACCTTCGCATGCAATAATGATCAAGAGTTGTCTTCTGCTAAGAAGCGCCTAGAATGCTGCGTTGCTGAGATTAATCATTGGATGACAATAAACAAACTAAAACTAAATAATGGAAAGACAGAACTTTTACTTATTCACTCTCGTTTCCGTCCTCCAACGTCGTCGCCTTCCCTTACTGTGGGTAATGACGTTATAAATCCTGCGACCCATGCTCGTAACCTTGGCGTCATTTTGACAACACGATGTCCTTAACCCGGCATGTTAATGATGTTGTGAAAGGAGCATTCTGCCACGTCCTTAATATATCTAAAGTCAGGAAATACATTAGTCGAAGCACCTGTGAAACTCTAGTCCATACTTTTATTGGTACAAAGCTTGACTATTGTAATGCACTTCTTTTTGGAATTCCTGACAAAGAGCTCGCCAAGTTGCAGTCGGTGCAGAATGCTGCTGCCCGTATCGTTTCATGCAAAAGAAAATTCGATCATATTACGGAAACTCTTAAGGAACTGCACTGGCTGCCTATAGAACAGAGGATTATTTTTAAGATTAACCTTATCACCTACAAGGCCCTAAATGAATTGGCGCCACCATATATTAAACAACTATTGGATTTTTACCGACCGGGTCGTGCCTTGCGGTCTTCTAAAGATTTTTTACGTCTTAAGCAACCTAATTTTAATCTAATTACTTATGGGCGACGGGCTTTTTCAGTTGCAGCGCCGAGACTTTGGAACGCGCTTCCTTTTGAGATCAGGGCTTCCTCCAATGTGAACAGTTTTAAACAAGTTTTAAAGACTCATCTTTTTAAGATTGCGTATAATGTGTAATGTTTCTTTTTTATAATTTTAGCTTTTATTACCCTTTTTATAATTTTTAGTAATAATTTTAGCTTTTACTACTATATTTATTTTTTTTCTCTCCATTAGCATTGTAAGATTTTATACCCAGTTTTTATATGATTTAAACGATTATTTTCATTATTACTACCATTGTAAAGCGCGCAGAACAGAAATGTATGTGCGCTATATAAGAAATATTATTATTATTATTAAAACTGAGTGGCCCACTAGCCTTTCTTTATCGTTCAAGGTTAAAATGGTAGGGATATGACCGTCGGAAGCCCAAATTTCCACCCTAAAAATACCTGGTCAATAAAATTTCCACCCCCAAAAACAGTCTTGGGTCTTAAAATACCTTCTTCAGCGTACCATTTTAGTTCAAAGAACGCCTAAAAAATATCGGATTTTCTTTAGCGTTCCGTACCTATCCTGTTTGAGAACTACCGAATCAATATCTCGGCGTATCTCTTGCTGTTTATTACCTCAATTATAGTCAATTTGGAAACAGTGTGAAGTCTTCCTCTAATATTTCATGTACTTGTGCTGAGGCAGCGCGTTTATCTCGTCTGCACTACCTAATTGATGTAATAATTGGTTGATCATTTGCAACTTAAAGCCGCTCGCATCCGTTCAGACGCTTTCTTCGCAGGATTGTCTTCAATTCTGATTGTTTCATTTCGTCGCTTTCATCGATTTTTTTCATACGAACGCCTTCATACGAACAGTCTTTTATAAGCTACTTTCGCTGCGACTCTTGAGCAAACGGACTTAGAATTAACTGTCACAAGTGGTACCCTCTTGTTTGTTACTTTTCTGTTGGCCAAATCCACTTTCCATTCCTTTTTTTTTATTACTTGAGGGATTCGTTAAAAACTATAAGTCTTCTTAATTACCGCTTGTTTTATTGTTACTACTTGACTTCTATTTTACTTTACTATTTTACATGCTATTTTACTCCCATGCCAGATGTCGAACAAAAGAATTGCTCGTCGACGATTTCCTTCGTTTTGCGCCATTTTTGTTTTTATAGTGTGACATTTGCGTGGGCCTTTTGTCTATATTAAACCTTTTCTCTCAAACACTTTCTTTATTGCAGGTGCTAGAGGCAAATAGTCAATTACTGCTGAAACAATCATGTGAGGTGTAGAAGTTCTGTTGTTTAAACAGTTTGTTGTTCACGAGTTGCGAAATCATGTTGAAATAATAACTGAGCACAATTTAATGGTGTCCTCTGGGAATGTTTCTTACACGGAGGTATATCCCCTGTTACAGTGCTCGTTTGATGAGCACGCTAATGAGGCCTTTGACTACGTTAGCATCTGAGTAGGGAGCAGTAGCACGTGCGCGCCGCATACATGTTGTTCTGTTTGTTGTATGGCGTTTTGTGCGTGCGTAAAACTGTTGAAATATACAATTATGGAGGAGCAGTAGTTCCGGAACCTTTCTATTCATATCACCTTTAGAAAATTTATAAGTAGTTTTAAAATATCGCGTTGCTCCAGTTGATATCGCGCAGTTGGAATCATGCTTAATTAGCAAAAAAATTCATTAGTACTATAATAAAAAGATTTAAAAGTGAAATAATCAAACGCAATCGCGGGCGTAAAAGAAAAAACGACAACTCGCACCAAAATCAGTTTATATGTACAATAAGATTTTTAATATATAGATTTAGCTACTGGCTAAAAGCGGAGCTCCCGGTTAAATATTTTTCTGTGTTAATGAGACAAAAAGGTCGCCATTGTACATAGATGCCTTGCACCGCCATACGACATGGCTAAGCACTTGCATCCCCCTGGCCAATTTCAGCCAAGTTTGGTTGATCGAGCTTCATCCCTTCTAAAGATAGAGCGGATTTCAGATGTCCGTCGTGAAAGTAAACGCTAATGTGTAATCACTAGCCAATCAGAAACAAAAAGTAATTACATTTCATCATTTTATTCAATAATAAAAGGCGGGTGACTTACATAATGTACACATTACAACTTGATGTTGAAGGGTTTCCAGCCCAGCCAATCAGAGCCGAACCAATTCAGAAATACTTAGCAGTCACACAATTGCCCCTTGCCACTAACACAACTCCCCCCCGCCCAAGTTTGGTTGTCTGAGATTCACCTTGGTTTACCTGTGTGGGCAGGCAGACACGGACGCGCCCGCGATTTCCACATGGGAATACCGCTGAACCATGAAAAATGAAGTCGATCGTATACCTGAGTTCTACTTTGAGCTATTGTATTCTTCCTTGTGATACCTATGGTGCTCCACTCTGCGGCCTTCGCTATTGAGCTACTGAATTCTTCCTTGTGATACCTATGGTGCTCCACTCTGCGGCCTTCGACAGCTAAAGAGCTCCGCTATTATAATTTTCATTTAATAAGTTTTCAAATATTGGAGGGATATGTTTTGTCAACGTAGACATTTATGCACGATGTACTTGTAGCGCCGTCACATCCCTGCATGGTACACAAAGCATGCCACGAGAGATGCAAGGGCAATAATGCCGTCACATCCCTGCATGGTACAGGGCCGATTCCAGCTGACGTCATTGTTTAAACAGAGCTAGAGAAATTGAACTCGATATATTGTATTGTAAGCACGTGAGGCGAAGTTCAACTTACAGAAAATGTATGGACTAATGAGTACTTTGACCTCCAGTTTTCATGAACTTAGCGGGCGAGCAGGAGGCAATATTTTTAACTTGTCTGCATTGACTTCAGTCTGTTAGGCGTTTCCCTCCCTGGAAACATATACGTTCAGCTTGGTCTTTTGAGTTTTATTTTTAAAAAATTACCTACACTAACTGCCTTGAGGTTTAATTATGTCTAATCTCACTACGTGATTTTTTTCCCACAACAACGGTTCCTAACCTGTGAAAATTCAATTCACACTATCTTTTCTTCGGTCATTGAACTCCGTTGTGCCGCGCTTGACATTAGCCGGTACACAGCCTAAGGTCGACATCGGATTGAAACACCGCCTTGATCAAGCACTCTAAGAGCCAATGATAATGCAGAGATTAGCATATTGACTCTACCGATGAGATATTTAGCAACAACAAGCCCTACACTTACAAACCCTAGCCGCACAAACAAGCCATCAGACTTGCCGCTCGCAACCCAACCGAAAACAAACAAAGCTAAAACGCAACCGTCCTTCCTTAACAATCCGAAACCGGTCTTGCACGAAGAGCTTTTAAAACTTCTTTTAATAGCTTAATCATGGCCTGCAACGTGGATCTCTACAAGAAGCCATTCCCGCTATATGCTCTCTGAAATGACGGAAGAGAGCGAACTTGCACCGCTGGCACTGCCGTAGTCGCTTCACAAAATGCCACCCCACGTTATCCGGAGACCAAGATAACATACATACAGCTGTATACACATTCTTCTCACCCTCTTATGGAGCGCACGGTCACCAATTTGTGCTGTTCGCACTCTTCTCTGTAAAGAGTTTAAGTTATATGAGACTCAATAGAAACGGAAGTAGTATAGGAAGGACCGAATTAGCCCTTTTTGCGGGGAATATATAATGAGCGTTGCGGTTCAATTAATGAGTGTCACCACGCGGAATTATGAGCTTTGCGGTTTATTGTTGACACGGGTGTTCTTTTCTTCTTTACTGCGGAGGAATACATTAAGATTGCTTACACAAGTGTCCTTTTGTTCTTTACTGTGGTTGAATTAGTGAGATATAATATATAAAATTGGGATTGTAAAGCGCTTAAATATTAAACAGACGTTTCGTGGCTCCTGCTCGAGCATATTTTATCCGTTACACTGATGAATTTTATATGTTTTATCTACACACCATTAGCGCCACGCAGTCTATGCTATATATTAGCATTTTCCTTACATAGCATAGGAAAAAAAATACGTTAAAATTCTCTATTATTATTTCTTTGTCAATTGTCTCTATTATACATTACATTGTCGCTTAATTAGCTATAAAACATCAAGAAAAAAAAATACATGAAATGGATCAATTCTATAAATGTCCCTTCTAAGATTACTAAACGTTTAATAAGAGTAAACCCTCCGACACGAGCAGGCCCAGGCAATGTTTATTTTTATTTACATGATAGCGCGGATAGAAAAAAGACAAGTAAAATGTCTTACTTGTCACCAACGTGACAAGTAATTTATAGAGAAGAAAAGCGGGGACAAAAAGACAAAAGGCGACAAAGACTTACAAAATAGTGTGCATTCGAAAACAGGACAATATCTCAGCTTAATAGTTAAAGCGGGACTGTCACGGTACGCGCATGCTCGAGCAAAGACCGCCGATCCCATAACTATCATTCAAAACGGGGATTCCCTGTTTAAATAAACCAATCACGGGACACTTCGTTTTCGCGGGAAAGTACCCACGCCCCGCGCGACGTCGCCTCAGGGAAAACATAATTTGGAGTTCATTCGTCAGGAGGCGACATTATGGTAATTTTTTTAGGGGTTTTTAGGCAAATGAGCTGCAAAATCGTTGTCTGAGGTAAGATACCGTAGCCCTAACAATTTCCATGTCTCGTGGACCCTTTTCGATATCCAGATCCTGCTTTTATTGTGTTCCCAAGCCATTTTGGCGTAAGGACGACCTCGATTAGGCCTTTCTTGTTGGGCAGCCATCAGTGAAAATGACGCTCGAGTCTCATTCAATTTAAAACGACAAACAATATTGCATCGACTCCAAAATTTGGTCACGATACTAAGGAGATCTCAGGAGAGAATACCCGTTAAGAATTAAGGGTAGATGGACCCCGAAACAACAAGATTTGAACGGATTCTACCAGCGTAATTCCTCCCGTTCACAGCCATCGTTCCGGCCCGGACCAAAGTGATCAAAATTCGCACATGCGCGTACCGTGACAGTCCCGCTTTAATGTACATGTGTGAGGCCGAAATGTGTGAGAGCGACTCCCAACACTTGCAGCTCGAAAGCTGAATTGCGCTGGGTCTCAACGGCGCCACTGGCAGCCAAGCGGTCATAAAGCACAGGCACTGAGGTTGTTTACTGCCAGAGGGTTTGTTACGTCCCCAGTGGTTCTTTAACGTCTCCCCTGAAACTGGGTAGAGAAGACCAAGACGGGACTTCGAATTTATTGTCTCATCCGAAAGACGTGAAACACAGTAGAACAACTAGTATTCCTACTGCATTTTTATTGTTTTTGCACTTCTCAGGGGTAGGGTAGGGAATTATAGAAAGTATTTGTTAGCCTTCTATAGGCGAGCAACAATAATAGTTAATCGACAATGTATTTTTATATTAAGGATACGGTACACCTTCAGGGGCAACTTTTCGTTAAAAACTTTTCGTTTTTTGCGCGCATTCGATTTAGAGATTGTTTAACTAAGTATTAGAAGAAAAAAATATTTTTTCCCCTTAAATCGAACGAGATATTTAGGAAAAACGAAAAAGTAGTAAGGATCAATATAGCTCGCGAGACGCGATAATCTCTTAAACCTGTTTACTCTAGCGTGACACTCGAGGCCGACATACGGGCACTTTTTATGTTGTGCGAAATGCGAGAGCTTCATTCAAGCCATTTTGTAGCTAGTGGTCGCGCCCAAAAGAAGTAGTAAGATTTGCCAATGTATTGTTCGAGAAAAAAAGCGTGGTCCAGACAATCAAAAGAAAAAGAAGTTAGGAACCCCAGGGAACTAAAGGAGTTTTAGCTTTGGTTCTTCTAGCGGACTTTGAAAGCGCATCGGACTTTGAAAGACTTCACAGACTTTCACTTCATAGTTTTAGACTTCGCGGCTTGAACTGTAGCTTTTTTGACAGTTTGTTTTACCGCGCGCTTTGGTGGCTGAGGAGGCTTCGCCATTCTCGAAAGCAGTCGACTACAACCTCATTCAGCGCGCGAAACTGCGGCGAAATCATAGACTTGCATGCAAATGAGTTCTGGCTGTGAAGCTACATCTACCATCATGCGATTGGCTCAAGACGTGACAAACCTATATTTCGATTAGGTGTGAATGACAATCACCGTCGTCGAAGGTGTCGGCGCTGAATTTCTTTAGCCTCGCGTTTCTCAAAGAAATTATCAGCGCTGTTTACGACTATTCTTTTGAGTTTTAGGTCATGTTCCGCTGTTCAATCTCGATGAAATTTGCCCGGGGGGGGGACTCCCCATATTTTCAGACGGGGGTGCTCGTCCTATCCCTTAGGGTATAAAATTGACAGACGTGCTATCTCTTAGGGGTGTTTAAAATCAGCCCTATCCCTTAGGGTGTCTCAGACCAATCCTTGCCCAGAAATATATATGTACTGACACCAGAACCGATATTTATAAAGGAAACTTGGTTGAAAACCCTAAAATTTGCTGTCTTTTAGGGGTAAATTTTCTGTTTGCCACACCCATTTTGCTATCCCTTAGGGTCAAAATCAATTTTCCCGACGAGCACCCCCGTCTAAAATATTGGGAGTTCCCCCCCCCCCCCCCCCCCCCGGGAAATTTGGCAGGCCGCTAGAATAGGAATCTGTGACCGAAACCGTGTCTCGGAATGTTCGATTTCGAAATAGTTTTGAAATTATGGGCCTCGCAGCGGGGGTAGTAACACAAAAATGCGCTTTTTTACTTTAGCTTCAAATATCTCCAAAACGAAACTCGATATCAACAAAATGAAACACTTTTTTGTAAACAATTATGTGCTGATTGACATGAAGCAGTTTGCATAAGTTTTCGACTAGTGGTTTCTGACCTATAATTCCCGCAGAGAAACCACAATGTTTATCTCTTTTTCCTCGAATTTCTTTCTCTAAATAAAAAGCATCTATTTATTAAAAACTCCAATCTTTTAGCTTTAATTTGATATATAACATGTAGGAATCCTCCAAAAAGTGCGCGCGTGACGACTTTTCTGCGGTACCCCTGAAGGTGTACCGTATCCTTAAAAGAGTTATAGGTTTTGTTAAAAATACGCCATGGTATCCCGTGGTTACCCTGTTGTCATAAATGTCCCTCCATAGAGGGTTCTAAAAGAAAGATTAGGAAGAGGAGGAGTGTCATTCTGTGAGGAGGAGGTGTGAGGAGGAGGAGGTGTGAAGAGAAGGAGGAGGTGTGAGGAGGAAAAGGTGCGAGGAGGAGGAGGAGGTGTGAAGAGAAGGAGGAGGTGTGAAGAGAAGGAGGAGGTGTGAGGAGGAGAAGGTCAGAGGAGGAGGAGGAGGTGTGAGGAGGAGAAGGTGCGAGGAGGAGGAGGTGCGAGGAGGAGTAGTAGTAGTGCTATTTTGTGAGCAGGTTCTTAAATGCTTAGATTTTTAGTTGTTTAGTTGTTTCAATAGGTGGACTGGATCACAAATAAAATACAATGGTCGAGCCTCTGCTGAATATGGCTGAATATATAAGTTTAGTTCAAAGTCTGCCCCTCGTGGAGCTGTAAAATGCATCGCAAAAGTCTTTTATGAGATTCTCTCGTTTTCTTCTCTTCCATTTACACTAATAATTTCATGCAGAAAAGGTTACGGTATCCCTACTCCTTATACAATTTTAAAGTTGTCTCATTTCTATCACCGAGTATAGCAATAGTAAAAGAGATCATTCAAAGTCTAGTGGTGAGGGATGTAGATGCTGCTCTGTGTCGGGTTGGTCCAATCGAGCGGCACAAAGCATCACGAAAGTCTTGCTTGAGGAACGTCAAGAGCAGCGGATTGCAGAGCGACGAAAGGTACCTCAAAAATACCGTAGTATACAGGAAAACTACCAAAGAATGGTAGTCAAACAGGGTATTGATGTTGTAATGAAAATCATAGAGAAAGGTAGTGAAGAAAAACAGAAAAGACCCCAACATGAAGACGGTTATCATCGCAAGGAAAATCATGAGAATTTTTCTCTCTGAAGCGATGCGTTGCCGTTGGCGACGTTGCTCTGCTGCATGTGCTCTACCTTGGATCCCCTCACACGTGGCTGTTCTCTGGTTGTGCTTGCGTACGTATTTGAAAATGGCGATGTAATTAGCTGAGATTGTTATTAAAGGGATTAGGACAACGATAACGAAGGAGACGATGTCGTAGGTAATCTCTGTGACCCGGAGGTTCTTGCTTGGGTAAAGTATCCACGCCAACTGAATTGCAGACGCAAAAAAAGATGCAGCCCACACTGAGCCGATGAGTACACGAGTTCGTCGTGGTGTTACGATGTTTCGATACACAAAAGGTCGCGTTATCTTGAGGAACCGGTCAATAGTCAGCACAGTCAGATGGATAGCAGTGGAAAACGCCAGGAAACGATCACAAATATCCTTAGCAATCCACAAATGGTTTTGAAGCACAAACGTGCAAGTGATATATAAGGGTATAGTCAAAAGACCAGTCAAGAGATCGCTAACGGCAAGGCTTGTTACCAGGTAGTTTGATACCGTCCGTAAACTAGACACCCTGTAGATCAACACTAGTATTACAGTGTTGGCTACTACTAAGGCGAGTGCTATAATTCCAAGCAGTACTGGTGCTCCCACGTCCGTGAACAATTCTAAAGAAGTTTTACTGCCATTTTTTGCGGACATCTTTTGTCTTCTAGCAGGAGAAGAATTATATCGGCTCTCCTCTCTAATCTAACCAATATTTGCCTTCGCTGTTTGAGAACTACCGAACCAATATCTCGGTGTATCTCTTGCTCTTTATTACCTCAACTTCAGTTGTTTGTCCAAACGTGTAGTCAATTTGGAAACAATGGGAAATCTTCCTCTAATATTTCATGTACTCGTGCTGAGGCAGGGCGTTTATCTCGTCTGCACTACCTGAGTGATTTAATAACTGGTTGATCATTTGCAACTTAAAGCCGCTCGCATCCGTTCAGACGCTTTCTTCGCATGATTGTCTTCAATTCTAATAGTAATTGTTTCATTTCGTCGCTTTCATCGATTATTTTCATACGACTTCGTACGAACAGTTTTTTGTAAGCTAGTTTCGCTGCGACTCTTGGTACACTGCTTTGTTGGCCAAATCCATTTTCGATTCCTTTTCTAATCATTGTTTTCGCGGAGCTCCTTAACGGCCGAAGGCCGCAGAGCGGAGCACCATAGGTATCGCAGGAAGAATGCAATAGCGCAAAGTAGAACTCAGGTACGTGTACGATCGACTTCATTTTTCATGGTTCAGCGGTATTCCCATTCTGGTATCGCGGGCGCGTCCGTGCGTGTCTGCGTGCCCCACCACAGGCAAACCAAGTCCCTTCTAAGTTATTAATCATAACTCAGGAAGGGATGAAGCTCAGACAACCAAACTTGGGTGGGGGTAGGGGAGGCGTTGTGTTTGTAGCAAGGGGCGTGCAACTGCCTGGTCACGTAATATCACGTCATCGATGACCTCATCATAGGAGAAAAAGAGTTGATCTTGGGAAGGGATGAACCTTAGACAACCGAACTTGGGTGAAGTGTCTAAGTGGCAAGGGAGGTGCAACTCCATGGCATCGTGGTATGACGTTATCGAGGACGTCTATCATACGAGAAAAATACATCACGGTAAGGTATGAACCTCAGACAACAAACATGGGTGAAGTTGTCTAAATGGCAAGGGGGTGCAACTGCATGGTTGCGTGGTATGACGTCATCGATGACGTCATCAAACGAGAAAAAGAATATATCACGGTAAGGTATGAACCTCAGACAACCAAACATGGGTGAAGTTGTCTAAATGGCAAGGGTGTGCAACTGCATGGTTGCGTGGTATGACGTCATCGATGACGTCATCAAACGAGAAAAAGATATATCTCGGGAAGGGATGAACCTCGGACAACCAAAAGTTTGGTGACATTGTCTAAGTGTCAAGGGGTGCAACTGCGTGGTATGACGTCATCGATGACGTCAACATGGGAGAAAAGGAATACATCTCCGGAAGTGATGAACCTCAGACAACCAAACTTGTTTGAAGTTGTCGAAGTGGAAAGGAAGTGCAACTGCGAGGCAACGTGGTATGACGTCATCGATGACGTAATTAAACGAGGAAAAGGTATATATTTTTGAAAGGGGCTAACCTCAGACAACCAAACTTGGTGAATGGGGGGTGGAAAGGGGGGTGCAAGTGCTTAGTCACGTGGTATGACGTTGACAGGCTATCTATATACAATGGCAACCTTTTTGTCTCATTAACATATGAAACAATCTCCAATCAAAAAGTCGTTTTTCAACACGTCACGACTAAAACCAGATTTTGGAATCATTTACCTTATAAGGAAGTGACAGGAGATCCTCTTTTGATAAGAATTTCGGCAAATGTCGCAAGAAAACTGAAATTTTAAATGAAACTTGCAGTAATCACAGAGACTCGAGTTCTCGATCTGTCCACCATTGATTTTGGCTTGGTAACCACGCTAAAATACCCACACTAGCCCGCGCGCCACTCGACCCAGTCCTCCCAAGTGCATTCAGCAAAAGCGACAATGATTCATTGATATGCACAGAAAAATATGTAACCAGGAGCTCCGCTTTTAGCCAGTTACTATATCTATATATTATAGCGCCTGCTGTAATTGACATGCAATTTTACTCCCATGCCAGATGTCGAACAAAGTAATCGCTCGTCGACGATTTTTATGAATTCGGCTTCGTTTTGCGCAATTTTTGCTTTTACAGTGTGACATTTGTGTGGGCCTTTTGTCCATATTAAACCTTTTCTCTCAAACACTTTCTTTATTGAAGGTGCTAGAGGCAAATAGTCAATTACTGAGACAATCATGTGAGGTTGCAGTAGTAAAAGTTATGTTGTTTAAACAGTTAGGTGTTGCATTCATGCGCCTTGTTATTATGCATGGCTTCTGTCAGTTGTCATGGAAGAACTTTTTAAGGACATCGGACCGGTTACTAAACGCCTTGAAAACAGTCGGAAACTTTATTATTTAGTTTACAACTAAATATAATTCGAGCAGTACTCTGTTATGTTAGAGTGTTTTTCATCGGACTGTGAAACAAAAACTAACAGTCAGTGTTTATTAGTTTCTACTACTCATAATAAAAAGAGAATACAATAAACATGACTTTCATAGTGTATAGCATGCCCAGTGCGTATTTTGTTAATATCTATTTCACAGTCGGATTGAAAACCACTCTATGTTTTTTATTTTTTTATTATTATAATTTCGCCTTGTGTACAACTAAATGACAACTCAATTTTATACGCGCACATGTATACAGTGAATAATAATAACTTTAAACCAGACGGGTGCAACAACAGCTCGTGCCAACTATCTAGTGGTCTCGCGGACGTGAGTGATTTTTAAACGTTTCGAGTGTCTCTGCCAACATCACAACTACTCTATTGCTCTAATAAAGTCATAGAAAGTTGTGCTCGTATGATATAGCATCCCTACGTGGTGTAGGGCCAGGTTAGAACTTGTATTGCTAACTAGAGTCGGCTGCTCCTTTCTCACGGCAACTCAGTTTGCACTGTACAGTCCCCCGGGGGGGGGGGGGGGATCCCATATTTTTTGGGCATGGGTGCTCGTCGGGAACTTTCGATTTTACCCCTAAAAGATACCATCAAGACGTATTTTCCGTCGTAATTTTCTCTTGTATTTCTTCCGAGCGAAAATACGTCTGAAATTCAGGCTTCAAACAAGCGTGATTTGCTTGATTTGCTAGAACGGACCCCTAACTGGAACCTATCTGGAAAAAAATGCAGGTTTTCAAATTTTACCACTAAAAGGTACCAGAGGCCTAATTTTAAACCCTTAAAGGTACGACCCGGGGGGGGGGGGACTCTAATGTTAAAATGCTAGGGGTGACTGTTGGAAACTCGAACATAGACTTAAAAATAACTGGTGGGAAAAAATTTCCACCCTAAAAAATACCCCTCAGTCTGAAAATACCCTAAAAAATACCAACAATTTTAACAGATTAAATTTTATTCTGGCCGTTTATTTGATATACATGAAATGTATCCTCTCGTGTTCCGAATACACTATCATTCTTTCAAATATTTTGGACCTATGTACCTTTTTTGCGTGAGAACCCCCTAAGAAATACCTTTTTTTTTCTTAGCATACCAGGGTTTTTTTCAAACCCCTAAAAATACCAGATCGCCAATTTCAACATATCAATGAATCATTTGTCATCATTTGTCGTTTTTGCCGAATGCACTTAGGAGGACTGGGTCTAGTCGCGCGGGCTAGCTGTGGGCTATTTTAGCGTGGTTACCTAGCCCAAATCAATGGTGGACAGATCTAGAGCTCGAGTCTCTGTGATTCCTGCAAGTTTTCATTCAAAATTTCACAGTTTTCTTGCTACATTTGCCGAAATTCTTATCAAAAGAGGATCTCCTGTCACTCCCTTATAAGGTAAATGATTCCAAATATGGTTTTGGCCGTGAGGTGTTGAAAAACGCCAATTTTTGGTTGGAGATTGTTTCATTAAAAAAATACTACGGTCACCCCTAGCACTCGAATATAGGGAGTCCCCCCCGGGGGTACGACGAGCACCCTGCCCCAAAATATGGGAGACCAGATTTTGGAATCATTTACCTTATAAGGAAGTGACAGGAGATCCTCTTTTGATAAGAATTTCGGCAAATGTCGCAAGAAAACTGAAATTTTAAATGAAACTTGCAGTAATCAGAGAGACTCGAGTTCTCGATCTGTCCACCATTGATTTTGGCTTGGTAACCACGCTAAAATACCCACACTAGCCCGCGCGCCACTCGACCCAGTCCTCCCAAGTGCATTCAGCAAAAGCGACAATGATTCATTGATATGCACAGAAAAATATGTAACCAGGAGCTCCGCTTTTAGCCAGTTACTATATCTATATATTATAGCGCCTGCTGTCATTGACATGCCATTTTACTCCCATGCCAGATGTCGAACAAAGTAATCGCTCGTCGACGATTTTTATGAATTCGGCTTCGTTTTGCGCAATTTTTGCTTTTACAGTGTGACATTTGTGTGGGCCTTTTGTCCATATTAAACCTTTTCTCTCAAACACTTTCTTTATTGCAGGTGCTAGAGGCAAATAGTCAATTACTGAGACAATCATGTGAGGTGCAGTAGTAAAAGTTATGTTGTTTAAACAGTTAGGTGCTGCATTCATGCGCCTTGTTATTATGCATGGCTTCTGTCTTTGCTTTACAGTGTGACATTTGCGTGGGCCATTTGTCCATATTAAACCTTTTCTCTCAAACACTTTCTTTATTGCAGGTGCTAGAGGCAAATAGTCAATTACTGAGACAATCATGTGAGGTTGCAGTAGTAAAAGTTATGTTGTTTAAACAGTTAGGTGCTGCATTCATGCGCCTTGTTATTATGCATGGCTTCTGTCAGTTGTCATGGAAGAACTTTTTAAGGACATCGGACCGGTTACTAAACGCCTTGAAAACAGTCGGAAACTTTATTATTTAGTTTACAACTAAATATAATTCGAGCAGTACTCTGTTATGTTAGAGTGTTTTTCATCGGACTGTGGAACAAAAACTAACAGTCAGTGTTTATTAGTTTCTACTACTCATAATAAAAGGAGAATACCTGGTGGGAAAAAATTTCGCGCCCAGAAGAAGTAAGCAATATTTGCCAATGTATTGTTCGAGAAAAAAGCGTGGTCCAGACAATCAAAAGAAAAAGAAGTTAGGAACCCCAGGGAACTAAAGGAGTTTTAGCTTTGGTTCTTCTAGCGGACTTTGAAGGCGCATCAGACTTCACAGACTTTCACTTCATAGTTTTAGACTTCGCGGCTCGCACTGTAGTTTTTTTAACTGTTTGTTTTACCGCGCGCTTTGGTGGCTGAGGAGGCTTCGCCATTCTCGAAAGCAGTCGACTACAACCTCATTCAGCGCAATCACTTGACGCAACCAGTTCACTTCCATCCAGTATCTCTGGATGGAAGTCTTGGGCTAACAATTTCCCTGAAATAGTTTATTTCCCTGCTAAAGACTTGCACGTCGCACTTTACTTTATATCATTATTGCAATCGGGCGCTTCCTTTTGTTCTATTCAACAATCTTTTTATAGTTTAAATTTCTTTCATAATGCCATAATGCAATTAGCAATCCTTGTAAGAGTAATTTTCTGCTTGCAATTTTGGATGGTTGTAAACGTATGGCTAAAAAGCCTACCCATCTGCAAAGGCAACCTGTTCATTCAGATGACATTATTAGATTAGTTGAGAAGTTTGGCACTGCTAATTCTCCTCTTTCAGACATTAGAGATGTTTCTTTCGTTTTATTAGCGTTTGCTGGATATTTTCGGTATGATGAGCTTAGTCGTTTGAAATGGTCAGACATCTCTTTCTTTGATACCCATATTATATGTCAGTATTTATAAGTAAAAGTAAATGTGACCAGTTGGGCAGGGGTTGTACCAGAGTTATTGCTAGGACTGGTACTCCCTCTTGCTCTTGTTCCATGATTTTGAGATACGCCAACATGGCCAAGCGTGATTTTTCTTCTAACGAATTTGTTTTTCAAAATCTTTCTTTTAACAAGAAACATGGCTATGCCCTGCGCGCAGGCACCAGTCTCTCTTATACTAGAGCTAGAGAAGTATCATTGCTAAGTTCAAGGCAATTGGGGTTAATACTTCTCAATTGGGTTTACATTCATTTAGAATAGGAGGCGCGTCGGCTGCGTTAAATAATGATGTTCCGGATCACATTATCAAAAAGCATGGCAGATGGAAGTCTGACACTGCCAAAGATCTTTATTGTCGCGAGGATCTTAAAAATCAGCTGTTGGCCTCTTCTCGCCTAGGTCTTTAATTCTGCGCGCCCCTCGTTAGCTTTGTATTCTTGACAAACTGGTTAGCGTCTCTCTCTCAACACTTTGTCGTTTTATGTAGAATAAACAATATAAACGTTTTCTGTGCGGAGGAGCGCAGCGACAGAGCACAGAAATATGTTTATGTTGGGCATTCGGAATTCGCGCCTTGCGCTGGAATAGATCCCTAGGGTATCTTAGCGTCCCTACATATAGCGTGTTGTTTGATTTTGCAATCACTTGACGCAACCAGTTCAAACCGTGGTCAATTTTTCCTTCCACGCAAGCTGTCTTCGAAGTGTTGGCTGTACAATTTTTTCCGTTAACTATAAAGCAATGTCTTTAACAAGCTATGATATGTACACTCGTCTCCAATAAACTGGTTAGCGCCTCTCTCTCAACACCTTGTCGTTTTATGTAGAATAAACAATATAAACGTTTTCTGTGCGGAGGAGCGCAGCGACAGAGCACAGAATAAACCTTTTCTCTCAAACACTTTCTTTATTGCAGGTGCTAGAGGCAAATAGTCAATTACTGAGACAATCATGTGAGGTGAGGTGCAGTAGTAAAAGTTATGTTGTTTAAACAGTTAGGTGCTGCATTCATGCGCCTTGTTATTATGCATGGCTTCTGTCAGTTGTCATGGAAGAACTTTTTAAGGACATCGGACCGGTTACTAAAGACGCCTTGAAAACAGTCGGAAACTTTATTATTTAGTTTACAACTAAATATAAATTCGAGCAGTACTCTGTTATGTTAGAGTGTTTTTCATCGGACTGTGAAACAAAAACTAACAGTCAGTGTTTATTAGTTTCTACTACTCATAATAAAAGGAGAATACCTGGTGGGAAAAAATTTCGCGCCCAGAAGAAGTAAGCAATATTTGCCAATGTATTGTTCGAGAAAAAAGCGTGGTCCAGACAATCAAAAGAAAAAGAAGTTAGGAACCCCAGGGAACTAAAGGAGTTTTAGCTTTGGTTCTTCTAGCGGACTTTGAAGGCGCATCAGACTTCACAGATTTTCACTTCATAGTTTTAGACTTCGCGGCTCGCACTGTAGTTTTTTTAACTGTTTGTTTTACCGCGCGCTTTGGTGGCTGAGGAGGCTTCGCCATTCTCGAAAGCAGTCGACTACAACCTCATTCAGCGCGCGAAACTGCGGCGAAATCATAGACTTGCATGCAAATGAGTTCTGGCTGTGAAGCTACATCTACCATCATGCGATTGGCTCAAGACGTAACAAACCTATACTTCGATTAGGTGTGAATGACAATCACCGTCGTCGAAGGTGTCGGCGCTGAATTTCTTAAGCCTCGCGTTTCTCAAAGAAATTATCAGCACTGTTTACGACTATTCTTTTGAGTTTTAGGTCATGTTCCGCTGGTTCAATCTCGATGAAATTTGGCAGGCCGCTAGAATAGGAATCTGTGACCGAAACTGTGTCTCGGAATGTTCGATTTCGAAAAAGTTTTGAAATTATGGGCCTCGCAGCGGGGGTAAAAACACAAACATGCGCTGTTTTACTTTAGCTTCAAATATCTCCAAAACGAAACTCGATATCAACAAAATGAGACACGGTTTTGTAAACAATTATGTGCTGATTGACATGAAGCAGTTTGCATAAGTTTACGACTAGTGGTTCCTGACCTATAATTCCCGCAGAGAAACCACACTGTTTATCTCTTTTTCCTCGAATTTCTTTCTCTAAATAAAAAGAATCTATTTATTAAAAACTCCAATCTTTTAGCTTTAATTTGATATATAATGTAAAAGTGCGCGCGTGACGATTTTTCTGCGTGAGGTACCCCTGAAGGTGTACCGTATCCTTAAAAGAGTTATAGGTTTTGTTAAAAATAAGCCATGGTATCCCGTGGTTACCCTGTTGTCATAAGTGTCCCTCCATAGAGGGTTCTAAAAGAAAGATTAGGAAGAGGAGGAGTGTCATTCTGTGAGGAGGAGGTGTGAGGAGGAGGAGGTGTGAGGAGAAGGAGGAGGTGTGAGGAGGAGAAGGTGCGAGGAGGAGGAGGAGGAGGTGCGAGGAGTAGTAGTAGTAGTGCTATTTTGTGAGCAGGTTCTTAAATGCTTAGATTTTTAGTTGTTTAGTTGTTTTCAATAGGTGGACTGGATCACAAATAAAATACAATGGTCGGGCCTCTGCTGAATATGGCTGAATATATAAGTTTAGTTCAAAGTCTGCCCCTCGTGGAGCTGTTAAATGCATCGCAAAAGTCTTTATGAGATTCTCCCGTTTTCTTCTCTTCCATTTACACTGATAATTTCATGCAGAAAAGGTTACGGTATCCCTACCCCTTATACAATTTTATAGTTGTCTCAATCACCGAGTATAGCAATAGTAAAAGAGATCATTCAAAGTCTAGTGGTGAGGGATGTAGATGCTGCTCTGTGTCGGGTTGGTCCAATCGAGCGGCACAAAGCATCACGAAAGTCTTGCTTGAGGAACGTCAAGAGCAGCGGATTGCAGAGCGACGAAAGGTACCTCAAAAATACCGTAGTATACAGGAAAACTACCAAAGAATGGTAGTCAAACAGGGTATTGATGTTGTAATGAAAATCATAGAGAAAGGTAGTGAAGAAAAACAGAAAAGACCCCAACATGAAGACGGTTATCATCGCAAGGAAAATCATGAGAATTTTTCTCTCTGAAGCGATGCGTTGCCGTTGGCGACGTTGCTCTGCTGCATGTGCTCTACCTTGGATCCCCTCACACGTGGCTGTTCTCTGGTTGTGCTTGCGTACGTATTTGAAAATGGCGATGTAATTAGCTGAGATTGTTATTAAAGGGATTAGGACAACGATAACGAAGGAGACGATGTCGTAGGTAATCTCTGTGACCCGGAGGTTCTTGCTTGGGTGAAGTATCCACGCCAACTGAATTGTAGACGCAAAAAAAGATGCACCCCACACTGAGCCGATGAGTACACGAGTTCGTCGTGGTGTTACGATGTTTCGATGCACAAAAGGTCGCGTTATCTTGAGGAACCGGTCAATAGTCAGCACAGTCAGATGGATAGCAGTGGAAAACGCCAGGAAGCGATCACAAATATCCTTAGCAATCCACAAATGGTTTTCAAGCACAAACGTGCAAGTGATATATAAGGGTATAGTCAAAAGACCAGTCAAGAGATCGCTAACGGCAAGGCTTGTTACAAGGTAGTTTGATACCGTCCGTAAACTAGACACCCTGTAGATCAACACTAGTATTACAGTGTTGGCTACTACTAAGGCGAGTGCTATAATTCCAAGCAGTACTGGTGCTCCCACGTCCGTGAACAATTCTAAAGAAGTTTTACTGCCATTTTTTGCGGACATCTTTTGTCTTCTAGCAGGAGAAGAATTATATCGGCTCTCCTCTCTAATCTAACCAATATTTGCCTTCGCTGTTTGAGAACTACCGAACCAATATCTCGGTGTATCTCTTGCTCTTTATTACCTCAACTTCAGTTGTTTGTCCAAACGTGTAGTCAATTTGGAAACAGTGGGAAATCTTCCTCTAATATTTCATGTACTCGTGCTGAGGCAGGGCGTTTATCTCGTCTGCACTACCTGAGTGATTTAATAATTGGTTGATCATTTGCAACTTAAAGCCGCTCGCATCCGTTCAGACGCTTTCTTCGCATGATTGTCTTCAATTCTAATAGTAATTGTTTCATTTCGTCGCTTTCATCGATTATTTTCATACGACTTCGTACGAACAGTCTTTTGTAAGCTAGTTTCGCTGCGACTCTTGGACAAACGAACTTAAAATTAACTGTCACAAGTGGTACACACTAGTTTGTTACTGCTTTGTTGGCCAAATCCATTTTCGATTCCTTTTCTAATCACTTTTTTTTCGCGGAGCTCCTTAGCGGCCGAAGGCCGCAGAGCGGAGCACCATAGGTATCGCAGGAAGAATACAATAGCGCAAAGTAGAACTCAGGTACGTGTACGATCGACTTCATTTTTCATGGTTCAGCGGTATTCCCATTCTGGTATCGCGGGCGCGTCCGTGCGTGTCTGCGTGCCCCACCACAGGCAAACCAAGTCCCTTCTAAGTTATTAATCATAACTAAGGAAGGGATGAAGCTCAGACAACCAAACTTGGGTGGGGGGAGGGGAGGCGTTGTGTTTGTAGCAAGGGGCGTGCAACTGCCTGGTCACGTAATATCACGTCATCGATGACCTCATCATAGGAGAAAAAGAGTTGATCTTGGGAAGGGATGAACCTTAGACAACCGAACTTGGGTGAAGTGTCTAAGTGGCAAGGGAGGTGCAACTCCATGGCATCGTGGTATGACGTTATCGATGACGTCATCATACGAGAAAAATACATCACGGTAAGGTATGAACATCAGACAACCAAACATGGGTAAAGTTGTCTAAATGGCAAGGGGGGTGCAACTGCATGGTTGCGTGGTATGACGTCATCGATGACGTCATCAAACGAGAAAAAGAATATATCTCGGGAAGGGATGAACCTCGGACAACCAAAAGTTTGGTGACATTGTCTAAGTGTCAAGGGGTGCAACTGCGTGGTATGACGTCATCGATGACGTCAACATGGGAGAAAAGGAATACATCTCCGGAAGTGATGAACCTCAGACAACCAAACTTGTTTGAAGTTGTCTAAGTGGAAAGGAAGTGCAACTGCGAGGCCACGTGGTATGACGTCATCGATGACGTAATTAAACGAGGAAAAGGTATATATTTTTGAAAGGGGCTAACCTCAGACAACCAGACTTGGTGAATGGGGGGTGGCAAGGGGGTGCAAGTGCTTAGTCACGTGGTATGACGTTGGCAGGCTATCTATATACAATGGCAACCTTTTTGTCTCACTGGACGAAATAATGGATTTGCTCAGGTTTGTCATGCGAGCAAATTTGATGCGAATTTGGTGCTCTATATTTGCCTCGAATGTGAATTTGAGCAAACATGGTAGCAATTATGAAGTTTAGTCTTTGAGCAATTGTCAAGTAAAGTTAAACGTTTGCTATAAATTTGCTACACTTTTAGTTGAGAATGCGAATGTGTATGTTTGCAATATATACGCTGCATGTTTGTTTCATAGCAAATATGTTTCATATTTGCTCCAGTTTTGCTCGACTAGTCAAATATCAAATATACCATACCGCGCAAATTCGATGCGAACGTTTAGCGAATTCAATGTTTGCTTCAAATGCGCTCTGCTAGCAACACTGTACGTCCGGTTACGTCTGATAATCCCTCGTGACCTGCACAAGTATGACTTAGGCTTCCGCTCTGATCTAGTGACGGTTTGTATTCATTCGAATTTGAGCGCCATCGAAGGCAGACTGCTTGCAACCGTATATCAGAACTTTATCACGTACATTGTCGCGTTTGCAAGGTTGTACTCGCAACAAAAGTACGCCAGATGATTGCTAATTTCGCAAGCAATAGGACACTCACATGGTACTCCTTTGTAGCAATCCAGCAAGGACAGGACGGTTATTTCACATGAGGTAAAAATGAACGGGTGTGTGTGCCACAGAAGTTTATCTATACAACATCTCACGTAAAAGACTTTTGCGTATTTAAAAATAAACCGGGAAAGCTTTATCCAAGTATTTCTGCTTTATTTCTGATCGCACAGCTCAAAATAAAGCCTATAAATTACTATCAGCATTTTAACTGAATCAGTTTGACAATTTCCGGTGGAATTATTCTGAATTTTTGCAGCAACTCTTTATGCAAATTTCGGCTCGTGTGAGAGAGTTGTTTAGATAAACGTCTTTGTGAACGACCGCCTGGCATCCCACAAGCTCGCTCGTTTTAACTTCAAGTTACTGGACTACCACAAAGCAGTGCTGTTTGAGGATCTTAGATAGACCAAAGATGGTACGTTCGATTAGATTTCATTTTGCAAATAAATACTGGTTATCCCGTGAACTACGCTTGAATATATGAACTGTGCAAACAATATGTAAACATGATGCATGTAAACATAATGCATGTAATTAGCGCCTAGCATGGCTGCCACTTTAGGAACTGCGGCAATTTTTATTGCCTTTCTCGCTGGGGTTTTGCGTACACCTGCTAATACCCCTCATTTTTACAACCTGAGAGGTTACTCTGCATGCTGTAGGGTAAATTTTAGGGATGGATTACCGCAGAAGATACAAAACTCGAACAAATCATCTCGCCCAGTCAGTGTCTGGACCAAGCGTGGGCATGTTTGTCTCCTTCGCCCCTTCGCTGTGGATTTAACTGTGGCTATGGACGTCGAAACCAACCCTGGTCCTGATAACACTTCTTCGTACTCTTCATTTTATCAAGGGACTGTATCTCGTGGCCATAGACCGGCCTCTGAAAGTTCACTAGTGTACGAAGTTGATTCATCACGTTATCGCGATTATGCAAATTCCACCATTGGCTTGACTCGTCCTCTGCTCCATTCAATCGATCAATGCCACTCTCTGCGTCCACCTGGAATTGCTACAACGCAAGTCCGTCCAACGGTTCACTCTCGGCCTAGGCGTACGACTTATAGAGGATGCAGAGCCGGCAAAAAGGTCAAGGAGAAACGCAATTTGCTCTTCAAGATTCCTACTGTTGTTTCGCGTCGTTGCGAGTCACGCAAGTGTCACACAACGAAACGTAATCGAACTCGTTCGCTCGTTGCAGTGAAAATTGAGAAGTCTGCGTCCGCTCCTAAGGTGATCCCGAAGTGTATGGTTCTCAATGCTCGTTCTCTGGCTAAAGCTGATGCAGCTCCGGCATTGTATGCTGAACTGAGCAGTAATAACATCGATATTTGCTTTGTTTCGGAGTCTTGGCTAAACAAGAAAATTCTGTCACACTTGATTTACCCCGATGGCTACGTGATAATAAGAAAGACCGGCCTGGACTTCGTGCTGGAGGTGGGGTGGCCGTTATTTGCAGGAATGATTGGAAAATTAAAGTAATCAATGTTCAAGAGGATTTCGAATCTGAAACCATCTGGTGCAAAATAACAACTCCAAACTCTGAATACTGCGTGGCCAGTGTTTGTCACCCACCTGATCCTATCTACGACCCTAGGGATTTACTGGATTTACTATCGGACACTTGTGATGAGATCTTGGTCGATGACCCAGATGCTAAAATTGTAATTGCGGGTGACATTAACCAATTGAGAATAAAAGACCTCATGCAACAACATGGTCTACATCAAATGGTTAAAGTCCCGACCAGGCGTGATAAAATACTTGATGTATTTCTCACCAATCACCCACTTCTTTGGAAACCGGGCAAGGTGCATAAAGGCTTGGTGAGGTCTGATCACTTAGTTGTCACTGTTCCACCCTCTATCCCTACGAAGCCTCAGCGGAAATATGTAAGTTTCCGTGACACAAGGGACCATCGCAAACTAGCTTTGGAGGCTAGACTGAGTGCTTTTGACTGGTGTTCTATTAACAACTTGGACAACCCAGAAGACAGCGTGAAGTTGCTGAATGAGAGCCTATGGTCAATGTTCAATGAATGTTTTCCGCTCATCAAAGTCAGAGTGTCATCTAGAGACCCACCCTACATGTCCCCCCTTGTTAAGCATCTCTGTAATACCAGAAACAAAATAGTGCGTCGTCATGGTAACCAAGTTGAGATCTTCAGGTACCAGGAGAAGATAAACGCACTTATTCGGAGAAACCAGGTGGAGGCTGTAAACAATGAACGTGCAAAACATAACCGGGCTTCAAAGGGTGGTGGGATACTGCAAACAGGATCACTGGACGAAAAACGCAGGGGACCCCTATAAGCTCAGTGATTCTTCCAGATGACATCAATGCCTACTTCCAGGCAATTAACACAGATGAGGCTTATGTAGCTCCTGTGCGCATGGAAATTCCGGAAGGCACATGCATTCCAACCGTGAGTGAAACTGACGTAGGGAGAATTTTATCTCACCAGAAAAGAACTGCATCAGGGCCTGACGAATTTCCCTACTGGCTCTGGCGTGACTTTTCTCACCATCTTGCACCTATCATTACCAAGATCTTCAACTGTTCGCTAAAGCACCAAGCTGTTCCATTAGTGTGGAAATTAGCGAATGTTGCGCCCGTCCCCAAGGAATCTCCATTGACCGAACGTAACCAGCTACGGCCAATTTCATTAACCAATATTATTATGAGGATTTTTGAACGCCTTGTCTGCAAAAACGAACTATCCTCCACTCTCAAGTCAGCAATTGGCCCAGACCAATTCGCCTATAAGGAGGGTCACAATACCACCATGGCTCTTATTAAGTGCCAACACTTTTGGCTTGAGAAGCTGGACAAGGATGCAGATTTTGTAAGAGCTTTCTCATTTGATTTCAGCAAGGCATTCGACACCGTCTCTCATCACATTTTGTGTGACAAATTGGCAGCATATGACATCAATCCTTATATTAAGAACTGGATCATAAGCTTTCTGAGTGGTCGTCAACAAAGGGTCGTTGTCGATGGAGTGGTTACCAGTTTTCTCAGTATCAATAGAGGAGTTCCACAAGGAACAGTGCTTGGGCCCTTGCTGTTCTCTATCATGGTCAATGACATTAAACCAGTTAGCACCAATACTCAGCTAATTAAATACGCCGATGACATCACAGTTAGTGTGCCTGTGACATCTGGTCCCAACTGTCTTGCTGACTCATCACTTGAGGAAGTAGTGAACATCAAACGCTGGGCAGACATGAACTTAATGAAGTTGAACATGAAAAAGACTTTTGAAATGGTAGTGAAAGGGAGGACCAAAAAGCCTGTCCCAGAATCCATAGAGGGCATAGCTAGGAAGAGTGAGTTAAGACTGCTAGGCATTACAGTTAGTGAAGACCCTTGCAACTGGGACACGCAGTTTGAAAACATGCTGAGTAAAGCCAGTTCCAGGTTGTATATCTTAAGAGTCTGTAAGTACTATGGCTACTCCCTTCAAGAGCTCACTCTACTATTTAATAGCCTCATTATGTCACTTTTTACCTATGCAATTGAGGTTTGGGCCTCTGCCCATTATAACAAATATCTTTCATGCATCGATAGGTTTTGCAAACGGGCTACACGTTATGGCTACACTAGTGAGTATACTCCCATTGCTGATATAATAACAAAAGGGACAGAACTCTCTGGAACAAAATAACTGCGGTCAGCATCCATCCCCTTAATGAACTTCTCCCCCCGCAGAGATGCAGAAGTACGCGGAAGAAAGGTCATAATTACATCTTGCCTCGAGTAAGAACTGAGAGGTTCAAGAGATGTTTTGTAAATAGGTGCCTCTTCAATTTTATATAACATTATGTACATATTGTATAAATTTAGATGTAGTTTTTTTTTTTTTTTTTTTTCAATTAATATTTATGGAATTGTAAGCCCACACGTATGCCTGCGGGTATGTTCCCTTTGAATGTATATTCTTAATAAAGATCTTTATTATTATTATTATTATATTCTCTATTAAATTTGCCTTTGTGCAATCATAGTGCAAGCTAGTATTTGCAGTGCATTTGCTTACAGGGGGAGGTGAATAGGTTTGTGGATCGGCGGATTTGGGCCTAAAAAACACGGATTACGGATTTTAAGAAAAACTCGAGCGGATTTTCGGATTCTCAAAACGTACCGGATCGCGGATCTATTGAAAATTCGACTTCGGATTTCGGATTCTGATAATCGCAACTACGGATTATTGACTGTAGGGTCTGTAGAAAATAGCCCTGGAGGTTCGAATTTGTAGGCCGTTAATATGCTTTAGTATTTCACATACTTAATTATGCATACCTAATAAAATTTCGGCGCGCTTCGCGCGCATAAACAATTACATCTAACTTACTCTTTGAGAACTCACACAACGAGACACTACCCCCGCGCCATTTATAGAACAAGTGTATCTTGACGAGGAAAAATTAACTCTCCCAAAAATGCCCTGCAGTGAAGTCACTATGATTGAAGAAGACCCTTAGATGCTATCATTTTCTTTTAACCCTGAAGCTTGACCATTTTTTTGCGTAGGTTTCATTTCAAACGTGCATGTTTTGTCGTGAAGTTGTCGCGTTTCTTGCTCGCTGATTGACTGAAAAATAACGGTCAAAAACAGCAGCCAAACAGCGAGCGAGAAACGCGACAACTTCTCGACAAAGTGTGCACGTTTGAAACGTAAACCTACGCGAGAAAAATCGCCACGCTTTAGGGTTGAACTAAAATGGTAGTAAGCGTGAGTTCGACGTTACAAGTATAGAAAGTCGTCATTTGGGCCGCGCTTCACGCACATGAGAATAATAATAATTTCGTCATAAATAAATTTTCGGCGCGCATGAATAACGTAACCTATAGGAGGCTCAGGAGCCCATCAATAGGAGCTTTCATACATAGTTGAGGTATCTACCCTTTCTGTGAGGCTTGATGAAATGCATTTATCAAAATGTTCAATTATCAATTGTTTTTTTTTTTGACGAAAAGTTTTTTTTATTTTATTTATTTTTTTATTAGCATATCATATTTACATGCAATAAAGACAATAAAGACAAGTGTGACACACGATTACAGACACTTGTACAAAACAGTATGTGATTGACACCCGCTCCACATCCGTTAAATGTCCATTTCAGTTTCCTTAGTTCCTTAGAGTGTTCTTCTTCTTCTTTTTTTTTTTTACATTCACTTCATTTTTATGCTCTTTTCTTATTATTATTTTATTTTATTTACATTCACTTCATTACAATTTCAAATTTCATTGTTATTACATTTGTTTTGTTTTCCTTTGCTTTTCTTTTTTTTTTTCTATTGTTTTGTTTTTGATGTGACACACGCTCGTCCCACCCTCAAGTTCTAATATATTTTGCGGCTTCTGAAGTTTCGATGCTGAGCCAGTTGTTCAAAGACGTTATGTACGCCTTAAAAAATATATTTTGAAGATCTCTATGTGCTCCGTAGATGTACGATTTAGCTACCAGAAGGCACAGATTTAGGGGATGATATTTTTCTTGGTTTGGTCTGTAGCCATAGAGTATTTCATTCTTACAGAGTATTAAGTCATCTCCATTTTTCGAGTCCCACCACACTTTAAAATCTTGCCAAAAAGTTTGTGAAACCTGGCAGAACCAGAAGATGTGTTGTAAATCTTCCCTTTGTTGGCATAAATGGCATAAATCCGTGTCTTTAATTTTATCTCTAACAATTATCAATTGTTTCCATAAGTCAAACGTTGCGGATTCGGATTTAGGCAAAAATTTATGCGGATCGGCGGATTTTCATGAAAATTGAACGGATCGACGGATTTGACGACCCCTATTCACCCCCCCCCCCCTTACAGTCTAACATTGAACTTTGGCACACGTAAACATAAAGCAAACATAAAGCAAACCCGATTGTTGCAGTTATGTTTACCGCTAAGCAAAGTTGATGCGAATATACGTGTTTGCATACAGTTTTGTAAACTGAGCAAATCTGATGTAAAAGCGGTCTTCACCAAATTAGTATGATGGTAAATATGATGCGAATTCGAAAATTGCATTTGCGCAAATGTATGCGAAGATGAGCAAATATGGAATTCACTTCACTTTTATCACTACTTTACACATGAGTGAATCCATTTTTTCGTCCAGTGTCTCATTAACATATGAAACAATCTCCAATCAAAAAGTCGTTTTTCAACACCTCACGACTAAAACCAGATTTTGGAATCATTTACCTTATAAGGAAGTGACAGGAGATTCCTTTTGATAAGAATTTCGGCAAATGTCGCAAGAAAACTGAAATTTTAAATGAAACTTGCAGTAATCACAGAGACTCGAGTTCTCGATCTGTCCACCATTGATTTTGGCTTGGTAACCACGCTAAAATACCCACACTAGCCCGCGCGCCACTCGACCCAGTCCTCCCAAGTGCATTCAGCAAAAGCGACAATGATTCATTGATATGCACAGAAAAATATGTAACCAGGAGCTCCGCTTTTAGCCAGTTACTATATCTTAATTATATAGCCAGCTCGAAATCCCATTGTGCCGGCAGATCGATTTTTCTTGAATCGTCCAATTATTTTTTAATTGGATCGCGCGCGCTCTAATTGGACAGTTCGCGCTAAAATTGGACAGTTTGGGTTTGAACATTGATGTTATATAATTAATAAATAACAGGACTCCATGCTTGTCCAATTAAGGAAAAATGGAGGAATCCCATTGTGCCGGCAGATCGATTTTTCTTGAATCGTCCAATTATTTTTAATTGGATCGCGCGCGCTCTAATTGGACAGTTCGCGCTAAAATATGACAGTTTGGGTTTGAACATTGATGTTATATAATTAATAAATAACAGGACTCCATGCTTGTCCAATTAAGGGAAAAAATGGATGATTCCTCGGAACTCCAAATTGGACTCGGCCTGCGGCCTCGTCCAATTTTGGAGTTCCTCTGAATCATCCAATTTTTTCTTAATTGGACAGCATGGAGTCCTATTATATATACATATATTATAGCGCCTGCTGTCATTGACATGCCATTTTACTCCTATGCCAGATGTCGAACAAAGTAATCGCTCGTCGACGATTTTTATGAATTCGGCTTCGTTTTGCGCAATTTTTGCTTTTACAGTGTGACATTTGCGTGGGCCGTTTGTCCATATTAAACCTTTTCTCTCAAACACTTTCTTTATTGCAGGTGCTAGAGGCAAATAGTCAATTACTGAGACAATCATGTGAGGTGCAGTAGTAAAAGTTATGTTGTTTAAACAGTTAGGTGCTGCATTCATGCGCCTTGTTATTATGCATTCATGCGCCTTGTTATTATGCATGGCTTCTGTCAGTTGTCATGGAATAACTTTTTAAGGACATCGGACAGGTTACTAAACGCCTTGAAAACAGTCGGAAACTTTATTATTTAGTTTACAACTAAATAATATATAGATTTAGGCACTGCCTAAAAGCGGAACTCGCAAATAACAACAATTAAGCACTACTTCACTGACCTTCTGGCCACATAATTTATTGAACTACAGATCCTTCATTAATATTAGTTATTTTACACTTTTTATACACCTACTTCATAAATGAATGAAAAAAGGTTGCACATTCGCTAGATCATGCAATTACAATTAGGTGTACTAGTTCACATCAGCATTTCACATGGTAACGTTGTGAAATGTTATTTGAAATAGCTAATTATCCACATCAGTATTTTACATGCATTTCACATGTTTCCCTCGAGTAACGGGGTCATGAAAACGGGGCCACCCAAAAAATAGAGGGTCCCCCCTCATTTTCACCAGCCCCCCCCCCCCCCCCCCCCCCCCTCTCTCTCTCTCTCTCATACACAATGAACTGTCCCCTATATGGACCGACCTAAAGCTGGTAAACATCTTATGTGTTATTTTCCAACTCTACAATTTGATTTTTTCGATGGAAACAAGCGAATGCAAATGGTGACCGTGACCTGGGGTCAAAGATAGGAAAATATAGCCCCTGCTTGCGCTCTCTAAGAACCAATCAGAATGCAGAATTTGTTACCGTGCCCTCAAGGAAAAAATAAAGTGTAGTAACCTAAAATCCATGGAAAACTGTGCCGGGGGGAGGGGGTATCCCCTATTTTTTGGGCTGGGGTGCTTGTCGGGAACTTTTGATTTGACCCCTAAAAGGTACCAACAAGTATTTTCCCTCATAATTTTTTTTTTATTATCTAAACACTAATGAAATACCAAGTGATCTCCTGCGCGAAAACTTGATATCTTCACACGTGAAAATCACACTTGCCTTTGCTCAATGCTCGATCTTTAAGCCTCAAATAAAATTAGCATTTGGTATTTCATTGATGTTTATAGAATTAACATATAATAATTGGCTGTGCTCACTCGTGAGATAAATTTTCAACACTCGAAGATAAAATTTGTATCTCCATGTAATATCCACTACTTGTATTTTCTTACAAGAGAAAATATGTCTGAAACTCAGGCTCCCAACAGGTGTGATATTGATAAAACCATTCTTGAATTATTTTCTAGAATGGTCCCCTAACAATTACCTATATGACAAAAAATATATTGTTTTTCACTTGGTATTATGCAGGACATGCAGTGAAAAATCATTTCTGCTAAAATTTGGGAGTTAATTATGTGGAAAATTTTGTCGATTGTGCATAGAAAAATATGGCAAATTGTGCCAGAAATTAATAATATGGGGCATGAAAAATTCTCTAAAGATGCAGCATTTGCTGGAAGATGCTGATCTCTTTGGGAGGGGGAACTTCAATATTTTGGGGCAGGGGTGCTTATCAGGAACTGTTTCGCCCACACGACAATATTAACATAATGAACTGCTTAATTAGTTTAAGTAAAAAACACACACAAAAAAAACAGGAATTCATAGATTACATAATCCTTACACAACAAGCATGCAAGCATGTAGTATAAAAGCTCAGGCTCAGAAATTAATATTCAGTCCAGCAGAACACTCATGCGAAGTAGTCCACAAGATTGTAAGTATAGTTTATCAGATTTCTTTTAATACCATTACAATCATTATATCTTAGAACTTTAATATTAACAATATTGCGGTGTATTTGTAGTTGACTTTGTTCCTGTAACACAAGTGCAAAACCGTGGATTAAACAAATGCAGTTATAATGAGAGTTGTGGTCAAATCAGTCAAAATCTTCGACGTTCTGCTGGGCTGGGATGAACTACAAAACGAGGTAGGATCGTTTTAATTAATTTATTATCAATGCGACGACTATTTCAAGACTGTGGAACTTTCAAGCAAGATTAACTGAAAATAGCTCTACGGAAGAGTTCAACATTTATTTGAAGTGATCGAAGAAACGTGGCGCTGGTACGCCGACTAGAAAATCGAAAAGAAAATGAACTGTACGCTGTGTAGTTTTTATGTGAATTGTTGATGCCGCAAAGTAGATCAACGCTCATCGCTAAAAGTTGAATCTCAAGTGCAAGGTTTTCAAGAAGTAATACGGTAGCAAGTCATTCAGCCGTGTATGATTATTCAAGAAACTCTGTTAAGTTAAGCGGCGAATTTAAATACCAGTTTATTGTGTTTACCGCTAACTGAAGTTTAACTGCCGTTGAAGTACTTGGATTAACGGAACTTTGATGTGAATTCCTTATTCTCATATTGGAAAATTGAACAAGAATTATATTCGCAAGAAAGACTTAAAGAATTTCAAGTTGTGTTGAATATTACAGTAGAAGTAATGGCGTGTCATTCGCAATTACAGAACATTGATTGAAGTATTATCCACACAGTATTTATATTAGAAGATTATTGATGTATTATGTAATTTATCATGCCTCCTAAAGTGGACTTTAATACCTTGGTTGGGAAAAGGGATGTCGCAATTAAATCACTGTATGAACTGTTTGAAGAATTTCAAATTGTATTCCAAGTCGGACCGGAATTAGAAACTCTAGAGACAATTTATAAAGAGATTGAACCGAAGTACAGAACCATTAAGAAGCTATTGGACGTACTTTCTGACAAACTAATCGAGAATGGGATTTCTGAAGACGAAGAAGTATCTAAAAATCACAAAAAAATTGGAACTGAAGTAAAAGACATTTACTTGAAGGTTGCAGTCAGTTTCGCAAGCTATCAAAAACAACAATGTGAAAAGAAATCAGTTTCGGAAAGTAAACAAGCAACGGGATTTGGGGAAATGAACACTGCGTTAAAACAAGTTGTACATGTATTGGAATCAAAAAACAGTGACAAAAGTCATGGGTTAGAGAAAATTTCAGTACCTACGTGGGATGGGAAACGACGAACGTATGGGACATGGAAAATTGAATTTAACCATTGGATGCATAAGTACAATCAAGATAACGATGAACAATTACAAAGATTCAGAAAAGCTTTGCCCAAAAATTGGTGGACAGACCAAATTAAATCTTGTAAGACGATTGAAAAGGCATGGGAAATTCTCGATCTCGAGTTTGGCGATAAACGAAAGCTAATGGATGAACTCTTAAATGAAATAACTACTGTTACGGCCGCTCCCGTGCCCAACCCCGTAGTGGGTGACGTTTTTGTCCTGACACGTGACAGTGTAGCGTGTTTTCTCAGAGAGTTGTAATCGGTCGAGGAGACGAACTCCAAACGTGTTTATGGGGAGTCAAATCGCTTCATGTACGACTTCAACCGTATACAAAGGACACAAATGTAAGACAATATGGTTTTCTCGTTAGTTTTCCCTAGACGTTAATCTTATGTGCATGTATTTACCTACACTTGTAGAAATTCGTTACCTCGTGAACACTGCTGAACTTGTAATGTGGTCAAAACTACCGGCTGTGAAATCGCGGATTTCTACTTGATGAATTTATGGTATCTACAGAGAATCCCTACGAAGGCAAGAATATTTGAAGTCTACAAGGACGGACAAGGATCACAGCTGAACGATATCCTTTTAAATTGCACGTTGAATTGTTGAATAAAGATATAGTTGATGTTCGCGCGAGTACCGAATTATTTCTAACTCGAGGCAAAACGGTAGACGGCCTCGCCGGAACATTTCGTAACGAATTTATTTAGACTTTATCTTGGACTCAAGGAACAGTTTATGTCATTGTCGAGCCAACGGGCTTTATTGATAGCCATTTCGCAAGATTATTGAAGGTTTTATTGTTGTTATCGAACTGGGAAAGTACTGCATGAGTCATGTCCGAGGGCCGTGCCCAGTCCCCCGCGGAAGATATGGAAGACAGGGAGTCCGTAAACGAAGAAGGGAAACGCAAACGAACTCTAACGGAAAAGGGCAGGGAATATAGGCTGAATTGCCTAAAACGCGATTTAAAGGACTCGTTTCGCGCTGTTGATGCTAAAAAGGACGAGATCAAAGGATTTATGTCTGATGTAAACAAATTACACCTAGTAAAGACAGAATATGGGATCCTGAGAACTCTAGTTGAACAATACAAAAACTCTTTTGAATTTTTCAAGAATGAGGCCAACGAGGAAGAACTAATCCCGGAGGGTGAAATATTTAGCGAAAGGATCGATGTTATCGATGAGTACCTAAGTCAAATAACGGCATGGATTTCCGAGGCTGAAACTCGCCTATCGGCGCGAATCGAGACAGCATCTAAGACGCGTTCGCGATCTTCAGTGAGCACGCGGTCCGTGGTCTCGCGCACCTCATCGGCTCGCGAAAGGGAGCGTTTGAAACAGGCCCAATTAATTGCTGAAAGGTCCTTTCTTAAAGAAAAACAAGCGATCGAGGCGATGCAACTTGATTTAGAAATCGCTAAATCAGAGGCGAGACAAAGGATTTTGACGGATTTTGAACGAGAAACCGAAGCTCCTAGTTCCGTCTCATTTCACGCGCCACCGCCTGTATCCATCTCTGCGCCTCACACTCCTGCCCGGGCATTACATACCGTCTCGCCCCAGGCTCCCGCAACCGAAATAGCATCATCCCAAAATGCACTTAAGACCACAGGCATGCGCGAAGTAGAATCTCCCGTTCTCCCGCCACGACCTGCGGAGGTACATCCCATCGCCCAGACCTCCTCACCCCAGTCTCTACCGGCCGCGCCTATATTCTCCAGTACCGCGGCAACCGCTCATGCTAGTCCCATTGTAGGATGCCTGACTCCCGGCTTGTCGGACGGCGCGCAAGGCACATCGGTAATGGAACGAACCTTGCATAGTCTACTAGAGCTTCAGCAACGGCAAAATGAGACGATTATGTCTACACATAAGAAACTAACCGCCGCAATGTCGCTGCCGCAACCGCGAGTCCCAACGTTTAAAGGGGATCCTATTGACTATGCGAGCTTCGTGATGGCTTTCGATGCGCGCATTCAAGCGAAAGCAGAGTCCAGCGCGGACAGGTTGTATTACTTGAGTCAGCATTTGGAGGGAGAGGCAAAAGACCTCGTAGAAGGGTGTTTGTTAATGGATCCAGAAGAAGGATATATTGAGGCGCGTAATCTTCTTAAACGGGACTATGGAGACCCATTTAAGGTTTCAACGGCATACGTTAACAAGTTGCATAAGTGGTCGCCTGTGAAGTACGATGACGCTGCCGCGCTTAAACGTCTTTCTATATTACTAAATAAGTGCAAGCATGCCATGACGAGTAATAGCCACCTATGTGTTCTCGACCACGCGCCCAATCTCCAGTCTGTCGTGTCCAAGTTGCCGTCAAACCTTCAAGGAAAGTGGCGCGACCGAGTCGCTAAAGCGAGAAAGACGGGCAAGACGGTTATGTTTAAAGAGTTGGCAGAGTTTATCCAAGAGTCTGCAGACGCCGCTTGTGACCCAGTTTTTAGCAAGACCGCGATAACCGAAGCGAGTAAGCCAGTTATCTCAAACAAGGATGACGACAAGAAAAAGCCCGATGAACGCAAAAGGCCCGACCCACAAGGCAAACGAAGAATCGGCGCTTCACGGCAGAGTTGTCTAAACCGGTAATGACATCAGCTCCACGAACCAATCACCAATCGACCGCGGCATTACACGGGGCCGGGTCGCCACCCGCAAGCGGATCCAGTTCTGAAGTCAATTCCTCGAGATGCCCCTTATGCACGAGAATGCACGATCTTGATGAGTGTAAGGACTTCCTGGACCGGTCGTACGACGAGAAGAAGAAGTTTCTGGCCGATAGACGCTTATGTTACGCATGTTACGGGGGCGATCATGTGTCGCGAGGATGTACGAAGAAACGGTCCTGCGGGAAGTGCAGTAAGCCACACCCGACTGCGCTTCACATTGACGGATTTAAGCCTCAACAGAAGAAGGGAAATGACGCGCCACCTTCTACTGATAGAGAGAGCGCGAATAGAGTCACAAACGGATGCGTAACGCCAACATCATCGTGCGCGGCGACTGACATCAAACCAGCTAGTGTCGTCCTACACGCCATTCTCCCCGTGAAGGTCAAGGTTCGTGGGAGTGCTGAAGTGGTCGAAACGTATGCGTTTTATGATAACGGTAGTGGAGGCTGTTTTATGACTGAACACTTGCGCGAGCGTTTAGGCGTGACCGGAAAAGCACGCGCCTACAGCTTTGCACCATGCACGGCGAAAGTACCGAGGATAGTGCTATTGTTGACGGTTTAGTTGTCGCGAATCTAGAAGGTGATAACGAAGTCGAGCTGCCTGCGACGTACACTCGAAAGGAGATACCGGTGGGCAAGTACCAGATTCCTACACCAGGAACCGTGCGCAAGTGGAGTCACCTCAGTGAGGTCGCAACTCAGATTCCAGAGTTAAGGTCTGATTTAGAAATAGGGCTGCTGATCGGCAGCAATTGCCCTGCTGCGCTAGAGCCGCTAGAAGTAGCTCCGAGCGGAGAAGAAGGCCCGTACGCTATGCGGCTTCGTCACGGTTGGACATTGAGCGCCCCCCTGCAAGTAACGATGAGTAAAACATCAAACGAAGTGACCAGTCATCGGATAACCGTTCGTCAGGTGGAAACGATAAAGGACGTGTCGTTGTCGGAAGCTGTTGTGAAGATGTTTGAATTGGACTTCAACGACCGGAAGGCGGGCCCCGATGAAAAGGAGTACTCTCAGGAAGATAAGAAGTTCTTGAATATAGTACAAAGTGGTATGCGCATGATAGACGGTCATTACGAACTCCCGTTACCCTTCAAGGATACAGACCTAGCTATGCCCAATAATCGCGAGCAAGCAGTTAAGAGAGCTCAGTGGCAGAAATCCAAAATGCTCCGAGACGATAAGTATCGAGACGATTTTACAAGGTTTATGAATGATCTCGTGTCTAAGGGTTACGCAAGTAAGGTCCCAAACGATGAGGCGCCCCCGGAGCCCGGAAAGGTATGGTATCTGCCGAGCCATGGCGTGTACAATCCGCGGAAACCCGAGAAGATTAGAGTCGTCCTAGATTGCAGCGCACGCTTTGAAGGCACCTCACTTAACGACCGGTTAATTCAAGGTCCTGATCTAGCTAATCTACTAGTTGGAGTTTTGAGTCGCTTCCGCGAAGCTCCCATCGCGTTCATGGGAGACATAGAGGCAATGTTTTTCCAAGTTTGGGTGCCGAAGGACCAAAGGGACTACCTGCGTTTTCTTTGGTGGCCCGACGGTGACCTGGAGCGTGAACTGCAGGAATATCAGATGAACGTTCACCCGTTCGGAGCTCGCTCCTCCCCTAGCTGTGCGTCGCTTGCCCTGCGGCAGACGGCCGATGACAACGAAGGAGCTCTCGGTACGCCAGTCGCTGAAACGATCCGGCGTAATTTCTACGTTGATGACTGCTTACGCTCAACCGAAGATGAAGATACCGCAGTGGCGTTAGTACAAGGTCTACGACAAGCATGCTCTAACGGAGGATTTCGCCTTACAAAGTTCACTTCAAACAGTAGGAAAGTGCTTGATTCGATACCAGCGGCGGAGCGTTCAAAGGAAACGAAGACCATGAACTTAGACTATGATCGACTACCGATCGAGCGTGCCTTGGGCGTAGAGTGGTGTGTCGAGTCGGACACCCTCGGATTCAGAATAGTCATTAACGACAAACCACTAACAAGAAGAGGAATTCTGTCAGTTGTTTCTTCGATATACGACCCTCTAGGCCTAGTCGCGCCTTTTACTCTCGTGGCTAAGATGCTCCTACAAGACTTAGTACGAGACACGACTCTGGGATGGGATGACGTTATTCCAGAGGAAACAAAGATCAAGTGGCTTAAATGGAGAAGTGAACTGCCATTACTGGAGAAACTGAAGATCGAACGATGCGTAAAGCCAGAAGGATTCGGAAAGATAGTAAGTCGTCAGATCCACGTCTTCTCAGACGCCAGCGCTCACGGGTATGGAGCAGCAGCGTATCTTCGCTTGGAAAATGACGACGGCCGCGTTCAGTGCTCTCTCCTATTTGGTAAAGCACGTCTGGCTCCTATCAAGGCGACGTCGATACCGCGTCTAGAACTAACGGCAGCTACTGTCGCCGTAAGAGTGGGATGTCTGATGTCGACAGAGCTCAGTCAACCCGCTGAACTATTCTACCATACGGACTCGACGACGGTTCTTAGATACATCGCTAATGAAAATCAGCGCTTTCACATATTCGTTGCAAATCGCATCCAGTTAATACGAGACAACTCCAGCGTAAGCCAATGGAGATATGTAGATACTACAGAAAACCCGGCGGACGACGCCTCCCGAGGTCAAGACGCCAAAACGCTACTGGACAACAAAAGATGGTTTCACGGTCCTGACGTTTTGAGTAACAACCAGGAAGAATGGCCAGAACAACCCTTTCCAATGGGTGATGTCCCCAAAGATGACCCCGAGCTGAAGAAGGCAGTTCCCTCCAACGTGGTATCGGCTCACGTGGAAAACGACGCAACGCAAAGGCTGATCGAGTACTACTCGGATTGGAATCGTTTAAGGAAAGCAGTGGCTGTATATCTACGAGTCAAAAACGTGTTACAGTCGCGAGTAAGAATCCGCAAGAAACGAGAAAGCGAAGGATTGTCTGGGAACGAAACGACAACAGGTAAAGCAAGCGCCGATATTAGAGATCGTACACCGCTTAAGTTGCAAGATCTTGAAGAGGCTGAGCGCGCTATTGTGCAGTTCGTACAAGGGATGGCGTTTGCTAGTGAGATAGCGATTTTGCGTGGTTTCAACAACGATGAAGAGCGGCCCACATCACGAGAAAACGAGAGGGCAAGAAAGAAAGCCTTCATTCGTGGCTCGAGCAGCATCCAACGCCTTGACCCCTTCTTGGACGACGGAGTGTTAAGGGTAGGAGGACGGCTTAGAAGAGCGGATCTATCGGACAGCGCCAAGCATCCAGTCATCTTACCTTATCGAAGTCATGTTTCTACTCTCATCATCCGGCAAGCGCATCAACGAGCAGGCCATTCGGGGCGAAATGACGTCATAGCCAGGGTAAGAGAAAGGTACTGGATAGTGAATGTTAACTCAGCCGTGCGTACCGTCCTCGCTAAGTGTGTGTTCTGTCGTCGTCATCGTGGTCCCAAGGGCGAACAAAAGATGTCAGATTTACCAAAGGGAAGAGTGACACCCGCACCGCCATTCACCGCGACTGGAATCGATTACTTCGGTCCCTTTGTTCTGAAGAGTGGTCCTTCGAGCCGCAAGGAAGTAAAGCGCTACGGTGTTATTTTTACCTGCCTCGCTAGCAGAGCTGTTCATTTAGAAGTCGCCTCGTCCCTCGAGACGGATACGTTCATACTAGCTTTACGACGCTTCTTGGCAAGGCGCGGTCCAGTGAAGGAGCTGCGAAGCGACAACGGTACTAACCTCGTTGGTGCGGCGAATGAGTTGAAACAGTGCTTGCAAGAGATGGACCAAGGTCGTATCAGAGATAAGATGATGCAAGAAGGAGTAGATTGGATATTCAATCCCCCAGCTGCCAGCCATATGGGCGGGTGCTGGGAGCGGCAAATCCGTACTACGAGAAAGGTGCTGACAGGTTTGTTGAAGGAACACGGTGAACGCCTGAACGACGAGACTTTTGCTACATTCCTGTGTGAAGTGGAGTCCGTGATCAACTCAAGGCCCCTAACGACCCTTACGGACGACGCGTCAGATCTAGACCCACTCACACCAGCGCACCTTCTTACTACCAAGTCCGAAGTGGTACTCCCTCCACCTGGGAATTTCCAGAAAGCTGATATCTACCTCAGAAAACGATGGCGTCAAGTACAGTACTTGACTGAGACATTTTGGAAGAGATGGAGACGTGAATATCTGTCTTGCTTACAAGAGCGAAGGAAATGGCAGAGACCCAGGCGTAACTTGAAAGTTGGAGATGTTGTGATTGTTCAAGATGACAGCGCACCCCGTAGTGACTGGTCGTTAGGACGCGTAGCGGAAGTGGAAACAGACTCTCTCGGTTTTGTGCGCTCTGCGGTTCTGCGCACTAAGTCGGGTGTACTTCGTCGACCAGTCGGAAAGCTGGTCCTTCTACTCGCTGATGAAAACTGAACGTTGTAGATAAGTAGATAGGTAAATGACGTTAGTAGACATTTAGGGGCCGGGAATGTTACGGCCGCTCCCGTGCCCACCCCCGTAGTGGGTGACGTTTTTGTCCTGACACGTGACAGTGTAGCGTGTTTTCTCAGAGAGTTGTAATCGGTCGAGGAGACGAACTCCAAACGTGTTTATGGGGAGTCAAATCGCTTCATGTACGACTTCAACCGTATACAAAGGACACAAATGTAAGACAATATGGTTTTCTCGTTAGTTTTCCCTAGACGTTAATCTTATGTGCATGTATTTACCTACACTTGTAGAAATTCGTTACCTCGTGAACACTGCTGAACTTGTAATGTGGTCAAAACTACCGGCTGTGAAATCGCGGATTTCTACTTGATGAATTTATGGTATCTACAGAGAATCCCTACGAAGGCAAGAATATTTGAAGTCTACAAGGACGGACAAGGATCACAGCTGAACGATATCCTTTTAAATTGCACGTTGAATTGTTGAATAAAGATATAGTTGATGTTCGCGCGAGTACCGAATTATTTCTAACTCGAGGCAAAACGGTAGACGGCCTCGCCGGAACAACTACTTATAAACCAGTAAAGAGTGACGCAGATTCACTTTCAAGATACGCTATTAAAGTGAGGGCTTTTGTTAATGATATGAATGATAACGGGTGTAATGTGAATGAAGCCGGAGAGGCACCCTTTATAATGTCACAACTGTTAGCAAAACTCGAACCGAAAGACAATGTTGAGTTTGGTAGAGAAATGCTTCGTGACCATCGAGAAGAGAACACTACCAATCTAATTTTTTGGCTACAGAGAGAAGCGTCTTTACGTAGTCGAGGAACTAAAGATCGTTTTGTCGAGAAGCGGTATGACCACCACGCAGCGATCAATGTCACCAACTACATCAACGATTGTGTATCAGTGCTGATGGCTTGGCGCTGGGACAGAATAGCTTACACCGGTGACATTAGAAAATGTTCAACCAAGTCGCAATCCACCCAGAAGATCAAGTGTTTCACAGATTCATATGGAGAAAACGTGAACAAGCACAACCTACAATCTACCAGTGGCAACGATTGAACTTCGGGGACAAGCCCGCTCCCGACATTGCTATAGGCTGTGTTAACACACTGGCAAAGATTGCGGAAAAACAATTCCCAGAGGCGGCCAAAGACCTGAAAGAACATTCTTATGTCGACGACATTGGAGGATCGAAGACCTGTGCAGAAGACGCCAGGCGCGTGACGAGAGAAATTGATACAATTCTTGCGCAAGGGAAATTTCAAATCAAAGAATGGAACTCAAACCACAGAGACGTAGACCAAACAGAGGCGACTTGTACAGATTTTCTCGGACATAGATGGAACAAGAGAGAAGACAAGATAAGTTTCAAGAAACAAGAAATCGTGTCAGTGAACAAGGGCTTCTCCAAACGCAAATGCCTTGCTTGTGTGGCGCAGATTTGGGATCCAGTCGGACTTGTAACGCCCGTTTCCATCGAGCTGAGAATAGATCTTCAAGAGCTCTGGAGTATGGGGTATTCATGGGACGAATTATTACCACCTGAATTACAAGAAAAGTGGCTGAAAAATGTTGATGTTCTCAACTCCCTACTCAAGATCAAAGTCGACAGACAACTCAAGCCTCATGACGCAGTTGGTTCGCCAGAATTGCATGCATTCTGCGACGGAGGGGAGAGAGCATATGGCGCCGTAATCTACCTTCGTTGGAATCACGAAGACGGCAGATTTTCTTGCGTTCCTGTAATGACAAAGGCGTTAGTAGCTCCTCTGAAAAAGAAGTCAGTACCTCGCTTAGAGCTGATGGGATGCCTTTTGCTGGTTAGAATGGTGAGCTCATGTAAGAAAGCCTTAAAATTCACCAACATTGAAGAATGCAAGACGACGTTTTGGTCCGACTCAGGCACCGTCTTATCCTGGATTAGGAACTCTCCCAGAAAGTTTAAACCATTTGTTTCGGCACGAGTTGCAGAAATTCAAGAAACAGTGGATACAGAGAACTTCAGATACGTTCCCTCAGAGAACAATCCAGCAGATGCGCTTACAAGAGGAATTGCAATCGACAAGCTAGAAGAATGGATGAAAGGACCTTCGTTTCTTTACAAAGAAATCCAAGAGAAGAGTAATGCAGACCGAACAATAGAATGCCAGAGTAGTCCTGAAGTAGAGAAAGAGATGAAGTCTCAAGCGGTCGTCAAAGAAACAGTTCAAATAATCGTAGTTGAATCAACAAGCGAGCCCGCAAAGGAACATGGTTTAGTCGAAAATGAGTTGTTAGACCATTTACTGAAAGTTTGTTCGTCATTTAGGAAGACAAGAAGAGTTCTTGCACGTGTTATTCGATTTATTCATAACATCAGGTCGAAAGACAAGAGAAGTGGGACAATCACAGTAGAAGAATTGCAAGAGTCAGAAACGCTCCTTTACAAGTGGACCCAAGAAGACATAGACAAAGACAACATCGACAAGAAATTGATGGTCAAAGAAGATGAAATGGGGATCTTGCGTGCACATGGCAGACTCTAAAATATCCGGACGCTGCCTGCAGAGATGCGCAATCCGATAGTCCTTCCGCGCAACCATCCACTTGTCGTACTCCTACTCAAACACCTCCACGAGAAAAGAGGCCATTGTGGGTATAAGAGCTTGACATGGGAATCAAGAAAGAAATTTTGGATTATTGGTGTACGAAGCACTGCAAAGTTTCTAACTCGAACGTGTGTCGTTTGCCGCAAGTTACGACAAAGACCGCTGACACAGCAAATGGGACAGCTTCCAGTTTTCCGCGCAGCATTTGAGTGTCCAGCATTTGCATATACCGCACTAGACATGTTTGGTCCGGTACAAATCCGCCTTAACCGTAAAACACTGAAAGAAGCGCAGATAATCATCTTTGCATGTATGACGACAAGGGCTATCCATTTAGAGTTGGTTACTGACAAAACAACAGATGCATTCCTTATGGCCTTTCGTAGATTCGCTTGTATTAGAGGCCATCCTAACGTTTGCTGGTCAGACCGTGGGACCAATTTCGTTGGCGCGCAAACATATCTGAAAGACCTGATGCAAGCAGAGAGCACCGAGAAGATTAAAGATACGCTAGCCGAGGAATTAGTTGCGAATTTCACTGGGAATGGAATGTACCAAAAGCAAGCCATATGAACGGCGTGGTCGAGTCCCTTATCAAATCAGTACGTCAAGCCCTAGACGCAAGTTGCAAACTACGAGCCTTCACGGAAGAGCAGTGGCGCACTTCGCTAGCGGAAATAACGTATACAGTTAACAGCCGCCCTTTGTATCCAAGTTCTGACAGTGTCTGGGAATCCCCTGCAATCACCCCGAATGATCTCGTTATCGGAATTCACTCTGCACCCCCAGTACCAATTCCTGAAGACCGAGTTAACCCGAGACACTTAGCCCGAGCGACACAACAGAGAGTGCAAGATTTCTGGAACGCCTGGATTAAGTTTTTCGCACCAACCCTTCTCCCTAGGAACAAGTGGTATCGGCCAAGAGAAAATCTGCAACCAGGAGATTTAGTCTTAGAACTCGAGCCAACCCCAAGACGAAAGTGGAAAATGGCATTATGCAAGAGATTTACCCAGGGACAGACGGACTGGTGAGGAAAGTCAAGATCAAGAACTCAAATGGAGAGTACGAGCGACCAATACATAAACTTTGCTTGATTGCAACAAGAAACGAACTAGAAGCGGAATGAAACCAAGAATCACGTTAGTCGCAGACTCCTAACTAGGAGGGAGTGTTTCGCCCACACGACAATATTAACATAATGAACTGCTTAATTAGTTTAAGTAAAAAACACACACAAAAAAAACAGGAATTCATAGATTACATAATCCTTACACAACAAGCATGCAAGCATGTAGTATAAAAGCTCAGGCTCAGAAATTAATATTCAGTCCAGCAGAACACTCATGCGAAGTAGTCCACAAGATTGTAAGTATAGTTTATCAGATTTCTTTTAATACCATTACAATCATTATATCTTAGAACTTTAATATTAACAATATTGCGGTGTATTTGTAGTTGACTTTGTTCCTGTAACACAAGTGCAAAACCGTGGATTAAACAAATGCAGTTATAATGAGAGTTGTGGTCAAATCAGGAACTTTTGATTTTAACCAAAAGGGTACCAAAAATGGAGAGGCTTAGTTGATTTTGACCCCTGAAAGGAACCAACAAGTTAGCTTGAATTTCAGACATAGTTTTCCTTATATAATTTCTCTTGTTTTTTTTTTACAAGGGCAAATATGTCTGAAATTAAGGCTACTAACAGGTGTGATATTGATAAAACCATTGTTTATTTATTTGCTAGAATGGAACCCTAACAGATACCTATCTAGAAAATATTGCAAGTTATTAAATTGTACCCCCTAAAAGGTACCAGAGGCCTAATTTTTTGTTTAAAAACCCTAAAAGCTACGATGAGCACCCCCACCCGAAAAATAGGGGAGTCTCTCCTGGGAACTGTGCCTCAACCCTAAAGAAATTGCAACAAAACAAAAGTTTTTTTGTGTGATTCCAGAAATTATCCATACCTCTCCCACGGAACTGGTTTGAGATGTGAGCCCCCACCTCTACTGGAATTTCCTGTGAAAAATACAGTGATCATGTGGGAAACCATATACCAATCAGGAGTTAGCAAACCTATAATCCAGGGAATCTATTGTATCTTTAACACAACTGGAGTGTATTACCACAGGGCACAATAGAACAATAATGTGATTCCAGAAAAAAACCTTTACCTCTCCAATGGAATGGATTGGAAACTGCAGAGCGGGATTATATACTTGTTGGAGAATGCACAAACTTGCTAGCTCTAAAGTAACTGGTAACATACAGGGGAAACCACTTTCACTCTTAAGGACCTCAGAATACCAGTGGGTTCCAGTGGTTTAATAATGAGTTTTGAATTTCAGGTTTGATTACCTCAGGCCCTGGAAAGCCTTGCTATTGTCTTGAATTATTTAACCAGCCCTAATGTACCACCGAATATCAGCACCATGAACTATAAAAAAAAAAGAATCAAAATCAAACTAGGATACCAGGATTTCAAAGTCTGCATAACTGATCATTCATGTTAATTATAATTCATTATTAAGTAGATACTTTAGGCAACATAATGGAAAACAAAAGTGAAAACATAGCAAATACAGTTTATTGTTGCCGTATAAAACAGGGTTCCCACTCTATCATGACTTTTCACCGACCAAAGGCCAATTTTCCCTGACATCTGCATAAAGGACTTAAAATTGAAGAAGAAGAAATATCAATTTCATGTAGAATCCTTTGATATCTCTTTTTTGTGTAAATTGAGGACGAGATATCATAGGATTCAAGTATATTCAAAGAGTTCAGTCGGTAGATTCCGCCGAAAATGGCACTCAAAAAGGCCATATCGCCCTCGTCGCTGCGCGACTCGTGCGATATCGCTTTTTTCATGCTATTTTCTTAGCGGAATCTAACCTCCTGAAGCTTTGAATAATCCTATGGAATCCTATGATATCTCTTTTTTGTGTAAATTGAGGACGAGTATCATAGGATTCAATAGCACTCAAAAAGGTGATATCACGCTCGTCGCTGCGCGACTCGTGCGATATCGCTTTTTTCGTGCTATTTTCTTTGCGGAATCTTGCCTCCTGAAGCTTTAAATAATCCTATAGAATTTTATAATAACATTGTGTTTTGCTACTGTTGCATCAAAATAAAAATAAAAAAATAAAAAATAGCGGCTCAAAAGTAAATTTCCCTGACTTTGAGCTGTTTTTTTTTTAATTCCGACAACTCCCTCACCTTGAAAAAAATTCAGATTTTCCTGACTTTTCAAGTGGGAGCCCTGTTAAAACCTGAAACTTGCTTTTTCTTTTGACAAAGTGAAATTTGATAAAAATAATGACATTTGATAAAATAATGAAAATTCTAAGCAGTAGCTCGACTTGGGACATGCATTGGTGGTGGATGCAATTCTATACCCTTAGCCTATTGTACAGGTAAAAGTAAGCCAGAAAATATTTTCAAAATGTGCATGAGCATGCTTCTCCCTTTACGTAAGGGTTAGAGAATGGACGCGAGTGTTCTATGGGATATAGACCACTAATGAACAAAAATCTGCGAGCGCAGATTTTTGTTCATTAGTGGTCTATTTCCCATAGGACACGAGCGTCCATTCTCTAACTTTTTTAGAACATGATCAATGCCACGAAGAAAGTCTTTTGAAAGTTTTTGTGTGTAGCTTGTCATTGACATATCAACATCATTACAGAGCATTGTTCAGAGCCATACTTCATCCAAGGCTTTTTACAATAGTAGTGTCAATCAAAACCTTGTGAATGAAAAGATCTACCGACAAAGCGGTTTGTTTTGAGTGCATGCATTGTTCTAATTAATTTCCAACGTTCCAAGTGTTTGTTTTGAGACGATAGCAGTTGAAACTGGCCATACTGGAGTTGCTGAAAGGTTTCGTTCCCGAAGTCAGGTAAGAAATGAAAATATTCTATCGCAAGCTTTTGTAATGGATTCCTCGACTCCTATGGCCCAAGGAAAAGGGAGAAACAGGAAAGCGTACATAAAATCTCGGTCTCGTTATCAGAATTCGTAAATCCGTAAAGTTTGGATCGAACACCGGAAATTGAACTCAGAAGTCGCACTACAGCGGAACATTTGGTAAAACATACTTTTGAATTGACAATCTGTTTCTTCCCGGGGCTTTCTTATGAGAATTGCAAGAGCGCTGATGTTCGAGGCTGGCAAAATTCGAAGTTTGTTTTAGCAATTTGAGACTCAAATGTTCTTCAAATGCCTCGAGACAGCCAAGAGTTGAGTGAATCAGACAATAAACTGATGCGAAAGGTGGAAGTTTTTCCCTTAAAAATACAGTACGTTATACATGAAAAGGGAACATCAAAATGCAAAATGTTCGTGGAGAAACTTTTAGGTATTTGCTATGCTTAACTACAGAACAAAAAGCTATGTTCTTAGGGGGCTCTCGCACGCTTGCTGGCCCCTTCTCTGACAAGAAAATAGCTCAAATCGCAATCCAATTCCATCATCTTGATAACTGGTCAAAACAACCTAGAATTGCATTTGTCCAACACTTGAAAGGTTTTTCTATAAATCTGGACGATTATTTTTATTACTACGGGAAAATATGCATGTGTTTTTGCGGTTACTATCTCCTAGATTTTACTTAACTTAAGGTTCTTAATTTTTTGCCTAATAAAACTTCGAATAAAACTTCTCTGACAAGAAAATAGCTCAAATCGCAAACCAATTCCATCGTCTTGATAACTGGTCAAAACAACCTAGAATTGCATTTGTCCAACACTTGAAAGGTTTTTCTATAAATCTGGACGATTATTTTTATTACTACGGGAAAATATGCATGTGTTTTTGCGGTTACTATCTCCTAGATTTTACTTAACTTAAGGTTCTTAATTTTTTGCCTAATAAAACTTCGAATAAAACTTCTCTGACAAGAAAATAGCTCAAATCGCAAACCAATTCCATCGTCTTGATAACTGGTCAAAACAACCTAGAATTGCATTTGTCCAACACTTGAAAGGTTTTTCTATAAATCTGGACGATTATTTTTATTACTACGGGAAAATATGCATGTGTTTTTGCGGTTACTATCTCCTAGATTTTACTTAACTTAAGGTTCTTAATTTTTTGCCTAATAAAACTTCGAATTCTTATAAACGTGGTTATTATAAACAAATTGCAATGTTGATAATGTACTAATTTTGATTTGTTTATTTTGTTATAGAAAGATGTCGGAGAGAGACTTTGTTCTTTTTCAGGAGAACAATGAAAATTCAAGATGTAACCAGAGAATATTAATGACTATGAGCATGAATACTAATGACTATGTACAAACCCCTAATTTTCCCTATTGTTCAATGCCCTCGCCGCTTGACGCTTTAGTTTCTATGGGATATAGGGGGCGCAAATGCCGGTTGCTGATTGGCTGAGTGGCATTGGTCATGTTCTAAATTGTACTTAAACACGAGGTTCCGGTATAAAAGGGATAACTCCTCCCACCCCGGGGCTCGAGAACAATCAGTTATTAATCAGCTGTCAAAGAGTGAACATCTCACTTCGTCTCTCTGTACCGCGAAATTCAAAATTTAGAATTCAAAATGCGAGCAAAAACGCCAACAAATGATTTCCTACCTGTTTAAATTTGTATTCCTTTTCATTTCTTGCAAAATAATTTTATTCGAACCTGATTTGGCTCTGATAAAAACGCTTTTCTTTCGCAGCACAGAATATTATTCGCTCTTTTGAATACTAATTAGTCTCGCTCTCCGCTGAGAATAAAACATCGCTTTTGTTCGGTCAGAAATAGGTTCGAATAAAATTATTTTGCAATAAATGAAAAGGCACATGGGTTTAAAGAGCTAGGAAATTATTTATTTGTACTTTTGCATCGGTTTTGAATTCTAAATTTTGAATTTCGCGGTACAGAGAGATGAAGTGAGATGTTCACTCGTTGACAGCTGATTGATAACTGATTGTTCTCGAGCCCCGGGGTTATCCCTTTTATACCGGAACCTCGTGTTTAATCGGAATCTTGTTAGGATATCTAAGGCAGTGATTACATAATACAGGTACGAACTCAGAGCAATCTGAGATCCACTCTAAATTTGTAGTGGTATTGGCTCTCATCAATTTATTTACATGCGTATACATGAAGTCAGTCTGAAAAAGAAGTCCAGAGGTGCACAAGTTTATTTTGGTTGCTGACCCGACAAACAACTTTCGAGTCCATACCAGTCTCACGTAAACACAATCACAAAGGTGATGATTACACGAGAACAGTACAAACTCAGAGTGATCTGAGTAAATTACTGGTCTCATGTCTCATCACTGTCTTATGCCTGGATCACAATCCTATTGAACTTAGCACAGGATGCAAGGTCAAGGCGGATTGGTGAGAAATGTTGAGACCAGACAGACATGAACATCCTGGGACTTTTTAGAGAACGTTGTTTGGCAAAAACACAGCAATTTTCCATCCACTAAACTCAGCTTTGAATATCCAGTTTATTATTTTTTGTGTGTGTATTGAGTTGATGTGTGTGCATCAGAGCAAGCTCGAAGCACACAGGCAAAACATAACTTAGGGTGCGTTTCTTTGGGAAAATCCGGATTCGGATTCTTGAATCCAAAAACGGATTTTTCGTTTCTTTTGAGAAATCCAAAAAAGGATTCTGAATCCAACGAATCCACTGTCGTCGTGGATTCAAGAGATTCAATCCAAATCCGGATTCGACGGATTCTGAATCCTTGCGTTTCTTTGCGAAAGGATTCGAAAAGAATGCTTTGGGTCAGTGGTTAGCTATCATCACGCGTGCGTCCTTCGCTTGCGAGAGGGTCGTCCAGCGACTGTTACCATGGAAAAAATCCTTTTTCGGATTCAGCGTTTCTTTCGTTCTACAAAATTCCATGGAATTTCACGTCGAATCTGAATCCGGATTTTCCCAAAGAAACGCACCCAAAGTGGGGCTACGACGAAAATTGAACGAGCTTATTTGGCAAAATTTCTGCCCTAAACAACTCTTAAGACATTTTGCTACGTAACTTGAGCATTTTAAAGTGTCAAAATAGATCGCGAAAGAAAATTTAACGTTGAAGTTCGCGCTTTTTGCTAGGCCGATGTTCCAGTTCAGAGAAGACCTGTGACGTCACAGGCGTAACTCGCGAATGTGCTTTACATGATTTAGTGCAGAAGTAGAAGAAACAGAGTTGATAAATGACATTGTTCTTGTTGTTTAGCAAATCAGGTAGTTTAAACGCACCAGAACGAACAACAATGAGATTCTACTGCGATGTAGTCGAACGAGCGGGTTTCTATCGCACGTGGAAAGAAGACTGAGCCGAATATTTCCATTCACATTCCCAACAAGCGCTACCTGTCGTTGCTGTGTTGATATAAAAGACAACAACAAGAGTTGCAAGTTGCTATTATTTCCCGTGATAGATGATTTTCAAAATATAAAGAGCCCGGGAGTCGGTAAGAAAAGAGCGAATAATGAATTGAAGGACTTCAAGAACATTTGTATCAATTTATTAGATACTGTTTGCAAATGTTTTACGGCGTGTTGTTACGCCATGTTGCTACAGGTTAGTGAAAAGGCTTTTGCTCCTTTCTCTCGGGGATGAAAGTCATTCTGTATTAAAGCTAAACGTGAGCTGCTCTTATTTACGGTCTAAGAGCTGAACTGTTAATTAATGAGCAGTTTGAACTTTGCGTTTGCTCGAGTTGTTTGCGTTTGTGATTATCATATACAGTAAAAACCCGCGTGTAAGGACCTACATTTTTCAAAGTTTGCCAAAACAGGTTCTTATATTTTGCGGTATTGGCAGTTTAGGGTTTCCAAGTAGGTTCTTAATGTCTACTGAGAAAACATGGTTGCTGATTACCAGAAATAGGATAAAATATGGTTTGCCCTTCATTAAAAGCATTTTATTCACATCAATATTGGCAAAAGTCCAAGAGAACTGACAAATAAAATGTGTGGTTCCAGAAGTTATCCAATCCCCCTACGGAAGGGATTGGAAATTCGGGAGGGGTAGGGGGTCAATTTACCTGATCTTTTCCATTACAAATTTTTCTTTGGAAATTCCAAAGGGGTGGAGGGTGGAGCATTATAATAGAAAATTTCTGCCAACAGGTTCTTAAATCCTTAGGTTCGTACAAGCAGGTTTTTTTTTTACTGTACTGTTAGTTGATCATATCCTGCTTGATGAAAGAAAATATTGGCTTTGACCACATGATGAATTGCTGCATCATTGAAACAGACCTTATCATTCTCTTGGAATGCAAATCAGATGCTAATGCATTTTTATGTATGCATCAGCTCTGTTGAAACAAAGGATGTTGTGCAAATGTAAAATCAGGGCCCGTGGTTTGATGCGCTGGTGCGGAAACGCATAATTTGGCTTTCTCCGCATAATGCGCATAATCCGTCAAATCCCGCATAATCGCGCATAATTTCCCAAAATTTTGTGAAAAACATCAAAAAGACATCATTACTTGGTGAATTTTAAACTTTCTTACCTATTTTTTCTCACAAAAGTCATACATTTCTTCTGAAATCGTTTGTCCAACGTCAAAACAACTCGATAGAAATGATAATAACAAGGCGTTCTATGCTAATAGCGTCGCGCTGGGAACTGATATCGAAAAGCAATAAAACGTGCCTAATTGGCCAAATTACTAATATTTCCAGCTGAGCAAGATAGATTCAAACACATGTTTGCGCTTTGGATATTTTTACAAAGAAAAATCACGGCAAAACAGGACGCTAACCGCGATAAAAACGGTCAGCTTTCAATGCACTTCACATTGATCATATGACATTACGCTTTTTCGTGGATCTTTATTATTGTTACAGGCAGCATTCAGCAATTTCATTTCACAAACAACGCGAAAAATACCAGGCACACGAACAGCTCCCACGATAACAAAAACACTGACAGAATAACGTGGCACGTTTCCGGTTTTATAAAAGCACTAGCACCGACGACAGTGCAGATTGGTCTCGCGATCAGGATTAATTTTGATAATTACATGCAGAACGACGGCAAACAAACGCAACGATGCTTTTGTGATTAAATGAGAGATCGTAACAGTCCGTAACGATAGCTCTGTTAGTCTGCGTAGCTCTCGTGACCGTTCAATTGGATAGGAGTGCATTGCTACGATCCTTGCGGTATGAAAAAAGTGTGACTGGGTCTGAGACAAGAAGACGAAGTACTAATCTTTGCTACCGTGTAACTGAAGTTAGTTGGTAACGCTTTTTTTGTAAGAAAGTAATAAGTAAGAGTTAAATACCGAGGGCTGAGGCAATATGGCATATAAATACCGAGGGCCGTAGGCCCGAGGTATTTATATGCCATATTGCCGAAGACCGAGGTATTTAACTGACTTATTACATGATCTAAGGTGATTTTACTATCAGGTGGAGCGCACTTCAATTAAATAATCGAAAATACTTCGTCAAATAAGCGATTTTAAACCATATAAATCAACCAGGGATCTTTATTTTTTCCAGTAGAGGGATATCCCCTGAGGTTTAAGTCGTATCGGAACAAAAGGATGAAAAATATTTTGAAAGCTATTGTCGTCAGTGTTGGCAGGGAAATCTGTGATGCCTTGAATGTCTTTTTTCTTTTCAACTTGTCATAATAACGTGTATTTTGCGCGTGGCAATTTCACTGCAGAGAAGGTGCCTTTCACAATAGATTTGTTTGCATTCTAAAGCCCCCGTTTCATTAAATTAAAGCTTTCATGCATTTTTAAACGACCAATGGAAGTACTTCTTTTGTACCAAACAACAAAAGAAATCAAAACACCTGTTTTTCGCGATTTTAGGTCGTCATTTTGTAGGAGTCAGTGCTTGAGTGCTAAACTAGTAGTTCTAAGTTGGCGACTGAGAACGAGTTTCGGAGGAAAAACAACGCTTGAGGTCTCAGGACTAAAAGGGTGCATTATGCGCGTGAAGAACTCGGCACTCACTGTGTGGTTTTAAGCTGTTCAAGAGATAATACATTTCAAAGTGTCCTGTAGTTGGCGATTGAGAACGACGTGGTAAGTTTAATTAAAGTTCTTATTTATAGTAATTCGTTTTATTATAACAGTTGAAATGGACCGGTCTGGTGAATTTAATTGCATGACTAACTTGAACGTATTAGACCTGTGTGCCGTTGACGCTGCGACGTACGAGGTCCATCCTAAATTTGACAAACTGGTAAAATGTATTGACGAAAGAAATTTAAAATGTGTTGTGCAAATGTATTCTTATGAGCTCAATGTTCTAAATTATTTTTATTTCTATTTCTTTCACAGTTTGTTTGAGCGTGAAGCAGAAATGGAACCGGCTAGCAAGGTTACCTATAACATCTACTTATTCCATATTAATTATAGTTAAATTTAGTAGAAAAGTAGAAAGAATCGCCAATTTGCAATTTAGAGACACACTATTCAGTTAAAGCTAGTAATTACGTTTTTTTGTTCAAATATATATTATTTTCAATTTAACCTAGCAAACAATTTTGTAGTATTTATCATTTAGCTGTAAATGTGTTTCAGCATCGGAAGGGTGGGGCTTTATTTGTCTAATTAGTCATAATTGTTCCTCATTATAAATGCGCCGGGTCATTTATGAGAATCAATTGTTCCATAAAGACCCGCGCATTTATAATGCGGGTCATTTATGACTAATTATTCAATAATAGCCCCAATCTTCCCTGCTAAAACTTCAAGCCCTCCCCGTTCTTTAAGAATGTAATTAATTCATAGGGATTTAAGTAAAATAAAGGGTCTTGAATAACAATAGAAAAGGTGTCAATCATGTAATAAGTAAGAGTTAAATACCGAGGGCTGAGGCAATATGGCATATAAATACCGAGGGCCGTAGGCCCGAGGTATTTATATGCCATATTGCCGAAGACCGAGGTATTTAACTGACTTATTACATGATCTAAGGTGATTTTACTATCAGGTGGAGCGCACTTCAATTAAATAATCGAAAATACTTCGTCAAATAAGCGATTTTAAACCATATAAATCAACCAGGGATCTTTATTTTTTCCAGTAGAGGGATATCCCCTGAGGTTTAAGTCGTATCGGAACAAAAGGATGAAAAATATTTTGAAAGCTATTGTCGTCAGTGTTGGCAGGGAAATCTGTGATGCCTTGAATGTCTTTTTTCTTTTCAACTTGTCATAATAACGTGTATTTTGCGCGTGGCAATTTCACTGCAGAGAAGGTGCCTTTCACAATAGATTTGTTTGCATTCTAAAGCCCCCGTTTCATTAAATTAAAGCTTTCATGCATTTTTAAACGACCAATGGAAGTACTTCTTTTTGTACCAAACAACAAAAGAAATCAAAACACCTGTTTTTCGCGATTTTAGGTCGTCATTTTGTAGGAGTCAGTGCTTGAGTGCTAAACTAGTAGTTCTAAGTTGGCGACTGAGAACGAGTTTCGGAGGAAAAAACAACGCTTGAGGTCTCAGGACTAAAAGGGTGCATTATGCGCGTGAAGAACTCGGCACTCACTGTGTGGTTTTAAGCTGTTCAAGAGATAATACATTTCAAAGTGTCCTGTAGTTGGCGATTGAGAACGACGTGGTAAGTTTAATTAAAGTTCTTATTTATAGTAATTCGTTTTATTATAACAGTTGAAATGGACCGGTCTGGTGAATTTAATTGCATGACTAACTTGAACGTATTAGACCTGTGTGCCGTTGACGCTGCGACGTACGAGGTCCATCCTAAATTTGACAAACTGGTAAAATGTATTGACGAAAGAAATTTAAAATGTGTTGTGCAAATGTATTCTTATGAGCTCAATGTTCTAAATTATTTTATTTCTATTTCTTTCACAGTTTGTTTGAGCGTGAAGCAGAAATGGAACCGGCTAGCAAGGTTACCTATAACATCTACTTATTCCATATTAATTATAGTTAAATTTAGTAGAAAAGTAGAAAGAATCGCCAATTTGCAATTTAGAGACACACTATTCAGTTAAAGCTAGTAATTACGTTTTTTGTTCAAATATATATTTATTTTCAATTTAACCTAGCAAACAATTTTGTAGTATTTATCATTTAGCTGTAAATGTGTTTCAGCATCGGAAGGGTGGGGCTTTATTTGTCTAATTAGTCATAATTGTTCCTCATTATAAATGCGCCGGGTCATTTATGAGAATCAATTGTTCCATAAAGACCCGCGCATTTATAATGCGGGTCATTTATGACTAATTATTCAATAATAGCCCCAATCTTCCCTGCTGAAACTTCAAGCCCTCCCCGTTCTTTAAGAATGTAATTAATTCATAGGGATTTAAGTAAAATAAAGGGTCTTGAATAACAATAGAAAAGGTGACAATCATGTAATAAGTAAGAGTTAAATACCGAGGGCTGAGGCAATATGGCATATAAATACCGAGGGCCGTAGGCCCGAGGTATTTATATGCCATATTGCCGAAGACCGAGGTATTTAACTGACTTATTACATGATCTAAGGTGATTTTACTATCAGGTGGAGCGCACTTCAATTAAATAATCGAAAATACTTCGTCAAATAAGCGATTTTAAACCATATAAATCAACCAGGGATCTTTATTTTTTCCAGTAGAGGGATATCCCCTGAGGTTTAAGTCGTATCGGAACAAAAGGATGAAAAATATTTTGAAAGCTATTGTCGTCAGTGTTGGCAGGGAAATCTGTGATGCCTTGAATGTCTTTTTTCTTTTCAACTTGTCATAATAACGTGTATTTTGCGCGTGGCAATTTCACTGCAGAGAAGGTGCCTTTCACAATAGATTTGTTTGCATTCTAAAGCCCCCGTTTCATTAAATTAAAGCTTTCATGCATTTTTAAACGACCAATGGAAGTACTTCTTTTTGTACCAAACAACAAAAGAAATCAAAACACCTGTTTTTCGCGATTTTAGGTCGTCATTTTGTAGGAGTCAGTGCTTGAGTGCTAAACTAGTAGTTCTAAGTTGGCGACTGAGAACGAGTTTCGGAGGAAAAAACAACGCTTGAGGTCTCAGGACTAAAAGGGTGCATTATGCGCGTGAAGAACTCGGCACTCACTGTGTGGTTTTAAGCTGTTCAAGAGATAATACATTTCAAAGTGTCCTGTAGTTGGCGATTGAGAACGACGTGGTAAGTTTAATTAAAGTTCTTATTTATAGTAATTCGTTTTATTATAACAGTTGAAATGGACCGGTCTGGTGAATTTAATTGCATGACTAACTTGAACGTATTAGACCTGTGTGCCGTTGACGCTGCGACGTACGAGGTCCATCCTAAATTTGACAAACTGGTAAAATGTATTGACGAAAGAAATTTAAAATGTGTTGTGCAAATGTATTCTTATGAGCTCAATGTTCTAAATTATTTTTATTTCTATTTCTTTCACAGTTTGTTTGAGCGTGAAGCAGAAATGGAACCGGCTAGCAAGGTTACCTATAACATCTACTTATTCCATATTAATTATAGTTAAATTTAGTAGAAAAGTAGAAAGAATCGCCAATTTGCAATTTAGAGACACACTATTCAGTTAAAGCTAGTAATTACGTTTTTTGTTCAAATATATATTTATTTTCAATTTAACCTAGCAAACAATTTTGTAGTATTTATCATTTAGCTGTAAATGTGTTTCAGCATCGGAAGGGTGGGGCTTTATTTGTCTAATTAGTCATAATTGTTCCTCATTATAAATGCGCCGGGTCATTTATGAGAATCAATTGTTCCATAAAGACCCGCGCATTTATAATGCGGGTCATTTATGACTAATTATTCAATAATAGCCCCAATCTTCCCTGCTGAAACTTCAAGCCCTCCCCGTTCTTTAAGAATGTAATTAATTCATAGGGATTTAAGTAAAATAAAGGGTCTTGAATAACAATAGAAAAGGTGTCAATCATGTAATAAGCTTTGTTAAAAGCGAAAACACATGTCTCCCTATAGAAGAAAACGTAGCATCGTTAGTAAAGCGAAGCGATTGGAACTCATCACAGAGCATTTTTCTAGACAAACAAAAGTTGTTAAAGTTAAATAGCATATATAGTTATATCCAGGTAACAAAACAGGCGAAAAGAGCAAAATATGTTACGGCACTTGAAAAAAAATATTGCGCAATCCCGCATAATTTCGTATTTTTAGCGCATAATTTCGAATTTTTAGCGCATAATTTCAGAAAAAATCCCGCATAATTTCAGAAAAAATCCCGCATCAAACCACTGGCCCTGTAAAATGGAATATTTGACTGCATTTTCTTTCTACCAAGGTATTTTTAAATTTTGTAGCTGCTGTAGAGGTGCTGGACCATTCAGAGCTCTAAAAGAGACCAGACCCCAGTCTCTTTACCCCTAAAATATTTGACAATCTTGACCAAAAATATTGATTCCTGTCCCCTAGGGGTGGAATTTATAGAGGGGTGGGGCTCAGGGCAGGGGGCGTATCTCAACATTTCCCAATAAACATGTTATATTTGGACTACTTTCTTTGTTGACTTGCATTTGCATTCTAATTTCCCTGTTGCCACAAGTTAGAACATGGTTTTCAAAGAAACTGGCGGGGAGTTTGTGGAATTGCAAGGGATTTTACCAGAGCTAGCAGGGTTTTCACTGGAACTTCAAGTAATATTTAAAAGCCGACTATGAGGACTTGACGGGATTTCAAAGTCCGCGCAATTAGTTCCAGTCCGAGGCGAAGCCGAGGACTGGAACTAATTGCGTGGGCTTTGAAATCCCGTCAAGTCCGAATAGGAGGCTTTTGAATTACTTCAAATACTCAATAATTATTCATGACCTAATTAGCCAACACAGAGGGAAAACGTTCAATGTTGAAACATCTCCATTTATTTATTTTTTAATTCCTTGGTCATTTGAAATACTCAGCCTGTGACAATAATCTTCAATCACCAACCCCTCTGTACCCTACCCAAACAGGATTTATCAATATAATCATATTTTTTTTTACTTGTGAAACTTGAATTACGTCACTAGTCATGCGCACAAATGAAAAGGTCAAGATTGTTTCCACAAAGCCTGTCCCACATGAAAGTTGGCGGCGCACATGCATATTGTCTGGAACAAGATCTTTCTATTATCTACATTTCCGAGAGAGGAGACCTGTGTCTTCTCACGGAACGTTTCTACAGTCTGCCTTTGTACGGCGTAAACTGAATAGTACAAAAAAAAATCGACGGGGAGAGGACCTTGAAATTATGAACTTGGATTGCGTCACTAGTCATGCGCAGAAGTGAAAAGATCAAGAGTGTTTCCATAAAGCCTGTCCCACATGGAGGTTGGCGGCGCACAAGCATATAGTCTCCAACCAAAATTCTTTGTATTGACTTCTCCGAGAGAGGAGACTTTTGTCTTCTCACGGAGTGGTTCCTACGGTCTTCCTTTGCACTGCGCAAAGACTGACTAGTAGAAAAACTTTTCGAGGGTGAGGACCTTGAAATTATGAATATTCATAGTTCAAAGGTCCTTGGATCTAGAAAACATTTCTAGATCCAAGGACCTTTGAACTATGAATATTCATAGTTCAAAGGTCCTTGGACCTTGAAAAGTTTTCAAGTCCCACTTGCAGTATCTTCCTGGGATTTCAAGGTACTGCACGTGGTACAAAATGAGAGCTCTGGTTGGCTGATTAGGTCATGAATAATTAATGAGTATTTGAAGGATCTATCATAAATGTCTTCTCCAGAAGTTGTGTGAACACTGGAAAAACAACTGGCACAGCTGTTTTGGAAATAGAATTCAAGAATTTGAGAATCCATGGAGGTAGATAATTATAGTAATGACGCCAGGGACATCAACTCTGCTGGTTTTGCTAAAGTCTCAAGATTTTTCACTCCTGTCTGAAACAGCAAACTTTCTCTGAACTGCCATATATTTACTATATATTTCTCCCATATATTTCTCCCTATATATTTTTCTTTCTTGGAAATCTCCCATTAACATTTGTATCTTGTCTGAATACCTGTGGTAGGCTTGACATCTAGTAGTACTAATGAACAGAAAAATCATTTTGTCTCCTTGTAAGCTAAAAATCTTTTTAGAACATTAGTAATTAAGTTTTTAATATTTCGTTAGGAAATACTAGAATTTCACAACTGCTCAGCTGTGGCTGTGCGGCTCTGTTGCAATTTGTTCCCATGCATTTAGACAAGTTCGTCAAAAAAGCTGTATTTGAATGCTTCAAAGGACTTAAATTTCATTCTCAGAAAAATAGCAAATTTTAAAAACAAAGCGAAGCATTTGATTTATAAGAAAGAATAAAAACTTGAATGGTTGATTAACAGCTTATAATTTTCATTTACACGATATTTCGGTCAGCCAGTACCGACCTTCTTCAGGTAATGAAGAAGGTCGGTACTGGCTGACCGAAATATCGTGTAAATGAAAATTATAAGCTGTTAATCAACCATTCAAGTTTTTATTCTTTCTTACATATCTACTGGTTGATAGGTTCTTTATTGGATCCAGCTTCAGTTTTACTTGTAAGCGGTCCTGCAAATACTTCAAAGTTTATTCATTTGATTTATGCAGGATATGTGTAAGTATAGCCTCCTCCGCTGGCAACTCTGTGGCTTGGGCTTTTCCAAGGAAATGAAAGGGTTTGGGCTTCCTGTGTTTTGCTCGTAACACAGGAAGCCCGACCGACCGAATCCTTTCCCTTCTCTCTCTCCCTCTCTTCCTTCGAGAGAGATGCATGCGGAGGAGGCTAGTGTAAGTACTTTGCACTAGTCAAAGTAAACCCTACCCGTTCACCACAACCCACCGACCTACGACAGACTTGAAACTTGATCTATATTTATAAGAATGCGCAGAAAACTCCAGATTTATGCTTTTTTATTAGCCCTTGAGACTATAGTTTCTTCGAACTTATTTATCGTTGGAAAAACACGAATGTAAGTTGACATTTTACGCGGCGGCAGTTCTTGAACGTTACGAAGCCTTCAATTTAGTACTTAACCCTAGAATTTCGCATCTATCCATCCAACAAATCCTATTAAGTTATTTTTTTAAGTTACATCTCGGCTACATGAATGTCTTTGATTCATATCGCGCTCCCGATCTGAGAATTGACCTTACACGCTTCCTTCTTGCGCTCTTTCTGTCGTTTGCGTTTCTCTCACTGATGGACTTGGTTTTGATTTATCAGGTACCGTAACCATATTTGATTTTGACAGCTGCGCCTGAATTTCATACTTGACACCTAGATTAGTCAGACATCCTTGTGAAACATTTATATGCGAAGTGAGCAGAGGATTTGGAAATCTGTTCACACCACGATCGAACCTTTTTCTGTGTAGCGCATCGAAGATATGTTCGATTTCAATTATTTTTGTGCGTGAAGCTTAGATGAACTGAAATTCCACGTTTTATGTTAGCAATAATGCTGAAGTACTTTTAAACACAACATTTCCTGCAAATACATCCTCATTTCTTCACTTTTTCTTTCACAATGTGCCGTCACAACTACTGTTGTGACTTTGAGTTTTGTTTCGAGTTACGCCTGTGACGTCACACCCCGCGGACTTTGGCCGACGCCGCTGGAACACCGGCCCAGTGCAAAATGGCGCGATATTCGAAATTTAGAGCTCAAAAAGTCATTGTTTATTGAAAAAAAATTGGAAAACAACTGCAGGTATTTGTCATTTAGGTTATTAACAAGTGATTTGTCAGAAAAGAGCGGTGGAAACAATTAGATCGTAGCCCCACTTTAAGTTTTGGGGTTTTATTCAGAAAGTCAAAACTCAAAAATAATCCTATGCTGCTGCCATAAAATATGGCATTAATTTATTCTCTAAATTACATTTACTTAACTTAATTGGAATAACTGATCTCACATCTGCAGCCATGCAGCAAAGAGGAACATTTTTTTTTTCCTTCAGTGAGATTAATTGGTCAGTCACACAAAACCAAAAAGCTCAAAAATAAGCTTACCTGAATATTGCTGCCAAAGCATATTCTTTCGTTGAAAACTGCACCCTCCGGTATTTCTTTGCCGAGAAAACGAGTCGCAGTACATTGTTCTTTCTCGTATTTAGAGCTTGAGTGACTTGTACGTTAATTCACGAACGTCGATTATGCAACCGCGGCTAAATTCCACGAGAAATGCTTGTTTTTCACAATTTAATTCTTTCCGTGCTTTAGCTAAAACAAAGCTGGATATTATTTCCCTTGTATTGTTAAACATAAGCCATTCATAGCAAGAATAAACCTCTCGACTGGTTGACTTCTTTCCGTTTTGTCAGATCCGGGCAAGACCTGGGGCCAACCACCCCTCTCAGGCTGTCACCTTCGCGTGGGCAAAAAAATCCAAAATGGCGTCCTACGGCCGCAAGTGCTCATGGGTGTTTTTCTTCCTAGGATCCCTCTGACAAAGTAGGCCTACTTTTGAAAGACTTTATGAGGCCTGGGTACTAGGAGAGATATGTTGCCGCGTAAATGCAAATTCTCTAAGAAACAAGCTTTCTTTTGATGCCTTATTTATCATAATTTTGCGATGTTTACACGATTCTCCATTCAATGATTGGAAGCGTATCGTATGAGCCGAGTACTTCAGATTCTGGTCCCGGGGGGGGGACTTCCAATATTTTAGACGGGGGTGCTCGTCGGGAAAATTGATTTTGACCCTAAGGGATAGCAAAATGGGTGTGGCAAACAGAAAATTTACCCCTAAAAGAGAGCAAATTTGGCGTGGCGACCGCCGAATTTACCCCTAAAAGATAGCAAATTTTAGGGTTTTCAACCATCCTTTGTGAATATCGGTTTCTGGTGTCAGTACCAATGTATTTCTGGGCAAGGATTGGTCTGAGACTCCCCTAAGGGATAGGGCTGATTTTAAACACCTCTAAGATATAGCACGTCTGTCAATTTTATACCCTAAGGGATAGGACGAGCACCCCCGTCTGAAAATATGGGGAGTCCCCCCCCCCCCGGGATTCTGGTTCAATGTAAGTACACTTTGATATGTATTTTTCGCTGTTTTGGAATACTAATGACGAATTCATTTCCATACGATTTTAGAGCAAGGCTTGGTGTATTGAAATATGCATTTATTCAATAGTTTCGTCTTTGTTTGCGATTTTTTTCTCGTAGCGATCCCACGGCGATACCTTCACCAGTGAAAAAGTGGTGTTCGGAAAACGAAGACCCGGAAAACGAAGATCGAAGACCGCAGACCCTACGGAAAACGAAGACCTAAAAACGAAGACCTCTACGATTGCTTCACAGAAATGATTATCGAACACGGAGAGTCTAACATAGACATGAGAGTTGTTTAGAAAATTAAGGGTCTTCGTTTTCCGAAAGCGGAAAGCGAAGACCCCCATAAAAATAGCGTATTTTTCATCAAACTTTCTCAAAACCACCGCTAAGATATCTTATTAACATATAGAGTCCCAGTATTCCCGCTGCTACTAAAAATACAAGGGTCTTCGTTTTCCGCTTGGGACTCTGTGTGTTAATAAGATATCTTAGCGGTGGTTTTGAGAAAGTTTGATGAAAAATACGCTATTTTTATGGGGGTCTTCGCTTTCCGCTTTCGGAAAACGAAGACCCTTAATTTTCTAAACAACTCTCATGTCTATGTTAGACTCTCCGTGTTCGATAATCATTTCTGTGAAGCAATCGTAGAGGTCTTCGTTTTTAGGTCTTCGTTTTCCGTAGGGTCTGCGGTCTTCGATCTTCGTTTTCCGGGTCTTCGTTTTCCGAACACCCGTGAAAAAGCCAAAGTTTCCTCTTTCTGATTTTAAGCAAGCGTACAAGGAACGAAAAGATCGACTAGTCGAGCAGTCGCTAGAGAAAGATGCCAAGTTGTTAGAGCTTAGAAATGACATAAAAGCAAAGGAAAATCAGCTAGCTGCAGGTATTGCCGAAATCCACCGCCTTGAGGAAAGGATTCGTAAAAGAAAAAATCGGGTGAGTGTAGAAATGACTCTCTCAGCTGTTTACAAGAACTAATAATTCAGATCAGGCTATCTCCGACATCCCATGGACAGTTTTGAAAGCTGATCAGTAAGCCTAAAGCTTGCATTATTTACAAACCCGGCCAAGAAGGTTTTATCATGGATCTTTGGGGTCTTTATGTAGTTAACATTGCGTGTTTGTACGTATGTGAGGTACTGTTATACTGCCATTGAGTTTCTCATAGCACTTTCTTGTTTAGTGGTAATTTAATTTCTAGTCCTAAATGAAAAAATAATAATATTTTCACATGCATCATAAGTATGCCCATTTTTTCTGTCTATGCCCTAAGACTTGTTTTGATAAATACTATATTCTTCACTACAGGCTGCACAGTTGAGAAAAGAATATGAGAATGAGCCTCCTTTTAAAGTTCAAAGGGTAATTCGACCATCAATTGCAAGCAGACTTAAATCAAAGCTATCATCTGACAAACTGGACTTGTCTCCAGCTCAAACATTGAGAAGAAGGAAGAGGACCCTATCTGCACTTAAACCTGTCCATTGCTCAGCAGAAACAAGAAAAGACAACCAAAAGCCTATCCTTGATGGTTTGTGGACAACTCTTGTGGGTACTGCAACTAAAAAGGAGCTTAAGAATTACATTAGTCACTCTGATATATGCAACTCTAGTATCTTACCTGAGATTGTGACCAGTAGAATAAAAGACTATGAAAAAAGTGAGTCAAACAAGGTCAGAAGTGTGAGAGTATTGTATGAGGGAGGTCTCATGAGCAAAACCGCCTACACAGCCAAAAGGAACTCCAAGGATATTAAAAGGTTGACGCAGATGGTGTTCAAGGCAAAGGAACAAATGAGTTTATGCCGGGGTGTGAGATTCCAAAGGTCTTGCCTTACAAGAAGTTGATGAGCGCTGTAAATGGCATTGACATTGGGGAAGTGAAGGATTTAGACAGCCTGAATGTAGCTGAAAAGTGGTCTCTTCCATCTGTCCCTGCAGGAGTGTACAGGCCTCTAAAGCCATTTCTCCTGAAGTTGGCAGACTTCTATCTAGCATTACATGAGAAAACACCATGCCTTCACTGGTTCAATGACCAAGAGAGAGTCTTTCGAGTTGCCCTGGGAGCAGACGGTGCACCTTTTGGTAAAGATAATACAGCTACTGGTAAGTAGATTATTATTTTATCATGGGACGGGCAAAAATAATGGATTGGCCATAACTTCCCTCTGACTTCAATTGAGGGGAGGGGGAGGGCTTTAAGTTTTTTGGGGCAAAAGGTTTGAGTGTTGAGCAAGCATGTAAAAATATTTGTTTTACTTATTCATGAACAAATTAACATGGAGGGATGGGGGGGGGGGGGGGGGGGGGGGGTGTGTCACATTTTCTGAAAATATTGGTCTATTATTATTTGGGCCCAAAATGTCAAGATAGGGGCAAAACTGTTGGGTGCTCATACTCCAGTCCATCAACCTGAACAAATAATTCTTAAATTGTTTTACTCTAGACACACACAAGAGACCGAGTTGGGCAAAATGTTGGAGCTTTATTAGATTGAAATGCGCGAACAAACTCCCGCTCATAAAGCTCCCCACGGGCGGGAGAGGTGGGAGCGAAAAAACCGAGTGGCCAACTCCAGTATGAGATTATGACTGAGTTCCTACGCTACGTAGCTAGCTAATTTATACTAAGTTAACAATTAACTGTCATCACCTTTAGTAATGACCAACCAATTGTTTTACTCTAGACACACACAAGAGACCGAGTTGGGCAAAATGTTGGAGCTTTATTAGATTGAAATGCGCGAACAAACTCCCGCTCATAAAGCTCCCCACGCCAAACCCAAACGGGGATGTGTGTGTGGCTAGGAGAAAACGAAAGGTTTTACAAATGGAAATACTGAAGAAAAAGAAAAAAAATTAAATGGGGGAGAAAAAAAAATTGAATGATATAAAAGGCGAGTTAAAGTTTTTGTGCCTTAATGTGTTGAGCCATAGTGGTTACCGCTTTCCTTTTATGTGAGTCAGACATTTCTAAATATACTAAATAAGCATCGCTGCGCCAGTCCCCCTGTGTCTTAATCAGCTCTGCAGGAGACCGCATTCAAAAGCGAACGTAGCACCGCCACGACGAAAACTGTGAGGGGAGAAACTGGAAGGCTGAAGGCCTATCGCCTTTACCGCAAGCTTAAGAATACGAGAAAAATGAACATACGACAAAGGACGCGGGACCGTGGTGGCAGTGTATTTCACCGAAAACAAAGGTTGTTGAGGCAAGACTTGATTGATACGTAAATGATTATGGACTGCCGTGACTGGGCAAAGAACGGAACCTGGAATAGATGGAATCGGTACAAGGAACGAGCGATCTCTGAATTGAATTGTTTTAGATTCCTGGATGCGCAAGACTGCACCATGGCCTAAAAAAGATAAATCGTCACGGCGCAAAACCTTTGGAGAAAAGTGTTTACCGTCTGTAACTAGATTGGACTTCCGAAGGAAAGAGAAAAAGGCGACTAAAAACAGAGCCCAAGTCGCTGCGTGAAGAGGATTTGTAAGGTCAAACAAGCAGCACATATCATGTAACATTTGTGGTGTAATGGCGCATTACGAGCAATATGATTACCTAAATAACGCTTAAGACCACGCGAAACTAATAAAAAGGAGTAATCGCTATCCCAGTCTAATGGAAAACCGTGTAATTGATGAAAATGCTTGAGGGATGAAATATGATTTTGAATCGTACCTAACTTAAGACGTTTATGTGCCAAAAAAGCGATGTAACGCGAAGCCAATTCCGAGGAAACCGGAAACGGCTTAAAACTAAAATCAAAACAGAATTTCTTAAAGATACGTAAGTGCGCTAGCCTGTTCCGATGTGTCGAATCTGCGACAGCAAGATGCATAAGCTGATCACACAATTGATCGAGGTCGACATCACTGTGTTGTTGACGTCCTGCTCCAAATTCATGTGGCCAATCTATCACACGCTTCTTCCTCGAGGCTGGCTTTTGGGGATCCGCCCCCTCTTCTTGTGGCGTGCCACGAGGCGCTAGCTGCTTTAAACGCAGGAGTTCAATCTCCAGAGCTAGTTTCTCTTTTTCGGCCTCGACCAAGCGCAATTTCCCGTCCATAGAACCGGCTGACGACGTACTATCAAGGATAGGAGCGGGAGTGGAGGACGACTTGGGAGCTCGTGGCGTTTGCTGCAATGTGGGAAGCGTGGCGTTCACCGCCCGTTGAAGTTCGTCAATATGTGCGGTGAGATCGTCGAGATCGACGAAATTTGGGTCCATCTTCTTGGTCTTAATGCGGGTAGATCGACGAGTAGGTGCTTGAGCCATGTTTTACTGTTTGGCAGGGAGTGTGGTTGAATCGAGAGCGAAGAAACGGGCGTGCTAGCGAAAAAACCGAGTGGCCAACTCCAGTATGAGATTATGACTGAGTTCCTACGCTACGTAGCTAGCTAATTTATACTAAGTTAACAATTAACTGTCATCACCGAGCAAGCATGTAAAATATTTTTTTTACTTATTCATGAACAAATTAACATGGAGGGATGGGGGGGGGGGGTGTCACATTTTCTGAAAATATTGGTCTATTATTATTTGGGCCCAAAATGTCAAGATAGGGGCAAAACTGTTGGGTGCTCATACTCCAGTCCATCAACCTGAACAAATAATTCTTACTCTCTAAACATTATTTTATCCTGTTTCAGCTTACCTAGTCAGTTTTCTGAATCTTCTCCAACGTGTTCAGAGCTGTAATGACAATCATTTAATTCTTGGTGCTAATTGTGAAGAAGACTGTGATATCTTGAAAAAGTACACTGAATACCTCAAGGATGAAATGGAAGCCATCGACGGCCAAAAACTGACAACAGAGAAAGAAAACAAGGTCGTATTTCATTTTGACCTAATCCCTGGTGACATGAAGTGGATCTCCTCAATGTCTGGTGAGTTAAGTAACGCAGCCACATACTTTTCCCCTTTCGCCAATGTTTCACAGAGTAGCAAAATGACTATAGCTGGAAGCATTGGTGGATCAGAGGCAACATGGCAGCCATGGAACTACTCCCGAAGATTGGCAGATGTGAAAAAGGTTGCCATGTATAAGAAAACCCTTGCTGACCCCAGTGGAAAGCAACACAATAATGTGACAAAATTTATTGCCAACAACAAATCAAGGCAAGAATTTGTTCCACCATTAGGTAAGTATGTCGACAAAGCCATGGCAGAACCGCTTCACAACATGAACAATGCTTGGCAAGCCTGGTTTATGACATTACTTATTATTGCACTTGAAATCAGTAACCAAGCGGTTGTGAACTCTTGCAAATCAATAACAGCAGTACCAAAGTCATTTCCTTTGATAAAAATGCTGGACTGTATTAAAGAAACATTGAGATGTGGACGCCTCTATAAGAGCTACTGCAGGTGGTTCAATGAGAAAAAGAAAGCTGGTATCAAGTTTTCTTACAGATTCACAGGACTAGAATCCAAAAGATTTTCCTGGAATTTTTCTGTTCCAATCAACATCTTACTTAAAACTCAAAATTTGTCAAAGGGAAACTATCTTAAATTACACAGCTTGACCTACATGGCGACACAACTAAGGGATGCAACATCACTTTTCACCAGAGTACACATAACCAAGGAAGAGATCCAGATGCTTCAGACCATGTGCACAAATTATTTTAATTGTAATTATTTGGTGCTGGGAAATATAAGCCCAACAATATGGACAGTTGGCTATGCAATTCCATTCCATGCTAAGAAACTATACAGTGACCTAGGATTTGGACTTGGCTTAAATTCAATGCAAGGAAGAGAAGCCAAACATATCAAGCTGAAGCAATACATTGTAAACACATGTCATGGGCGCAAGCAACAACAATGGTCTATTGTCTTTAGGCATGAGTATGTTAGCCTGATATGGCTAAGGGAAATGGACTCCCTCAGTGTTACATACAAAGGTGGAAAACAGAATGAAAGTCTTGTAAAACAGTCTGTCACAGATAGTAAAATCCACACTGAGTTGAAGGCATATGTACAAAAATAGCCAAATCACAAATGAAAAACAAAACAAAAATGTTTTATGCACTTACAGCCAGGCTACGAAAACCGTAAACATCTGAAATATGCATGGAATTTATTGAGCAAAATTAATTTCAAAGAAGAAAATATGCCTCTCAACAGACCTGAAGCACATTTCATACATATTTCTAGTGTTCATGTTTTTTGTAGCCTGGCTGTGTTCTCATTTAAAATGCATTACAAGTGGAAGGGTATTGTCATAAATTCCTCCCTCTCATAATGTGGACAAGAGGAGAGGTAAAATGCTAGTCATTAATTTCTTCCACTTAAAATGCATTTTATAAAAATGTGAACACTTTACAGTAAGTGCAACAAAACCATATTTGTTTTGGTAGATCAGACCGATTTTTAGTGGATTATATTGAAAAAATTGTTTTTTGGTGAAGAATAATTTACATGGACATCAATTGTACAAAACAGTTCTCTGTAGTCTCCCCAGACATGCAGGGACATGCTGAATGTTAGAGCAAGTGAAAACAATACTGTACTGTTTTGATGACTCAAATCTAGGCCTAACAGATTGGGAGATGACTGTAAAGTACTAAACAAACATCACCAAAAAACAATTACTACCATTAAATCCCCTGAAAATGTGCCTGGTTTGCTTAATGCTCAACCGTACAATATACAGTAAATTTTTCCAAGTTACATAACTAATGCATTATGATTCAAATCTGCTGTACATATTATTTTGAGAGAGACATGAAACACGTCCATATTAGGGTTCAGCTGATATGACTTCACAGCATACTGATTGTAAATAGTCATTTTTCTGTGTATATTTTCACAGGTCGCCCAAGCTCTGTGTTAGTGTTTCATATTAAAACAAATTGAATGAATTTAGACTGGAGGTCTACATTTTTTTATGTGAAACACTAACACAGAGCTTGGGTGACCTATGATATTTGTTTGTGTGAGACGCATCCAGTAGATCCCAGCTTACATGGCTTTCCTGGTCTAATAAACAAGTTGTAGATATCCAGTTAACTCCATATTAGTTTTGGGGGATACCAAGATGATTCCAGCTACCATAATGAAATGTGACCATGAGAACCTCTCTACTATAGCTGTACTTGAAGACCATGGGCTTCTCATTAGACACAATCACTTCAGTACGGCTGTTGTCGGGGAAGTTTCTCTTCAGTAATTTTGCCTTTTCAACATGAACAAACTCGGCATTCATCTGATCAAAAACATAGATCGCTTTTCGCAATTCTGTAATTTTGATTGTTACTTGTGAAGCCGTAGATGTTTTAATTGTTCCCCAGCTTACTCGCTCTAGAATACCCCCTCTAATAATTTCGAAAACCTCCTTTGGCACATCAGTAGAAAACTGACCGAGGTATGGGCTATTCGTGGTTGGATTGGCATGAAGTCTTCGAATAATACTCGAGTGAAGGCGCTCGATAATTCTATATACTAATTACGATTTTGAGACGGCAATTCCACAAAATATTGACGGCTAGTTGGGAGAAAATATGTTCACGTATTGGGCGGAGTCGCGCAGCGACGGAGCCCAATACGTGAAAATATTTTCTTCCAACGCCGTCAATATTTTGTGGAATTGCCGTCTCAAAATCGTAATTAATATTGTATCGCGATTCTTGAAGATTTTCTGGAGGAAATGGCAAGAAATAGTGCTATTTATTGTCGATTGAAATTTCAATTCTCATTACATTTACGCACGATCTCACGCAATCACATGGGCTTTTCGCACGAGCTCGAGCATTTTCTGTTTACATTTTTCCATCTTTTTCGGCGAAAAAAATCTCTTTCTGCCATAAGATATTGCTAGAAATATAGCTAAACGTTATTTCTAACTATTGACAATGAAATGAAACATAAATTCGTGCGAAAAAAGTTGAATTTTGCTAGCTCTTTTTGAGCCGTCAATACCACAAATATTGACGGCTCACAACAACACAGAGTGGCAGGGTGAATCGCGATACTCTCAGACATCGGCCATATATCGACTATTTTGTGACAGTCTTTACTTCTAGCTCCAACTGTGCCGTCGTGTTTACGATATACAGTCTCCATTAGACCGTCTAACTCCCTAAAGACGTTACTGAGGAAATTCTCCTCCTTTTTGTCCCCATTTTTGTTTCCATTTTAGCATTGTTGATCGCACTTCATGCTTGAGCTGCGAAGCGTAAGCCGCCATTTTGATTTGGCTGTGTGAGTTTTACCCAGAATACCTCGCGCGCCTCAAGATGATCGATTGGAGGGGGTGGTTGGCCCCAGCGTGACAACTTCGATCACTACACTAATCCAAGTCCAGTTTGCGAACAGCCATAGACAGATAACCCAAAGGTTATCTTTTCTGAGAGTTCATCTACAGTTTTGTGCCTAGCATACATGTACACGCTCGGCTGCAAGAAACTACAATCAGCAAACGAAAAACTCGAGATAAACTAGCCAGGCATCCGTTCGCCTTTCGTTTGCCTGAATTTCCGTACCGTGAGGCACTGGGGTCTAGGGGCAGGGCAGAAAAGAGCCGGCGCTACTTAAAGGGCAGCGGATATCCCCATTAACCAAAAATTTTCGACTAGGTGGGTTACTCTTTATTTTACATTTTTTAATTGATTTTTTTTTACATTTTTAATTGATTTTTTCCCCACGCATTAGCCTATGGGGCTCCACAGGAGTTCCGCTATAATTCGAGCAGTACTCTGTTATGTTAGAGTGTTTTTCATCGGACTGTGAAACAAAAACTAACAGTCAGTGTTTATTAGTTTCTACTACTCATAATAAAAGGAGAACACAATAAACATGACTTTCATAGTGTATAGCATGCCCAGTGCGTATTTTGTTAGTATCTATTTCACAGTCGGATTGAAAACCACTCTATGTTTTTTATTTTTTTATTATTATAAATTCGCCTTGTGTACATCTCAATGACATCTCAATGACATCTCAATTTAATACGCGCACATGTATACAGTGAATAATAATAACTCTAAACCAGACGGGTGCAACAACAGCTCGTGCCAACTATCTAGTGGTCTCGCGGACGTGAGTGATTTTTAAACGTTTCGAGTGTCTCTGCCAACATCACAACTACTCTATAGCTCTAATAAAGTCATAGAAAGTTGTGCTCGTATGATAAGCATCCCTACGTGGTGTAGGGCCAGGTTAGAACTTGTATTGCTAACTAGAGTCGGCCACTCCTTTCTCACGGCAACTCAGTTTGTACTGTGCAGTCCCCCCGGGGGTTGGGGGGATCCAGTATTTTTGGGGCAGGGGTGCTCGTCGGGAACTTTGGATTTTACCCCTAAAAGGTACCAACAAGACGTATTTTCCGTCGTAATTTCTCTTGTATTTCTTCCGAGCGAAAATGAAATTCAGGCTTCAAACAAGCGTGATTTGCTTGACTTGCTAGAACGGACCCCTAACTGGTACCTATCGGGGAAAAAATGCAAGTTTTCAAATTTTTCCACTAAAAGGTACCAGAGGCCTAATTTTAATCCCTTAAAGGTACGACGAGCACCCCTGTCCCAAAAATATGGGAGTCCCCCCCCCCCCCGGATTTTTAGCCTGTTAATAAATTCATGAATAATTAATCAGAACAACACAATAGAAACACAATATAGGAGGGTAGCGTGTTGTAAACCTGATACAACCATTTGTGGTTGTAACTAATTTGCATAGCAACTTTCATGAAACATATCTTGAAGTTTCTCTGCCAAATTTACAAGTTTTTTAAAACTTAAAAAAGTAATTTACAACATTCGCATCCGTGTTGTATCGGATCAGAGGACTGCCGTTTTCATGAGAGGACTGTCGTCACCTTCCTGCAACAACTTAAAATCAAAAAATGCACTTTTGCACTTTCACCTTTTTTCTTCATAATAGACCTTTTTCTAAAATGGCCGCCGCAAATTCACATGCCTTAAAATTAAACTGAGCATCACCACATTAGTAATCCTTCAAATTTTCGTTATGCCAAATGCCATGTCGGCTGAGAAAGCATCAGTCTGATATTTGAAATTTTTACAGAAATTTGTATGACTGGGGTATGAGGCAAACTCCCAGTCATACAAACATCTGTAATTTTTCAAATTTTCAACTTTCGTTTTCTCGATAGATATTGTATATAATGCAGCGAAATTTTGTAGTTTTACTAAAGCGATGATGTGTGTTCTAGTGCTTGTGTTCAATTTTAACAAAAATCGATTTTAATTTTCGGCGGCCATTTTGGAAAAAGGTCTATTTGGCATTTTTTTTAGAAAATGAACCCTTCTTTTTAACACAATCGGTCATTTTGTAAATATGTGGTTAGTGTTATTGGTACCATCTGGACCTTTATGTAATGATTCCAACTAATACTTGGATGCTAATAACTCCTCCTGGTTCGTACTAAAAAGAGCCGAAATCGGGCAAAACGTCTTATTTCTGCAAAGGACTGCCGTCACCTTCCTGAGTGCATGGTATAGCCGATTCCAGCTGACGTCATTGTTTACATATTGTCTCTTTTTCGGCGAGGCTACAAAATGATAAAGTCTGAATATCAATAAGAAGGGTGAAAAATTAAGCAGCTAGAGAAATTGAACTCGATATGTTTACGCACGTGAGTCTGTTCTTGGTCGAGCTGTTAAATGCATCGCAAAAGTCTTTCAGAGATTCTCCCTTTTCTTCTCTTCCATTTACACTGATAATTTCATGCAGAAAAGGTTACGGTATCCCTACTCCTTATACAATTTTAAAGTTGTCTCATTTCTATCACCGAGTATAGCAATAGTAAAAGAGATCATTCAAAGTCTAGTGGTGAGGGATGTAGATGCTGCTCTGTGTCGGGTTGGTCCAATCGAGCGGCACAAAGCATCACGAAAGTCTTGCTTGAGGAACGTCAAGAGCAGCGGATTGCAGAGCGACGAAAGGTACCTCAAAAATACCGTAGTATACAGGAAAACTACCAAAGAATGGTAGTCAAACAGGGTATTGATGTTGTAATTAAAATCATAGAGAAAGGTAGTGAAGAAAAACAGAAAGACCCCAACATGAAGACGATTATCATCGCAAGGAAAATCATGAGAATTTTTCTCTCTGAAGCAATGCGTTGCCGTTGGCGACGTTGCTCTGCTGCATGCGCTCTACCTTGGATCCCCTCACACGTGGCTGTTCTCTGGTTGTGCTTGCGTACGTATTTGAAAATGGCGATGTAATTAGCTGAGATTGTTATTAAAGGGATTAGGACAACGATAACGAAGGAGACGATGTCGTAGGTAATCTCTGTGACCCGGAGGTTCTTGCTTGGGTGAAGTATCCACGCCAACTGAATTGCAGACGCAAAAAAAGATGCACCCCACACTGAGCCGATGAGTACACGAGTTCGTCGTGGTGTTACGATGTTTCGATGCACAAAAGGTCGCGTTATCTTGAGGAACCGGTCAATAGTCAGCACAGTCAGATGGATAGCAGTGGAAAACGCCAGGAAACGATCACAAATATCCTTAGCAATCCACAGATGGTTTTCAAGCACAAACGTGCAAGTGATATATAAGGGTATAGCCAAAATACCAGTAAAGAGATCGCTAACGGCAAGGCTTGTTACCAGGTAGTTTGATACCGTCCGTAAACTAGACACCCTGTAGACCAACACTAGTATTACAGTGTTGGCTACTACTAAGGCGAGTGCTATAATTCCAAGCAGTACTGGTGCTCCCACGTCCGTGAACAATTCTAAAGATCTGTTACTGCCATTTTTTGCGGACATCCTGGTTTTTGAAGATCCCAATAACCAGCTTCCGCTAACCATTGAGAAACTGAAAGGCAACGTTGGTTTCCTGCTGGTTATTTGTGTCGTATTAATCTGTTTTCTTCTTTGCGCAGGTGCTTAGTGAATTTTGGCACCGATAATGAATCTTTTTTCCTTCTATTTCTTATCTGTTCCGGTGTCTTAGGGCTTATCTCCTTTCTGCGATTGGCGTTTTGTGATTGGATCAAAAATAACCAAAATGATTCTCTACTAATTTTAGTAACCCTTAATAAACCGTTCCGATTGTTTTAATCAAATTCCAAGATCACTTCTAGATTATCTTTAAAATCCATATTTCTCTGCCTTACATCTGCGTGTCTGTAAACGACCTAAAAAAGGCCGTCTTTACCCGAGTTCTTCTACGTAAAGTGTTCGTTATATTTTATCAAGTGGTACTACTTGCTTTTGCTAGTGCTTTTCAAGATCTTCTTGAGGAAGTCGTTATCTGTGCAATCGCAATTGTCTTCTTGTACATGTATTACTGTAGCTCTAACAGACTGTAATTCTCAATTCAAGTACTTCGACAGGAGGTGTTTGTTAGAAGTACTATAGATCGGTTAAACAAGCAGTGTCACTTGCTTTTGCTAGCGCCTTTCAAGTTAAGAGTTCCTTGAAGAAGTCGGTATCTGCAACCACGATTACTTTCTGCTAAATGCAGGAAAAAGACCACTAACAGAAGTAGATATTTTTTGCTATAGAAAGACTTAACAGGTAACGCCACTTGCTTTTGCTAGCGTTTTTCTTGAAAGCTCTCTTGTAGTCTCCTTGAGGAAGTCGTTATCTGTAGCAGTCACAGTTATGTTTGCTACGATTTGCTTCACTAAGAAGTCTTTATTTGTTGCGACTGTATACAACCTGCTCCTCTGTTTTATAAAAGAACAGTCCCTTATGCATTATGGGAGTTTTACCCTGACGACTAACACGTCATGTGAATCTTTTGCTGCCGAACACGACTTCCTGTCGATGCTCATGATGAAATGATTTCTGACGAATGCATTTACCCCATACTCCTTTTTTTATCACTTATAAGAAGGTTATATTTCAGGCAACAGCGGAATACACATATTATCCTCGTTTTTATAAACGTGGTTCCTGCGTATTCGTTTTGTGCCTTTAAATTAAATCCAGTCAAAAGCTAATTATTTATTTCAGGTGTAAAACAGTTTGTTGAGACATGTTTGCCAAGCCACACACTAATACCCTTTCGACATAACACGTTTTGGTTGATGTTGCCGTGAGATCTTAAGAAACATTTTTAACACTCGATCGAAGATGAATTCGATATCCCAGCGCGCCCATGTATTATTCTCTCTCTATATATATTTTGTCAAATTTCAGCCTCATTGTTTTTATAAACGTGGTTACTGTGTATTCTCTTTTGGCACCTTTCAATTAAATCAAATCAGAAAATAGTTATTGATTTCAGGCGTGAGACAGTTTGTTCAGACATGTTAGCCAAGCCTAATCGATCTATTAAACAATTGTCATACTAATACCCTTTCGAATAATGTTTCTAAAAAAAATAATTTCAGAAACAAAATAAGCAGAAGCGCACTCCTCTCACAATACGCGGAATCGAAAAGTGAGCTTTTGTTTTCTGTTGATAAACATTCACTCTATTTATGCAAGTTCTACAGCTGTATTATTTCAACTCGTTTAATATTATTTTTACTGCGATTTTCATATAGTTCTGTGGAATTTCACAGTGGAGAGCTTGAACCGACAAACATTCCAGCTTCCACAGTAAGATCTCGAAAAGCGCTAATTAATTCCATGGACTTTCCATCACGTGTCGTATCTGTATTGGAAAGTTTGAATAATGGAAGCCATTTGACGATGAAATTCCACAGAATTGTGAAAATCCGAGTAATTGTTCTCCGAGGTCGCTTTATTGCGTAAGTCTGCTCGCTAAGAAAGGGAAACTTTTGATACTTTTTGGATTAGACTACAGAGCACTCTTAATAATTGGTTCTCACTTTTGCTAAACCACGTGCGACTCTTTTTAACGCCAATATCCAGACAGGAAGTACTAACAGAACACATCTGGTACTTTTAAACACTCCCTATCACATACCTGTCAACCCAGCTTCGTCAAAAATCTTGAGATTCTCCCTCCCGTGGCAAATAAATACAGAAAATGTATGGAAAAATCCTGAAAGTGACAATGCGGGTGATATACAGTAAATGTTCTTTTTACCTTTAAAAAAATCACCAGAAATTTGTTAAGCCCGGCTTAACGGGCTTAAAGGCAGCTACATATGTCCTCGGGATCTTCTTCACTTTCGCCAAATTTAAGCATGAGCGTTCTTTATTAACGATTTTATAAAAATAGGAGTGTATTTTATCTTTGGTCAAAGAAACAAGCGCGACCGCTCTTCCTGTTAATGGGCTTTTCCTGTTCAAAGCTCTCTAGCTGTTGTGTCTGTCTATTTTTCGATGCCTTTGACATATGTTTATGGATTTACTAACTTGAAACCGTACGTGCTACACCGATCAATCATGCATAATGCATAATGTATAATTTTATTTTGATTATATATAGAATTCTGTTTTTAAACTCTGCCGAAAAGACAGGTCAGACAGGGTTGTTCGCCAACAGACCATGGTTCCAACTAAACGGGCCTCCCGTTGAGCGAGCAATTCTAGACACGTTTGCCAAATCTTGAAATATCCCCTTAAACAAGGGAAGTGGATCTGTGCTGTGAAAATCGACAAAAATTGAATTGAAGATAATAAAAATATAACCTATTATTTCTAGTTTTATTGGATCACAACTAATGTATCTGCCATATCTCATGCCACGATTTTTTAATCAAAGAAACTCACGTTATGTTGGGTGATCGCAGGCCGGGTCGACTTGGGCTTATTCAGAAATTTAGACTTCACAAGATTAGTTTGGATTCGGGGAGTACAATCTCGAACAAAATAAGATGGAAAATCAGGACCTCTCGTTCACCTCCAATAACTGTTGGATAAATGGCGGCTATTGTCTTCGTGCGCTTCCAATTGATTGTAGGGGAGGGAAGGTTCTTTGTTTCCATTTCGTGCATGTTGTTCAAAAATTAAATGTGGAGTACGGGATCGAGTAGCGAATAATCCAGAAAGAAGGACTAGAGTCAAGCAGAAAATAGGAAAAAGAAGATTCGCAAATATTTTAAAACCATAATTTAGCAGAGATTTAATTCAATAGTTGTTTAGCGTCTCCATGGCTGTGTGCATCGCATAGCCTTACGCAGTCTAGTTCAGAAGACGGAACAGTCATGTTCTCATTCAAATTATGTGGAATTCTAACGAGGAAGAAAAGAAGATTCGTGAAAATATCTCTTTCTATTTTATTCAAAAGAGTACATTTATAGGAGCAAACTAGTCTGACTTGTGATTGCTATGAAATACCCGGTGACCGGGGGGTTGGAGAGAAGCTTGAATGAACCAAAAATGAGCATGAATCACAAGTAGTTTGTTTTTTACAAAACCTATTTTGAAATGCAGTTTCGCGGAAGTTCAGTAATTCATTCACGAATCACGCTTTTTTCAAGAAGAGAATCACCCGCGTGGTGATCTTTGCTGATAAACTTTGTTGTTTTCACTAATAAAAGTGAGCAAAGGTAGGGAGCCCGAAAAAGAGACCTGTTTTTTTTTTAGATTGCAACAAAGGGCGGTATACCGAGAATAGTCTAGTCCATTAACAAGCAGGAGAACGTCTTCCTTGCGCTAAAATCCTGTTTTTAGTGCCAGGGGTTAAGGTGGCCCGCGCCTGTTTCACAGGAAAAATATACTAACATTTAATCGCCGGCTTTTTCCAGAAAACGCGGCTACTAGAATAGTGGATTACTAGAGATTAACACTGCAAGGAAATTACAATAGAAACGTTACACCGATTACTCAAAATAATCAATTTCCTGAAGGTAGACATATAGCCACAAAAGTTTTCCTTAACAGAAAGACGAGACAAATTTTCTTTTTAGTAGGCTCAATAAATTACTTAAGTATTATAGTTTGTATATGTAGTTGAACATTGCAATTGGCCTCATGGAAATTGCTTGATGAGTGTCGACTAAAATTGTGTAGCTTATACGCCTCAAGATACTCAACACTCGAAAAGCACGACGCACGGCAACTGAATTGCGAGCCTAATCTTACCTGTACACAGGGAAAAATTGCTTAACACATTAATGGTTTTGGTAGCGTGTTTCCATTAATGTGTGAAAAATGTTAATGGGAAGACCACACTTTCCATTAATGATGTTAATGGGAAGACCACACTTTCCCATGTTATAGTACATTAATGGAAAAACGCTACCAAAACCATTAATGTTTTTACGCAATTTTTTTCCTGTGAAGGACAAATAAAACATTTGTTTCCATTAATGTGTGAAAAATGTTAATGGGAAGACCACACTTTCCATTAATGATGTTAATGGGAAGACCACACTTTCCCATGTTATAGTACATTAATGGAAAAACGCTACCAAAACCATTAATGTTTTTACGCAATTTTTTTCCTGTGAAGGACAAATAAAACATTTGTATCCAAGGAAACTTCAGTGCAAGAACCAAGGAGATAGGAGGGACGCTCTCAGAGCTGACTCTAGTATAATTTTGCAATTTATCCTGTGTGTAAAGTTCATAAACAAGGAATTTAACAAATTGGTCATACATAAAACTTCTAACCGATTTTTCCAAATAACGAAGAAGAACAATGAATGTTAAAGCGACTTACCAAGTGACAGCAAACGAAAAACAATCGGTTCGGAGAAATTAGGAACCAAATATCGCTGAAGCAGACGCACTGCAAATCGGTCTCATTGCAAACCCACAATACATGACATTGGTATTACACAACATTACACCTCAGACTTCATAACTTGAACACCTCGAGGGACGTTTCACCTAGTTTCCTTGCAGTATAATCTCTAGTAATCCACTATATTCTAGCAGACAAAAATATTAGCAATCAGACCGCGGTGAAGCTCCTTACTTATTCGCGTTTCCCGATTCGACTGCTTGCTGATTCGGCCATTTACCGATTCAGTTCCGGGGGGATACTTAAAAGGAAATATTTCAAAATAACTCTCAAACACATTTTATTTCCATGACAGAACCGTAGGTCCAATTTTAAAAATTCGTGAACCGGGCCAAGAACAATTTTCCCATGCAGAATTGAGCAACGCAGCAATGTGTCGTGCTACCATAAGCGCTAAGTTAGGCACACAAATTACATTTTGCAACTTGCACGAAGTAATAGAGACTTTATTTTCATCACGACTTTCTAATTGAAGAAATATTAAGTCTTTTTCTTTGTATAAAGTAGTAGTATATTGTGTAATAAAACCATTAATCGAAAATGTCTTTTATCTTAGCACTTCTCTCAGCAAGATATATGGAAAAGCGGAAGGTGCGAGCTCTGCTATGCGCCGTGCTACGTTTTGCTGGAGGGAGGAAGACCAAAACACATACTCGCACGGTTGGGATTTTTCGGCCACTAGATGTGACGTTTATTTTTCAACTCGAAAAATTATGTAAATTGGATTACAGTACTAGCTGAATCACTTCAGCAAAAGGTGGGGAAGAAAAAACCGCCACCCACATTATCTAGACTATACACATATATTCTATACTCAACCTTGCGAACTCGGTTCGAAACAATGTTGACAAGATAAGGTCAAAACAAGTGGGCTGGAGTTGGGGAGGCGGTGGGAAAAAACCTTGAACTGAAGAAGTTTTGGTTGAAGGCTGTCACTGTTTCTTCCAAAGAATAAGCTTAACTGAAATGCTAGTCAGCCGATACATACAGGAATGGAACCACGTGAGTGCTCTGCCTTGATTGGCTAAAACAATTGCTTGGTATTTTCCCACTGACAGCCCGCGCGCCAGCTTGTCTACCAACTGACAGTATGAAAAGATACGTGCTCAGATAAATGTCATTATCTGTGCCAGATAATGTTTGTTTTTATCTTAGCACTTCTCTCAGCAAGATATATGGAAAAGCGGAAGGTGCGAGCTCTGCTATGCGCCGTGCTACGTTTTGCTGGAGGGAGGAAGACCAAAACACATACTCGCACGGTTGGGATTTTTCGGCCACTAGATGTGACGTTTATTTTTCAACTCGAAAATTATGTAAATTGGATTACAGTACTAACTGAATCACTTCAGCAAAAGGTGGGGAAGAAAAAACCGCCACAAGCCACAGATCTGTGGCCACCCCACCCAGGCGCAGAGAGAGAGCTCGACCGAGACACGCAACCTCCGAGTACAGCCCATGACTGCCCACCCTTCAGTTGCTTTCTTCATTCTATGTTGTCGTCAAAATATAGCTGATAACTCGAACGCACTTGGTGTTAGTGATTAAGCACTGACGTCAGCAAAGCAGCCCATGACTGCCCTTTGTGATGACAGGCCTGGAAAAGCGATTTGAAAACATTGCCAGCACTGAAGTCTCACAGTCCAAGAAATGTGAAATAGTTGAGAACTGCTCCTTGCCTAGACGAGAGGATCTGTTTTAGCAAGTCTGACTTGAAAACATTAAAGTCACCGATACTATTACTGGAGTGCCAGGGAGGCCAGGAAAAACCTATAGTAGAAAAAACCCTTTGGGAAAATCAGTCATAGGAAACCTGGGTCGGGACCAAGGCACACCAGATCCCCCGACAGGATAAACGGTATTGTGAAATTCGCTTGTAACTACGACGATATGGTGATTAAATGCGGAAAGGAAGTGCAGTGGAAATTAAAGACTGACTTTGATGCTACCCGTGAAGACAAATGAAGCTTGAGGCGCATGTCATTATCTGTGCCAGTTAATGTTTGTTTTTTTGTATAAATGTTTTGAAAACAAAATATTTTGAAAATTGGACTACGGTTATGTATGGAAATAAAAAGTGTTTGAGAGTTATTGCATTGATAGTTTGACTGAAATATTTTTTCATAATTACCCTCCCCCCCCCCCCCCGGAACTGAATCGGTAAATGGCCGAATCAGTAAGCAGTCGAATCGGGAAACGCGAATAAGTAAGGAGCTTCACCGCGGTAGCAATCAGAGCGCGTTTTCTGAAAAAAGCCGACGATTAAATGTTAGTATATTTTTCCTGTGAAACAGGCGCGGGACACCTTAATATTCTAGATAATGCACAACAGGAACTGGTTCGCAGGGTACAATAGAAACCACTGCATACGAACAAAGTTTCAGGATTTGTAACATTATACAAGACACTTTAATAAGCAATTATTGGATGAGGTTTTTGTGATTTCCAGAATAAACAATGTCGAGACAAGTGGAATCAGGCGAGGCCGTAAGGCCGAGCCTGATTCCACTTGGCGAGATATTGTTTATTCTGGAAATCACAAAAACCGAATTCAATAATTGATTTATTATACATTGATTCAGTGAAAATACTTTTTTTCTGTCAAGCATTTCTTTTACACAAGCGCCTTGTTAAATAGGGGAAACATTCAAGGGCTGTAGTCCCATGAAACATTGCGCGCGTAGGATCAAGAATCAGCTAGCTGATTCTTCAAGAATCAGCATGCTGATTCTTGGAGACCCTTAAAGTGCGTGATTCCCAAAGTAAAGCGCGCGCTTTTAGCCAATCAGAATCGAGATAGTGAGTTCAATGTATAATAATAGATATTAACGTTGTCATAGCCTTGTAATGTGTAGATCGCCACTTTTGTCAACTGATCTTGACCAAACCTTGTAACAATATAATTTCTACAATGCGTCAGTTAGACATCGATTCCGTTTTGTTTTAAAACTTTAATGTGACTGAAAAATGTATAAATTATGATATGTGTTTTGCGAAACACCGAAATATATTGTAAACCGAGTACCTTTCAACTTGACTCGCGGCTACGACGTGTTAGCCCGTGCTTAGTCCTAAAGTAGACCCATCAAGAAAATGTCCGTCTTTGATTAAAACGCTGCGCTTTTAATGTTGTCCAAGTTATGGTCTTGTCATCAAGTACTCTCTCTTCTTTTCTTACAAGGGTTTTACCGCTGTAGGGCCCTAAAAGATACTTATCTCCCTTGAATCTTATTGCAAATCAAGATCGCCCCTAAAAGAGACAAAACCGGCCTTGAATTTTATCCCCAAACCGAACCCAATGGTAACTCGTTGACTGACTTCGCATGTACGAAATTGAAAGAGCTTCCCGTTAGTAAAGTTATCACTAGAATCTTCTATTTTCCTTTGCATAGAGCATGATTTCGGTTCATGCAAGTGATAAACATCATTAGTTTATCATTGTTTTCAGGTGCACTAGGGCTTCTTAGTTGTTAACATCCATTGCACTTGGCCAATTCCTTGTTAGTCGCTCTACACCGTTGTATCACGATCCATTGTCATATACACTGTCAAATGACGCATTTTGTGTTCACACAACATCCTCGGAGATCCAGGGGATTTAAAACGTTAAAGGAAAAATCCCCTGGGTCTCCGAGAATGTGCTCTTCCAGTTCCTTCCCTGCCTCATTCAATAACGAGTGGGTAAAGGTTCATAATAATATTTATGGAATTCCCTCGAGTGATACAGCCGGGGCAATCGGTTTTCTCAATACAAGTGCGCAGCGCTGTTGAGCTCCGTTTACGAGACAAATACCAAAGTATACCAGAGTTGGGAAAATAGGCTGAGTGCCCCTGCACAAAGTCGGTTTTATTCGCTTTAAACTTATCAGCTACATTTGGCGAGTAAAGGTGGGAAAAGACTGATCATAAATGATAATAAATTTACGACCAAGATGGCGCAGGTTGGGACCTCGTGTGGAGTTCCCTAGAGGGGGTGTCAATTGAATGGTTGGCTAGCTGCCGCGCGCGTGCCACCCCCGTGAAGGTAACTGGCGTGTGCCTGACACATGCCATCCCGTGCTCCTAGCCTCTTTACAAATCAGTCGGGGATGCCATAAATGTTTTTATTGTCGGGCGAATAAATCGTTATCTATTTACATTAGTGTATAAAAAGGGTCATTTACGAGAAAGAGAAATGCATGAAAACTAAATTAACCCTTGGGTTTTCGTGTTAGTTTCCCAGCCTTAGATTAAGTTATTATTTTTACCAGGTAATTACTCCCTCTCAAACAAGTCCCCACCCCACCCACCCACCATAAGAAAAAGAAAAGAAACCCTCAGATAACTGTATTACGAATTAGAAATCTTTTGTTTGAATACTAATGAGACGTTTTGTAATAAATATATAAAGTTTCTTGTTTGTACAGCAGATAATGTTTAGCTAGCTTTGGAAATAAAGTAGATGATTTCGAGTCGTCTTTTTAACAGAAGGAAGATTTTTCCATATGTCGATACCCAAGAAAGAGATTGTTTACCTACGTTTGTTCTAACTTTAGGCTTGTGAAGAAATTGTTTACCTACGTTTGTTCTAACATTAGGCTTGTGAAGGTTTCTTTCCCATATAGGGGCGTAAAAAGAAAAGCCGCGCAATATGGTTTTGTTTGATTTGGATTTTTTTGTATGCGTGTGGTAGTCCAGCTCCACTAGCAACATTGAAAAGGCGAAGAAAAGGGAACACGAGGCAAGTGCGCCAACATTTTGCATTTGATCGTGTGCTCCACTTTTCTGCATATGGACATGAACACATGACACCTGGACATGAACACATGACACCTGTTGGTTTACACTTAGCACGGAGACGACGTTGAGTTGGCCTTGTGTAATTAGAGAACAAAATTGTTCTCAATGTTAATGGGAGCTAAGTGGTCTCTCTTAAAGTTAGGATAATGCTTTGGTCAGCTGTCTCAAGAAACGAGTTGGATTTGATAAATGCATTAGCAGAATTGTCTTTATTGATCGAGTAACGGATAGGAAAAACTTGAAATGTAAACAAAGGACCAGATTATTCGTGTCTGTGTATGTCCCTATGTTTTAATAATAAATTGATTTTTTATTTAAAAAGTTAGGATAATGCTTTTGTCAGCTGTCTCAAGAAACGAGTTGGATTTGATAAATGCATTAGCAGAATTGTCTTTATTGATCGAGTAACGGATAGGAAAAACTTGAAATGTAAACAAAGGACCAGATTATTCGTGTCTGTGTATGTCCCTATATTTTAATAAATTGATTTTTTATTTAAAAAGTAATTATAAACTTAATAAATGAAATGACAAATTTAATAATACACCTGGGAATGTTCATTAAATAAAATAGGGCCGAAGGGGGGGGGGGGGGGGGGGGGGGGAGATTCTATTGATCAGCCGAAACGAGTCATTGTCGTTTTTGCTGAATGCACTTGAGAGGGCTGGGTCGAGTCGCGCAATAGTAGTTCAAGATAGTTCCCTTGAAAAAGTGTCGACTTTCTCCAACTTCCTTATAAGGAAATATCTTGGAATCCCAGTAAGTTTTTCACTATTTCTATTGGCCTAGAAAGCTTAAACCTCAACCAAAACTCAAATATACTCGAGGAAAGATGCTATGTGCATTTTCTTCTGTGTTGTTCACGGTCAAGAGCTTGGCAACAAGGTAGACAAGATACCACAGGAAGCCCGGTCAATCTCTAGAATTGCGACACTGCTATCTTGATATGGCTCGGTGATCTGTGCTTGAAGCCGAGGTGAAAAATGAGGCGGAGCATCGAGCTCGCCGTATTGTTTACATTATTCGTACAGGAAGTGACGCTCGTGAGGCAGGGAAATCAGACAACATACATGCCGGAAATACCCCATCATTGCTGTTTCTCTGACAAAACACGAAGTAACTCGGAATGTAGTGGATCGACGAAGCATCTATTAACAAAGGAAATTTTGAAAAATAGCGGAATGCAACGGGGATCCAGAGCTTGTAAAATCACCATTGGCTTCGCCATTTTATGTAGGTTGCTATGGTCCGAGGCCAGACCCCCTTACCGCACGGTCACGCCTGCGCAGACGTTATGAAATGACAAATTTTATAATACACCTGGGAATGTTCATAAAATACAACAACAACAACAAGCAAATTTATTTGGTGACTTATACAGGATGTACATCGGTATGGTCCAAATAAAATTTAAATAAAAGGAAGAAAAAGGAGGTCGACGCTATTATCCATGGATTCCTTTTATAGAATTATTTCTTGCAATCGTGCAGTCAAAAACATATTTTGCAGTTATTCTGTTTGTTTCCTCTTTCTGATTCATGGTGATAATAAAAGAAAACGCCCTTTCCGAAGTCATTACGTTTAGATCGATTTTAGTTTTATTTTTTAAGTCACGGTAGTACTGATTTCTGAGATGATCATATGAGATTAAATATAAAGAGGGCCGGAAGGTGGGGGGGGGGGGGGGGGGAAGATTCTGATTGACATAGACATGGACATAGACATAGACATGGTTTATTGGTACCGTGTATATAAAAATAGGCATAAGGTTCCAATAAATGTGTCATCGATGACGTCATACCACGTGATCACGCTGTTGCACCCTTCTTGCCACATCATATCAAGAAAGTGCTGTCGTTTTTATGCCAAATCCGCGCGGGTTGCCTGTGGTGTTCAAAACGTGACTCAGGCCCCTCGGCGGGGGGCAAATACAAAATGGCGACCAAGAGAACGGTGTTTCTCGAGTATCTGCAAGTTTTGGTCAATTTTTCTGCTTTTTTCGCTAAGATATGAGGAAAAGTACTTACAGACCTTCAAATAAGGCAAGGGGGGATTTCCTAATAAGGAAGTTTTGCAACGTCGGCAAAACGACAGCTTTTGGCGAAATTTTCTTGATATGAGACAAGTTCGGCGTCCAAATTTGGTTGCCTGAGGTTCATCCCTTCCCTAGATAAATACTTTTTTTTACGTTTGATGACGTCATACCACGTCACCATGCTGTTGCACCCCACTTGTCACTTTTTTTTCTTTGTGCTGTTTCCTTTTCTCCTGCATGTAGCTATGGGGGTCCGCTACACAGGCGCCTTCGGCGCCCGCGGGAGCTCCGCTACTTTTTCGAGGGTTGCAATCACTGACCAGAAATATAGATATGGTGTTCTAAAACTAAAAATAGTAAGAATAGAAAATGTTCAGCGGCTGTGGTGGGTTTAGATTTACATTCGAGCTTGTCGATTTTGCGATGATCATTAAAGCGTTGTCTAAGTTGGCGTTTAGTTTCTCCTATGTATTGCAAATTACAGCGTTTGCATTGTATCATATAAATCACATTTTTAGTGTCGCAAGTTATGTGAGAGTTTATAGAGCGAGTTTCACCGGTCGAGAAAAAAGTATATGTTGTTTGTCCGTTTTCTATATATGGACAGGTTAAGCAACTTTTGTCGCAGCGGTAAGCGCGTGGTGAAAGGTCTGAATCATTAGAGGCAGTAGTAGCAGAGGGCAATTTAGCTTTGACAAGGGTGTCTCTAAGATTAGAACAACGTCGGTATGCTGGTCTGACATCTGACATGCAATTGATTCCCCTTGAACAATTAATGACTAATCGAGATTCGATTCGTAAGGCAAGAGAGGCCACACTCATCCTACGTGCTGGTACCCTTGAGCCTGACGGATTGAATCGACGAGATGATACTTCATTTTAGATTATATTGTATTTATTTTATTTTTTCTTTGTATTTTCCTTTAATTTTATATTGTTATATCTCTTATCTAGTATAATATCACACACGTCATCATCATCATCATTTTTATTGTATCACGTTTCACCTTATATATAAGCCTATCATTCCATTATGTATTCACAGTACCTGAAGAAATATTGTACTAAAATACAACTAAAACCTACGTTGTAACGCCGACTTTTCTTATTTTAAATTTCAAGCTATTGGGCTCGTCATTCTCTGTCGTGCTACCCGCCGTGCCATCGTCGCCCCGAGTCTGATGCATAAATTATAGAATAAATTTTAAAAAGTTTTTGCTAAGAAACCAGGCCTGTCACGTGGCCACAGGAATCCCCAAAACTTCGCATTGCCAGCTCGACTCTGGCTCGACGTTTAGAACCGCTACCGCTACCGCGCCAGCGCCGAGCCAAATTTGATTCGGTTCGGCACGACGCTGGCTCGACGTTTAGACTCGGCCTTTGACTAATGAACTACGGATCTCGTCCATATCTTCGTGCAGTGCTCGAAACTCTTCCTTCATGCTATGAGATAGGATATTAATTTTGTCTAGCAATTGCTCGGTATCCTCCGTGTCCATGGCTACTTTCTTTTCTACGCGAGTCTCCGGGCTTGATGGACTGCTTAATTGCCGCTTGTTGCCTTAAAAAAAAAGACCGGCATTAATAATAATAATAATATAAATTTATATAGCGCTATTTCTTTAAAACTCCAAGAGCGCTTTACATTTCTAACTAACCAAACAATGGAAAATTGACATTTAAAGCGACCAGAATTAGGTTCGACGTCTAAAACTGGGGCGCTTTCCATTGGCAAAAACATCCCGGAATTTTCGGTTAGCAAATGGAAAGCGCCAAACCCGGGGAAAAGTTTCGGAAATTTGGGACAACCTTTGGAGCTTACCCCAAAAGTGGGAATTTTCGGAGAACTCGGAATTTCCGGGAATTTGTCCCTTTCCATTTGATTTCTGACCGAAATTCCCGGAAATTCCAGGTCAAATGGAAAGCGGTGCAGACCGTTCTCGGACTTTCGTCCAATCGTGGCTGTTCTCGTGAATTGCCGGATTGAGACCTTTCCATTTGACTCAGAGAACTACTGGGAATTCAAACCGGGATTTTTAGCTAAATGGAAAGCGCCCTCGACTGCAGGTACATACGGGGTGTGGCCCTCAAAATATTCAACATGAATCAACTCCCTCTCCTAGGCTATATCTTCTAATGGGATCCCTGTGTCGTACAAACTGCGCTGTGAGCTGGTAACCAGGTGTCAAATTTCGCATATGTCCTCGCGGTCGAGCAGGAGGAAAACAAAAAGGTTTGGTTTGAAGTCTGGCCCTTCGAGGTTGAAACTGGCTACAAATGCGTCAAAAGCACCGAAGAAGGTATGTAAAATGTGAACTGACAAATACTGAAAGAGCTCCATTTTAAATCTTAGTGTAAATCGGAGTTCCAGTGGTGATAAATACAGGATGAATAATGTTTTAGCAGCATTTCGCGCCCAAACATTCATGTGATAAAGATCCACTTTTCAAAACACCACGCTGTCGAGAACTTGCTTATTTGCTCGTGCTAAGTATTCTAAGTCAGCTCATCCTGGGAAATCCAGTAAAAACCACAAGAACCTCTTTAGGTGGCTAAATTTCCTACATTTTTTCTCATGTATTTTATAAAATGGTTGTCTACCGGTAAGGTATTAATATTATCTGCCATTTTGAGTTTTCTATGAGTCAATTAATAATAATAGTTAACAAGGTGCATAGCACCAAGTTGACTATTTGACTCATAGAAAACGAGAACAGTAGTAGTCTAATTGTTTTAGTAGAAAATACTACCTACCTTTACCGATTTGTTGCTTAAACGTATTGTAACGGACCGAGCTTCTGATCAATGGCCAAAATGCCCTGATTCCCGGCAATTTAAACACGTATACTACCCAACACGAAGACCTGGAGATGAAGACTGATTTATTTACAGAAATCACACATTTACAAAGGGTCTCGCGCCATATAAGGACCGCATGCCCAAATATGTCTTGGAAGCGCAGGAAATGCCAGCTGATCTTTAGCCGATTCCATTACACTATCCCCTTCTTTCACGAAATGCGTCCTGCATTTACATACAAAACATAAACTTAACATCACAAAACAAAGATCTAAAGTCTTCAAGTCTTTTCTCTAATTTTTTTTTGACAAGTCCAGTTCCACACAGTCCGAATCCAGAACGCTCAAATGCTAGTGTTACTTCCCACACAGTTTCGCTTGCCGGTTCGCTTGAGAATGATCTGGCCAGAATCGCTCCCAAAGCCACAAGCCTGATGTGGGCCTCTCATAACTAGTATGTTACAGTAACTACCACATTTGACGAATGTTCTTGAGGTTTAAGCAGTACTGTTTTTAGTCTCTCGTAGCTACTTCTCAGGTTTATCTTTGATCATCAAACTCACGAACACACACACACACGTCGTGCCAACAGTCTACTTTCACCACTTGACTTGTACTCGCTTCTCAACGGCAAAACACACAACACATGCCGGACTGAAGCTCACAACATCACCAACTGGTGCCCTTAAACACTAAAGGATAGCTGTCCTTCAGGCCAATCCGACCGTAGACTTCTACCACTACACAATAAGTGCCTTTTCTCTCAAACCTTCGCCGACCCATAGTCGCTATCGATTTCGTTGTCGTTTCGTGTCCATCAAAGGAAGGTTTGGTCTTTTTTTAGAATCGTCGAGCGACCATTTCGACGGTTCAAGTCACCATCTCCAGCTCTCCATTGCTGCTGCTGATTCTTGTGGAATTTTCCTTCATTTTCCGCGAAAAATATGCCCCAATATGTCTCGGAAGCGTGGGAAATGCCAGCTGATATTATTTTCATGGTTTTAGAGAGTTTAATGCTTTGTTATTTACTATCTAAATATTATGTGATAGATACTAGTAATAATAATAATAATAAATACTTTATTTAAAGAGAGTTAAACATGTAATAGTGAACATACACAAGTAAACTTGTGGCCCCTCAGCAGTGGGTAGCAGACCCAATCAGATTTAAGGATTCGTGATAGAATGGGAGTGGGTTTCTACTAATTAACAATTAGTCGCCGACATGATTATCAGCAAATAGTCTATTCGCAGATAATCACAGAGTCTGAGGCCACTTGTTGTTTTAGTATAATTACTCAAGTGATTCATAAGGTTTTTAGACACAAAAACCTGTTTTTGTTGCACTTTTTCACAATCATAATAAAACTCATGTTCGCACTCCCAATCTTTTCAATTTCTAGCAAGAGAGGTGATTCTAGCAAGAGAAAATAAACCGCTTCACCAATCAGCGAGCAGAAATTCTTATAGTCACTTGAGTAATTATACTAAATGTTATTATTCAGCCATGTCAATATGTGATTCTGATTGGCTAAGAGATATTAGGATTGATGCACTGTAATGATGTCATAATGCGAGCCAATAGGTTTGGCTGCCATGTTGGTTTTCATTTCGGAAGTGAAAGCTAATTTTGCCAATATTCTGGTTGGATCTGTTAGTTATTTTTGCCGAGAGGTCATTGCTCATTGTACCTTAACATCAACTATGGCTATTTGAATGTTAATACGAAGAGGAAAATACCAATGGACGTATAAAGCTGAAGTTGAGAAAAAATTTTCACTGAGCAAGGCCTTATTATCGACTTCCTTTAGCTAGGCAAGAATACTTGCTGGTTGCTGAATAATAAAACAATTATTGAATTTGGTTTTCGCATGATAGTGAGATTTGTCAATGCCTGGAGTTAGTGTTATCCACCTCAGCTTTTGCTTTGGCAGATAACACAAACCTCAGCATTGACAAATCCCAGTGTACTTAGTCCACAATATCAGTCAATGCATTTTTTGGGAGACAAAAGTCAGGGACAAAAGTTGGTTGAATGGAGTCATTGAAAGTGGGAATATTGTAGTGGCCTGCTAGAAAGGCACTCAGTGCATACTATAGATGCCTGTACTCATAGATACTCATTTAATTTTGAATCGTTCCTTCTACTGCATCTTTGAGATAGGTTTCTGGATTGAACTGTTCAAGTCTGGTTCTGATTTCTCTGTTCATTATCAGTGTATAGGGTAGATGTTCAGGCAAGCCTGTGGCCGCGTAGCACTAAGTTCAACAGAGTGGAGATAAGGAATTAACCTTGTGTGAAAGCTAACGTGCTAATGAAATGGTCCCATGTGTGCTTCTGAGCGTAAGCCCTAGTAAGCAGAGAAAGAGAAAAAATTCTCTGACTCCGAGAGGGATTCGAAACCATGACCTTCAGAATTGTACATCCGATGCTCTACCAGCTGAGCTATCCAGGTCAGACTGGGAGCAGGTCGGGCTAAATTAGATGTTATGTTCGCGGTAGTGAAGTGAATATATGTAGATGTCAGGCAAGCCTGTGGCCGCGTAGCACTAAGTTCAACAGAGTGGAGATAAGGAATTAACCTTGTGTGAAAGCTAACATGCTAATGAAATGGTCCCATGTGTGCTTCTGAGCGTTAGCCCTAGTAAGCGGAGAAAGAGAAAAAATTCTCTGACCCCGAGAGGGATTCGAACCCACGACCTTCAGAATTGTACATCCGATGCTCTACCAGCTGAGCTATCAGTGTATAGGGTGTTTCCTTTGTCACTGGGTGAGGTGTGTCTCTGTACGCTTGTAGCATCTCATAGATTGCCTCTTGAATGTTGATCTTTTCCTCAGTTGCATGTTTGATGAGTTTGGGATGTTTAGGCATAATGGGTTTGTGTGAAAATCCCATTTCTGCAGCGAAGTTGTCAAATTTGTGAGAGTTAAAAGGTGAGCCAAAGTGTAGTTATGGCTAGATAACTGATTGTACCTTGTTGTCAGCGGTCTCACAACCAAAGACCCGTTTTCAGGGTTTGGGCGGCATGGCCGCCCCACCAGTAAAAGTACTGTGGTGAATGTAACCCGACTTCCTGTCTTTATTAATTAATGGTGTGGTTTATTGTATGTCTGTACTTTTCTCGGTACTCCATATATTGAGAATGGGCATTTCCAGAAAATAAAGGTACCCTCCCCATGGGCGGCACTAGTTTTTGACCCCCCCATGCATCCATAATTTCCAAAATGGTTTACCCCCCCATGCATATAGAATTCCGGCAGGTTAAAGAAATCCAGCTTCGAAAACCGCCCCTTGCAATCAGAATTCCGAGTTCTTAAACCCCCATCCCATCAGAACTTCCAAATGCCACCCGTGGGGGGTACCTTTATTTTCTGGAATTGCCCAATACTCCTTTTAACTATCTTCTGACGGGTGTGATAGCTGAGGATGTCACAAATTCTACTTCTGGGTACCTTGAAATGGTCTGTGATTACCATAGCATACTGTCCATTCGGAAATTGTCCACACAAGTCAACGTCCACTGAATTCCATGGTCTGTCTGGTAGTTTGGACACTTTCGTTGGTTCTGTGTGATAAGTATTTGTTCTCTTATAATGTTCACCATTATTCATAATGCAGCTGTCTGATCTGCACAGGCACGTAAACCGGATACAACTCCCATCAAACTAAAAGCATAGAGTACTCAAGTGATGACGTCACAAAAGACAAATTTTCGATTTAGCAATATTTGTCTTTGGATTTGGAAAGGGCACAATAAATGAATGCTACACACCAAAAATGAGGCGAATCGGTTGCAACGAGACCGAGATATGGCCCCCAGAATACATTATTTTCTTAAGAAATCACTGTATTTTTGGTTGCGTTCATAAAGTTTTGAACGCAGTCTAAAATACAGTGATTTGTTAAAGAAAATTATGTATTCAGGTGGCCATATCTCGGTCGCGTTTCAACCGATTTCCCTCATTTTTTGCAACCGATTCTCTTTCCACTTTGTCTTCAATTATTCTTGGACTAAAATTGGAAATTCAAGATTTATCAAATTTATGACGTCACACTTTAGTACTCTATGGGGAGGGCTTGAATAGTCGGCAGGGAAAGTGGGGGTTAATGAATAAATACAATAGTTAGATCTATTAGTATTCTATAATTTTTTTAGAATACTAATATCGATATTAGTATTCTAAAAGAAATACAGAATACTTATAGATCTATTAACTATTCAGACAAAGTAGTCAAACATTTAGCAAAACAAATGGCAAGGAAAACATTTTAATCACAATAGAACTTATCTACTTAACATTGAAATTATTGTCTAGTTATTAAATACTGCATTACTTGCAATACTTTTAAGTATAGCAGAAGGTGCATTATTCTCAGTAGGCATATCAATACAAGCTTAATCTTCATCTGAATTAATCTCAAATAAAAATTTGTTGGTGCTACTATTGATATTATTATCAAAGCCGAAATTACCAGAAGGCAAGTCAATGTTTGCTAGAACGTCATCAGATAAATCATATGCAAAATCACTAACTGCTCCAACTCTAACACTCTCCTGACAGTTAGGGCACTATTCAAGTAAAATTCAAATGTTGGATATTCATTAGCAGATTCAACTTTAAGCTCTTCCCTCTTTACTACGGAAATAGCGCGCGGTCCAAGAACGGCACTGGCCTTGGCAGTTTGTGTCTCACTGGGCCTCTGGTATTTAAATAGCGCATTCGATGTATGGCCAGTTCTTTGTCGAATTATCTTCTCTTCCACGCCGCTTTGAAATAGTGCGGTAGCACAAGTAAACCTTATACAATGAGAGGTCTTGCGTGGCAGATTCGCTTTTGCACAGAGTTTGTCAGGTAAAATCTTATTAAGACTACCTAACCCAATCGGAGCCCTTTCGTAACCCATACTCCCATCCCTCTTGGGTCGTAGATAGAAAGCATCTACACCCTTCGCAATATCTTTAACTTTTTCTATGTACAAAGCGTAAATTTCTTGTAAACATGGAGTGTGAGCTTCGCCAACTTTATGACATTCTTGTTTGATATATCTTGGTTCTTTCTTTAAATCTTTTAACCCTCCATGACAGGTTTTAGAGGCGGATTCGTCAAATACAATAAAGTTATCTATTAGTTTAATATTGCAAACACGGAGCATTCTATGCTCGTTAGAACGAAGACCAAATAATTTGCCGTTATAGTAATGCGTTGTATTAAATAAAGACTCAGCTGAATTACAGTTGCCCAGCAAGTTGAGTGTCCATAGCGTGTTCTCGTCTTCAACTGTAACATTTTCCCTCTCTGGTATCTTGGAAGTCGTTGCTATTCCCGCCTTCGTTGCGTCTCGCATCTCCGCATCCAAGGCTTTGCGAAATGTTGAAAACCTAAAAAAATCAATATACAGTTCAGTGTTTTATAACATCTAAAAGAAAAGCATAATGTGGCCTACACACTAACTAAATCAAATTAACTTACCTCAAATCACTCTTGTTCAATACATTAACAGCATTTTTCGCCTTCGTCTCCTGGATGTGCCTGTTAATTCCGCACAGTATCGCGATTCACCCAGCCACTCTGTGTTGTTGTGAGCCGTCAATATTTTGTGGTATTGACGGCTCAAAAAGAGCTAGCAAAATTCAACTTTTTTCGCACGAATTTATGTTTCATTTCATTGTCAATAGTTAGAAATAACGTTTAGCTATATTTCTAGCAATATCTTATGGCAGAAAGAGATTTTTTTCGCCGAAAAAGATGGAAAAATGTAAACAGAAAATGCTCGAGCTCGTGCGAAAAGCCCATGTGATTGCGTGAGATCGTGCGTAAATGTAATGAGAATTGAAATTTCAATCGACAATAAATAGCACTATTTCTTGCCATTTCCTCCAGAAAATCTTCAAGAATCGCGATACAATATTAATTACGATTTTGAGACGGCAATTCCACAAAATATTGACGGCGTTGGAAGAAAATATTTTCACGTATTGGGCTCCGTCGCTGCGCGACTCCGCCCAATACGTGAACATATTTTCTCCCAACTAGCCGTCAATATTTTGTGGAATTGCCGTCTCAAAATCGTAATTAGTATATACTATTACGTATAGGGTTTTGGGTGGATACCGCTTCCCCGCCTTATTCACTACCTCTGCAACAAATTTCGTCATCCAGAAATGAGCGAGGCTCGTGACATATCGGTAATATTCACTGTGAGATCCTCCACTTCATCTTTGTTCGTACAAACGAAACCAACTGACTCATTTCTCGCGACTTTGTTCTCGCGAAATCTCTGCCATTCTGTAAATATCCTCACGCCCCACTTAGTGGTATTTTTTGGTACGGTCTCTTCTAACCAGCCTTTCTCTTCCGAAACAGTTTTTGGCTGCCTAAATTTCCGATGCATTTTGGCTTGAAGAAGCGATTGAATAATTTTTTCGCCTTCTGTTGCTAACAAATACGGGTCATCTCCAGTGTAAGAACCATTGCCTGAGGACACCTTTGTGTTTAGTTACTATTTAATCATGATTGGTTCAACCTTCGTTCTACCAAACAAAGAAAGCTTTGTGACGCAGCTGGTGAGTTCTTACACTGGAGATGAGCCACAAATACGAGTTCATTTTCAGATATTTGGCTATACGTAACAAACAAAAGCACTATTCCCATTGGGTTGTATACATAACAAAAGGACCATTCATTGACCCTCCTCATTTATAAAATATATTGTTATACATCATATAGTCGAAGCTCTCTGTGCGACCGCTCTCGTAAGCGACCAGGGGCCCGTTTCTCAAAACGCCCGGTAATTAACGGGTTCGTAAAACTTATCGGGAGAGTTTACGGGGAAGTTTATCGGGTACGAGGTAACCTCCCGATAGTTTTCTGGGCCCCGGAATCAAATTTATAATTTCCAGACATTACAAATAACTTACCAAAAAAATCAATGAATTATCGAAAAACTCAGCAATTTGTCAACACTTGATCACAAAGTGTACCGCTAAGTTTGTATTTCCAGCGAAAAAAGTAAAGAAATCAGCTAAAATGTACGAAAACAAGAGCAATTTGTAGTGAAATTGTACACTGAGATTGAACATTTGTTTACATTCTTGCAATCAACACGTCAAACTGATTGACAGCTAAGCTGTCAAACGAATCGTTTTGATTGGTTGAGAAACGAGATGGTTGCATCTGATTGGAAACTCTCCAAGTTTATCGGAATGGCGGGAAAAAAATCCCGGTAAGTTTACGGGAAACCATGGCACTGCGAAGCGAGAATTTTTCGAGGCAAAACGAGACAGGCTGGAAAATGGTTAGTTTTGAAAGAAAAAGAGTAAGTTTTCGATAATTTGAACTTGGCAGGGTCTAGTTGAATAACTAAAGCTTTACCTAGAGTGAAAAAATTCAGGAAAACAAATATATTTTCGACCTTATTTAAGACTTCGAAATGCTTCCCGTTAATTAACGGGAGGTCGAGAGCTCCCGTAAAAAATCGGCCGATTTAACGGGAACTTTGACGATTTCGTAAATAACGGGAGTTTTGAAAAACAGTCAAAATATATCGGGAGGTGTTAACGGGTAGGTTTACGAGTCCGTATTGCTATTGTTGATCTAATTATATCCCATTAACAAATTTTACAATAACAACTCTGTTTGGAAGAAATCTTTCGTAATAACCCTTATATCAATTGGTGGGAAATTCAAACCCTGTGCATGTTTCAAGCGCACGTCCTGAATTTGAAGATAATTTAGGTGAAGTGGGATTAGGTGATTCAAGGGTAATTAACTGGTTGAAGAGGAATAGCGGCTTGAAGAAGGATTAGGGCATTGCAGAGGAGGAATTTTATCTTATTAAGTGCTTTGTTTTTTTTCGTGCATGCACAGAAACTTTCGAGAAACAAATTTTCCCGCTTTTTTTTTCCAACGGACAAATCGGTCCACAGATAAATAGGAGCGCCCGATCGGGGTCTGAAACCACAACACTGTTGAATCGGAACTCGAGCAAGAACTGCGGAACACAAGCAAAAATGAGGGTAAAAATTACAAAACCCTAGAGAAAGGAATTCGGGCCCATAAAATTTCTTTTATAGTTATGAACTTATAACAGAATTAACCGATGGAATTCGTCTAACTCCAGGGGCGAAGACAAGGCTCATGATAAGTGCAAAGACACTGGAGGAGAAAATGAGGGAGGACATCAGGCGGGTTTAACTAGCCACCCATGTGGAGGAAACCGAAGTGGTCAAGGCAGTGGCAAAAATATGGCGGCCTTGAAGGGACGAATTTTAAAGAAAAAGGTTAGGAAAATTTGCAAATTCTTAAAAGATATTGAAAGACTTACAGCACTACCCACGACAAAGGAAGTTAATTCAAGTGCCGGAGGATGACTTTGACCTATTGAACTTCATTGATAGCGACGAGATCGTTAATGTGCATGTCTTAGACCTGTTTTAAATGTCGATATTTTGCCATGTTGAATTCAGTTCAGCTAACTAGTTTTCTCCTTGTCGCAACAAAAGTAAAAATAAACGAAAAACAAAACTTTCCATTCCTTTTTTTTTTGTTCTGCTATGACTCATCTAGATTTACCTTTTGCACTAGACAAAGTTAGAAACTGCAAATTAGATTCGACGTGGCAAAAGTTCGGCGTCTGAAACTGGCCTTAGTTCTATTTCCTACATTTTCTTTGTGTAAATGTCGATGTTTGCAGAAAGCGTCTTAAAAATAATAACAATGCATTATAAGAAAACACAACGTCCAAACGTTCCTTTTTTCTGTCTGCGAAATATAAAACGGGTTTGCGGTGCTGATACATCCTAAAATATTTATGATTACACTCTTACTGCATGACAGTAAAAAAAAGTGTAAGAAGTTTTCTTTTCCAAGGTTTGTTTCGATAATTTTCTTTGATGTCGTATTGAGTTTGAGTTTTATGAGTCCTAGGCGCGTAGCGCCGAGTTAAGTTATTTGTCTCAGAAAACGAGAAAGCTCAGTTCAATTGTTTAAGTAGAAACCCACTGGCATACTATCTTCGAGTTGTTGTTAAAACGTATTTATTTTCATGATTCTAGAAAGTTTTGCGCTTGCGTTTTCGCTACTTACTATGTATTACGTGATATATAGTGAGTAGCGGAGCCAATCAGTTTTACAGGATTCGTAATCTACTAAATATATGTATTCGAGTAGAAAATGGCATAACATTACATGCCATTTTTTTAAATGTAAGTTCCGTCTGATTGAAACTATACAGTTGATTTTTATGACCTTAAGGGATGGACCGTTTTTTTAAACGTAAACTTAAATGAAAATTTGTTTGCGTTTCATTTTCACTCTCCTGGGAGTATTCCATAAAGACGGTGTCGAGTTCTTATGGGTTCGTGTTCTTATATAAAGAATAGTGAGAGTTGTATCTCATTGAACACTTTATTGCAATCTGAATTATAGTAACAACCAATCAATTATATACATATAATATAGGTCACGTGATAGCATGGTAGTTTACGTCATTTGGTATTCATAGCTTATGTTTAATCATTAACTAAAACACTACATTCCCGCACACGTAATTTGGACTAACTTCTTTGTGATATCCAAATCGCACTGGTGGTTTACGCACGCGTTTGAGTAGGGTTGTCTATTACTGTCTCGTAGCAGGCTCTCATGTCACTTTCATTTGCTCTCGCATTTTCGGGTAATGCGTGACGTGCCTCGACCGAAGAGGTTGGTGTTACAACTGGATCGGTTTGCGTGACACGATCTGATTTCTTTCAACAGCGTGGCGTCTCCACTGCCTAACATAGCTCGGAACGACACAGAACCTGTTTGATCAGTGATGGTGGCGTTTAGCCACTTAGGCTGGCCCCTGAAATTCTCTGCGAGGACTGTTTCCCCTCTTCGAATTGTCGCTCCCTAGGATGCATGTCAGGCTGCTCTTTTTGTCCGATTGTTTGCTCGCTGTCTTACGGCCCAAATTAGGACGCAATATGTCTAGTGTCGTTCGCAAACCACGACGGCGAATGTTCCAATCGCATACCACTAACAAACTTCTCTGCCCAGGTTTGCTCAGACATCATAGACACGCTTGCGCCAGTATCCAATTCCATGGGAATTTCGATTTCATTTATCGTAACATGAACAACTATGGCGGGCTCCGGACCAGATCCAACTTTGAAGATAAGTCATCTGATAAGTCATCAGCCTCCTCATCCATGTATCGCACGGCTTCTCTTTTGGCTTATCTCTTATTTTTCGTCTCCGGCCGCGGCTTTCCTTTTTTAACAAACTTTCTCAATGTGTCCTTTATGCTTGTAGAAATGCCTTGAATTTATAAGATTGCGGTGCGTGATTACCACCACAACTGAAACAAGGCTTGTGCGCGCCTGACTTGTTCTGCCTTTGTTTGCGGGTTTTTTTGGGACATGCTCCGTAATTGCACATAAACAATTACATTCTCTTTTTTTTACGATCACATAGGGACCAAAACGTTCGGAATAGGCACCCCAGCTCTCTTTAGCTGAGGCAAAAGCGTTAAGGTGACCAATAGTACTATTCGCCATTCCTCGTCGCCAGTTGTTGAGTTCGTACGGGTTCGTGTCCTTATATAAAGAATAGTGAGAGTTGTATCTCATTGAGCGCTTTATTGCAATCTGAATTATACTAACTAACAATCAATTATATACATTATTAAAGGTCACATGATATCGTGGTAGATTACATCATTTGGTATTCATAGCTTATGTTTAATCATTAACTAAAACACTACAGACAGGCGATGGAGTAAAATAACAAAAACGTTTGATAATAGAAACATTCCTTTTGTCCCTTTTTTTTGGTGTCCTACATGGAGACATCCTTATCAGAAAGGTTGTCTCCTATTTGGTCCTTTTTCTGGGCTCGTTTTTTCTTACTTTCCATATGAACTCCCTATGTGCCATTAATAAAGGAGTCAAGCATACCGGCAGTGTTGCGCTACACTTGTAGGCTGGAGTTCCTGTAGGCTGGAGTTTCCTTTGCTTTAATGGCAATGAAAATTCTAGTTTGTCGAGCGCGACGTTTGAACGTTAGGTCACAGTGTTTGAACGTTTACCCAGAACGTTTGAACGCTTTGCCAAATCGTTTGAACTATCGGATTGGAAAAGCAAACGCTCTGCTAGATCGTTTGAACGTTTATGCTGAACGTTCAAACGATGAGTGAGCGTTTGGTGGACGTTCATATCGTTAAACGATATATCGTTTAAGTATGTTTTCGCGCGCTGGGTCACATTTAGTAAACCAACTTTACATGAAAATAAACAAATTTGAACATTTAAACTCAATACTTAAACCACTGTAGGCATTAGCTATGAAATCTGCTTGAATAGGGATTTTGCTTTCGAGATTTCCACAATCTCGTACCCAGAGCCCGTCATCTTTTGTCCAGCGGCAAGATTTCAGAGCTCTGGGGGGATCCAAATTTGTGAGCATGCGTGGTAGATCAAGAGCATAACGAACTCGCCTTTAAAACACACAAAACTTCATAAAATGCAAGAAAAAACCCCGAACACCAATAAACAGTCAAAGAACTAAGATCTACAGCGGCTTATGGCAAAATTCAGCTACATTTTTTTAAACCGGAAGCCCAGAATTTGACATAAAAAAAATTGATTATCCAGAGTTTTGAATCTTGCCGCAGGCCAAAAGATGACGCGCTCTGGGTACCAGATTGAGATTTCCATAGGAAATTTTTGGTTTGCCGATTACATATGTTGTATTAAACAATAGTATCAAAGCCCCCTGAGTCTGTTGAGTATGAACCAAGAGACTTCAATGTCTGCTTTCATGGCGAGGGGTTTGTTTCGTTCTAAACAACGAAATTAGTCTGATTTCTAATTGCTTGTAACGTAGGACGTCATAGTCATATAATTAAGATAATTATTAAGAACCGATGTACATTTCGCGCGGTCGGTCGGACGCATTTGAGACGCCAATGGGTAAATATCTCTTTTCTCTATTTGATATTATTGTATTGATTTACTAAATTCACTGTAACGTATTTTTCCATAGACTTCGAATAACTTTTAACATAAAATCAACATGGTAGTATTCGAGGCCTTGGTGAAACACGTGGCCGAGCGAAACATTTGAAGTCCGTACGCTTCGACTTCATGATGGCTGACGACGCCAAAAACCGAGTGAAACATCTTGGAGAAGAAAAGATGGCAACTAATGCCAAAGAGGGTGAAATATCCCAACAAGACAAAACTAAGATGCTAAGAGAATTAGCAAAACAGAAATTTGAAAGTGACAGAAGTAACTTTCTGAAAATGATACACGGAAAAGGCAGCCCCGAGGCCGTACAAACGCTCTATGAGCAAATGAATAAATCATGGAATGCGTTTGAAGATGAACATGATTCATACATAATGAACTTGACAGATAAAGAATTCGACGAGGAAGAAGATTGGATGAAAGGAATGCAACGCCTATACACGAAGGCACGAGAAAACAAATATGAATATATCAAACAAGTAAAAATTACAGAATCACGAGCGCGCGCAGAAGTGCATCGACAAGAAACGTTAACAAGAACAAAAACAGCTCGCGCAATTTTCGGTGCTCTACAAAGACAGATCATGAATAAAATGGAATCAGGAGATGAAAACATTACACTCATGGAAAAACTTCAAGTCCAAATTGAGGAAGCATTTGAGCAATGCAAACAAAACCACGGAAAATTATCCCAATATATGAACACCGAAACGGAAAGCGAACAAAAGTGGATAACAGATACACATGCGAGATACCTCGACATGTATCATGTGCTTGAACTCAGAATGGCAGAAAGCAAACTCCAATTTTGGAAATGTCTAGAAGAACAAATGGACGTCAAATTTGAGAAACCAAGTATTTCTATGTTAAAAATCTGAAGGCAAAATACAGCTTACACGAGGAAAGCCCACTAACCGTCAATCTGAACGAGATTAACAGTGTTAATGACACGGAATACAACGGTGCTTTGACAGAATATGAAACCGTAAGGGACACTGAAGGCAAACCGCCCTCATGTAAAATCACGAAGACGTCCAAGCGATCACCAAGAAGACACACTAATCTGAAAAGGCAAGTGAACAGCTCAAATGGACGAGCCAGCAAAACAGGTCCAAAGAGATCTCAAGAAATACAAGACTATTTCATGGCAAAGACTTGTGACAATGATGATGTTAAAAAGAACTTCTTACAGTAGAGAGAAAACAGTACGTGGCTACGAAACGCCCAGATCAATGGCAGGTCGCCCCCCTGAAAACAGAGAAGGACAATTCGCCGAATCGAAACACCGAATCAAAACCTACACTAGCGCATCATTAAATGGCACATACTTTACTCTACATACGTAATACTCTAAAATTAAGAAAACATTTTGAATAAGGGATATTCGTCTTTATCTTCATATTGTAAAATATCCTTTCCAGGAAGAGGCGGAGTGTTTCGTTCTAAACAACGAAATTAGTCTGATTTCTAATTGCTTGTAACGCAGGACGTCATAGTCATATAATTAAGATAATTAGTAAGAACCGATGTACATTTCGCTCGGTCGGACTTTGAGACATTTGAGACGCCAACGGGTAAATATCTCTTTTCTCTATTTGATATTATTGTATTGATTTACTAAATTGACTGTAACGTATTTTTCCATAGACTTCGAATAACTGTTACCATTAAAATACATAAAATCAACATGGTAGTATTTGAGGCCTTGGTGAAACACGTGGCCGAGCGAAACAGGATTTACCCTTTGGAATTTCTAGCACAAGCTCCTTGCGAAGTGTGTTGGTCAGAAGCTCCGTCTTCTCCGCGCAAGCGGAGCTCCATACCATCGAGTTGATTTGGAAACGTCACGGGTATTTAATTTTTTTTATATTATAATTGATAGCGCCGTGCCCGACTGATTAGTGATATTAATAAGTTAATATAGTTTAATGGGAGGGATCGGTAGGTTCATATTACACGCAGCACGCGGTTGCTATCATTCCGCTTCTGACCTCGTTCGCGCTAGTCGCATCATTTCGTTGTATTCAGTAATTTCGTTTCTGTGCATTCAACAACGCCTAAGAATTCTAAGAAGAAATCGCCGAAGAAAAAGTATGTCCAGGGTGTCTCCGGGAAAGCGGGGCACATGGCTTCGGCACAATGTCGAAGTTTTGTTCCGGCCCAGAGGAGGACGACCACGCCGAATTCTCTGAGCAAAGCGAGGACGAAAATTCTGTGCACGAGGCCGAGCAAGCATTGGTGGAAAAAGCGGAGGCCACGAGTTTGACTTTTGCCCGGCTCCGTTCAACTCAGAGCTACTTCTTGCCATCAGAGCTTTGTCGGACCAAGTTGGTGCGCTCAGCGTCGCGCAGACAGCCCTTCAAGCTAAGGTGGAAGGCAAAGACAAGGACGCCAAACCGAAACCGAAACCCCAACAGAAACAACAGCAGCCGACTCAACAACCTCCTACTGCAGGTAAATGCGAGGCGTACGAGTACGTGGATTTGGCTACTCTTTTGCCCCGCCGTGGGTCAGCCTCGCCTACCGACGAAGGGAAGGAAAAATTAATCGTAACCATCGAGTCGTTCGACCACTGGTTGGAATCGTGGACCATTTACGAGAGGCGATTAGTCGAAGCAGAGCCGACTAAATATCCTAAATTAACTCGGTATCGCACAATTATACAGAAGGCCAATCGTAAATTCCTTTGGAAGTCAGTCTACAAATTTGACACTCAATTTCGCATGAGCCTGGCTGACAAAGATGGTCCACGGTTCGACCAAGTCGACTCGACGATATACACAACGATCCTCGATTCTTCAGCCGTGCGAAAGGAGGGAGTTTCGTGCTCGAGGTGCAAATCAGAGCACCATCTGGTTCGTGACTGCTCCTTTCGTCCGAAACCACAGATGGAGGAGAATAAGGGCGCGAAGAAAGCGAGCGCGGGAGCGTCGGGTGCAGATCAGTGGAAATTCGAGAAATGGTTCAATGGCACCACCGAGGGATGCAATCTCTTCCAACGCCGAAGCTGTCAACAAGGGAAGGATTGTAAACGAGCCCATGTTTGCAAGGCTTGCCGGGGGGACCACCCTTCTGCCGATTGTAAACTCTCTACCAAAGCTTAGTTCACCGTTTGACACTGAAATTTGGAGGACCTCGCTACGCGACTGCGTTGAACCTTCATTTCTTGACGAATTACTCCTTGATATCGAACAGGGACTCACATTGGTTACACAGGAATTCGCGCATCTCGTATTTCTAATAATCACCTCTCTGCTATCTCGAATAGCGAAGCTATCGCGAAGGAGCTTGAACGGGAAATCAGTCTTAACCGCAAGATTGGACCCTTTCTCGAACCTCCATTTCTTAACTTTGTCGGATCGCCGATGGGCGCTATCCCAAAAAAGCGCTCGACGCCTGTGAAATGGCGAATTATTCAGGACTTATCTTGGCCCACCGGTCAATCTATTAACGACGGTATACCTAAGGAATATTTTTCTTGTCATTACGATACTTTAGACACCGCAATCACGCATCTGAAATATTTTGGAGTGGGCGCGCTGATGAGTAAATTGGACCTTTCAGACGCGTTTCGCCATATTTACGTTCATCCTAACGAGTGGGAACTCTTAGGCTCTACATGGCCTGTTGAAGTCAATGGCTCGCTTACGACAGCATATTTCGTGGACGCCTATTTGCCGTTCGGGTGTCGGTCATCACCAGCTTTATTCTTAAAATTCGCCGATTCACTAGCAACGTCCATGCAACATCGGGGGATTTTTCCTGTGTGGCACTATTTAGATGATTTCTGGACTTGTGGCCCGCCGGCCCCTAACACTGGATGTTCGACTAATCTAAATGGAATGCTTCACGCTTGTACAGAGTTGGGCTTCACCGTTAACCCCGCAAAAACTATATCTCCTAGCACCGATTTGGAACTACTTGGGATCGAACTCGATAGCGTCAAACAGGAGGCACGGATCTCCGACAGTAGACTACAAGAGATTATCGAGTTACTTATGACATGGCGCGCTCGAACTGACTGTACGAAACGTCAACTCCAATCTCTGATTGGCAAGCTAAATTTTGTCTGTTATGTGTGTCGCCCAGGGAGGACCTTTTGAGGCGGATGATCGACTTATTGTCTCGCGCCAAACGCCCAAATCATCATATCCGTTTGAACAAAGGGTTTTTCAAAGACGTAAATTGGTGGCTGACATTTCTTAAGGACTGGAATGGACGATCTATGTTTTTTACCGAACAATGGCTATCAAATGATTGTTTACATCTGTCTACGGACGCCTGCTCTACATCGTTTGGTGGCTTGTTTGGCGATAAGTGGTTCTGCGAAACGTTTGAGGCAGTGGGCATCCCAAAACGACGCTCGATCGCTTTCAAGGAACTGTATGCCATCACAATGGCGATCACTGTTTGGGGTTCTTACTTGAAATCTAAGAATATTATTTTTCATTGTGATAATTTATCTATCGTGCATATCTTAGCTTCCGGTTCCAGCAAATGCCGTCACATAATGACGCTAATGCGTTATCTCTTTTATGTTTGCGCGAAATATAACATCGTCCTCAAATCAGTTCACATATCATCTCGGGATAATGCTCCATCTGACGCCTTGTCTCGATTTCAGATCGCTCGGTTCCGACAACTCGTTCCTCAAGCCCAGGAAATCCCAACGTCGGTCCAACTACTGGACTTGACACTCTTCAAGTGAAGGCAGATTATTATTTCAACAACGGATTAGCCTCAAACACGCATCGCACGTACTCCACGGCACAACGCCAGTATCTGAATTTTTGCAAAACACATAACCTGCAAGCAATTCCCGGAGTCGAGGGTGCTATAGTGCTATTCGTTACGGACTTAGCAAATCGGCTAGCACCACAGAGCATCAAAGTCTATTTGTGTGGCGTGCGAGCCTTGCACATTAGCAATGGCTTTCCTAATCCGTTAACAAACACAATTAAATTAAAGCAAATACTACGTGGAATCGAAAGGGAACACTTCACACCGGCGAAACAAAAACTACCTATAACATTTGACATCCTTTGCCGGATGCGTAACTTTCTCAACACTGAATTGGAGGATGACGTGGTATATTGGGCAGCAATGACTACGGCGCATTTCCTTTTACTACGGGCTAGCGAATTTGTGAAAACTGACACCGCTTGCCAGCCTCCTTGTCTTGGTGACGTTACCATTAAGCGCTCGCCAAACGGGCAAGAGTTCATGGCCCTACATGTTAGCAAATCTAAGACTGATCAAGAAGGTCGCGGGGTCACACTATACACTGGACATTCACATCACGCGGTGTGCGCGGTATGTGCTATGAAGGCAAATTTACGCTTCCAACAGTCAAAATCTGACTCACGGGACACCAAACCTTTGTTCGGACTTGCATCCAACAATGCGATGTCTCGCAAAGATCTCACAAAGTTTGTCGCTTCTCTGTTGCGGTTATTAGGAATGGACGCACACCAGTATAGCGGACACAGTTTTAGAATTGGCGGCGCTACATCAGCCTCCGTAGCAGGACTAAAGGATTATGAAATCAAACTCATTGGTCGATGGACCTCGGACTGTTATAAACGCTATATTCGTTCACCGCTAAGCCTATTCCTTAGAATTGCAAAACAGATTTCTAGCACCAGTAACACCACATATCAATATGCTAATCCATTTTCCCCCTTTTTACAATAAGTATATATCCCTGTATTGTATATGGGCCATTCTTTGGGCAGTTGTATTGTGTTCATATACAATATTAAATTGCCCAGAGTTGGTCAAAACCTGTGTATTGTATCATATAGTCGCTATACGTCTAGATTGATTTGAGTGATTGTACATTAAGTGATATTAATAAGTTAATATAGTTTAATGGGAGGGATCGGTAGGTTCATATTACACGCAGCACGCGGTTGCTATCATTCCGCTTCTGACCTCGTTCGCGCTAGTCGCATCATTTCGTTCCCTACCCTCCCTCCCATAGCAGTTGTATTGTGTTCATATACAATATTAAATTGCCCAGAGTTGGTCCAAACCTGTGTATTGTATCATATAGTCGCTATACGTCTAGATTGATTTGAGTGATTGTACATTAAGTGCGTTGAAAAGGAATTTACCCATAGAAAATTGTGTCAAAGTTTGGTTGCCGTAGGTGGTTCCTTTCGCGAGATATTTTTTCTGTATAAAAAACCTATAGCGTACGCCGTCCGGTGTCCGTCCGTCCGTGTACACATGGGATCCCTGTGTTATTCCTTTAAAATTTAATATCTCGAAAAGGATAAAACGTGCGAAAACCATTCTTTGAGAGAATTATATATAGAGCAAGAGGCACATAATGCCTTGCTGAGGTGACATGACGTTATTACCAATGCCGTCAAACTGCTTTTGGCGGAAAATGCCGACATCCGGCTCGCGCGTCTGCTCATCTGAGGACGGGTCTGGGGAATTTTATTAAAAAAAAAAAATTCTCTTCAGCAGATCAGAAACAACATTTAGTTCTGTTTACTATTTTACCATTTAATACCTGTACTGAGGTTGGAATTCTGAGCCTTTTTCGTATACGTTTTACAATCAAATGGAGATGCAGTCAAGTGGGATTAACTCGGAAGGAAAATGACGTGAAAGGGCGAATTGAAAAGTTTGAAAGGACATTTTAACGCTCATTTAATGGCGACTTTTCTTGGCCGTGTCAGGAAATGGATTCAAAAGCTTAGATCAATATTTCCAGATATCGGTATGGATACTTGCAAAGGACATGAGGTGAGGGAATCGTGGCTGTCGTGCCGACTTTTTGGGCATTAACTTTTCAGGACTTTGGTTCCTAGAAGAAGCAGTGCCGTTGATTTTATGCGTTATGGATTGCTTAAATGCTGATACCACGAAACCCATAACCTCGAGGTTAGTGTCGACTGTAGATTTGTATTTATTAGACGCCATGGATCCCCTCGCATTGCCTTTTTTGGCCTTCCTCCATTCTTCAACTGCATCTCCATGGCACACGTTGGCAGTTCGCCTCGACTGTAGATTTGTATTTATTAGACGCCATGGATCCCCCTCGCATTGCCTTTTTTGGCCTTCCTCCATTCTTCAACTGCATCTCCATGGCACACGTTGGGCAGTTCGCCTCAATGTGTATTTCCCAAAACGTTCGTGTTTTCTTCACCTTTGCGCAAAAGCAATGATGGCAGAAGCGCGGTGGGTGCATGCCAGGCTAATCTTTCTCGATGTTTATGCCGAATGTTTGCTTCAGAATCGTTTTCTGATCAACGCAATCATAGCTAGACTCGAACTTGAACTTGTGACGTGATAAACGAAGTCGATGATGAACATAGGAATTCCTCAATGTTCGCATCTGGCGTGCCTCCATCGGTAGCTTCATATATTCCGTAAAAATAATTTCCTTCTGTTTTGATTTCTGTAAAATTTTCTCTCAAAAAGTCTTCTTCTGTTGTCAATGATTTCAGTCAAATCCACGGAAGATGTCATTCCCAGGGGGGGGGGGGGGGGACTCCCTCATATAAGGTGTACGGGTATGCGCCGCCCGTTAGGGTATGTTTTTTGAGCTCCTGAGGTCTCCGACAGGGTATCGTTTTTGGCTTGTTTGGTCTCTGATAGGGTATGTATTTCAGTATGGCTACCCAAGTGCAAACATATCTCGATCAAAGTTGTGCCGCAATTAGTGGAAAGACAGTTTATTTTAAAACGTTTTCATGAGTAACAAAATACCGCTTTGATAACGACCAATTGGACCACCCTGGTGACTATTTTCAGGTCTGCGATGTCATTGTGTCTGAGTTTATGCTGACTGTTTCCCGCTAACGATTCGAGAATCCGAGTCTAGATCACGTGTCTAGATCACGCTGAAATTTAGTCCTTTGCTATTCCTCCTTGGAAAAACACTTATGTAGGGTGGGTGCAGGTAAAAAATAATATGGCGCATAATGCAAAGGAATTCTACTATACGAGTTTTCTTGAGCTTGTACGCTAAATTCTCTAACCTGAACACTTGTAGAAAGTTCATTATGGGCAGGGTGAGACGGATCCTTTAATTTACAAAAAGTTAAAAAATTTTCCTTGTTCTTTTTTGTTGTTAACCCCTTTTATTTCCTTCAAGGTTTTTTCTTCGTTATTTAATTTGCTCTTTATGGCGTTTGTTATATCTTCTTCTAAAATTGGTCTAAAATTTGCTGTCTTCATGTACGATTTTCGTTCATTCCAGGATAGATAATTGTATTAGACTTGTAAAGAAAACGTCATGATATGGTAAACAGAGGTATGGTAAGTACCAGCTATGATTGTGCAATGGTAGAGAAGACACACACAAAACAAAACTAGATATCGAGAACACAGCATTTTATAAGGCAATGACATATTGACTAGATGTATACAGTAACTCGTCAGGTAATCTGATAGTCAAACGAAGAACACAAATAAAAAGAAGAGGGCATCTGTCCCGTTTGTTCGTTGTAAATTACATCAGTGTTACAGACTTCACATGAGAACATAGAGCGAATTTCACGTGACTGTAGTGAAACCAAAGTGATTTCACCTATTCTGAACAAACCCTATGAGAAAAAGTAGAGACAAAGTAATTGGGAATTGCTCTTAACAGTCATCTGAAATCCGCTCTAACGTAATGAAAATGTCAAACTCATGCACACTTCTTCTTCGCTTTCTGGTAGTCTCGGCGAAGATGCTTGACCTTCGTGTAGGTCCTTTCCTCCGTTTCTGCCTTCAGGATGGCCGCTTTTACGCTAGCCGCATCACCAATGTTTCAAATGTTTCACACTGCATGGTTTATTGCCACGTTGCATACAGGTAGAAGTGTTATTCGAAAGCTGTGAATAGATTACAATTCGTTAGGGGAGTGAAGAAATAGAACAGAATAAAACAAAAGTTACAGCTTACCCATTGGTGTCTGTGGAACGAATCCGCGAAAAGCGAAGATGATAGTTTGTCTCTCTAATTAGCGTCTATTACGTCATATAATACGCGTTTATTAAAAACGTCTGAAATTGCTTTCGTAGGACGAAACACTCCCCCCTCATCTAGAAAGTTATGCAAGTTTTAACAGTTAATTAAATTTCAAACAGGCTAGTACAAAGTTTCGTCTATTTAGGATATTTCAAACTTACCAAAGGAGGAGTTTTTAGAATATTTGATATAACTTGAAAATTCGACCGTGAATTGTTCTATTACCAGCTAAAAACGCATCCATAAGTAATAAGGGTTTACTCAGAGAAATACCCCAGGTCAGCTTTCCCATGCGATTTAAGTTGCAAACGTTGTTGTAATTTTACCTTTAAAAATGTCTAGTGCCGCTTCTGTATAGTGTGTCGAGCGCAGATATCAGAAAAATAGGGGAGCTCTTCAAGATTGTACGGCTTATGTTCATTCTTACTTATCTAAAAGAGAGAATACAATCAAGTACCTACAGAAAGCGATATTTCACAAACGAATGAGAGCAATATCGTCTCCATAATGTGTTATTGTTATAATATTCAATTGGAGCTCGAAATAACTAAATTGCTGGAATTGCTTTGCAAGTTTCTTTCGTGAGAGGTAGAGCACAACCAACTGAGATGACAAGTTTGGGCTCGTCTTTCAAATACTGTATTGAGAAACATTATCCAAAAGAAGTCAGTGTTTCGTCGCTCCAACACAAACGCCAAGAAAACCCATATGTCATGAGCTCCGTGTGCTCGCCTTATAGCACACTTGGTGCTAAATTCTTCACTCATTATAGAATATAAATATAAATATTAATGAAGACCTCAAAAAGTATCAAATCATGCTTATTTATTGCAGAAAATCGCCAATTTCCTTGCATTTTACGTCAAAAAAGGGTTTTCCTTGAGCAACGGTTACTATGGAACCATGATCACCGTTTTGACACAAGATTTGACTGGAGGTGCTGTGTATAAATATTTTTACCAAGTTTGAGCACTGTTGCAGTGAAATGTTATGTTACTTTAAAGTTTATTGAAACCATTATGCGAAAAATGGTGAGCATTGGAGTGACCATTATGCCCCTCACACTTTGGCCCCTAGCACTATGATGTCCCAACGTTCCATTAGTACATCGTGGCCAAAAATGTTCCTTGTAAATGTGGCTATCAAGCAAGCATAGTTGTAAGAGTATGTGGTAGATGTGCTACATTTCTCGTTTTCTAGGCATGTTCTCAGAATCAACTCGTAGACTACTTCGCTAAGTCGCTCTCCTTCCCTCCTGTACCGGTTCCAAGTGACCGCACCTGCTGACCACCTTCGCGCTTGTTTGCAAGCTGGAACGCTTCCAACTCCACAGCAATCTCCAGGGCTTGTGTGAGGGTAGTTGGTCTGGTCTACTTCTGGCAGCCCTTGGATGAAGTAGTCTCGTGCTAAAACTTCTCTTAAGTCCGCGGGGGCCTAGGGGTAGGCATGTCTGGTCAGGCGTCTGATTGCCTAGGCCAGTTCCGGTATGGGTTGTTGTGAGTTGCTTGGTCTTATGTCTGTTGTTATATGTGTCGAACTTCTCCATGTCGGTCCCATAGCTGTCTCCAGCTCCTCCGGGGTAAGGTCAATAAGATGTACGAGCTGTACTTCAGTATACTCTGCCATATTGCTGTGGGAACTTGTATTCCGACGCTGCAACCAATTGTAATGGACCGAGAAGTACAGCAAGACTCGAGTAGTAGATTTAGACGTGTTTACACGTGAAGTGTTTTTTGCACTCTCCAAGCAACTGATTTGACTTAAATTCTTGCCCTATTTATCCTAACTGTAAAGCTGAACTTAGTTACAAACGTAAGGGGAAGACCTTAGGTATTTTCAGTAAATTACAACGGTATTTTTCAAGATACTAGCGTATGATCTACGTCAAAAGAGAGCGAACGGAAAAATTCGTGAATTATAATGAAACAGAAACATATAGGCCTGCACGTAATAAGTGTTGACAACTTGAAGTGTGTAAATCAGAACTAATACAATTGAGAGCTACGTCACGCGCTAGAAACATGGTTTAACACAAAAGATAAACAAATCCCTGTGGATTCATCCGCTACATATCATTAATCTTGAATTATCTTGTCTGGACTAGCCATAGATTATTAGAACTTAAGGACATGGCTTTGTGGGCCTTAAATAGGCCAATGTTATGTGGAAAAGCCATAAAATCGAGCAGAGGATCTGATTGCTTTGGAGGCAAATTTTCAATGAGCTAAGTGGCCAAGCTTGTGCTATGGCCAGTCTTCTATTGAGATAAAGTGATCCCATACAGAAAGAAGTATACTTAAAGTATACCTTGACGTTTTTAGGAAATAACAAGGTATACTCTGTTGATACTTCTTTTATTTGTACAGTAGAAAGTATACTTAAAGTATACTTTGACTTTTCCAGGGCAGATAAATGAGGTATTCTTCATTTATACTTCCTTTAATGAAGTATAAAAGAAGTATACTTTAAATGTACCTCTACCCTCAGAAGTATAATAAAAGTATACTTAAAAAGTGTACTTCATTTCCATGTGGGTTCATGGTAAAGGCAAAAAATGATCATAGTAATGGATGCCATAGTGACTTTATTACAGCACACAAGTAAACTTGTGCAGATATTTTTAAAATGATAAAGAAATAATATCTTCAACCAGTGACAGAAGACTAGCTTCCTTCGTTTTATGATTATTTGCTGAACTGGAGGAAAGAAACTGCAGAAAACAATGGCAAATTTGTATCGTCAAAACTATGGTTTGATCTACAGTCAATGTTGATAGGATTTCTGTCAATGGTGGTTTTTAAATTACATCAGTTCCCAACTTCAGTCATTAAGCCTGATATTGTGTGGATAATCCTTTTTGTCAAGTGAGGGCCTGCAATGGTCAAAATAACAACCGAACGTACTGTCAACAAGAGGCCACTCAAAATTCAATTCGATATGGCCAAACTACAATAAGTTAGAAAAGCAATGCTGCCCAGCTCAAGGACAATAAACGAAAGCTATCTTCCTCTTTATTGCCTAATAGTCATGGTGGCAAGAATAATAAATAGGTTATACGTCTCAAATCTTTCTTTGAAATCAAGAGAAATGTGTAATGTGAATCCAGAAAACATGCATCCCCCTGTTCACAGAATGCATCCGAAAAATTAAATTGACCCTCCTAAACCCCTCTGTAATTTCAAATTCGTCCCATATGGGGGACGTAACTAGGTTAAGGATTATCTGTCAGCAACTCAGCTCTCGTCTTTATACTGTGAGCCCTCCGGTATATTTTTAAGGTATTGTGAATTTCCCATGTTGAGGTACCTGGTTAAAGTTTCTTTGAAAAGCTCCTCGGTAATATTCTATACAGAATCAAAAACAACAATTGAATTGAATGATGGATGCACTGATCTTAGAATACAAATCTAGAATAAACTCTTCTGTGACATAAAAATCAGTTTTGGAGGGCATGAGGGGAAGGGAGGGAGGGAGTGGGGGTGGTATGGATTTATTTCTGGGATCAATTCCAGGATCTGCTATTTAAAAGTAAAAATTCATCAAAAGGAGAGCATCCCTTCTCAACACTTTACATGCATTAAGTCTGGGGATTTTCAAAACTTGTGTGACAGGCCAATGTTAATTTACAAATGAAATAAATTACTTAGATGATCTCTTGTCAGAGTCTCCTCCCTAAAGCAAATGAACCACCTATCTTACAGGCATTTATTAGATTCCATCTTCTCCTTGGCGTTATGAACAAGGCTTCCTTTTTCCTTGTGAAGCTTGAAACCGTTCAATAGCTTGAGCATTGTCGGAAATGTGAATTCAACCCAAGGGTTAATTGGCTTGAACCCTGTACCTGCAACATGTTGGGTTTTCCACTGGCTCATTCAAACAGGTCATCATTTGAAATTGATCATCTGTAGTTGCGAGGCTGACTTAACCCTTGAAATTGCAACATATGTCAATCCTGATACAAATTCCATTGCACAATGTACTGCCACAGAAACAAACTCAAGCCCTTGCACCTTGTGGCAGGTCACGCCATAGAACACAATCAAAGAGTACTGGGATACTTGACCAATTTTATGTCCCATTCTGTTGTGATTGATCCAGACCTCCTTTCTAATGCTGACTGTCCCCTCCTTCTGGAAATGTACCTTAATCTTGTTGTTTTCCATGGCCACGAATTTACTAATACTTCAATTCTTTAGGGTTTAAGACTTCTTCGAGACAAGCCTTGCACCCTTGTTTGAGTGTAAGAACATCTTGCACGGGCCATTTAAAATGTTCTGTATTTCCACCCAACGTGGCGTACAAGGTGATTTTTATCCCCAGGGAGACTCTGTATCCTGTGCCTGTTGTGTAGTAGGACTGGTATTCTTCGAAAAAAAAAATGTGTATGGACGCCTCCGAGAGTTCTCGAGAAAGACTTTGTAGGAAAAGCGCAGATTTCTCAAAATTTCATAGTTGCCCTCGAAGCTTTGCTTCTCATCCTTGGACATTATCCGCCGATATTGCAGCCGCCAGAAGGGGTTTATTTAGTAATTATGTTCGCGGTAATGAAGTGAATATATGTATATGTTCAGGCAAGGCTGTGGCCGCGTTGCACTAAGTTGCACTTGATCTTTAAAGTTTATAACGTCAGAAAATTGAATGCGAGTGGAGATTTTAGATTTCAGTGACACACGGTTACCATTACCGTTTGTCACGCATTATTTCCATCGAATAAAATAGCCTCTATCTGTCTTCTATGAGGGTCCTTTATGGTGTGGAATAGCTAATAATAAATTTCAATGTCATATCACACTATTTATAATAGTTTGATGATAAAGGACCCACGTTTAGAATAGCAAAGCCATTTTGAAAATGGTCTTCTTGAACGGCGCTACCGCGTGGAAAGAAACACAGAAAATGTTGGGTATTGTAGCGACTGAACTGCGAAGAACCTTTGTGCAAACCCGAGTACTCTGTTGCACGGGTAATAAACTTTTCTCGCTTTAAAAAGGAATGAACGGACGAAATGAGCGAGTTTTTCAGAAATCGTGGTTACCCTGACAATGTCGTCGCTAACGCCCTTAGCCGCGCCCGTTCGAACCCACTCTAGAGGATAGGATTCCCTTCCCCTTACCTTTCATCCTACTAACTTAGCAATCAAGCATTTTGTATCCAGGAACAAGAATGACCTTAACAAACCAGTGGCCCGACTCTTCCATCTTCCCGGTCACACTAAGGATCATATGACTGTTTGCGGTGTTTCTCTTCACAACGGGTCTAATCATTCTCGCTTCCAGAAAGAGAATAGACTTATTCTTTCACTCGGTTGCCGATCACCCCAAGGCATTAATGAATTTTTCTCTTATATCTAGTTTTCTACATCTCATCATATTTCCTCTTTCTTTACTTTTATCACTAGTTTGCGATTTCAATGGCCCATGGCATCCTTTGTTATTCTTAACCAATTATCACCTTTAGTCATTCCGAATGTTTCTCTGTTGCCTGGCAACGGCTCTACATTACTATATAAACAGCCTCACTCCCTCTGTTTTCTCTCTTTGCTCCGACGAAGGGCTAGCGCTCGAAACGTCAGCAAAACACCATTTTTCCACGGCGTTTAACATAAATCTCAACCTTTGGTTGTTGTTGTGTAAGTGTTTCAAAGATGGCGGGAAATTGCCAATATGAAATGATTCGTAAAAAATCAGGATTTAACCGAATCGAAAAATTTTTTCACAGAAGCTCACTACTTGATTAGAGGATTTTGCTCAAAAAGTCTCTCAAAAGGCATTAGTAGCACTTTAATTTCTAAAGAAAAATAAGCTACAAAATGAAGACAAACTGTTGTGTACCCGATTTTAACGCGAATACCAAAAGCAATTTTCATTTGAAGTTTTTTAAACTCCCCCAAAACGGCGCGAAGAAACGAAAATGGGCAAGTCTTATAAAACACAGTTGTGGACTACATTTCGAAGTTGGAGGAAAGACTTACGGCGAGAGCAATCCAAGAATATTTCCGCGTCACCCGGAATGGGAGCAGGTAGTGGAGGCATTCGACAACCAGACCACGGCATGGTTCAACAATAAAACGGGAGTTGATCACTCGTACGCTAGAAAACCTCCGCCCATACGATTACCATCGTACTTCAAAAGAGCAGTGAAAAGTGTTTTCACTAAAATTCTGAAGCTGATGAGGAGTCTCAAGGAGCTGTATGATACCACAATTGAACTGCAGGATATGGAAAGGTTTCTCCTAAGGAGATCTGAAAGCTCAGATGAGGATTTTCGTTTCTGGACAGGTTTCTATACCTATGATGCCTTTAATGCATTCTGGAGACTATATATTAAGCCCAGTTGTGAAAGGATACAGTACTGGGGCAATTAGGGTATGGATGAAAATGACCAGGACCAAAAAGGGAGCTACAACCAATTGATTAACTTTTCCTTACCCTGATAAAGCTGAATCAGGGAAATGCAAATAAGGACTTAGGAGAGCGCTTTAACATTCAGGAGTCTCATGTATCACGTATCTTTGTAACATGGATAAAAGCACTACGTATTATTTTATCAAGGATCAACTTGTGGATCTCAAAGGCTAAGACACTGGCTTTGTGCTTCAAAAATCTATATCAAGATGTTGTAGATTGAACAGAAATAAAATCAGAGCGCCCTTCAGACTTTGAAGTGCAGAGTGCAACATACAGCTCTTATAAAGGGTGCAATACCTACAAAGCTCTGGTTGCAATCTCACCAAATGGTGTTTCTGTAAGCGAGTTGTTTGAAGGCAGTATCAGTGACAATGATATAACCAACAAGTCAAACTAGCGAGATTTGCTGGGGATGCAGTCATGACTGGGGAATGCGTCATGGCAGATAGGGGCTGGACTTGGTTGGCCAGGAAAGGAGCACGCCTTATCCCACCCTATTTCATGCATGGAAAGGAGCAGTCATCAATCCCAGAACTAGCTGAAAGTGTTGCAATAGCAAGAGTGCGAGTCCACGTTGAGAGGTTTATGGGAAGGATAAAACAGTGGCATTTCTTAAAGAAAGAAGTGCCTTTGAGTGAATGGAGTATTATTTCTGACATTTTTCAAGTGTGTAGCCGTCTGCTGCTCTTCTGGCCACCTGTGATAGAGGACTAACTCAATTTATAGCACATTGTTTTCTCCATACAACCAAATGCATCACCTTGGGGTGCATCTATTTTTTGCAACTTTTTTTCTTAATTCACAGCTCAACTCAAGTCAACTCATGTATGCTCTCTACCTTTTTTTAAATATGTCCACAAGAGCACACATATTTTTCAGCTTGGGCTACTCCAACCCAAGGACTAGTCATTTTATTCATGTTAGTCATTTTCTAATTGATGCATTTTTATATACATGCTAACAGTTGGAAATTTCAGAAAATATGTGCACCCCTCCACAAGCTACTGTATGAATAGTCATACCATTTCTGACCTCCCTATCTCCATACAACCAAATGCATAATCTTGGGGTGCATCTATTTTCTGCAACTGTTTTTTTTCCCTTAATTCACAGCTCAACTCAAGTGAACTCATGTATGCTCTGTTACTCAAATTAGAGTGTAATTCAAGAAGGAATCTAACCTAACAGGCAAGACAGGTACTTCTGGTAGAGAAGGCCTCATTTAGTCTTGTTTTTAAGAGCCTGCATCATTAAAGGAACGGTGGGTTATTTTCTAAAAATATCTCCCTTGAATTGGAAATTTCGGCACCCCAACACAAGCCGGACTTCTTAAATATCGAAGAATATTATCAAAGTTATGTCAGGGCTTTATGGCTACCATACAACAATCCGTTGGGATTCTAGGTTCCTTAAAATACCAACAAATGAAACGTATTTATTCAAGCTCAGTTTCCTGCCTTTATATTTTCATATTATTCTTATTATATGGGACACTTTATTGTTGCAATAATGCTATTAAAACTTTAATCCAATCACACTATCGTTGACATACAGGTATCAATACAGCAATAAGACGACTATCAAATTTGTATAGTATATATAATATGAATGTGGTTTGTTACACCGCAAAATGTAATAGCTGGCTCAATATGTAATAGTAACACAAAATAAGCTTTCACCACATAAATAATGTAATACTAAAGCAAAACGTAATCATCCACTATTTTTTTCCCACTATTTCATTTCATTCCGAGAAGATTTCACAAGACAGTCGTGAATAATTCGCAATTCGCAATGAATTGCGAAGTGACTATGTAATCACTCTGCGATTGGATTCACTGCTGTCATATGAATTCCGCTGTGGAGTTATAGGATTAAAACTATCTCATAGTCACCCCAAAGTTTGCAGCCACTTCAATGTTTGCCCGCCCATATCAGCAGCTTGAAGCAATTCGTGACTGATAAAACTAGCTTAAAAACATCGAAAAGCTTCAGGCCCGTAGCAAGGGGCCTCAAGCAGAAGCCAGCGCACCCCCGGAACCCCCTCAATGTACTGTAGCGCTGTCCAGAAAAGCTTTCCAGTCTTACCACTTATGCTATCATAGTGTGATTCACAGGGAATTTCCGCAGAAACCCAGAAATGATACCAAAAGCACAAAAGGATAGCGATCATAGTTTCAAAGTTAGAAAACGATCTATACTCTCCATAGGCGCGTCCATTTAGAAGTCTTACACCACAAACAACTTTGTTGCTTATGTGGCAAAATAGAGAAACATGCTATGCTACCGCGTGTAATACTGCGGCAAGCGCATGTAAGATTACTGACTAGTTAGTAAGTTTAACTTAGAAACATAATGCTGCGTTGCGTGTTCATTTCCTCTCATTCTCTCAGTGCCCAATCGAGTCGATCCTTTTGAAACATGATCCTCCCTGGAACAAAAAAAGTCAAAGTGGAAGCATACCTTCATTTACAAAATAATTGGACTTGTTTCCTTAATCATACAAAACAAAATAAAAATCAAATTCCCTTAATTACCCTTACCATTGGCCTGTCACTAACGCTTTCCTAGAAATAATAAAAATAGAAATGATAGATTAATATGTGTTGAAAAATATTTTTCATCTGTGAATCCCACCATATGAGGATGTCCTCTTGAAAATACTGGACATGTTTTCAATCATGCTTCCCTAGAAACATTAAGAAATATAAATGATATAATGTGTCAAAACTCTTTTCCATGTTCTTCCATGATAATGAAATATCAAATTAGAACAGTATGTACCCTGAATTCTTGGTTCTGTTCTTCAATTAGCATACTCCTTTCCTGCTCCCTCAATCTGAATTAAAAAAATGAGTTTTGTATTAAAGCTCATGTGCAGGCAACTATGTGACTGTGTATTGTATTTGCACATACTACTTTTCCTTGTAGCTTTTGGAAGTCACATCCAGGAGAATGCACTTTAATTCCCCTGCCCTATCTAGTAGCTAAAACCTCTAAGGCCTAGTACATATGCCGCTCTTATCATGAGCCGATCCCATTGCAAAATCTCGATAAAACAACATTGTTCGTCCATCTCTGGTCTGCCTGTCACCCAGACTATTCTAAATCATACCGGTAATGTAGAATCCATTTAAATGCCCAGATCTTCGCGTATTTCACGGCAACAGGTTGGATCGGCTCATGATAAGAGCGACATATGTACTAGGCCTTAGAGTAAAGGACACTAACTGAACTGAAAGTAAAAATGCACTTTTACCTGTCATTTTGCATTGTTTTCAACAGTGCCTCGGCTGTAGCAATAGCCTCTCGCATGCCTAGTTCTCTTGATGTACCTTTTTGACAAATATTAAAAAATGGATTAATCAATCAAAAGCTTATTGCAGTAATGCACATTGTGTGGTTCCAGAAAATATCCATCCCCTCCCTCCACGGAAGGCTGTTCAGAAATGACCCCCCACCCCCCTGGAATTTCCATTTTGGGTAGGTAGAAATACATTTCTGTATACTTGGGCTTTAGGCACAAGAAAGCAGTTTCTTTAGGTGCAAATATCTAGTTTTCTCGAACGTGTATATACGTCCCTTCCACGAATTTTGCGCGGAGGATAGACAACAAAAATGCTTCTATTCGCTTCAGAGAAAAAAGAGATGTTTAAATGCCAAAACAAAGAAGTTCATTTTACTATATTAATTGTGATTAATTTATTGTAGAAAGCGTGAACAACGTCTTTCCACTGAAAAACAAACATCCACGCAAAACTGAGCGCGTTTCCGACTCGGTACGAAAAATGCGGTTTGCAAACCATCTGGATGGATAATTTCTAGACCAAACATTACATTTACAGCTACTAACCATCAGGAGAGGGTGAAAGTTCTGATATTAGTCACAGGCTACCCCAGGTACCAGGATGCTGATGGTGTTATCCCTTGCTCTCATCCTATTAACTTTGCTCACTAAAAAAAGAAAATGTTTTATTTGTTTGAAAAAAAAGTACATTATAGAGAGGCTGGACAAGTTTTATGACTTGAAAAAATGTGTGATTAGTGCTTTTCTTTTCAACCTACCATCCTTTCTTTTTGATCCTTGGACATAAGATAATGGGGTTAACGCAGCCTCATATTACACTTATAGTTATAGTTATGTTTGACCTATTTCAATAGCTGCAACCAAATACATAAGTCGTTGTTGAGCGGGAAATAATACTTGACACAATCTGGGACAACATTGAAGGGAGAATGTGTTCTCTCAACAACAGTCGTCCAACATTTTGCATTTGATTGTGCCATATATCGGTGTCAATCCAATTAACGTAATAAATGTAGCGCAATAGAAATAGAAATAGAAAGGAATAGGTAGGGGGTATGTTCTCGGAATTTGTTTGCATTTTGTTCTATTATTCCCGATATGACAGTTTGGTTTAGGCAATGGGAACGAGCTACAGCAGTAAACTGTGGTTTGAAGGGAGGGCAGGGAGAGCGTGTTCTCTCCAACAAAGTGTTCCAACATTTTGCATTTGATTGTGGATTAACACTTTTTACCACTCTTTTGCCAATAATATGTTCCAAATAGTCATTCCATAAATTGTATCACCCTAATTAAAAACATGGTCTTTAACCTACCTTACAGATTCGTCTAGCCCTTGACCTTAGTTGTAAACACCATTACCGGGTTAATCCCATGTTGGGCCTGTAACTGGACCTGTAATAACATGAACTGATCTGAACCTGCTTCTTGTTAAACGCACACAAAGTTAAGATGTAAGTACAATAATTTGTGCATCTGATCCAATTTGGCAGAGATAAAGCTACTATATGATCATCAATTTTTTTTAACCAATCAATTATAAAAGAGATAGGAGAGTTTGTCCAGAAAGCAAGAGCAGTCCTCAAATTCTGGTGAGTTGGAGTTTGAGTTACAATGCTCTGACTCCCTGACCATTATTTGTAAGCAGTCAAACTTCGATTGTCCCCAGGTGTTCTTGGATAATCGTCTAGCTTTGTCTTGTATGTCTGTACGTATAAGGTATTTGAAACTAAGGCTGTAGTGGCATGCTTGTCAAATGTATTTAGCTATTTTAAAATATATATCCAAACAAAATAAAAACTCACATGTATGCAGCCATTACATGTCTCCCTTAATTACACTTATTATCTCACCTCATTGAAAGGCAATGGATAGAGGGGTGGTATTCCAGCAAGGGACCCACCATTGCTAGATCGGATGACATCTTCATAAAAAAGGGCCTCTTCGAAATGATTTCCTAACACAAGAAAAAAATACTGCAGTTATCTAAAGGGGCTGTGCTGTATTGTTTTAACGAAATTCTATATTAATCAACAACAGTCGTCCAACATTTTGCATTTGATTGTGCCATATATCGGTGTCAATCCAATTAACGTAATAATGTAGCGCAATAGAAATAGAAATAGAAAGGAATAGGTAGGGGGTATGTTCTCGGAATTTGTTTGCATTTTGTTCTATTATTCCCGATATGACAGTTTGGTTTAGGCAATGGGAACGAGCTACAGCAGTAAACTGTGGTTTGAAGGGAGGGCAGGGAGAGCGTGTTCTCTCCAACAAAGTGTTCCATCATTTTGCATTTGATTGTGGATTAACACTTTTTACCACTCTTTTGCCAATAATATGTTCCAAATAGTCATTCCATAAATTGTATCACCCTAATTAAAAACATGGTAGTGGCATGCTTGTCAAATGTATTTAGCTATTTTAAAATATATATCCAAACAAAATAAAAACTCACATTTATGCAGCCATTACATGTCTCCCTTAATTACACTTATTATCTCACCTCATTGAAAGGCAATGGATAGAGGGGTGGTATTCCAGCAAGGGACCCACCATTGCTAGATCGGATGACATCTTCATAATATATAGATTTAGGCACTGCCTAAAAGCGGAGCTCCCAATTATATTTAGGGCCTGTTAACATGAAGATGTGGGACGATCGGTAGCTGGGGTACCCCAGCTTGGTGAGGTTGAAACACATGAATTAACAGTCGTCGGTAAAATCAACTTGCTATGAACGCAAAATTTATTGCCTTGATAATAGTATCCTTTAAATTGATTCAAGTAGTCCCTGATGATTAAAAACGTACAATTTAAAAATTGCTGTATTGCGCTTTTCCAGAACACCCTATTGAGGAACTCAATGTTACAAATTGCTCTAAAAAGAAGAATGGCCTTGTGGAAGTTCCAGTGTTCAAAAACAGTATTACCCCTGCAGAAATTCCAGGGTCAAACACAACAACTTCTGTGGAAATTCCAAGTTCCTTGGTAAGGGGTAATGCCAGTTGTAAATGAATGCTCTGTGGAAATTCCGAGGTGACATGAATGGCCCTGTATAACTTTTAGGATAAAAAACACTACCCCTGTGGAAATTCCAGGGGCAAACACAATGATAGGCATCGGATATAAAATGGAACAGCCCATTCAAATCAAATTAAGAAACAGTGTTAAGGACCACCTCATCCCAGCATCCCTGGGTTAATAGTTTACATGGAGAAAACCAACCCCACCTAGGCGGGCAACCTGCCCTGGCAAGACAGGTTGCCCGCCTGCATTGGTTTACCACACCTCTCATGTGAACACAAGCAAAGCAAATATAAGAGAGATTATATGAAAAGGTGAGTTACTTCGCCGAACCGTGGTCCCCCACCTCTATGTGGAAACCGGAAGGGCCTTAATAAAAGATGGTACATGTAATAGTATCAAAAAACATTTATTCTCATTTTTTGTTACTGGTAACCTAATGCTGTTCTGTTTCTCAGTTTCACACACCTGCCAAAAATGCATTACCAGATACCAAATATGATTTGGCTGTAAGTTATACATAAACTGCCCTTTCGTGTCCGTTCATATGGAAAAAAAAGCGCTGCAGTGAAGATTTCTCCCATTTTCTTCCATTTATTCTTTATCAGGGGGAGGGGGCTTGATCAGAAACACTCGAAATGTTAAAACAATTTTCCACACAGAGTTTAAAAACAATTTTGCCCCCCCCCCCCATTGCCGAATAACAAAAATAAAGATACCCCCTCCTTACCACACACTAAAAAGGCGTAAATGATGTGAAATAAAAATGGATAAGAGAATAACAGTAACAGGAAAGGAGGGTTGCTATTAGAGAGGTGCTAAGTCATATTATTTGGTTGTGTATGATATTAGCAAATTGCTATGCATCACAGAGTGTAAATCTATAATAATCAACTTCTGACCTACATCTAATTTGCTAACATTAAATTCAAGTCCCCCCCCCACCCCCTTTTTAATTGCACAAAAAATTCAGGGGCCCCTTTGTGGTGCAGTAACAAAATTTTATTGGTATGTATTTAAGAGTTATTATTTTTTTGGATAGTTTACAACATGAGCAGCCATGTTGTATCAGATTTACAACATGAGTCGCAGGCAGGTAATGTAGATCTGATACAACACAGATGCTGATGTTGTGAACTACTTAAAAATGCTGAGATGCCATTCATTGCTTGTAAATTTGGCAGAGCTTTAAGATATCTTTCATGGTAGTTGCTATGCAAATAAGTTACAACCACTAGTGGCTGTTCAACAGGCTACGATCCTGTGATTATTATTTCTTTTGTGTTGTTCTTATTAATTATTCATGATTTTTTTTTAAAAATTGAGAAAGTTTGCTTGTGACAGCCTGTAACTTGGTTCCATTATTGGGATTTAGAAATTAAAAATAAGGTTAATGTGCACCAGATTACTGCCAAATACTTTTTCCAATTTCACCCTCCTGAAACACTAGGTGGGAATCTTATTAAGTACAGTTCAAAACACACAATAAAGATTTTAAAAATTAATCAAGACCTGTTATTATTACTATATCTGTTAAAAAATGTTAAAGGTAAATGTAAACCTATTCCAACAGTCTATATCACTCTTCTTTCCACCCAAAGGCAGTTGCTATGCTCTCTGGCCTGCAGTGTTTACAGTCGGCGGATTTCCAACAGGGGCTCTAATCGTGTATAATTAACAATTATTCCTCAAGCCCGAATGGACTCAGGGGCCATGAGGGCGAGAGGAATAATTGTTTTAGTCAAATCACACTAGTAGGTCAATGTGTATTGCCAAAAAATTGTTTTTGTTCTGGTCATTTGCATTTTCTGCCTTTCAAATCAAACACTTTTCGCTACTAGTAGGCTATAACTTAAAGCCTACTAGTAGCTCAACCAATCAGAATGCAGCATTGATAATAGACCACTAGTGTGATTTGACTAATGTTAGTTAGATGCTAGTTTGAACAGCATATCCAATCCAAGCAATAGTGAAGCTGCAGTTACTTTAATCTCTATATCCAAAGCATTGACAATTATGTTAAAGACAATGGAAACCAATAATATATCACTGAGAGAGAAAAGAAAATGTTTCATTCCTGCCTAACCCCATAATGGGTACATTTTAGACACAAGTATGCCACATGGCATAATTAGATATTGTAATGGCAATGCAAATTTGTACCATATTATTATTTTTGGTGTTTTCGATTTACCAAAAGATGTGCTGTGTCCTTCAATCTGATTGGTTCCGCTACTCGCTATCTATCACTTAATAGATAGTGAGTAGCGAAAACGCCAGTGTAAAAACTTTCTAAAATCATTGAAAAACGTACGTTTTAATGACGAAGTTAGTATGCTAGGTGGTTTCTACTAGAACAATTAGACTACTCGTTCTTGTTTTCTATGAGTCAAATAGTCAACTCGGTGCTATGCGCCTCATTAACTATCTATTGACTCACAGAAAACTCGAACTCGTAGTCTAATTGTTACATATTACTGTACTAGGTAACTTAAGTTAAGTCCAATGAAGCTACTTTCACTAGAATGCCATGTTTTGACATGCAGGCTGCATACCATACAATAGCAAGTCTGAAATGCAGTAAGTCCCACTTACATTGCCTGTTTCCTACTGGAGTGGCCTTTTCAGCTATATAGAGCTTCTGAGGCTTTCGTTCATAAAGCCTCACTATGGTGTTACCGTCCAGTGGGCCATTGGCAACCTTCCTCATCATGTGGCCGTTAGATCCTCTCCGATACCATCGAATCCTAAAAAAGTAGAATGATAATTAACTAAGCAATAAAACGACATTCACCTTGGACATATTCAATGTATACGTTTCCCTGCGAGCAGAGGCCACTTCTGTCTTGTTCTGTGCTTCGGAGCCATTAAAACACACACACACACAAATGAATGATCAGAGAATTGTTGATGATGGATAACGTCCATCGCAGTTGAGTCAATTCTCATAATCATCTTGCAACTCTCAACACCACAATATAAGTCAAATCCGCATGTTTTCTTTTTCTAAGCCAGATCCGCCATGTTTTAATCACATAATGCTTCATCCTCATCGATTATGGCGACAGTCGGTGACACGGCGACATATGCAACCAAAAGAAGCCTGGGGACAAGTAAGTTTCAGTCGTCATTTGACATAAAGGGATTCAGAATGATTTTACATAAAAACATTTGTTATATATTCGCCGAATATAAAAAATAATAATGGGTTACGCATTATTAAACCTACGGTTTCTTACAGATGTTTTGAGTATTTTGCGAACTCTCTCAAACCATTTGTTTTAGAAAGGATAGTAAAAGAGCCGTGTGTTGGAGCATTTCACTAGGATGGCGAATAAGGAATAACTGAATTCTATGTACTCCAAAGAGTTTTAAAGTTTGATTGACGGAAGCTAGAAAGGCAGAAAGCGATTTGACGGTTGGAAATCGATCTGGAGAGTTCGCAGAATACTCAAAACAGCTGTAACGTCACTCGCACGCCGATCCATTTTTCTCACCAAACTCCCGACTCAGTGAGTTTTGTACCATTCTTCATTGTTGTAAAGGTTGGTTTCGGAAGTTTTGCTATCACTATTCCAGTGGCCCGATTCGTTCCGTTTTTTTTTTCGTTTTTGGTTTTGAAACTTGTCCACTTGAATCAATGTAAATCCTGCGCGTGTCGAAATGCTGTCTTGCTTTTCTGGGGTTTATTACTAGAGAGTTGGTTGCGATTCGATGAAACAGCGCTTTGTGAATCGCCCAGTCATGGTCTAAAAGGTAGTGACTCATACCTCTCTGGCCGTACGGCACTTAGGTCTGGAATGGCTTCAATCATCCGTCTCCAGATGACGTTCGCATTCTCAAGTTTTGAGAAATTGATCCTTGATCCTTAACGTGTTTTGCAAGTTTTTGCGAAAATGACCTTGAGGCTCTCTCGCCAATGGCGCAGAAAGGAATATTACCGTCTTGGCCAATAACTTTCCAAACAAAAGAGGCAGGTCACTCTCGTCGCTCGAGCTATCCTCACTCGTAGAATGTTGACCCGACATTTCTGTTTGTTCAAACTAAAACCTCGGCACTCTCTGAAGATGTGTTAGCAGAGTACGCTTTTTTGACGCTCGGTGCGTGCATTCTAAATAAGGGACCGCAATCAAATGCCCATCCCAAGCCAAGGTACCGGACATAAAATTTCTCACACATTTGTGCGGTGAACAAAGCTATAGTTGCGCTAACAAAACACATGAAAAGCTTGTCAACGGGCGAATTTCCGGTCTGGCCTTCTCGCGCTCCAGCTCGCGTTATTTTTAAATACTTAAATATATTGATAATAAATATGGACATGTAAATCACGAGATGAAATATACGATGGAAATCTAAAATCACGATTAAAAAACTGTTCTACAATAATATTTAGTTATACTTCTGGCTACTTCTCCGTTGAATCTGCGAAAATTATGGGGAATTGAGCCCTGGGTTCTGGATTCGAGAAGTTGCAGCAAATCGGGCACACCTCTGCTAGCAGGGTAATTCTCAGGTTACCCTGGCCTGGTAACCAGAGACTCGAAAGTGCAGCCGGTTCTTTTTGTGTCGGTCACGCGCAGCGCTTTCCTCCTCACGTTGCGTCAACCTCGATCCCAGGGCCTTTCCCATCGCGAAGCCCTGGGATCGAGGTTGACGTTGCGTGTGACCGACACAAAGAACGGGCTGCGTGGGGGAACACTCTAGCTGGTCACTAATTTCGATATGCACTTTCGAGACTATTTGCCGGTGTCATTTTTGTGGCACCCGACAGTCAAAACAGAGAATAACGACATTGACTTTTTAATAGTCAACCGCTTCGAAATGTTGATAAGCATTATCAAGCCCCATACACAATGTGAAATAAGGACTTTATGTTGCAACGAAAACAGCACGGGAAAATAATTGATTCATCATCATTAACCAAAGCAATCTTATACAACATTTTGCATGCGTGATTTTGTCCTTATGTCTCACGTTTGCACAATTAATAATTGAATTAAATCTTCTTGTTATTTACATTGGTGTGTAACGTGTTATTAATCGGGGCGGGGCAAGCGTGTTGGAAAGAGGGAAACAACTACTGAAAATATATGATAACTTATTTTGCAGTCTCATACCCAAACGTTATTTTTTGCGATTTCTCCCATCAAAATTTCTCTATGAATGAGTACTAGACACGGCGCGCAATGAGTTATGGGACATGCGTTACCCATAACTGTGCGCCCTGTTAAAACTATCCTGCGCACTATCTCTGCACCTAGCCTCCTCCGCAGGCGTCTCGTTGTGTTTTGAAACACCTATTTCGAGCCTTCTTCGAGGTGCTTGGTTGGACTTCCTGTGGTGTGATGGTGAAAGGGCCGTGAGGGACTGAGGACGAGGGGAGGGAAAATGGGGGGAGAGAGACGCCTGCCAAAACCCGAGCAGCGTGGACGTGTCGGTTCACCCGAGGACTTGTCACGTCACCCCGGGTACCCTCGGGGACATTTGCTTTGCGACAAAAAAGCCCGCGGGGGAGATCGTTTATGTTGATTTCGCCTTGTAGTTGTAAAAAATGGCGTCCGGAGGAGGTGAGAAAAAGAAACCAGTGAAATACTTTAAATCAAAGATTCCTATTGCAAGTACTGAGTACAAAGGCTTACTGAGGCAAGTCAAGGCGAAGAAATTGGATATAGAAGACAAAGAAGCCGAGGTTTCGAAACTGAAGGCGGATTTCGAGAATTTGAAAATTCGTCCAGAGTCAGGCGTCGACAAAGAAGTTCGCTCCGCCGAATGCGGGAACATCCAAGGCTCATCCACGCTTCGGGAGTCGAAGAAGACCACGCTTCGGGACCATTCCTCTGGATATCTGCGGACTGTTATCAGAACTCCAGGAGGAACGAAACGGAAAGGTAGCCTTAGTGTTTTCCTAACGCTTGCGTAGCGAGACTAAACGACAGTTGATTTTGTGCATAACATCACACAAGCATGCGTTATAAAATGAAACAAGCACTGGAACTTAAGCTTAACACTCTGAAACAGGCAGAAGTTGTTTTTACTTAAGCCAAGCGATTTATTTGAAATTGATCAAGGTATGTTTGTTTGTTTGACAGTAAAGCCATCACATGTCCAGTTCAGATTTGAACTTGAAGAAGCTTTGTCGGAGATCGTGGAAGTCAGCGAATCCTCTCTTATTAAAACAGAAGAGTTGATCCAGATCTTGCACAAAAAATATCCAGCGTCAAGACATATTGACAGGAGGAAGATACTGACCACTGTCTCGGAGGTTTACAACAAGAAGGTTGAAAGGAGAGGCAAAAAGAAAGAGTAAGTTAAAAAATGAGTCTACTTCTCTTGCAAAAGAAACCCTCATAGTTGCTAGTAGAGGGGACTAAGTTTTAACTATGCTGTCATGTAATAAAATGCTTCAATTGATTTGTATATTCCTTTGAAATTCACAGGGGTTATTACTCAGGACTTGCCTTCACGGTCCAGTCGCATGTGGTTTTATCTGGGTTTTCAGGTAAGTTTAGTCCTTGTAAAAAATTACTTAATCTGTTACACAGCCCTCCAACAAGCAGTTAGTTGGAACCAGTCACCCCTAGACTGGAGATCAGTGACTTGTTCCTTTGTAGAGTGAACAACCACCTGGAGTATAGCCCTGCAGTCTTGCATTTATTTACTAATGTTTAACCAAGAAAGCCCCTTGAGCTAAATGTTGGTTTCAATGGAGGTCCTGTCAAGCTTCTCACTTAAAGGGGCTATATGTATGTCACTGCTGTTGTAACAAAATTCTATAAAACTAGACTAGTGGTCTGGAAAAACAACACACAATTTAAAAGCCCTCGCCTAGGACACATGTAGCCTGCAACATTGTAGTCAGACAAATGTTTCCTTTGTGTTCCCTGTTTTGTAGCCGGGACACAAAGAAATGTTTCTTCGCAAGACAAGAAACATTTCATGTGTCCTGGAGACACATGCGAGATGCTTCCTAGTTTAGCCACTCAGGGAAACATGCAGGATACAAATGTTGCACGCTTCATAGCCATAGCCTTAGAAGGAAAAAGGAACTGAAATATGAAAGCATTCTTAAGTAAGATTTTATACCTATCATTATCAGCTTTCCAAGTTTGAAAACAGTTCAGCCTGAAATCAAAAATACCATTTTGCAATCCAATTCCATCCATTCGATAATACACAAAAATACTCCAAATTCTCAAATTTAACAAACCTAGTCGATTATTTTGCTCATTTCTTATGAAGTTGACTGAATTTTAGCTACATAAAATAACCCTAAAATCGTGACACTGCCCCTTACTTAAAAATATTTCTAACTACAGTAGATGGTGGTTCTGCTGTTGTGGGATCCTCAACCAGCTCACCTCTTTCAAAGTCATCAAGGCCCTTTACAGAAATTGGTAAGAAACACAACTTATATTACATGTACCTTCATAAAATCATAGCATTTATGCTGCCAGTACTTGCTATCAACAAACAATATTTTAATTCAAATCCCACCAATATGTGGGAATATCTCTATCATCATCAAACTGATTAAAATGATTCGAGCTGGGTACTTTAATTTGACTCTTCCAGAAGTTGTTCAAGAAACCTCACCTGAAGTTGCCCAAGAAACCTCAACTACATGCAGGGGAAGACTTAATTTTTCTGGTATGTATAAATTGTGAGGGTGTCGGGCTCTTTATGTGTGATTTTTTGTATTTTGGGTTACACAATCAGCAAGGAGACCTGCAGGCATGGGCCTGTAATAGTGTACTGCATTGATGACCTTGGTAGATTTAATAAATTCTGCATGCAGTATAGCTGTGCCTGCAGCTTTTCAAAATTATGCAGTTGATACAGCGATCAGCCTCCTGAACGGTAACACTATTGTTTCACTAAAATAGACATTCTTCTGGATAGCATAATTTTAAAATGTCGAATTGAGAGTTAATGAACAATCACTTCTGCATGGCAATAGCTTCTGATCACAGACCTGTATAGGTACAAGAATTTAAAGCTGTACATTAAGGTCAAAAATGTTATTAGTTGCCCAATTGATTATCAATACATTTTATAGGTGTTTTAAACTTTGGAATAGAGGTCTCTTCTTAAGGATAACTTGAACAATCAGTCTTATGTGTTCATCTCCTTGTTTTAACAGTGCCATCAGAGACAATGGATGACATGGATGTTTTAATTGATGATGAGGAGCAAAAGATGTTGAAGGAAAAGGTTAAAGATCTTGAAAAAAAAAAACTGAACGAACTGCAAGACACTGCAAGCCAAGTCATTGATTCCCAAAGTGAAGTCATTGAAATGTTAAAGGCACTAGTGGGGGGCTCTGGGATGCTTGGGGGATCACTGACACTTACAGAAAGAAATGCAATCACCAGTGAGGTGATAAAAGCCAAAAGTATCTTCAATCTGGGTATCCGAACTGGGAATGTGACTGACATAGAAGAAATCATAAATCCACTACTATTTTGTAAGCTACTGGAGCGCTTAAAATCTGACTGTCCTACTATAACAAATACTCTAGAACAACTGGTTTTATCTCGCAATGCCTCAAGGAATGTACGGAAAACGCAGTGGGTGAAGATGAAGGCCACCGTTCATTTACTGTCCTCCATTTTGGATGTGAGGGACCAGAATGCCCACAATGACGTGCAGCTACTATTTGGGACGTTATGCGTAACATACGGAGCACGATCTTCAATGATTGAAGTTCTGCAACATATTGGATTATCTGAGTCATTCCCTGTTATGTAAGTAAACTTAGATGCACATTAGATAAAGGGAGGTACACAATTATAATATTATTTCCAAAGATATTACCGTAAGCTTTAATAAGCCTGCAGTCTAGAGCCTCGAGTTTTCAATATGCCTCCTCTCCAATAAGCCCCCCCCCCCATTTGACTGCACTGTGAAAACGGGGCAAAATATGGTTTTGAATGCTGATTTTACACTTTTTGATATTTATGCTTTACAGTGCCAACTTCTCCAATCTTCATCCAAACATTGCATACTAGCATTATTTAATAGTATAATGTTAAGTAAAACAAAGACTTTACTTAGTGACATCCAAGGAGTCTTGTATTTTGAATCAACTTTTTAATAAGCCCCCATTCTATGAGTCCAAGAATTAAGTAAATCCCATGGGGTCTTATTACAAGAGCATTATATTGGCATTTCAGAATGTTGGATCAATAAAAAGGACACATTTTTAAAGAACATTGTTTTGACCCTTAGTTGCAGTGTGTTGAAAAAACAACTTCTTCACTACAAGGAGATCATCAGTGCAAGAGTTAGCCCTGCATGTCCAGTTGTCACTTACCAGGATAACCTCCAGATCCACAGAACAACCATGCGGCATCTGCGCCTCTCAAAGTTGCAGAAGGACAAAAAGAAACAAGATAAATTCTGGGATTTCACTGTTCGCGGCTGGAGAGCTTGTGATGTTTCAGGCATTGAAGAACTCTTCAAAGATGAGGCCACAGCCAAGCAGCCACAAAGAAATATTGCAGATTTAAAGTTTGATGATCTCAACATAGGTAATAATATATTATGGTGCATACTACAAAATAATACTCAAATTAGCAACCCCTCCAATAGATGAAGGTTCATTATATATAAGTAGATGTTCTCTCACCCTGTTGATTTTTTTAAAGAAATATACTTACTATGCAAATTCACCCCTCCAAACACCAACTTGCTAAATACACATTTGCTCTTTAATTAGGTAAACTATTAATGTATAATTTAGGAAACAACAGCTATGTATGCTGGTGAATACTCGGTACCCTAATAAAATATGTGTATGTCAAACACCACTCCCCCCCCTCCTCTTCCCTTCTTCAGTCTGACCCATATATCCATTGATATAAAATTATGTGGTATATTTCCTTTTCACTAATAGAGTGTCATAAAGACCAACACAACAAATGGGTCGACTTCAAGGAAAGGAACCTGCTGAGGAAATTGGATTTGACGCTAAATTATGTCCCACTTAATGCAGAAGAGCTTTCAAGAGCCACCCCCGACCAGCTGAGAAAGGTCTGTGATACCAGTTTGGAGTCGTGCACTGTCGCCCAGTACAGAATAGACATTCCACCAGTACCCGAAGAATTTACCCAAAGCTCAGAAAAGTCAGCAATGTACCCTTTGCCAATAACCATAGAGAACCAGTGCACTACATTAGGACTTGCGAGTAATCTCGACAAATTTACAGAAGAATTTGGATTTGTATCTGGCAGCAACAGTGGCAAGTTTCTTCCACTTAAAAAGGGAAAAGAGGAGTTCAATCTCGAACTAGCATACGAACGATATGCATTTCTGAAATCAATGGAAGTCCACCGGCAGGAGCAAGATGATTATGAACAATTTCTTAGGAATTCTGTGATCGAAACCAATCAAACTGTAGAAGATAATTAGAACTCTTTGGATTAATATAGGATGGGGGTTACTGGCCAAGGGACCGTTTGTAGATAGTTTAATCACTTACTCTGGTACAGGCTTTGATAATGCAAGACTTAGGGACCATTAGAAGTCGGGGGGTGGGGGCGAGGGGTAATTTTCAAATTGCAAGCATTCCTACCCGGAAACAAATGCCCTATATTAATGGTCACCAAAAATGCATGCAAAGCCTGGTACTTCAAAAAATATCATGTGACACGCCTTTTGTAAGAGAAAGTATAAGGTTCGCTCTACTCGTTGTATCGCGATGATCAAGTTCGCACTATCAAATACTGTATAAATTTTTCGCCTTCGCGTTCTAAAATTCTAGAGAAATTAGTTATTCAATTAACGTTTTGCACTTCTTACGGTCACTTTTTGCGGTCAATCATTCTAATTATATAAACAGGACCAGAATTCTGACGTGCATATTTTGATTGACTGCGCAGAAACGCGATAAAAAACCCTTCTTTGGCGTTTTTGACAGAGCAGAAACTGAGAACGAGTTCAAACCGGAAGCGGAAGAGAAAAGAGGGGATGCTTCGTTTCTGTTGACAATATATGCATCACTTGGTTTTTCTGGGACTTGGTATGTCAAGTCGCAAAAAATGTATACATTGATGAAAGAAGATTAAATTGAGCAATCGAAAGCACTTGTTTTATTCTATCAATTCGTTTGCGAGTTACCAATCACACCTTGTGTTAGCGCTAGAAACATACAATAGCGCGCGAAATGAGTTTCCTGCACCTGGACGGTTTCATATTTCAGCGCCTGTAAATTTGATGACATTCATTGTTTCTGACAGCACAACACTTTATGGCCCTAATAGGTTTGCACCTCTAGTTTACAAACAAATTGAAGATGGAAAACTTAACATGGTCGGATTTAAAGGCAAAAGTAGGAATTCCTGCAGCAAATGTAGAACTGGATCGTCGGACAGCGTCAGTATACAATATGCTTAAAGATCTGTCGTCTCTCCTGGGCGAGGATTCATTGCACACTAGAGTATGCGCACAGGAGGAAATGTGGTTCCCAGCAACAGACCAGTATGGTAGAACAGTTCTCCATCTAGCCGCCAAAGATGGGCATACCAGTCTTGTTAAATGTCTAGTTTGTTCAGGCGCATTGATAAACGGGAAAGACGGAATTGGACAAACGCCACTAACTCTAGCCTTGCACTATGGTTTCACCGTGATTGCTAAATTTCTCATTGATAGTGGTGCTTCCGTTAACGAGAAATACTATCAAGCAACACCTTCCCCAGTAGAAATTTCAAAAGCGTTAGGCTTTGATGACATTCTTTCCCTGGTTCGTCAGAAGAAAGAAGAAGAAAAATCCGCAACTAAAGAGCTTCGCAGACTTCTGCAACTACGTACATCAGCTCAAAACATGGAAGTTGAAAATAATGCAGAAAATACTTCTGAAAACCTGGCAAGAGTGCTGAACATTAATGTAGGGGATCAAAAAAATACTGCTAATATTCTCGGCTGTATAAACAGATGCCCCGATGTTTATTCTTGTCACTCTCCAGGAGGTGGAGATTTCCACAATAGGGGATACATTAATGATTCGATCGCCCGGGTAGCCGGACATGGTGGGTTTTGGCATGTGACACAAGAAGTAATGAAGCGGCCAACTGTTAATAAAAATTCTTTCAAACAAAATTTCAAAGACAACAACTACAACAATAATGAAGAGGCGATTCTAGATTATGACGATGGAGTTTCAATTGCAATGATAAAAATGTTTAGAGAGTCAGATTACTTTCCCACCGATGACGAACTGCTAGCTTGCTATGAAGAAGACGGGACGTTCGAGTCGGATCTTTCAAAGAATGATGTACAATTTGCTTATCAGTCAGACATTCTAAACAAACTCATGCCTCTTACGAGGTGGTACAAAGAGTCTGTGCGGTTTGGAAACGGCATTGCAATTGAAGGTGTTTGGATGTTGTTGCCCTCTTTATATTGTGCCTTAGGCAAAATTAACTACCGGGACGAAAGTTTCGCGATGACAGTGAACAGCATTGCCAAGTGGCCCCTCGCTTACAGAAAAATGTATCAACAGAACAGAACAGTCAGTCTCGATGGGAAACGCGGAAGAAACCTTGCAGGAGACGAATGGGTGGAGGGCCACCTAGTTCGCCCTGTGAAGCAATATGCCTCGTCTCAAACCAATTTTACCATGCTTGAACTTATGTCATGTAATACTCGACTGCTGGAGTCAAACAGGGCAATGTACAAGACTAAACATGTTCTTATATATGTATAATGGCAAATTTCTGTCAGCAGGTTCTAAAAACCATAGGTTCTTACAAGTGGGGTTTTACTGTATTGATAAATGGGCAATTCCAGAAAATATATGTACATTCACTCATTGGCAGTATTTTCAAATTCTGGTAGAGGTTGGGTGGGTTAGGCTAGTTTTAGACGTCGAACTTAATTCTGTCGTGAATGGGTTTATTAGCCAGTGAAAACAAGTTATTTCGATATGAGTGATTTTATGAGGTTAATATAATCGGTCTGACCAATGGAGAAGATCTCAGCCCTGATTTTATGAGCGCTGGAAGAATTCAAAATTGTAATTTTGCACGGCAGTAGCGCGGCGTTGGCACGGCAGATAGTGCCGTTCCTAATGCAAATGAGCTCGAGACAATAGCTCTAACTAACTAAACAATGGGAAATTGACATTTAGTGTGACAAGAATTAAGTTCGACGTCTAAAACTAGCCTTAGGGGTGGTATTGAAGCTTGAATCCTATGATATTGACAGCGTCAAAATCTACTGCTACCCGTGGTCAGTGTACATATATTTTTTGCAATTGCCCAATGAAGTTTTCTCCAGCTTAGTTTTATCTGCTAGGAAGCACTTATTTATAATTATAGTTATTATTTTAATGGCACAATCTTTGAGCATGTATATCGGCTTGCAAGCAAATCATGTGCTTTGTTTCCCAGGCATACCCTTATAACAAACGAGTTCCTATTCACTTCAACTGTTTCTGATAAGATTTGTTCATTAATGAGTAAGTGTAAGAACTTTTCCCGTAAACCAGACGTCATCTTTTTGGACAAACAACCAAAGTTAGACAGTTGATCAAATGCTGACTCTTGCACTTTTTTCTGTTTGCTGCCAATCAGAATCAACTTAAGCATGTTTGTATTGCATTTCCTGTTACCAAGCTCAACAACAGTCTGGACAACCTTGAGAGCTTCCCTGGTACCATCTGAGAAAAAGAATGATCCACGTGACAAGCAGTTGTCACATTTTGTAAGACAGCTGAAGTCCACTCTGTCCTCTCCAAAATACCCCATGATCAGTTTATGTCTGCACTGAACTAGGTTCTCCACAGTCATGATCAGTTCATTCAGGGATTTGTGTTGCTCGGTTATCCGTCCCTCTCTGTCAAAAAGTTTGTAAAGTGTAACCTTGTCTGAGTAACTATAATATAACAAGCAATCTGCAGGTAAGCCATCACGGCCAGCTCGTCCACATTGTTGGAAATAATCCTCAACTGATGTTGGCAGCCTGACATGAACAACATACCGAACGTCTGGTTTATCAATACCCATGCCAAATGATGAATTGGCAACAATCACCTTACACTGGCCATCCATCCATTGCTGATAACTTGCTTGTTTAACAGCCTCTGATAGCTGCCCGTGATACTTGACACAATTCACATCTCTTTTCAATAACTCTGCATGAATTGTAGAGACATCTTTAGGAAGCACGCAGTATATGATTCCACTCTCATCCCCTTTTTCCCGTATATATACCACAAGATCGTCCAAGTACTTACTAACCCTCTCCTTTACCCTTAGCGTTAAGTTCTCTCTGTGCACGGTGTGCGCAAGTATCTCCCAAGCGAAGTCGGCTCCCCCGAAAAGTTCCTTCAATTCACTCTGCACTTTCGCTGGAATAGTCGCACTCAGCAACAGTTCCGGGGCCTTCATTTTGGAAAGCTTCTCGCTGACCTCTCTGTATTTGGGACGGAATGTCGATCCCCAGGTATAAATTGTGTGGGCCTCGTCGAACACAACTCTTTCAAGTGTGTCGTCCCCCAGCGATTCTACCAAGTTTCGTCTACAGCTTCTGGAGTAGCAAACACCAGTCTATATAAATGTATATCCCTCGCCTGTTCTCTTAGCACTTGGCCATCCATGCCTCCGAGAAACACGCATGATCTGAGTCCACTGTTTTCCGATCGTGCGAATAAATCCTCGATTAAGGATCTTGTCGGAGAAATAACAATGGTCGGCTTCGTACCTAGCGCTGCTGGTAGCATAAACGTTAAACTCTTCCCTCCGCCAGTTCCCATTATAGCAAGGACGTTCTTGCCGGTGATTGTCGCTGAGATCACCTGTTTTTGAAGCGGTTTGAACGTCTGGTGGCCAAATACCTTCTCGAGAGTTTCTTGTAGAAGGTCCCGTTGAATTGGCTCCGTTGCATCGATTTGGGTTGCGGCTTGAGCACTCTCTCTCGCGTGTATCGGCTGCCCTGGCACCCGAGGAGTTCGTTTGAAGCTTTCAAGAACCACCCTCGGCGCTTCATCTTCGATTTGAACTCTATAAGTCCAACGACTTTCATCATTTAGACAAGTCAACTTCTCGTTGTCGATAAGAAGTCCTAAACTCTCCAGCACGAGACTCGTCTTCAAAGCCGCTTCAAAACTCGAAGAAGCTTTAACAAAAAACTCTGAATCACTCCTTAACACTTTAAAATCTAAAACTTGATCTCCTGGAGACAAACGGGTATCTTTTTGCAATAGTTCAGACGCCTCAAAATACGAGCTAAAGTCTTGAGAGTCATCCGCCATTTTTGCAAAACATGTGAGAAATAAACGTCAACAATGCCCCAGTAGGGGATGGTTTAGATCAATTTTTGGTGTATCAAACGCTCCCTCCCCTACGTAGTACCATTTGTCACATGCGCAACTTAGATGCGCAGATCGGATGACGTGTGTCGAGTTTTGGCAGGCATCTCATTTCCTTTTGTCCTCCCCCCTCTTTTCTCTTCCGCTTCCGGTTTGAACTCGTTCTCAGGTTCCGCTCTGCCAAAAACGCCAACGAAGCGATGCAAATCAATGCAAAACGATGCAAAGCACACGGAAATCACACGGAGATGCCTGCGGAGGAGGCTACTCTGCACCCTAAAACCTCGAAAAGAGTACGAGATCCATATATTTGTGATAGCTTTCTACGCTACAAGTACATTATGACAAAGCCACTTTTTCTTGTGTCAAATATATTTGCGATTTTGAATATTTTTAAAACTTCGTCAAAAAAATAAATTTCATAGCACGTATTCGATAATCACGACTCAATCGTGTTCGACTGGTCATCGTGTACGTCTTGTGCTCAATCGCGTACGACTGGGCATCGTATACGTCTTGTGATCAATCGCGTACGACTTGGCATCATATACGTGTTGTGATCAATCGTGTCATGTGTATCTTGTGCTCAATCGTGTACGACTGGGCATCGTATATGTTATGTGCTCAATCGTGCACGACTTGTTTGGTATGTGGTACATCCATGATCGCAAAACCACAAAATCTATGGCTCTTTACAAAATAACCATTCTTTGCGATGTCTCAAACTTTGGCTCATCCCAGAATGACCATTCTTTGCGATGACTCAAAGTGTGACATTTAGGGCATAGGGATGATCGGAAAACCACAAAATGCGACATCGCAAACTGCGGTCCCATTAATGACCATACTTTGCGATGTCTCAAAGTGTGACATTTAAGGCATTTTCCTAATAGAAATACAAAGGCTAGCTGGGGATTTATAAATATGTAAAACATGGGAAGTAAGATTTATGAACAAGCATTTAGTTTGTACGTGCGTGATTAATCTCAGTATTAGTTACACTATAGAGTGCAAACAGCATAAAAGTAGTATATAACTAACGAGTTCTGTTTTGTACTATTTCCTATTTACCGAATAAGTAGTGAGTTCCACTGAAAAAATAGTGCAGCCACTATGAATGAGACAGGTGAAAAAGTTACAGATCATCGTAAGGTGAAAAACTATATACTGGAGAGGGGGGATGAAGCCCCCGCTTTTTGGCAATTTTTCACATTTTCTATGAGTCAGCCCCCCATTTTGGTGTTCCTTTTTTCTGTCTTTCTTATAAGCCCCGCCACTCACTTTATTTCACATCGAAGTGAGCTCCGCGGGCCATGTGTGGAACTGCTGAGAGTGATATTGGAGGTTGCATGCATCTCTCTTTATTTCTGTTATATTTTTTTTCTGGTTTTGCTTTATCTCCAAGGTATAGTTCTACGATTTGTCCGCAAATTGCGATGACATGCAACGTGGCGAAAGGCCCATCCCAAACTCTGCGACATCGCAAACTTTGGTTGTTTAGAATTACCCAACACCGCGACATCGCGAATTGTTGAATTGCTAAGAGTGAAGCCCGATGTTACTTGGTTTCAGGTAAATTTGTTGTTCCTAGCATTCGCTCGTAGTTGCGATGACGCTATGGCTCATCGCAAAAGTTAGTTATTTAGAATTACACAGCAACATATCCTCCTTCCTTGGACTACCTATGATTGGTAAGTGACTTTTGTGCTTCGATTACCCATTATTGGTAATCCAAGACCAACATGACTATTAATACCTTCGTTCTATAAAAGCAACCAAATGTATGAGCGAATGTACCGAAAATCGTGCTAACAACAACAACAAAACAATCGTGCGAACAATTGCGGGGCTCGTAAAAGAAAAACCGGACGTATTACATGAAAAAAAAAAACATCCAGTAATATATATTTATATACAAGAGAAGACGGAACAAGTTTACTTTCAGTTACACATGTTTCACGCTTGGCGCGATCATCAGACTTAAGTAAATTTTTACAGTGCATTTTACCTAATTATGCTGCCGCGGAGGCTTTTGCTCCTATTGGTGGCGTAGCAATGATTCTCATGTCGACATTTCGTAACTAGCTCCGAGCGTTTGTTTAACAGCCCGGGATCTTTAGAGGAGAGAATGCAGAGCTTTCCAGTAAGATATATATATTTAAGCATTAGAGCACAACTTTCTATGACCTTTTTAAAAAGTTCATGAAAATTAATAAGAACAACACAATAGAAACACAATAAGATTCACGGGACCGTAGCGTGTTGTAATTCTGATACAACCACTAGTGGTTGTAACTAATTTGCATAGCAACTTTCATGAAACATATCTTGAAGTTTCTCTGCCAAATTTACAAGATTTTTAAAACAGCGGACACTAGAAGCGATTAATTTTTTAAGTAGTTTACAACATTCGCATCCGTGTTGTAAACATTACATAGAGCACGCGTGATGTTGGGAGAGACGCGAGAACGTTGTAAAATCACGAGCCGCAGAAACAAAACACTATCTAGGATTCACCTAGCTGTTCGAGCATTATTGATAAACCCCCCACCCAAGCTTTATATACGACTGCTTCCAGCAAGAAATCAGTAACTGTAAAACTTAGCAGACCCGTTTGCCTCATCAACAGATACCTCTTTTTCCTCTTCCTGTTCCTTTTCGCTCTAGACTGTGAAAAGAGGTAAATATGCCAGGAAATTTTGGCATCTGCAATCTTTTAGGGTGCTACTTTAAGCAAACATGCCCTTAAAATAAAAAAAAAGAGCGCTTTGAATTGCTGTAAAACCTGTCAATTTTGTGGTGGTGTATGAGGTGTTGGGAAGATGAATTGATATTGTCGATGTCCATTTTTCTGAAGCTTGACCACACCATTCTGGTATCCTTTGGAGGTCAAAATTGTTTTTCACAGCAAGCAACCCACCGCAAAACGTGGGAGTCCCCCCAACCAGTACAGGAAATCATACATTGGAAGATATATTTTTTGTCTGAAATTATGATTCTGAGTTCAAGTTGAGCAAATTGATCCAGAAGCACTCTTCACAGTAAGCACATCTCTCAATGACGAGGGTTGTTTGAGAGACTCACTAGCTAGGATGTTATTGTTTTGTTAAAGAAGCTTACATGGAAACGCATAGTTCCCATTTTATACATTCAACATCAAAAGAACTATAAAATTGAATGTTAACGAGTTTATTGAAAAAAAAAAACACTGGATTTTGTTCTTGTACATTTGGTGTTTTCTTCAAAATCAGCCTGGAAATGTTCTTAAAATTGGTCAAAATACTGCATACACTACCAGCAATCAAATGCCGATTGAATGTGATTGGCAGAAGGTAACACTATTTAGTAGCAACAATTAGTCAAGTCCAAAAATAATTGCTTAATGTACCCTGGAAATCCCCTACTTGGTACTCTACCACTGTAGGTTACTGTACTCGAATCTAACAGGCAGCCATTTTTGTATACAAGAACAATTTTCATTTTTCAGGCTGCACGTGTTCTTATGTATAAGGTACCCAGACCAAATTTCAGCCTGAGTGTTCTTAATCCACTTTTATGCGGGTTTTACTGTATTAAACACCACAACTCATCCCCCCCCCCAAAAAAAATATTTAAGGCTGCGTACACACTTGGTGCCCGGGCACTAGTGCCCGGGCACACGTCGGGCACGGGCACGAAATGGTACTGTGTGCAGACTTTAGGTCCAGATATGCGAGTTATGTTCACATTCAATACACCAAACAATTGTCGCTTAGGTGCTCGGAAGATGCATGCGTTTCGCGTTCGTTATTTCAGCCTCCTTATGTCATTATATGGCATGTTTAATTTCTTTATTTTGTGTTTGTACATGAAACACCTAAGGGACGCCATGGACGACAGCGATGCGCAAAGATTAGGTTGCATTTTCAGAGAAACATGTGCTGCAATAACAACAAGAATCAACGTTTTCCTAGCTAATAGGAATCGAGTTCAAGTCAGGACGCTGTGGAAAATTCAACGTCTAGAACATGTCTTGGATCATGAATTCGTTCATTTCCCTGATAGAAAATGGCTTGAAAGTTATCGCATCTCGAAAGAGATGTTCACACAGTTGACCCAAGATCTGCAAGGTCTCCAGCGACAGGTAACACGATTGCGCAATCCAGTACCTGTAAGAACAACCATAGCGATGTTGCTAAAGCGTTTAGGAAAGGGACTGGACTACAGAGAAATTGGTGATAAATTTGGAGTAGGTGCTTCAACGGCATGTTTGAAAGTCAATGAGGCAATGCAGCTCCTAGTTAGCTCGAAGGTGCACATTATCAGCAAACTCCAAAGGAGAATAGACTTGAAAAACATCATAAATGGATTTCAGAGACGATGGAATTTCCCACAATGTCTAGGAGCCATCGATGGTACCGATATTCCCATAAAAGCCCCACTTATCCACCACGCCGACTATTACAATAGGAAATGCTACCATTCTATTATTTTGCAAGGAATTTGTGATAGCCGATGCTGCTTCACTGACATATTCACTGGTTGGCCAGGTCGAGCACATGATGCAAGGGTGTTTGGTCGCTCTCAAATAGGAAAGCTAATTACCGAGAATACGTTGATACCCAATGATTCAAACTTATCAAGGGTTATTGATAATCATGTTATCGAACCATTTCTTATCGGCGATCCAGCTTATCCCATCCAAGCATTTAATGAAGAACTACCCCGGCAGTAATCTCACACCAGAGAAAGAACATTTCAACTATAGGCTAAGCCGTGCACGCATACAGATAGAGCGAGCATTTGGCCGTCTGAAAGGAAGATGGAGATGTCTATTCCGAGCCCTTGATTGCGACCTTGATAAGGTCGTACTTCACGTTACATCTGCTTGCATCATGCACAACCTGTGCGAAGAGCGCAAGGAGTGCTACCTCGAGGAATGGAACAGACTGGGTGAAGATGAAATTGGCGATCTACCGCGGCCGGATCCGCTGAATGAGGACACAAATCACAGTTCAGATGCAATAAGGAACGTCTTGGCACACTATTTGTATAACTAATCTCAGAACTTTATAAAAAAAATTGCCGGTTGCAACAAAGAAACCACGCCCATTCACAGTTCAGCCCATTCAACAGGAACAGACTGGAACGATAGTCATGTGACGCAACCGTAAATACTTAATTCTAAATATATCAGAACCAAGTATCAAAGTGATTGCGAACGGCTTGTAAACAGTCACATGATAACCATTCTCTATTTAATATTAAGCCTTGTTTATAAACTGTGTATGGAGCTGTTGCGTTACAGTCACTACTGATTGATCAATTTTAGAACAAAGTATGAATGTAATATCACAAGAGGGGTTGTGAAAAGTGTCGGATTTGAAAGCTAGAAAATGGCAAATGACCAGAACAAAAACATTTTTTTGGCACTACAAATTGACCTACTAGTGTGATTTGACTAAAACAATTATTCCTCTCGCCCTCATGGCCTCCTTCGACCTTCGACCTCATGGGCTATTGACTCAGAGCCCATTCGGGCTCAAGGAATAATTGTTAAATATATCCGAGACGCAAAGCGTTGAGATATATATATTGCCACTGTTCATCTACCTTGAAGGCAAACGTTGCTTTAATATTCACCATATCAGGATAAAATGTGAAATTATTGTCAATATTGCCTAGAAAGCTCAAATCACCGAAGCTCGTGCACGACGCAAAACAGTGAACATCCTTGGATATTATGAGTTTCAGGAGCCAATCAGAGCATGCAGAATTGAATATCCACTGATTTGGTGAAAACTAATGTTATACAATACATTTTTAAAGCATTTATTTGAAATGGCACTAATAAACAATTATGTAACAGTGTTCTTATCGTATTATCTACTAAAGTTTAGTTCATAACAACCAGGCTGACGTGGTTTTCAGTTTTATCCTCAAACTGAATGGATGTAAGAAATGTCAACAACAAATCATAACATTGCACTACGTGGTCCTCGCTACTTGGAGGAGGTGGTGGTCTTGGAGGAGGAGTGTATCCTGCATTAACGAACAAATGTCAACAACTTTTAAACAAGATATGTAAAAAAGGAATGTTAACTAAAGCCTAAAAAGGTCATTTTCGTCAGGAGATGCTTCAGTGCTTGAAGAAGATGATGGTCTTGGTGGGGGACTGTAGTAACCAAAGCCTGTCTCGTTATGTGGAAAGTTGTAGCTTGGATTATGATATTGGTTAGTTGGGTATCCTGGAACACTTGGACCAGCACCTTGCAACATCATCTGTGTCATTCCCATCATAGTTTGAGACATCATTCCCAACATTTGGCGAAAAAATACCCGGTCTTCTTCTCGTTCCCTACTGCGTGCTTCTTGAGTATCTGAACTGGTCTGCATGAGTTGTTTCATCTGTTCATTAGATTGATCCATGACATCACAAAGTCGTGGTTTCTTCTTAGAGGCAGGGGCCTTTTTTGTACTTTTCCTTTTTGCTTCTGTTGATGCTGGTAAGACAGCATTTACTTCAGCTGCTGTTGATTCTTCATTGCCATCAGCAGCGCAAACAGCATTGCTGAAAGGAGTTGCTGCCACTGTAGTCTCTCCTGTGCTTTCTAACAAATGTTCTTGTGGTGGGTCTTCCACAGGATGAGTACCTGAACAAAAAACAAGAACCATTAAGTGCCACACAAATGACTTGGGCTCAAATTTGCTCATAAAAATGTTACCGCACCAAGGTATCTTTTGACAAAGAGATTGTTTTCTCAGTGTTATTTGTATAGGAAATCATACGGCTTCCATGGCAAGTTCAGTGTATCAAAATGTATCAAAATTGTAAGAGCCTCACAATGTCCTTTTATAGTCCAAGTTCATTACTTCACTGTCCTGCAGTAAAAAGTAAAAATCCCTACATCAATTTTCATGACCTGATCCACAAGTCAATATCACACCCTGCAACCCCTACCAAACCTAACATTTGCTAAAAACTAAAAACATGTTTTTTTTTCTCCACTGGCATTTATAGCACGACTTTAGGGGCATTTTAAAGACCAAAACGATTTAGGAATCTGGCCATTTTTAGCTGTTTCAGCTTAGTATGAAAATGAGTTGAATCATACACAGGACCTTTTTCCCTGACAGTTGATTGAGTGTGGAAAACAAGTATCTAATTGGCATGTTTCACGATAGCAGTTGATATCTATAGTTTATCCACCCCTATTCAACATGGTTTCATAGACAATGTTTGGGGTATTCAAGAACCTTCGAATAGCATACATGTAGGACTCTTGCCAAAAGCTCAAAGAGTTGAAATAAATGAATTGTTGGTACTCAAAACTTCCCTTCTTGCACAAACCATAAAGCCAAAATTTCAAACAAAGTATCTGACATGTAAAGGAATGATCTTTTGGGGTTGATGGGTGGATCGAACTGGCTGCTTTGGAATACCAATGACTTCAAAATTATTGTGATACCTGCCTGATGTGTGGGTGAGTTGACAAACTATATGGTACAAGTCTTTGGCTAACAGTGGTACCTATTCTAAGCAGCCACCCTTGGGACCGAGCCAAGTGGCCGCTTCATAGAGGTTGCCCGCTTAAAGGGGTTTTAGCACATGATTTAAGCACATTTTTGGTGATGTAAAAAACATCCAAATAACTGATGCATTGCGAAAATACTAGTCTAGGTTTGTTAAATGAAGTTACATCAAAATTTGCATGAAAATTGCCAGTCTTGCTGATTGAACTTACCTTGCTTAAATAGTCTATATCAAGTGACATAAGTGCTTTGGGGATGAGCGCAGGATGAGCACATACAAATTTAGATCTGTGTTTTTGAGAATGTATTCAAATAACCATGACACAGCCCCTTAAACACGAGGTTCCGGTATAAATGGGATAACTTCTCCCACCCCCGGGCTCGAGAACAATCAGTTATTAATCAGCTGTCAAAGAGTGAACATCTCACTTCGTCTCTCTGTCAGATACTAATTCAAAATGCAAGCAAAAATGCCAACACATGATTTTCTACCTGTTTAAATTTGTATTCCTTCTCATTTCTTGCAAAAGAATTTTATTCGAACCTGATTTGGTTCGGATAAAAATGCTTTTCCTCGCAGCACAGAATATTATTCGCTCTTTTGAATACTAATTAGTCTCTTGCTCTCCGCTGAGAATAAAAAAAATGCTTTTGTTTAATCCAAAATAGATTCGAATAAATTTTTTTGCTATAAATGAAAAGGCTCATGGGTTTAAAGAGCTAGGAAATTATTTGTACTTTTGCATGCGTTTTGAATTCTAAATTTTGAATTTCGTGGTACAGAGAGATGAAGTGAGATCTTCACTCATTGACAGCTGCTTGATAACTGATTGTTCTCGGGCCCCGGAACCTCATGTTTAAATAGAGGTAGTACAAGAAAAGTTGTTCACTGTTGCACTGTAATTTCCTGTTGTTGCATTTCTGTTACCAAAATGGTATTAAGAAGGATTTTGTGGTCGCTTAATAGAGGTAATAATAGCATTTGGCTGGCCATTGGCACTGAAATAGAGTCCCAAATATTTTGGGGCTTTGAAAAGTGCCTAGATCTGCCCCTGATGATTTGTAGTGATAGTTGGCATAAATACCACTCATGAAATGTCTAAAATATTTGTAATTTTAACCTGCCTTACATAATGCTCATAAAAATATTACATAAAAATTAATGCTCATTAAAATATGCCTGTACAAATCAAATGACAAATGGCTATAAATAAACTGAAATATCAATTTTCATCAAGTTCTTTATCTGGGGATAATTTCCAGGGGGGTGCAGGTGGGGGGTCATTTCTGAACACCCTTCCGCAGGGGAGGGGGATGGATATTTTCTGGAACCACACATTTTCATTAACTGTGATAAGTAAGCTTATCAATTCAAAAATAAACAAATAAAGCTTTATAGACTAAGGATAAACAAAGAATTAATTTAACCCTTCGATCACCCCTGAAAATTATTACAGAGTCCCAATAAACTCAAGTCTCAAGTCCCCCATAATTCTTACCAGTTCAACCTACCTAGAATGCGGTCAAGTTTATCCCAGTGCTGGAATGCCGTTCTTTCCAAGCTGGAGAGCGCTTTGGAATCATATGGCCGTTCAGCCCCAGATACTTTCATTCGGTCTTTCAGTTTGCTATAACCAGATTTCAGTTTTTTCACCTTTGTCTCGATCTGCTTCTCTGACCGCTTTAAGCCATTATCTTTTTCAAGAAGTCTTCTTATTTCCTTGTAGACTTCCTTTTTTGTCGACATTGGGTCTGCAGAAGTTTTAGCATCACTGTAGGCATCTATAAGCGCACTAATGTCTTCGTTACTCCACTTCGCTCCATCAGCCGCCATCTTGAAACTTTCGGCAATGGGAAACAAGGGATTGTGGGTATGCGCAGCGTTGATTTGTGGGTAAAAGTTCCCGGGAACCATCGAAAATCATGTGCACACAAGAAAATGTTCCAAAACGGTGCCCATTTTAGTGCCCGAGTACAAGGTCCGTACCTTGTACTCGGGCACCAGTGCTGTGCTCGAATTTTGGCTTCGGCACTCGAAAAATTGGAGCGTTCACATTAGTGCCCGTGCTCGGGCACCGTGCCCGGGCACCAAGTGTGTACGCAGCCTAAGTCAAAGAAAAATAGAGTGCACTTGTAAATAATTTTATTGGGAAGCCTTTTCAGTGTTTCACGCATGCGAACTTCAGAGTATTTTTTTAAAAAATAATGATCTCTATTCAATGAACGAGTTACAGGCTCGTGGGGTTCCCATGCGCGAAATTCGAAATTGCAGCCCTGGCAGAATAAACAGTTTAGGCTGTCATGTTCTATGCTCTTCGGTCTGGAAATTCTGGCAAATAGCAACATCCAAAGCAGCGATTTATTCAAATTTGGTCGTGATCTTAGATCTGATGCGTGAATGAAAATGCATGTTTTATTGCACAGCCATCATTTTCCTCTCGCCACTTTGCAGTAGCACAGTTTCAATATTAGTTCAAATTACATTCGATCAGTTTTCCGAAATCACAATATACGAGTTTTGGTACATTTTCTTGTTAATATTTTCACTGTTCCGTTAAATTCATTGCATACATTGTGAAGAATAATATTTTTTCACATACAAAACTATCGGACACTCAGAAAAACTAATTTTCAAACATAAAACATCACAATACATCCTCTATTCCATATTTTCCCCTCTGCAATCCCCTATTTCCTCCTACGTTCATACGAGCCGTTGCACACAGGACCTATAAAGCTCAATTCACTTCCGGTGTAACATAACACCACTTTTGAAGCCATACAATCCAATGCAAAACGTTGGTGCATCCCTTTCCCCCCGCCTTCGCCCTTTCAATGTTGCTAGATGAGCTGGTGATAAGCGGCCTGATTTTCCAGCCAACATTGAAAGAGGCAGGAAGGGAACAGAAGTGCAAGTGCGTCAACTACTTTTACATTTGATTGTAGCAGGGAAACAATTGGACAATAAGCTTACTGCACGATTCCGGCTGACGCGATTGCGGCAATCAAAGGAATGCGGGCAGGCATATGCAGGCAGGATTGCCAAATTAAAGTTTCGCGAATTAATGAATGAATTTCGACAACATAGAAATGACTTACTCTATTCTAAAGCCTTCTTCTAAACCGCTCTTACCTCCGACAGCTTTGTAGAACTCACCTAGGTGTTCTCAGCGCCAGCAACGCGGATGACGCTGCTTTAGGACAAGCCGCTCAGTTTCCTCGTCTAGCTCGGTTTCTTTGTAAACCAGAGTGCGCGGAACGGTTGGCCCACCGGTTTGGCAAAACAAAAACTGTCCTTTTTCTGTCTGATTCTCCCTGATATGAGGATATTCAGTTCTTTCGAAGGTTCTAGGCCAGGCTTCCAATTTCCAAACCGTGAATTTTCGAGGAGATCTCGCACATTCTGCAACAACTGCGCAAAAGCAGCAGCGACTGGAAAATGGCAACATCTAACAAATCCGTTATCTCGGAAGGGATTCTCGCTCGGCTAGTCTTGACAGAACTTGACTCGGCCATACTTCAAGCTTGAAGCACATTGAAGAAGAACTGAGAATCAAAACGAGGTTGGACTTTGTAAACTGGTCAGCGGTTGTCTAGCGATCGCTTTTCTTTTCGGCGTCCTTTTTGCGTCTTTCGATCGCTAAAAAGCGTTTTAACAATCGTCAGTTCACGATGCCCACCGTCAAATTAGCCTTCCTGAGACCGCTATATGACATTGCTGTTTGGCAATTTCTGATTCTAGGTAACTTTACCAAATAATCCTTGGGAGCGAAACGGTTAGCAGACGGCAAACCGATACTGTCTTTCTCCATGCAGGAGAAAATAGCCAATTTGATGTACAGATTGTTGGAGACGCCGGTATTCGGACATCTCTTTTCCCAAAATTGAGCAAGACGAAGTACAGGAAGCAACAGGAGAATGGAAAGCAGGCTCTGCGGCTACTAGGAAATTAGCAGAGTGGTGCCAAGACCAGTGGCGAAGGAAACATCCAGTTCTCCCAGTGCGCCGAATGAGGCCATCACACATGGCTGTTCCACTATTTGGCGAGTGTGTCCCGCTTTGTTATCGTTGCGGAAGCCCGCGCAACAAATATTCAGATGAACCTGAACGAGACATTCCTACAGAGCTACAGACGGCAATAGCTCTATCCTCACTTACATGACGAAGGAAACGAGGGAGAGTCCGAGAATGTGAGCACAGAAGCCGAAGCGATTGAGAAGTCACCAGCACGACGCATGTGCTTGAGGAGCAGGACTTCCAGCTGAGGCGCTTATATAGAGAAGACTGGGGAAACGTTTAGACATTTCTTTAAAAAAATGAACCCTCCTTGTCAATATTTCGTTCTTTTAAAATAAACAACAACTTAGTCCCTAAGAGCTAAGGTTAATTCAAACTACAACCTTAGATCAGGAAGGGAATTCAGCGTGAAACTAACACGCACTGATCGTTTTGCAAACTTTGTAACGCATAAGTTTGCTCGCCACTTGAACATCAACATCAACAGCTCTAAGCTGCAAAAAGTATAATAAACATATTTATTATTATTTTTATTATTATTATAACTGAAAGTATGCTTAATCCTCGTTAATCGTGTAATATAGTGGCGGAGGAGCCAGCAAGATGTTGTCCCATTTCAGATCACGTGGCATTCTCATGAGTATTCTTTCTTTGTTTTTCTGCTACGCACTGAAGGATATGTGAATATGGAAGCAACCCAAACAAAGAAAGATTATTGAAATGAATGCCACTTGATCTGAAATGGGACAACATTACGCCCACAGTAAAGAGGTCTATTGTCAGTAGGGCTAAAAGCGTTTATTGCAGCTTATTTCCTTGTGATTCAATCTGATATTTCCATATTACACTGCTATACACCCCTAAATATGTACTCTTCTTTTTCACTTTCAAAATTAATATTTCGAAAAAAATCTGTGGTAATTTTGTCTAAAAATCGCAAATAATACACTAGTCAAAGTAAATCCTCCTCCCCCCAACCCGGGGGAAAGGCCAATTAAAAAGTCGGTGTGCCCTACGGGGTGGGGATAAATCAATTATTTGATGCCCCACCTGCTAGTGTGGGGCCTGTGGTGGGGGAATGCCTATAAAGCCTCCAGCAGGGCAGAATATGTCCAATTTGCCATCTCCAATAAAGGTAATGCTTCTCCCTTAAGTCATCTGTGGTTCCAATAGTGGGATGCAAAGGCAAGGCTCGAAATTATACCAAAAATACGCCCATATGTTTTATTCTTAGTGTCGATCAGCCAATGCCCAGCATGTATCTCAAAATGTCTTTGATGACAGATGAATGCAAATAAAATGTGTTTGAGAGCTGTTTTTCCATTGTATACAAGGCATGAAGAGACTTGGCCAAATCAAGGGGTATTTCAGACTGTTGAACTGCCCTCTATCATTTATATAGCATATAGCTTTTTGCTTCTGTGTAGAACCTCACAGTAGAACACCCTGTACGATCATTAACATAGCAAATTCCTTACCATATCCCAGGTTGGTGGGGGGGGGGGGGGTGGTGTAGAGGTTTACTTTGACTTGTGCATAATGAGCGTGACAAAGAGAAGATCTTGATTGAAATGTTGATTGCGCACAATGGAAATTATTTCGAGTCTTCTTAAGACTACATTCTGCTGTTTTAAACCATTTTTGTTTATTGCAAAGGAGGGGGCATCTACACCCAATGCCCACCCACTGGATCTGCTACCGCAATATACACCTCCTCAGTGTTGTATGCAAATTGCCCATTTCAGAGCATGTGATGTAAACATGACAGCTTTCCTTTGATCTTTTCAATCAATTTTCATCTTCTAGAATAGTAAACTTGCATAATATATGAAGCCAAGGCATCCTGTTGGAAAGAGTAGGTCCTTTCAAGGCAGCATTTTGACTGACATGGCTAATTTCCTTGTAGGGTACAAAAAATCTCTATGGCCAGTTTGTTTATTCTTTTTTTTCGATTCCATTACTCTTTTATTGCCTAGATTTATTTGAACCAATGTCGAACAATAGACAACTGTTTCTAAAAATGGTTTTGTCAGTGAAAATGCTGCCTCATAATGTAAGACAGAGGCTTCTGCGAGATGTCAAAGCAATGCGTCACCCTTTTCTCTTAAAGGGAATCCTGTTTGTTTAGCCTTTCAAGGAGGAAACTTAAACAACTTAAAAACATTCGACAAAAGTTTAGAACTGAAAAGAAACTGATGCAACTCATTTCGCTTTGACAAAATTCTAATTTGAGCGTGCTGCCATCTTGGAAACGTAACGTCACTTTTGTTCCATAAATTATGCATTACCATGAATGTGCTAAAAGAAGCTTTGCTCGCTACACTGATAACCAGATTAAGAGCACTACACCGATAACCAGATTAAGAGCACCAAGAAAACAATTTCTATGTTGAGAGGGTAAGAAAGAAGAAAAGCTGTAGATGCCCTCCTCATCAATGAAAACATGATTTATAGCACACGAGTGATTCCCTTTAAGGCATGTTCCCTTGTAATGATTCGCACTAGAATGCAAGCTCGTGTACATGTTGTATTAAACTACAGTATGTTTGAATCAACTATTTTAATTTATTGACCATAATTTCCATATCTTATTGTTCACTGAGCTCTCTTGAGGAGCTTTTAAATGCTGCCACCTTATATACACCGGACTTCAATCAAGAAACAAAATAGACAAGAAAATTCAGAGGAACACAAATCCAATTTGATGTTTTAAACAAATTATGTTCTCAACTGGACAACCATAACCATTGGGTATTCTTCTGATTGACTTGAAGTATGTATGGATTTTTTTTGTACAAGTGTTTTCAATTTGAAGTTAAAAATATCTGCTAGTTTACATTTAAGCTATCTCACAGGCTTAAACATCCATTGTAGATGATCAGTTGCTGGGCTTCCTCCATGGTGTCGTTTAATCATTTCAGCTCTCGGAAATTCTACAGACCGTCTTTGAGACTTGGCGGGAACGTCTTAGCCAATCAGCGTGCGCCATTGACCGGAAGTGGAAGTTTCCATATAATAATATAGTATATTGGTGAGGATCTCTGTACAACATACCGTTTTAGGATCTCGATGTCCATTTTGAGGGTTTGGATAGTATTTCGGTACTCTGTAAAATAAAAAGAAAAGAGAAAGTTCGTGAAACTTGTCGCTCGTTTGGCTGAGTTACGAATATTTATATGAATCAGAAACCGTGAATCAGGCACAATGAAATCTCGTCCGTTGTACGGCATGCAATATGTTTCTGAAGTTTTCTTTTCCCAGCGATTTGTGGGCGGGTGGCCTTCTTATTGACTCTAGTTGGCTTGTGCCAGGTTTGAGGTCTATTAGTGCAACAGTCTGGGTTTCTCATGGTGTTCACAAAGTCTACAAGAGCAAATAACACTGCAGCTACATAATTGCATTTACCCTCTGCTCCAGCAGGGCATTGGCAGCCTGATTTGATGCAAGTCCTGTTTTATTGTCAAGCACTAATCTTACATTATATTTCAGGTCTCTCATTGATGCCAGGACATTTGTTCTTACATGGTTACTTCACTGGCTGCATTAATAAGTATTTCACCAACATGTCCTTATGCAAATAAATTATGTCCCTTGACAAGTGGTGTTGATGCAGTGAGTAATGGGAGTGTGTTTTCTTTGTTTCCTTCGACAGTAAGAACAATAACATCTCTCTTAATCAGGTATTCTACAGTCGCAGTAAAACAAAACCCCTGTGGGAGGTCATCCAACCAATTTGCCCATTTCTCCAGTTCAAGCAGAGCTGGTTGAGGAAGAGTTTTCAAGTACTCTTGGATAATTGTCAATGTAGTTTCCTTGTCAGGATTGTAGATATAAATCCAGGCTGCGTGGGATTCGAACCAACGACCTTCGGGTATCTAGACCGCCGCTCTACCAACTAAGCTATCAGCGCGTTGGGATCGGTGTGTGGGTCGAATCCATATCAATGCCAATCTAAGGAAGGATATTCCTACCATGTAAACTGACTACTGACAAACTCAGAGCGATGATTTCTGGTTTCGATTCATTATATAAATCATCTTCAGGGAATTATTACTATTGTATGCCAACCAGAGAAAACTCACCTGGATTTGAAAAAAATGTATGTAGTACAGAGGGGGGCCGAGTGAATCTACTGAAGGGTGTTCCAAGTTATAAAGAGTGCAAACAAGCTATGAGCTATGTTTTATCATTTTATTATGATAAAGGGACTGAAAAGGAAAGAGTAGAACACCCCTCTATAACAGACCTGGTGAAGCCCTGAATCTCGCCAGGTTTTTCCTTAAAATCTAACCAGGTCACAACATTTTCCACCAGGTCGACCAAATTTCCGTCAGGTCGACAGATTTTGTCAATTCCCTATTTTGTTTTCGACTAAGAAATTTCGATTTGTTTCTATGGCCCCCCTCCCAGAAAACCGCAACAGATAATTTCTTAATTGAAAGATACGTCGAAGCGAATATCGAGAGTTCATGGTCTTATCCGTATCTAGAGAAATCGAAGTGGAAAGGCAGTTTTGTATTATTTTCTGAAAACATGATTTTGTTCCATATGTCTCATAGGAAACCCCACCGGTAATAGGCCCTTGTGCAACAGATGGTCACATGGTACAAAAACCGCCATACTGGATGACAAAAATCCCATTGGGATTTGTCAATGAGAAGTCCGTGGAAGTCAGGCTTGGATGCCTGGAATCTTTTGTTTTTACATTCTCCTAATTCTTTTGCCATCCAATATGGCGGCTTTTCTACAACGTGACGATCTGTTGCAAAGGGCCTATTAAATCAGAATTTGAAATACTTGTCAACATTGTCAGGCATTGCACCTACCTCGATATCTCCTTTCGATAACTCTTTTTATTGCGGGCGAAATAAGTTCACGGGAAGAATGTGGAAGAGTTTGTAATTATCCTCTTTAGTTCAGCAAATCGTCATGTTATTCTTCTTAAAGTTTCATATCAGTTATGCAGTAGTTATGCAAAAGTTATGCAGTATTTCATTTAATACTGGGAGCAGCTGTTAACTATGTTAAGTACTGCGGGTGAGATTGTGATCGTAAGCAAGCCAGTATATCGTTGTAGCTGTTTCCCGTACCCTTGCGTTGTCTACGATCTTGGTACGTTAAGATTTCCGTTGCCTCGCATTCTTCTGTCGGGTGATCCAAGTCTTCACTATCGCTGTCATAATTCTCGCTGTTCTCAGCATCAGCGTCACTGATTCTGCCCAGTCGCTGGGCTGAGTCTTCAAATTGCTGAGCGATTTCAAGTATCTCGCTACAGGTTTCTACCGACATCAGATAACGGGTGTCAATAAGAGAAATCACTTGCTCCAACGAGACGATAACCACGTTGTCACTCTCATCCCGCAAGACGTGTGCATATGCCATAGACGCGTTCTTCCAGCTCTGATTGACGGCGTAGGAAATAGTGTGCTCGTTACGGTCAATTCCTCCAGGAAATCGCCGTGGACGTTAGATCTCGGGCTTAAATTTCTAAGAGGAACACTACGGGTCGCTCTCATAAAATTAAATGGCAAACCATCGGTACCACGAAACGCCACAATCTCTCCAATCTCGAACGCAGTACTTTGAATAGCAAGCTCCAACGTCATCTGGATTAACATCAATTAGGGCAGCATCTTCTTCATCCTCTTGAAGGTTCGTCACGAATATGGTATCTTGATTGTAGCGGCTGCCTGGTGGCATGCTGGCCAATGATTGTGGGTGGTGTTCCATACTTTCTTTTTTGAAAGTCTCTTAGCGATTTCATTGGTCAGGATTTCGTGGCCATGTGAATTGCTCGAAGCTTTGATTTTTCTGCGTCGAATAGCTTCACAGTACACCCAGGCATCATAGACACGTATCCCCTACAGAATGCCATCTTCCCGACAAGTATTTCCTTGCACAGCAATGTAGCATCCGTGTCCTTCCCGTCCTCTATGTTTATCTTCATTCTGCATAAGTCTTCTGTTGTAAAACAATGTTCGTGACGTTGCTCGAACATTACCCACGTCGCTTCTGAAGAACTACCGGTGTGATCCCTACCTTCGGTACCAGATGTGTAGGTTGACGACGACTCATCTAGAGTTCGTCGGACACTGACGTTCTGGGATGTACGACAAACTTTATTTCTTCATGTTCATGACATCGGTCTCAGCTTCTTTCCGGTCCATGGTAACTCATTTTCTCAATTTTGATTTGTCAGCTTGATTTAACGTTTCATTTTTTTATGAAGAGGAAAAACCGTCTTCCTCATGACGAAAACTGACACGAAGTTCACACGAAGTAAAGTCTCAAAGAAAAAAAATCCCCTTTCAAATAAAATAGCCAATTTGAACGCGCGAGCATGCTCATTTTCCTGCCTAAACCGAGACCGGCAACCCACGCCTCAGCGACGACGGACACACGGACGAACAAACCGGAAGTCCATCAGAAAACAGGTCGATGCATATACACTTTTGTGCTGTTTCCTTTTCTCCTGCATGTAGCTATGGGGCTCCGCGGGAGCTCCGCTGAAATGCCCGAAATTGCTGATCCAATACGATGTTTGACATGAATCATGCCTACCTTTGTTCTGCTGTCTCAAGGATTCTAAATAGTGCTCTCCGTAGCTTTATAGGCGATTACAGTGGAAAACAGTCCACCTTCATAACCTGAGTTTGCTTCTATCACTTGGTGCAGATTGAAATGTTTTCAAAAGACTGGAAAAGCAATAGAGTTTCGGCATCACTGTAATTAACTCAAAGCACTCCTGCTCTAACTTTACTGAAGAAACTGCAAACACGACCAGATAATCCAGATAATCCACTTGATAATATCGCTTTTGAGTTCTCGAGTGTGGATTTGGTTATTACTTCTATATTTCGAGAAAACAGCCATCATAATCAGTCGAATTTCCGCGAAAAGAACGAAATGGGACTGAAATGGGACTAGGATTTCTGAGAAGGGGGGTGCGACCCGAGAAAGTTACAAACAGTAAATGCCTGTTTACTGAATAAAACAGATGTTTTTATTTATAGAGCTGAGCAATCTCGCTGGGTTGAGAGCCTATTCCAAACACATCAAGTGAAATTTCTGATAAACAAGACAATTAAGTAGCTGAGCGATCTCGCTAAGAAACAAGACAGGATTTTTGCATCTGAATTAGCGAATGCACACAAAAATCGAGCAAAATCGAAGAATCGTGGCCACAACTCAAAATCTAAACTACCCGTTTTTTTACGTTTATAGGAAGATTTTAGTGAGATTAAAAAGGCTATGGGGTTTATTTTTATAATCAGATTGAATTTTGCGAGAAAATTGAGATTTTCGGTTTCGACGGTTTGAGGCCTCAAATTAGGGCAAAATTCATTGATCTACAAAACTGCTTCGCCAAATAAACTCTTTACGGAGGATTTGATACTTAATTCAGCAAAACCGAATAGTTGACAGTATCTAAGAAGGAATTCCAGATTAAATAGGAATTTCGTGACAGTGTTCAAGAGATTCTTTAGCGGGCACTTGACAACAAGGTGATTTACTGGCAAAATTAAACTCGAATTCTACATAAGGGGCCATCATTCTTCAAATAGCCCAAAATCTGGTTTTGAGCTCTAGAGATGTCATATTTCAACATTTCAGGTATGATCAAATAGTCATTCTGTCTATTTGGGCAGCTCGAACAGTCGTCGCCCTACATATAAAAAGCCTGGCTCGGTGAATTCGCGAACCCCGGGAATTGATTTACCGAAAGTATTAATGCACCCAAGAAGCAGATTTTTGGTCGGAAATCCAACTCTTTATCAAGGTAAGCCTGACTTTTGAGCAAATACGGTCGAAAGTAATACATATCGTCCCATTTCTGGCCGATCGATGTCTTTGTTTACGCTGATAAAGTAATTTGATCGGGGTCAACTAAACTATCGAAGGAGCAAATAACAGGAAATTGACCAAATTGGTCGACCTAGTCTGAGGCGCTCGCTCAAAAACCATGTTGATCATACCTGAAATGTTGAAATATGACATCTCTAGAGCTCAAAACCAGATTTTGGGGTTATTTGAAGAATGGCCCCTTATGTAGAATTCGAGTTTAATTTTGCCAGTAAATCACCTTGTTGTCAAGTGCCCGCTAAAGAATCTCTTGAACACTGTCACGAAATCCGTATTTAATCCGGAAATCCTTCTTAGATTACTGTCAACTATTCGGTTTTGCTGAATTTAGTATTAAATCATCCGTAAAGAGTTTATTTGGCCGTCGCGAAGCAGTTTTGTAGATCAATGAATTTTGCCCTAATTTGAGGCCTCAAACCGTCGAAACCGAAAATCTCAATTTTCTCGCAAAATTCAATCTGATTATAAAAATAAACCCAATAGCCTTTTTAATCTCACCAAAATCTTCCTATAAACGTAAAATACGGGTAGTTTAGATTTTGAGTTGTGGCCGCACCTTGCTCGATTTTTGTGTGCATTCGCTCTTAAGAGCTAAGGAAACTTCGCTAGGCTCTATAAGCCAATGTCAAACAGATAATTATTAAGAGCTGAGCAAACTCGACAAACAGATAAATGAAAACGAATGAAAAATCTAATAAAAAGACATAAGGAGCTGACCAATCTCGCTGGGCTGAGAGCCCAAGCCAAACACGTCAAGTGAAAACACATTTTTAGTAGCTGAGCAAACTCGCTGGGCTCTATAAACCCATGCCAAAGACGCATTGCAGTAGCTGAGCGATCTCGCTGGGCTAAAAGCCCCTGCGAAACACATAATGAAAACCTGAATGAAAAATATGATTAACATGACAATTTAGTAGCTGAGCAATCTCGCTGGGCTCTATCAACCCATGCCAAACAGACATTAAAGTAGCTGAGCAATCTCGCTTTGAGCCCATGCCAAACACATAAATGAAAACTTAAATGGAAAAAATCTGATGCCAAGACATTTAGTAGCTGAGCAATCTCGCTGGGCTAAGCGCCCATGCCAAACAGACATTTTAGTAGCTGAGCAAACTCGCTGGGCTCTATAAACTCATGCCAAACAGACATTTTAGTAGCTGAGCAATCTCGCTGGGCTGAGCGCCTCTGCCAAACACATAAATGAAAACGTGAATGAAAAATCTGATAAACAAGACATTTTAGTAGCTGAGCAAAGTCGCTGGGCTACACCCATGCCAAACAGACATTTTAGTAGCTGAGCAATCTCGCTGGGCTGAGAGCCCCTGCCAAACACATAAATGAAAAACCTGATAAACAAGACATTTTAGTAGCTGAGCAAACTCGCTGGGCTCTAAAAACGAATGCCAAAGAGACATTAAGTAGCTGAGCAATCTCGCTGGGCGGAGAGCCCCTGCCAAACACATAAATATTATAGCAAAATACAGGTACATGAGTCTAAATGAGACTGAATTAAACAAGGGAACTAGATACGAACTAAATTGAAGAAGCTGCCAAACTGAATGAAGGTGCAACTATAAAACGCGTCAATCGATAAATTTATAACAAGATACAGGTACATGAGTCTAAACGAGACTGTAATAATACCTGTAATAATACCTGTAATAATACCTGACGGAGCTCCAACACGTAGTGGCGAACCAAGCTTGAAAAAAACAAATTGCAGACGACACCAACGAAAAAAAGGAGACTTGTAAGTGCTGTAGGCGGGAGAAATGAGTGGAGACGACGAGGAACGTTGACTTCAATTGTATAATTGCGAAGACTTGTGAAGAGCAGAGTGTAAACTCGAGTCGACCAGAGAACGACTTGCCGGGCTAGAGTTCTAAAACCAACTGACTATGCTAATCAGTTGATATCTTATATAAGCACTGTTGGGGGCCAGTGAGAATAGGGGTAACAGGGAGTTCGGTTGCGTTTTAGTCACGCCATGTCACGCAGATAGCCCGTATGGTCCCGCAACTCGAGAGTCCCGTTGGATGGATGACTTCAGCATAAATTATGCTAATATCGTGCTAACGTAGGAGTGAGCGAGCGAGTGAGTGACATCGAGTTCCCACGATAACTCTTTGGCTGTTGCTACGCAACTAGCCACGAGTTGATAAAGGGACTTTGGAATTCCACTTTAATTTCTTCGTACATTGTTTGCATCGGTCTGCACTTACTGTACAAGGAGAAACCATCAATGCTAACGACGGTGGCAGGTAATAACCAGGCCTCAACCAGGACAATCGTGTTATCGTGTTACCCGATAATCCCTCAATATTCGAACTGCAAAACGGAAGAATACTCTTGTCGATTGACATATTACGAAAACACTAAACAGAAATGTCAATCTAGATCCGGGTCCGTTGAAATGGCCAGAAAAAAAACTAACACTAATATTCTGTTCTTTTGTCTGTTTTCTTAGCACAACCGAGCTGGAAAGGCTGTTTAAACATATAGTAGCTAATGTCCTCTATTTTTCATGTAAGTCTTCTTGTATTACTATCATAAACTGAGTAAAATCCTAATGTAGGAAAACAATTGCTTATTTTTCCCCAGTCCTCTCCTCCCTCTCCCTAAAAAAACTACCTTTCATATGTGCAAAACCCGCCATGGAGAGAAGAGCATGGTTTTTCTGATATTACACAATTATGTAACAATAAAATAATAACAAGCTAGAGATTAATTTGGGCTAGATTTATCTATATATTAATACCGTAAGGAAAATCGTGCCCAAAATTCACCTTGGGCAAAGTTCTAATTCAAGCGATTTCTTAAGCGAGGGACAAAGCCGCCATCGCCTCCATGTTGAAAATCTCCCACAGAAACTAAATAGAACTCAGTTCGCGCAGCGGAAAGCACCAAAGACATTGAAACCTAAATGGTTGTCTTCATTGAAGTTTCAACAAACGTACACACTACCTTGCTTCCCTCGGAGCACGCGCTAAGTCATGCTAAGTCGAAATGACACATTTCCAAAACAACGTCCGTGAAAGTCATGAATAATAATCTCTAAGTATAAATCCTGACGGCTCTATCACAAAACGAAGGACACAAGTGACAAAAGTGTTCTATTTCTTAACTGGGACCCGAACCTGGTGGAACTTCTCAGACTTTACTACAACTCATTCTTGGCGGAATCTTGTGAGGACCCCTACCAGTGAGTTTGGGAGATCTGGACCTGTGTGCAGTACGCCATTTAGTGCGACTCCCTTAAATTTAGGACAACATACGGATACTATAGCAGATATAGCCAATCAAGTAATTTGGAACAACAAATTTATATCCGTATATATGTTTACCGCGCGCCGTTAATATTTTATTGATTTTTCAATATTTCCGATTGGCGATTTTTTTTTCATTCAACTATGCGTTTCTGTATCCTGTGGGGTGAACAATGGTTCCTGTGACGCATGAAGAAGACATAGAACAAAGACCACGAAGAAGACAAAGAAAGAAGAACAAAGACCTTCTTTGTTGTAGTTTCTATGTCTTCTTCATGCGTCATAGGAACCATTGTTCTTAAGAACTTCTCACCCAAGATGCATCGCGCATAGTTGAACGAAAAAAAAAAACGCCAATCGAAAGTATTCAAAAATCAATAAAATATTAACGGCGCGCGTAAAGCACATTTTTGTTTCGCTACTGTTCCCTTGGATAATGGATCTTTTTGATGAAATGTAGTTGACTTCTGCCTTTAGTGGCACTTTAAAGGATGCATTCTTTAGTTTGATCTTCCATTCTCGTGGAATGGCATCGTAAATACTTCTCAAGCGGAAAGACTCAAGTGGGGTTTAAATTATGCTTGCTTTGGTAAGCTTACGCGGCCTGACTCATCAAATAAATCTGCAACTCTGTTTTTTCCCTGTGACGAAATTTGAAAGCTGTACACCGATTTACCATATACGGATATAAATTTGTTGTTCCAAATTACTTGATTGGCTATATCTGCTATAGTATCCGTATGTTGTCCTAAATTTAAGGGAGTCGCACTAAATGGCGTACTGCACACAGGTCGAGATCTCCTAAACTCACTGGTAGGGGTCCTCACAAGATTCCGCCAAGAACGAGTTGTAGTAAAGTCTGAGAAGCTCCACCAGGTTCGGGTCCCAGTTAAGAAATAGAACACATTTGTCACTTGTGTCCTTCGTTTTGCGATAGAGCCGTCAGGATTTATACTTAGAGAATATTATTCATGACTTTCACGGACGTTGTTTTGGAAATGTGGCATTTCGACTTAGCATGACTTAGCGCGTGCTCCGAGGGAAGCAAGGTAGTGTGTACGTTTGTTGAAACTTCAATGAAGACAACCATTTAGGTTTCAATGTCTTTGGTGCTTTCGGCTGCGCGAACTGAGTTCTATTTAGTTTCTGTGGGAGATTTTCAACATGGAGGCGATGGCGGCTTTGTCCCTCGCTTAAGAAATCGCTTGAATTAGAACTTTGCCCAAGGTGAATGTTGGGCACGATTTTCCTTACGGTATTAATATATAGATAAATTATGCTTGCTTTGGTAAGCTTACGCGGCCTGACTCATCAAATAAATCTGCAACTTTAGAACTTTGCCCAAGGTGAATGTTGGGCACGATTTTCCTTACGGTATTAATATATAGATAAATTATGCTTGCTTTGGTAAGCTTACGCGGCCTGACTCATCAAATAAATCTGCAACTCTGTTTTTCCCTGTGACGAAATTTGAAAGCTGTACACCGATTTACCATATACGGATTACCATATGCGAGCTTGGTAAATACATTGCACTCCGAACCCGTAATCATTGTTTCCAACGGTAATACAATTCTTTTAGATGATACTACTTCACAAGAATTATATAGTTGTTTCGTATCTAAATTAGTCGTCCCGCCAACAGCCAAGAACTTCTATACAAATTATTTTTGCGGCAACAACTTTGGACTGGAAAACTATTTACTTAATCCCCTTCCGTTGTTCTCTAGAAACAAAACTACGCAAGTTTCAGTTTAAAATCCTACATCGCATAATTTTCACGAACGCAAAATTATACAAAATCAGCAAAGTGCAATCCTCCCTCTGCTCATTCTGCCATAACGCAGATGAAACTCTGGAACACTGATTTTTTCAGTGTTATCATGTCAAATCCTTCTGGCGCGAACTAGAGATATTTTTAGATAAATACCATATTTATAGCGAACATTTATGTGAACTGGATGTTATCCTGGGACTCTTCGAAACAAATGTTGATTTCATTTTATTGAATCATATCATAATTTTGGCAAAGTTTTCGATTTATTCAGGCAAGCTAAAAAATATCAAACCCAATTTCGATGTGTTTTTTACAGAAGCTAAAATCAATTTACAGTAGAACTTGCCATTGCAAGAGAGAAGGATATGGAATTATAGGCTCTCTGTAATTTATTTTTTCTTCTTCGTGCTTCTTGGGGAAACCCTGTTTCTGTTTGTTTTTGCTGTTGTTGGTATTATTCATTTCATTTCATTTCATTTTATTTTACTTTATTTTATTTTATTTTTTTGGGGATGATATGTTAATGTGTGGGGAAGGGGGAGGAAAGGGGGGGCTAACATAACTCTGACATAACCTGTTTGGCTGGTGCCGATAATAGACGGTAAACATTTTTCTATCCTGATGGCAATTGCCTTTGCTGCTATTTTGTAATCGACATTTAGGAGTGAAATAAGACGCCAAATTTATAATAAGAGTGTTTTTTGCTTTTTTCGGGATAAGCGATATTATTCCGCGTGTTTGACTAATAGACAGTCGCCCTTTGAGAGCGCACGGTTAAAACAGCGTACCACACATTTTGACCTCCTCCCAAAAGTACCTAGAGAACTTCATTGTGAGACCATCATGCCCGGTGTTTTTTTTTGCTTTAAACTTTTTCAAGGCCGCGAAGCATTCTTTTTCGGTTAACGCCCCTTCGCAAAGTTGTGCTTGTTTTTCGCTGATCGTGGTTACCGCTTCCATATTTTCAAGAAAATCTTTTCCTTTTTCTTCATTGCCTGACGTGTATAATTTTTCAAAAAATGTTTCTGCGCATTCATTATTTCTGACGGGCCTTCTATCAGTTTATTGTTTATCTCTAACTTGGTAATATGTTTACGGTTGTAGCTTCGCTTTTCTAATCCCAAAAAATATTTTCAGTTCCGTTCTCCTTTTTCGACCCAGCGCGCTTTGCTCCTTAATATCACTCCTTTAATTCGCAAGTCTAAAATTAAATTCAGTTTACATTGCGTTTCATCAAATTTAACCGCGAGGTCAGCCTCTTCCTTTTTGTCATCTGTCTGTTCCATTCTTGTCTTCAAATAATTTAGATCTGCTTGTAATTTTTTTCTTCGCTATTTTTTTTTGCATTTTGTATGGAAAAACGGCTACAGAAACTTCTAATTTCCACTTTCATTAGATCCCAATATGGTCGATCATCTGTGACTTCTTTCTACTTTTCTCGAATCTCTTTGAAGTGCGAACGCATGTTGTTTGTAAACGATTAATCTTTTACAAGCGAAGAGTTAAACTTCCAGAAACCACGGCCTCTTCTTGGTTTGAATTTTTCACTTTTTAAATGCAAGGTAATAGCCGAATGATCGGAGAACGGGTCGTACAGAATCTGACAGTCATCGGTAGCGCTTCATAAATGCATTGAAATTAAGAAATAATCCACGGATGCTTTTCTCGCCAAATGTTTGTAAGATGAAATTGTGTAATTAATTTGTTTATTCCTAAAATCACCCGTGATTTTTTTTTCGACCGGACTGCCGCCTTTTTATCCTTTTTGGAGAGTGCGCAGTTCCATTCTCCTGCAATAACCATGTTTTCTTTCGGGAAACTTGTCAAACAATTCGCAAGTTGTTCTAGTAGCACTAATTGTTCTTTTTGTTTATTGGGCATGTACACATTGCAAAATGTAAAAGGCTCATCATCGATTTTTGCTCGAAGCGCACGGGTTTACGGCACGGCAATTAAAACAGCTTTATTTACTGCCTTTCGAGTGTACGAGAGAGACACAGTTGAGCTTGTTTCAATTCAAAATCAATCACCACATTTTACCAACCAACGAATATTTATTCAAAGCTTAAATCGCGGAAACTGATAAATGACCCTATTGTTCGAGAATACAAACTATAGAACATTGGCTCTTTTCATGTGCTAGTACCGTTGCCTTTTGGAATCTTTTTAAAACATGGTGGGGAAATTACACAAAAGAAGCTTTAAACCTAGATTTAGCATTGTCCCTTTATGGTAAACGCGATGCCTCATCAAACAGTAAAATTCTCAATCTAGCCCTTATAGTCGCCAGATACAAGACAAGCTTCCTAATTTTCAATGCTTCCTCATCCTTCTGAAAGAAAAATACACCAGAAAAAGAACAAGAATGTGCCAGAGCCGTAAATAAATTAGGTGCCCTCAAAACAAAATAGTTAACTTTAAGCGGTTGGCTATCTAAATATTAACAGAACTCGTTTGTATTAGAATTTTGATTTTGCTTTTTCCCCATCTTCTGTTTCATGATTATTTGTATGTAATTATACGTATGTAATTATTTATATGTTATTATTTGTAATATATGTATGTGTTGCAGGTTGAAATGAATGTCAGTTAGAAATGATTTTGAACTAGGTCAAATTCAATTTAAACTAGGTGACTTTGAAAAGTCCAAAGAGAAAAGTTGGTTAGGGTTTGGATAAGAAAAGAGGATTGCATTTAGTTTCCTTTGAACACTAAAATCAGGATAACCCTCGTTTTACAATGGTTAGGGTTTGTTTTTTTAATGTGGTTTGCATTTAGTGATAATTACATTCATATATCACATGTGAGTCTTAAGATTAATTCTGGGCCCTCTACCCAATCTTAAGGTAAGATGGATAGTTTCTGGAAACACAAAATACAATGGAGTAAAAAGTGCGTGTGGTAGGGGTACAAGTATCTGAAATTGCCCATTACTAGTTAGTTTGAGGGTCATGGAATTAGAACCACACTGTAAGGAGGGCTGTAATTTTGAAGCCAAAATCAGGGGACTTAAATTAATGTTGTATCCATGGGAAACTTAGCAGCCCTGCCCCCATTAAAATAATGACCACTCGCTTATGGTAATCCGAATCATTTAAAGGAGATCTGCCTTACAATATAGGCACTAGCCGGATTACTCTGCACTGTCCTCCATCCATTTATGGATAAAATTACTCTAGAGTACCTGTCAAAGGCTATTGGCACAAGATTAGATACAACTCCCAACTTTATAATGAAATATGTCTTATTATTTCCTCGGCCGCTTGCAAGGAACCTGGAGGATTTGTACTCTGGAAGGCATCTCTTATAGAATGTTGCTGCTCGATTGTTAATTGCCTTTTCCAGTAGCTGTAGTCATCAGAGTAGCAAATGAGAATTTCCTCGCCAGCCTTTATTTTCAGTTCACCCTTTTCTTCACAAGCCCAGAAAACATCTCACCAGCCAATATAAAGGGTGCTCTTTGGGGCAAAAATATTATCCTAACAAGGACATCATCAGAGAACAGGAACGCTATACAATTTTTTTCAAATTTTATACCCATTTCTGACTGCCAGCCCTCTTTCCTGGAATTCTGACTACACCCCCAGACTAGTGGAGAATATGTTACATGCACATGTGCCACATGATGATGCTGCAAGCTGCACTGAAAAATAAAATATGATTTCCCACTTTGCTGTCATAAATGTAAGGAAGAAACATTGCTCTTGAGTTCTGGGCTGTCCTAAAAAGTGTTCGCTGCTTAAAATGAAAATTATCTTCGAGCAGTTTGTATGTACCTGGACAATCTTGCCAAGTGAAATTGGATCTACCCTGCCATCAATGTCTACTGGTTGCCCTTGGAAAGTGTGGGTTAACACATAATCGCCCGCATCTCCTCCATCTTGGCGAGGTGTCCAAGGGGCAAGCAGGCATAGGACGTTATGAACATTACCTCTTGGATGTCACGGATTGCGAACAGTCCCATACCCGTAGACTGCCCTCCAAAGCCAACAACCAAGGAAGGGCGAACTTGTAAGAAGGCCTCGCCTTTCTTTAATACGAGTAATTGTTAGGGCCGCCAGATCTGAAACAATAGTGAAAAGTGTCTTTTGGACATGAAATTTGATTGCAGAGCAGTGGTTATTTTGGTTCCTTTGGTTGATTCAGGATTGCGAACCAGTCAAAAAAGGATAATTGGTAAGAATGCTTTCATATACCTTGTTTAAATGGTAAACAAAAAGAGGTGCTGCGCAGCGTTTGTGTTACAGCATGACTTTAAAATGTTAGTTTAAACGCTGTTGGTCGTATAAATGGTAAGAGCGAAGAATGAATGGCATTCCAGTAATTTCAGAGCTGCTTTTAAGGTGACTCATGCGAAAGTCAGAGCACATTTCGCAAAAATATATTTTCGTCTACAACTTTAAAAATATGCTCGCTATGAACTTCAATCTTTGAGAATATAAGCAGGTGGGTCATTCCACAGTAGAGATGTAGACTCCGTGACAGCCATATATGGCCATGCAATTCTAAAACCTTTTAGATTGCATTAACCTCATTAAGGAAGTTTATAGTAATGACACCCTCTACCCTTCTAAAGTACTTTCATTTTGGTTGAGTCATTTATTTTAATTTTGTCACATCTCAAACCTTTCCTAATGTAGACTCCGTGACGTACGGTTTACTGTGGAATGACCCAGGTATCTTTTGGCAATATCTACGCATTATCACATCTCCATTAGTGCCAATACTTTTAATAGTATCTGAGCTTAAATGGACCCCTTCCTTGAGAAGCAAAGTGCCTATTTTAGAGTTTTAGTCGTGTTTTGGCCTACTTTGCTTCAAGCGAATCTCCGTTAACACTCGAGATCTTCATTGCAATGCTCACACTTTTTTAGTGAATCAATCAACATTGCTAAATTTACTACATAAGATCAGCGCCGTTTACCTTCTCGTATGGCAGCCTAGAACGTAATACTGGAGATTGGAGCCTCAAATGTCCCAGCGCTAGTCTGCATATCGGCATCATCTGTTAGAATTCGACGTTTTTTAGCCGTCATAGCTGCGCAGTGTTCTTCAAATTTTCTTTTCCTGGTTTGCCTTTCTGTCGGCAAAGGTTCGAAGGGTGCCTCCTACAAAAAATTAAGTTCCTTCTGACCAACATAGGCTTTATATTTTAGAATATATTTTTTTCACACATTTTAACAAATCTCTCGATCCTGCCAAATTCTGACCACAATGGCAGCAAACAATAAAATTATCATACAAAAGAAAATGCTCGGAGAGTAGCCAAGCGCGAACAAGCAAAATGGAATGTGATGCTCTGGCAAGCGGGAAACAATAGCAAATCCCAAAGCATACACTATACAAAAATACATTCAATATTTACCAATGTTTGCGTCCATAGTTGACGATCTTAGAGAATTTAAATTTATATGAGTGGAGATAAGGAATTAACCTTGTGTGAAAGCTAACGTGCTAATGGAATGGTCCCATGTGTGCTTATGGGCGTTAGCCCTAGTAAGCGGAGAAAGAGAAAAAATCTCTGACCCCGAGAGGGATTCGAACCCACGACCTCCGGAATTGTACATCCAATGCTCTACCAGTTGAGCTATCAGGTCATACTGGGAGCAGGTCGGGGTATATTAGATGTTGTGGTCACAGTAATGAAGTGAATATATGTAGATGTTCAGGCAAGCCTGTGGCCGCTTATGGTCCCATGTGTTCAACAGAGTTCAACAGAGTTCAACAGAGTGGAGATAAGGAATTAAACTTGTGTGAAAGCTAACGTGCTAATGGAATGGTCCCATGTGTGCTTATGAGCGTTAGCCCTAGTAAGTGGAGAAAGAGAAAACATCTCTGACCCCGAGAGGTATTCGAACCCACGACCTCCGGAATTGTACATCCGATGCTCTACCAGCTGAGCTATCCGGTCAGACTGGGAGCAGGTCGGGGTATAATATATAGATTTAGGCACTGCCTAAAAGCGGAACTCGCAAATTACAAAAATTAAGCACTACTTCGCTGACCATCAGGCCACATAATTTATTGAACTACAAATCCCTCATTATTAAGATGTTATTTTACACTTTTTATACACCTACTTCATAAATGATTAAAAAAGGTTGCACATTCACAACTACATCATGCAATTGCATTTAGGTAGTACCTGTTCACACCATCATTTCACATGGTAACGTTCTGAAATGTAATGTGAAAAAATAGCTAATTATTCACATCAGTATTTTACATGCAGTTCACATGTTTCCCTCCAGTAATGGGGGCAGATACAGTGTAGTAACCAGAAACATATAAGGGAGTTGAAACGTGTCACGGCGCTAATTCGTGTGCCAAGCTTCGGAATATTCAAACTCATTAAAATTCACTAATAAGCATGTTAAGATTTAAGCACCATATTTGGAAAGCACCCAAACTCGCTTAAGCATAATTAGCAATGGCGGCCTGACGGAAGGAAGGCCGGCGGACCAAGAAAGCCTCAAGTAACGACAGCTAGAATCGATGGTATAGCTACGATATTGCCACCGCGACGCAAGAGGAAGTCTTTCTGAATATTTTTGAATTCGCTAACAAATCTTGGGACAAGCCTCTTCGCCTAAAACGATCCAGATTTTGAACTTCTCCACTCGCTTTCATTTAGCCGCGTTATTACGGTACTATCGGATATCAGATAGTTATCTGATAATTACTTCTCTATACTTTGCATCTAGTATCTCATCGCTAACAGTAAAAGTAAACCAGAAATTCTAATATCGGATATTACGCAATCTCTTGGATAGTTAATGCTTGTGTAGAGAAACATAGTATCTGATATTTATCTGATATTTTCACCTTCCAATTGATATTTTTAACTTTGAACAGCTTCGTTCTGTAAATTCTAATATCGGATAATATCGCAATCTTCTTGGATAGTTAATGCTTGTGTAGAGAAACATAGTATCTGATATTTATCTGATATTTTCACCTTCCAATTGATATTTTTAACTTTGAACAGCTTCGTTCTGTAAATTCTAATATCGGATAATATCGCAATCTTCTTGGATAGTTATTGCGTTTGAAGAGAAACATAGCATCTGATATTTATCTGATATTTTCACCTTCTAGTTGATCATTCTAACTTTGAACAGCTTCGTTCTGTAAATTCTAATATCGGATAGAATCCTATGATATCTCTTTTCTGTGTAAATTGAGGACGAGATATTATAGGATTCAAGTATATTCAAAGCGTTCAGTCGGTAGATTCCGCCGAAAATAGCACTCAAAAAGTCGATATCGCCCTCGTCGCTGCGCGACTCGTGCGATATCGCTTTTTTCGTGCTATTTTCTTAGCGGAATCTAACCTCCTGAAGCTTTGAATAATCCTATAGAATCCCATACCTCTATTCTATCGCGCGCGCTGATTGGCTAAGAAGGGGAGGTATTTTTTGTGGAATACCCCAATTACACAGGACCCCCGTCATTTAAATTTAAAAAATCGACGAGTTTTTTAGTTAGTACAGCGTTCCCGGACTATTAATCAGATAGCACATACAAAAATCAAATTTGCTTTATAATTTTTGATAGAAGTTAGTTACGATAAAAGCAGGGGAAATGTATTTATCTCCACATCGGATAATATCGCAATCTTCTTGGATAGTTATTGCGTTTGAAGAGAAACTATCGGATAATATCGGATAATATCCCAATTTTCTTGAATAGTTAATGTGTTTGAAGAGAAACATAGTATCTGATATTTATCTGATATTTTCACCTTCTAGATGATCATTCTAACTTTGAACAGCTTCGTTCTAGAAATTATAATATCGGATACTACAGTATATCGCAATTTTTTGGATAGTTAATGTGTGTGGAGAGAAACATAGTATCTGATATTTTCACCTTCCAATTGATCATTTCTAAGTTTGAATAGCTTCGTTCTATAAATTCTAATATCGGACAATACCGCAATCTTCTTGAATAGTTAATGCATGTGTAGAGAAACATAGTATCTGATATTTATCTCATATTTTCACCTTCCAATTGATATTTCTAACTTTGAACACCTTCGTTCTGTAAATTCTAATATCGGATAATATCGCAATCTTCTTGTATACAGGGGCGGATCCAAGGAGCGGTGAAGGAGGAGTCATGTCACGTTCCATTTAAAAAAAACAACAACAATCAAAATGCTTCCATAATTTGAAGTAATAGAATTTGTTACCTTTATATACTAATTTGGACAATTTGGACTACTCCAAGAAGTCTGCATGCTTGTATTTCTACAAATGCGCTGTAAAGAACTAGTTCCCTATACACATATCCTGGTTCTACAATGCGCTGGAAAGAACTATAGCCTCATTCTACAATGCGCCGAGAGAACTAGTTCACTATGCACATAGCCTCGATCTACAATAGCTTCGTTCTATTGCGCACTAGAGCCGACTAGTACATGCATTTACATAGCTTCGTTCTATTGCGCACTAGAGCCGACTAGTTCATGCATTCACATAGCTTCGTTCTATTGCGCACTTGAGTGACTAGTTCATGCATTCACATAGCTTCGTTCTATTACGCACTTGAGTGACTAGTTCATGCATTCACATAGCTTCGTTCTATTGCGCACTAGAGCCGACTAGTACATGCATTCACATAGCTTCGTTCTATTGTGCACTAGAGCCGACTAGTACATGCATTTACATAGCTTCGTTCTATTACGCACTTGAGTGACTAGTTCATGCATTCACATAGCTTCGTTCTATTACGCACTAGAGCCGAGTAGTACATGCATTCACATAGCTTCGTTCTATTGCGCACTAGAGCCGACTAGTACATGCATTCACATAGCTTCGTTCTATTACGCACTTGAGTGACTAGTTCATGCATTCACATAGCTTCGTTCTATTGCGCACTTGAGTGACTAGTTCATGCATTCACATATCTTCGTTCTATTGCGTACTAGAGCCGACTAGTACATGCATTCACATAGCTTCGTTCTATTGCGCACTAGAGCCGACTAGTACATGCATTTACATAGCTTCGTTCTATTACGCACTTGAGTGACTAGTTCTTGCATTCACATAGCTTTGTTCTATTACGCACTAGAGCCGACTATTACATGCATTCACATAGCTTCGTTCTATTGCGCACTAGAGCCGACTAGTACATGCATTCACATAGCTTCGTACTATTGCGCACTAGAGCCGACTAGTACATGCATTCACATAGCTTCGTTCTATTGCGCACTTGAGCCGACTCGTATTCCTATGTAGCTAAATTTTACTGGTTTTAGCACGGGTTCTAGGATGTGGGTTAGAAGTAGTGCTAGGTAGCGTTACGCAAACAAGGTCATGGTCATACTTGTAAAAAATGAGTCTTCATTGTTTATTCATTAGCGTAGTAACGTCCCTAGAGCAACGTTCCACTGCTTTTACAAAAGTCCACTCGTCTATTCGTCTTCATTGAATTCACTTGTATATTTACCTCTCTGAACCGTTCACATAAAGAACGCGTTTGTTGGCGATGTCAGAGTAAAACCAAATATTTTGGTTGGTAGATTTTTTTCAATATACACAAGCTGTCGAGCACGTTTGTCTAAAACCTTCTCACTTCTAGACCAAAATTGTGAGGACATAATCCAGTCTACTGCAATATCTAGTGGACAGGCATTCCCATACAAAAATAAAAGAGATTTAAAACTTTCATTGTCAGTCATTGGCTTTTTCATGCAAGCATTTTTGCCCAAAATGGCCAGGAATACATCCGGTAGAATAGCTCACCGTTGAGGAGTCCAAACAAATACCTTCTTCTTAATGACATTTCAGCAGCAGTCAAGTTTTTTACGCTTGAAATTAATTCCTGGCGCTTCTCATTTAAACATTAACAGTTTTTACAAGGTACCAAATCGTAGTTGAATCTGAATAGCTCATAGTCTTCGATTTTCTAAAAACGATTATGCAAGGACATTATGTAACCAGTTACGTAAACAAACAAATGCATTTAATTATAACCAGCATTAAAAAACAAGAGATACAGTATTTAGTAGGAATTCATTACTTCACATATGCGAAAATATTCTTATCCCAGAGCTCCCAAGCGTGGAGCACAATATATTTAAGGAAACACGTACATACCATCGACTTGGTTTGGAAACGTCACGGTAAATTTCATTCATTTTTTCTCATTTCAATGGGCATGGTGAGACGGATCACATAACACAATAAGTTGTTCTCAACCTTGATATCATTCTTTTATTTGCTATAATAATCACTGGCAGCTACACATTTACACAGTGCCTAATAACTATATAATTAATATCATCATTTACTAACCTCCTAGAGAAAAGTGTTTTCTTTATGTATGGGACCAACGAGAAATACCAATGTCATTGTTTCATCCAATTAACGCCGCAAGTTCTCAGAATCATGGAACGTAAAACAATATATTGCGTTTTTTTCCTAACTGGGCGTCTTTCCTTGAACATGATTTGTTAGAAAATATTATCTAAATTGCCCCATTTTTTAGCCGTTACAGACACCTTAACTTGAAAGAATTTACTCCCTCGTTTTCTTACAATAAGCGGCCAAGCTAACACCACAGGAATTTAAAATTCCTATTGCTCCTTCTTCGAGCTCCTCCCATTTCCTTTTCGGAAATTCAGCGCTTTGGTAGCGGTACGTTCCACTTGGCCCAGTCCTAATTCTTCAAGTTTTCTCATGAAAAACTTGGCAGCTTGTGCCGCGTACTTTTTGCTCTTTCCAGGACTGTTAAAGGGGGGCATCAAGTGTCTTTGCATTATGGTAGTGCTGTGAATTACATCGGTACCATTGGTGAGAAGACTCTTTATGTTGTTCTGACAGTCATCTGGGAAGTTTGGTAATTGCCTGTTGTAATGTGTGTGTCGAGGTCAATGCCTTGGAACTGGTCCGGAGAAGAAACCCCGGAACTTTCGATATTCAAGGGGTCAGTCAATGTAACTTCAATCTCCCTCGCAGCAACATCTAGCATGATTTCAGGTGGCATCAGGGCAAATTTAATCTGAAGAGAAGATTCAATACATATACATAATCCAGGGTATATGAATTTAAAAATACCCGCAATGCATTTTGGAAATAAGTTGCTGCCGCCATACCACTATGCCTTACTTTAATCAGACTTGAGGTACTTGCGGGTTGCTTGGTTTACCACCGTATGCATTGCTGCAACCGTATGCATTGCTGCATTGCTGGAACTAAAATTTCATTATATAAATAATTATTATGTTAGATATGTTTCACTATCCAATTTACATGTTTGAAAACCCGTTCAGTAGTGGCCGTAAGAAATAAAAAAAAGAGCAATTCCCAATCTTATTCCATCTGCTCGATAATACACGAAAATACTCCAAATTTGTACTGAAGTTATTGACAAACCTAGACAATTATTTCGCTCATTTCTTGTGAATTTGACTGCATTTAGGCTACATAAAAACGATTAAAAAGTACAGAAACATATATTTCCAACTCCCTCGCAGTCGTTTTGAGATTCAGCAACCTAGCATATATAAGTTTTTTAATGTTTGAAGTTTAGCACCACCTATGACCGGGACCGACGGATAAGGGAAAAGTTACCTTTAAGAAATATTCCATTAGAGCTGCAGAATGTTGAACTGTAGTCTTTGTGATAAGACAGGTTCTCCATTCGAGGTCGTCATCGTCTTTCTGTAGCGGATCAAGGCTCTGGCTTCTCATTTGCACAATTTCATCCAGAACATCCACAATAGCTTGCTTCAAAATAAAGATGATTTAAATTAATAGAAAATATTTTTACCACAAGGACAAAACTAGTTCAGACACCCAGAATTACGCCCTTCCAAAGCGCTAGAACACAAGTGTACTATTGCAACCTACAACCATGACCATTGCAGTGCATTAGGGATAGTCCTTAAAATAAGCGCATTTGCCAAATTGTTGCAAAATAACCCGTGACGTCACTAACCGACAAGCCGAGCAGCCAAAAAGGAGCCTGGAGACAAGGCTAAATCAAAACAAAGTTTGGAATGATACGCAGGGAATACGCTGTAATGTATACTCCATTGATCTTAAACTTCGTGATGTTATTGAGCTCTAAAAACTACCCAGTGTGATTATTAGCATCACTAGCTTGAAGCTGTGTAAACTTGCGACGAATTTTATATTTTCACGATGAGGCTCCTTACAACGATAATAATCACCTTAATCATGCAAAGTCGAAGGAACTGCCCCCTTGATTTGGAAAGTACGCCCCGTCTGTTCTCACCCCATTTGACTTCTTTCTTTGCTGCTATAAGAAGGTCGTAATACTTCTGTACCTAGAAAAAAAGAAAGAAAAACTAAGTTTCCTGATTACTTTCTAAATCATCTCTATGAATAACACGTTGTCGGTAATGCATCTGAATATTATTTATTATATACTGTGACCAGATACCATGTGATAACACCAGTGAATAAAAATCGTATCAGTGAATGATACGATATCATTTACGACACGAATAAAATGCAATTTTTCTTTTTTTCTTTTTGCTATTTTATCAGACTCAGAGTATATAATAAACAATTATGACAAGAGCTTGATATCGTATTATTTACTCGTTTTCGCTCGAAGACTCGCTCGTTCGCGCTACGACACGAAAACTCGTGAATAAAAACGATATCAAGTTTCTTACCATGTAATAATCTCTATATATCATACCTCTCCCGCTGCCTCCTCTGTAAGCTCGTATTCAATGTCTCCTTCGCAGTTGTTGTGCCCTCTATGAAGCATGACAAAGACCTCCTCAAATGTTATAAGACCCTCCGGAATAGTATTTAAATCTTGCCATACTGGATCCTTTTCCGGAGGGCAAACGAATAAAAACCGATCATTGAATCCGTCAGTATCTTCATTAGTGAGCTGCTTCACGACATACTTAGGTTGCACAAAACCGGTTAAATTCAAGCACGTACTATGCATAACAGGTGCAGATGATTGGTTAATATAATCTCGCAGCCACTCCCCTCCATTATAGAGGGTTAGAAAAACCTCCTGTCTAGTTGACTTTTGCCGCCCTTATTATTGGCAATCAGTTCGCTTAGTAAACTGGATTCGTCAAAGAATCCCACATTTGGCATTCATTTTTGGCCATAAGCTGGTGCAGTCGTTCAAATGAAAAATGTTGACATAAAGTCGTGGCGGTTTCCTTATGATCTGCTGACTCTTCGTTTTGCTCCGCTTCGACTGCCACTTTGCATCTTTTTTCAAGCTTTTTTATGCCATCCTAAATTAAACTAGCTGCAGCCGATTTCTTTTCCTCCTTTCGAGCCGCAACAACTAGCCACAAAATCGCTGGCTCATGCCACGATGTTTTCAGTTTCAATTTAGCCTTGATTCCCATACAGGCAGCCGCACAACTTAGAAAGGGAAAATAAGAAAACTCGTCAGGGCATCCAATCGCTCCAGAAAAGCACTGGATAAAGTTCTTTTCAGCTGGTGAGCAAAATTGATCCATGAAAAATCAATTTTCCAAGCATTGGACATTCTCTGGTAGCATGTCCGATCAGAAACTGTGCTTGCTTTTTCCATGATGAGCAAAATACTAGTGCTTTCGGAGAAACTCCCTCTCCCATATATAAGTGACAGGCAGCAATTAGAAGCACTGATTTAGGTTAAATGAGAAATGTTTAACAAATAATGGTTACATAATAATGATGTAATACAGTATGAACAACAACAACCAGGGTTGAGATTTATGTTAAACGCCGTGGAAAAATGGTGTTTTGCTGACGTTTCGAGCGTTAGCCCTTCACGAAGGGCTAACGCTCGAAACGTCAGCAAAACACCATTTTTCCACGGCGTTTAACATAAATCTCAACCCTTGGTTGTTGTTGTTCATGTTCACGTCTCCGCCGACGCAGACCACCTAGTTTTCCCGTAAAACTAGTCATACCATGATGTAATACAGTAGTTTCGCATACCAAATCGGCTAACGGTGTTTACATCTCATGCTGTCACCCCATTCAGATAGTGTGATTATTCCTTTGGGTGGGTGGAGACTTTTGTTATTGCTGCACATGTGCTCGTGCACTCGGTCAAGTAAGAAATAAATGACAAATTTTACCACCCAAAGGAATCATAGCATTATTTGATTTGGGTGGCAACAAGATGTAATTACCGTTAGCCGATTTGGTATATTAACCCCTGGAACAAAGCGGAATATTCAGTGTAGTAAGCTAACCACTAAATACCCTAAAGTTTATTTTACAGTGATCCCTTCGGCGTTATTAGATTGCATAACCAACAGTTGGAGTGATGTAACATGTAAAATACAGGCCCTTTTTCGCAAGCTTCGTTGTGTGGCGTAGTCAAAATACTGCCAATGGCCGCTTGCTGGTTACTCGCATTTGAATAACTATAATTGATTATTTATTAAAAGAGAACAACTCTTTCAGCATTATTATTTGATTGCATAACCAAAAATGCGCGAAAAACAACCTTTTCATAAGTTTCGCGCGTTCTCTTTTCTTCATAACGTGGAGAAAAAGTGGACAACAAATACGTTACAACAAATAATTTATCGTGATGAAAGGATTCTACTTGAATCATGAGGAAATATCATCTGCAGTGGAAGCTTTTAGTCACTTTCCGAAAAAACTCCTAGCCGATGGAATCTTGTCTCCAAACTGATGAAAGACTTGCTCAAGAATAATTCCAACAATGTTAAATTTCCTCTTGGTAAGCAATGCCAGACGTTTACATGCTCCCCTGAACATTGCAAGCATCTTTATAAATTACTGAAAAATGATTTTCAGTTTTGTTTCAAGTTAAAGAACGAACTAGTGATATTTTATACTGCGAACAAGCCGGAACTAAAGATAGTTCTAAACCACTAATTCTACTTCCATCCGTAGACAATTGTCTCCATTGCAAGAAAAATATACCGATAAAGAATCGACCGAGCTATCCAATTGTATATACAAGAAATGGAACCACCGTGGCAGCTATGTTTTCAGGGTCGTGCTCAACGTGTAACGTTGTTTATCATTACAGCTACTACATAGACAAACGAAGAAACCTGAAGTTATTTATGATAATAATGATGAAAGTCACTATTTTCACATTACGACACAAACAGTGTTTCAAACTTGTCTTATCAAGTACGACATCTCAAAGTAGAGCAGACATGTATAATATAATGTTTGGGAAAAAGGATGACTCTAATCTTCGAAATTTTGGACCTTTTGCAAGAACAGACCAGCACAAATTGAAATTTAAGATGAATCCAGAAAGGCTGGAGGAGGCGTGGTTTTTTTGGGAAATTCTAAAATGGTGTCGCGAGAATTCCTTGACACAGGAAATGAACTTGTCTACAGAAAACGATTACGCAAGCACCCCTGGCCACCGAAAAGACTTGGATCTTAATATGTGTGTATCATCCAAGTTTACCGAAGTTCAAGGAAATTTCTAATGTAAATACTGAAAGTGCAGAAAGCATTTTCTTGGCTTAGCAAAATAAAATCAGTCGTCCATCATATGACTGAATGGAAGTTCCGTTTCTTCTTACACGTGGTACAAAAACCGCCACAATGAACTGGTAGAAAACAGACTCAGACAGAGAGGTCAGCTAGTATAAAGGACATTCCCAATAAACGTAATGCAACACGGATATGAAATGTATAGTCTTAACTGCAGGTTTACTAGCTATTTAGGAGTGAAGTAAACTAACACTAAGAACCAAGAACTGTATCATTAAATGACACGAAAGTGGATGATAACTACATGTGCAACAGATTTCAAACAGCGAGTCCCCCTGGGTCTGCGATGCGCATTTCCCTTTCGTAAACGGTCAATGTCTTTTAGAACGGTCGTTGCCATTTCTCTGAACAGTCCATGCATTTTTATAATTAAAGGTCGTTGCCATTTTTGATTCCTTGGAACAATTTGTCATTAGAGTGGTTGTCACATGACTGTCGTGAAACCAATCGCAAAGTAATTACACCAATTCTGAACAAAACGTATGGGAGTAATTACAAAGTAATTGAGAAATACTCACGACAGCCATGTGAAATCCGCTCTATCACTAAATGCTAATTAAAGACATGACAAATCCAATTTAAAAAGCACCTCAAATCAAGGAAATTCACTCGTAGCGCACCGGTTAGGGTTCTAACACGAGGGAGTTAAGGCCTGGGACATTTTTGGACCCCTCCCAAATCACATTTTAAACATGTATGTCACTCTGTTCATGGCATATCGAGTTGGTATTTCACCCAAAGGTCTTTCGTTATCGTGAATCTCGTCATTTTGGGTATTGCGACACAAAGTGTTCCTGGTCACGTGAACCCCAATGGGGTGGCGAAGTTCATCAAGAAAGATAACTTTTTGCAGATTCGTGTTATACTCGAAGAATTTTACAAGAATATGTTTGGAATGCTGGGATATCTTACTGTTATCTATGTTAAAACCTCGTAATTATTGTGGGAAACAGGTCACGTGACCTGTTTTACTTAATATCTCTAGAATAACACATGACAGTCAATCACTCCAAACAGACTCTTGAAGAGTACCATAAACGTAACTTTGTCAGATAAAATGCAATTCTCTTAATAGAAACATGCTCAACCCATTTTAAGAAAACGACTTTATCTTTATCTGGTCACGTGACCACTTCCTCCCGCTCGAAGTCAAAATAACCCTTTCAAATTTGTAGGTCCGGGATATAAATGTTGTGACCAAAGATGAGTATGTAACATTCAAACAAACTCGAGATACGAAATTTCAATTGGCCTAATTTGCTCCTGTCCCAAGCCTTAACACCCTCGAGTAAGCAGGGTACAATAAATAATACGATTTTTTCTCCTTTTACTTACTCAGAGACAACGAAGCTATAACGTGAAAAAAGGCAACGACCGTTTACGCGTCGGCGATCAAACCAGACTGGCAGATTTGATATTTTATAGTTTGTCCCTCTTTCTAATATCCAGCACCAGGTATCAAGCCAATACCGAGGAGAGTCCTATCAAAGAGGCACTCATTCGATATGTATAACTATAGATTTTAGGCAATACTTACATAAGTTCATCTTATTATATGGACACGAGTGTTTTACTGGAAATACACCACTCGTAGATCTCATATCAAGCTACAACCGGGACCTGAGTGACATATTTGCGAGGATATCGGTCAAAACAAAAGTGCTTGGAAATCAATTTGGAATAATTTATTCTGGTTTGTCCATAATATAAAAAGAAAATTACACGGTGGCTTGAAGATATGAGTTTTATTTTCTCGTTTCAAAAACAATATTTTACTCATTCGATGCGCTCATTCGTAAAATATTGTTCTTACCACTCAAAAATAAAACTCATATGTTCGTGCCACCGTCCTCTATATATAACGGGTGAATTCTATAGAATGTTCAAAGCTTCAGGAGGCTAGATTCTACTAAGAAAAGCGATACCGCCTTTTTGAGTGCTATTTTCGGCGGAATCTAATGATATCTCGTCCTCAATTTCCACAAAAAAGAGATCATACGATTCTAGAGGATAATATAGAATATCGCCACACGACGGGGAAAGAAAAAGTGTATCTAGAAAGTTCTAGGTAGTTGATGTGAAGAGATGATTCCTCCCTGTATCATCTCCCCCCTGTTGTCACACCTTGGCAGTTAGCCTCCCACCCCTGTTGAGATGCATCTGTCTCTGTCACTAAATCGGTAGGGTCCTGTAACAAGGCTTTCCCGTTCTATGCTATAAGGTTGTCTCTCCACCATGTTACCTACTGTAGGGCAGGTTCGGTCATTTCAACCGTTGCTTCGTAAGACTGGTGGGTCCGCAATGCGTTGTTTTTCGCCTCTTGGAGGTAACGATATTGGAGAGGCGCGGGAAAAACTGCTTGGATGGAAGAAGATAGGAGGCCCAGGAATTTTGATAATTCCCTTACTGTTGTTATAGGGTTGTCTTACAGATGTTGACATTTTAGTCTGATTTTTCTTATTTTGTCCCTTGGTAGGCTTAGGGAGAGGATTTCAGTTGACCTGGAAGCCTAAGTACTCTATCTGATTGGCGGGAGTCAAAACTGATTATGAACCCCAGTTCTTCCAAAAGGTTTACTGTCATAGACACGTGTTGACGGAGTAGATGTTCTGTGTTTGGCTTCCAGCCTTTTTCGCACTGGTTGCGGTGTTGGCTGTTTCTGAGCGAAGCTTGAGGCGCGATTTAAAACCTTCCCCAAACAGCTGCGTGCCACAATCTGGAAATTCTTCCTTACCAAATGATGCTAACATGGGATTCAGTTTTGTGAGGACTTGCTCACGTCTCTTGGATGATAGCTGAGCTGAGGTGTCCCCAGTGGGGTGGCAGCTCCTCGAAAAGGCTGCTTCCCAGCCTTTTTCGCACTGGTTACGGTGTTGGCTGTTTCTGAGCGAAGCTTGAGGCGCGATTAAAAACCTTCCCCAAACAGCTGCTTGCCACAATCTGGAAATTCTTCCTTACCCAATGATGCTAACATGGGATTCAGTTTTGTGAGGACTTGCTCACGTCTCTTGGATGATAGCTGAGCTGAGGTGTCGCCCAGTAGCATGATGTCACGCTTCTCGTACATGGTACACAGGGGCCCCAGCACATCAAGGAGTTTATCTTGTGTCCCCTTCAGGGAATTGTCAGGGCTTTTAATACCCTGGACCATAGCTATGAGGTAGGTATCCAGCGAAGGCGTAAAAGCAGCATCTGAAACTGCACGTGGGAATTCTTTTATAATGGACCTTCTCTCAAAGCGCTGTAGGGGCTTCTGGATAACTTTCAGAATAGCATCCACCTCTTCGCTAGCTTCCCAGCGCGAATTAGGTGAGATGAGGCCCTCTGTATCCTTCTCTCGGTCGTTGTTGTTGTCGACCATGCGGTCTAGAGATGAGGCGTAGGAATCTAAGCGAGTCCGTTTTGCCGCGTGAGGATTCTCCTTATCAAGTACAATCACGTCGATAGGAGTTACTGGTCTCTTGTTTGCTCTCACCGTTTGGTCCACAGACTCTCCGATGGAGTGTTCTACCGTTTGGCCAAAAGGCACTACGGTTTGTTTAGCCACCGAACTTACGGGGCGCTCAAGATTGGCCTTGATTGAGGCCAAGATAGCCCCGGAAATGAAAGAAATGGATGACTTGTCGGCAATGAGAGCCTGGGCCATCGCGGTAGGTGGAGGATGGATGATTTCACTTACATTTTCCGACGGATGGACTTCGGTTCATTCGGGATTGTCTTTTATGAATCAAGTTACCATGACTACAAGCGTTTATCTTTGAAATCACTGTATTTATGGAGTGAATTAAGGGACATTGCATTGTAAAATTGAGTCGAGTAGGCTACGTGCGCGATGTTGGTGACCAATTGCAAACGGCACCAAAAATAAGCTTTTTCGTAAAAAATAAATTGATCGCAACAAAATTATAATTTCATATTTGACATACCAACAAAGGTACTGCCAAAGCATGAGAACGTAGCAATAAACTCAAAGATTTTGCAAAATTACTACGGAAAAAATGTCAATAAAGTCACGAAAACTGAAAACCGTGCGTAACATTTTCCGTATCTAAATTCAATTAACATAGATTATAGAATGATCTAAGTTCCGTTTTGAGAAACAAAAACATGCAATCAGATGCACATGAACTATAGATTGTTATACAATAATTTATTATCTACTTTATTATCAACTACAACCTGAAAATATATCAAATCTAGCGTCTGGACAATGTCAGGATTGTGCTTCCGGTAGATGTACACGAGATATGATATTGCTCAAAAAGTGTGTATTTTCTGGTTAAAACGAAAGCCTCTTTGTCAACAAGGTGCACATTAAGCATGCTTCAACCTGCTATGAATTATATTTTTGAAACTGCTTTAGTTTTTTTCAAGCGAAATACAAATCCAGCGTTTGAACCAAATGCCCAATCCTCTCTTACAATTTTACACTCGTTCGGTGCGTTTTGCGATGCCTTTTCGCGGTGCGTTTTGCGATGCTTTACCGGTGCGTTTTGAGGTGCGTTTTCCGGTGCGATTTGCGATGCCTTTTCCGGTGCATTTTAGCGGTGCGTTTATTGAAACTCATCCAGTTAGTAGAGACGTTTTTCCGAAATGTTGACATTGCTATAGTAATTAAAATAGGAAGAGAACAAGAACGAGCATCAGCACCTCCAAAGAGGCATCACAAAACGCACAGCTAAAAGGCATCGCAAAACGCACAGCTAAAAGGCATCGCAAAACGCACCGCGAAAAGGCACCTCAAAACGCACTGGATAATGCATCGCAAAACGCACCACGGCACATAGTTTTGTCGTAGTCGGTTAGTTCACGTATTTCTTTAACTCGATTTGGAACATACTCCTTCCATGGTTACTCGTTCCTTACCCAACATAAACCGTAGTAGAGTATGTCCAGTATGTGACTGAAAGTTTCTTTAACTCCTCCGAAGAATCTTGAATCGATGATACAAGTCTAGCCATGATTCTATTTCGTCATTGGTCTACGTCACTACGAAGTCACGTGAGATAGAGCGCGCGAAGTCGGAGTATTCAGTTCGAGTGTGAGTTCAGGAGTGTTCAGTCACGTTGTTTTTACTTCAGGGGAAAAACTACTTTTTTCTAATGGATACTTCAGCCGACGAGCTTTTGAAAGATGGAAATGAAGAAGAAGAGGATTCAGGAGATGATTTAAGAGAAGAGGCAACCCAACAAGCTGAGAAGCTTGATCTGACGACGCTGCTCGTCAGCATGAATAAAAATATGGCGGCCATGGGCGAAGCCCTGAAACTATGGGCCAAAAAGGGGAAACACAGACCCCCTTGTTAGTGGCAGAACCTGCCCGGAAACGCAAACGTACATCAAAACCCGAGCCAGAACCTGGCACTTCTTCGGGGAAAGATGGCCAAGCGAAAAGCGCCAGAAACCGGCCGCAGAGTCCAAATCTTGTAAGGACGACAGCACCTCAGAGAGCGAAGAGGAAGATGATATCCTAGATGATATCGCACAGGAAATGACAGATGGGGAAAAAACGGCGCCAAAAACATCAAAAAAGCTAGCCAGTATCATAGATAAGTGTTGGCTTAACAAGCTCACTGACGACCAACTTAAACAGTTGTCAGACAGGTATTATCGCCCTGCTAATTGCAGTCGTCTGATAACTCCAAAAGTAAACCCTGAAATTTGGGGGCGGCTCGACAGAGCTACTCGAGGTCGAGACTTAAAGTTGTCAACCCTTTCAACCAACCTAACTAAAGTTGGGAGTATACTTGCCCAGTCCACACAAATGCTGCTAGCTGCAAGGAAGGGCGATACACTTGATGTTGATGCAATGATCAGGCTCAACACAGATGCTATTGGCCTCATGGGCCATATGAGCTTTGAGCTCGCACAACGGAGACGCGAGGCGATCAAGCCCAATCTCCACAAAGATTATGCCACCCTTTGTGCCTCACATGTGCCAATCACATCATGGCTATTTGGAGACGAGCTGCAAACCGAGCTCAATCACATCAGGGCGTCCAATAAAATTAGCAGCACTGCTACGCCTGGGAATGCAGGACGCAGGAGGCCCTTCAACAGTAATAATGGGAACTTCCGCGACAATCGTTCTTTTTTAGGGAAGCGGAAGTCCTGGGGAAACCAGGACAGGTACAACAACTGGAACAACAGGCCCCAGTACAACACCAACAACAACAGATACACCAAACGCACCGACCAGCAGGCGGGGCGCAAGTGAATTCCGGATCGCTAGCCTTAAATGACCCAGGGGTAAATTTTGAGGCGCATTTACCTGTGTTAATTCATTACTTGGGAAGGGAAAATCAACACCTTCCGTGGGGGCTGTTTATCCTCCTATGTTTCACAATGGAAAATGATAACCTCTGATCCAGAAATTCTGGAGTCAGTGACAGGTCAAAAACTTATCAATCACGGGCACTTAAACAAACCAAACTTTCAACGGAACAGGAAAAATCCGTGGATGGTGAGATAACAAACCTCCTACAGAAAGGGGTAATTGCAGTATCTGCACATGAACAGGGGGACTTTAGTTCACCAATATTCACCCGACCTAAAAAAGATGGATCATTTCGCATGATTCTTAATCTAAAATCATTGAACAAGAACCTAACATACTACCATTTTAAGATGGATAATGTTTATTCAGCAATAAGGCTTATGACCCCGGGGTGTTTCATGGCGTCGATTGATCTAAAGGACGCCTATTATTCTGTGCCCATTCATCCTGATTTTCAGAAATACCTCAAATTTGAGTGGAAAGGAACATTATACAAATATTTATGTTTTCCCAACGGGCTTGCGTGCTGCCCTCGGAAATTTACCAAACTTTTGAAACCTGTTTTTGCAACCTTGAGACAACAAGGCTTTATATCAGTTGCTTATATCGATGACTCATGGCTAGCCGCCAGAGATTACGAAACATGCCTTAATAATGTCAAGGAAACGGTCACGCTGCTTGACAAGCTTGGGTTTGTAGTTCACCCAGACAAGTCTGTTTTTATTCCTACACAACAGATAACCTTTTTGGGTTTCAACTTGAATTCAGTTCATATGACTGTATCACTTACAGAAGAACGGACATCCAAACTAGTTGATGCCTGCAGAAACATATTAAAAACCGACATGCCGAAAATACGGGAAGTAGCCCAAGTCTTGGGCTTAATGACCTCTAGCTTTCCTGGGGTTATGTTTGGCCCTTACACTACAGAGCTTTAGAAATTGACAAAACAGAAGCCCTCAAACACAATATGGGGAATTTTGAGAACCGAATGTCTTTGTCGCCTGAGGCGATTTCTGACATACATTGGTGGATTTCCTCCTTGCCAGACTCCCATAATTTAGTTAGTCATGGTGAAGCTACACTTATAATGAGCACGGATGCTTCCCTTATTGGGTGGGGAGCTTGTTTGGACAAGCAGTGTACTGGGGGAACTGGACCCCTCTTGAAGCATCCCATGACATCAATTATTTAGAGATTCTAGCAGTTTTCTTTGCTCTTAAGTCTTTTACCCTCAGGGTTTCGGGTAGTCACATCAAAATTCTCGTAGATAATACGACTGCAGTTGCGACATTAAACCAGATGGGCACCTGCCACTCCAAGGCGAACAATGATCTTGTGCGCAAAATATGGTATTGGTGCATTGAAAACAATGTATGGCTAACGGTTTCCCATATTCCTGGAATAACCAACACCGAAGCAGACCGGGAATCAAGGCTCTCTCGAAGGGAAACCGAGTGGTGCCTTAATAAAACCGTGTTTCACGAAGCGCTTGCTAAGTTGGATTTCACACCTGACATAGACCTATTTGCGTCTCGCCTTAACTATCAAGTAAAACCTTACGTGGCATTTAAACCAGACCCGGAAGCGATAGCTGTTAACGCTTTCCATCTATCCTGGAAGAAATTTAAATTTTATGCCTTCCCCCTTTCTGCATTGTACAAAGGGTGTTACAGAAAATCAGAGAGGATGGAGCCACTGGGATACTTGTGGTTCCCAATTGGCCAACTCAGACTTGGTGGCCATATTTGCTCGACATGCTTGTTGATTATCCTTTATTGATTCCCAGGGGGAAGTCAACGTTATTTCTACCAGCGGAACCGCAAGCAGTGCACCCACTAAACCAAAAACTGGAATTGCTGATGTGCCACTTATCCGGGAAGTATTATCTGATAGAGGACTTTCAGAGGAGGCTGCAAACATCATCATGCAATCATGGCGATCAGGGACACAGAAACAGTACAAAACGTATTTGCAAAAATGGAAGACATTCTGTGATTCACGGAAAATCGATCCAGTTTCAGCATCTGTAGTGCACGGCATTGAATTCCTTTTAAGCCAGTTCAAAGCTGGGCTTTCCTACAGTGCAATTAACACGGCAAGGAGCGCCCTATCAACTGTGATTTTATTACCTAATGGTGTTTCGTTTGGCAATCACCCGCTGGTAACTAGATTCTTGAAAGGAGTTTTTGAAGCAAGACCAGCACTACCACGTTACACAGATACATGGGACGTGTCCGTTGTCCTTGATTACATTAAGACACTGGGACCATCAGAGGAACTCAGTTTGAAAACACTCACACATAAATGTGTTATGTTAATTGCGTTACTGTCAGGACAGCGTTGTCAAACGGTTCATGCTTTAACAATCGGAGGAATGAAACAGAGTGACACTAAGATTACTTTTGAGATAACTAAGTTGATGAAAACATCCACACCGAAGAACCATCAATCACCCATCGAATTTGAAGCCTACCTGGCGGATAAAACATTATGTGTTGTAAATTGTATTAGGACGTATTTGTCCAAGACACAAGGAGTGCGCTCTGGCGCAGATGAACTTTGGTTAAGTTTCGTTAAGCCGTTCCGGCCCGTATCAAAAGATACTATTAGTAGATGGATAAAAAACTTTCCTCAAGGATGCGGGGGTGGACACACTCGGCACACAGTACTCGATCAGCAGCGACCTCTGCTGCGAAAACAAAGAACATTCCCATTCAGACAATAATGAATGCTGCTGGATGGTCGGGTGAGAGCACCTTCAGGAAATTTTATGATAAACCTGTAAATACGACCGTTAACTTTGGTCAGCAACTCGTAAGCTTGTGTGACACTAGTTAGGGTGGTCAATAAATTTGACTTTTCTTTTCTCCATGTTGTTTGCTCATGGACACACATGCTTTAAAGTCTCACGTGACTTCGTAGTGACGTAGACCAATGACGAAATAGAATTTAAAATTAAACGAGGCTTACCTGTAAGGTGAAGTTTGATTGGAATTCTATGAAGTCATTGGTCAGGAACGTAGAAGTCACGCCCACCCAACTATTTTTACATCGTTGCCCGCCCTTGTATGTGTGGCCATTCGCAATATTTAAAGACTGAATACTCCGACTTCGCGCGCTCTATCTCACGTGACTTCTACGTTCCTGACCAATGACTTCATAGAATTCCAATCAAACTTCACCTTACAGGTAAGCCTCGTTTAATTTTAAATTAAACCACCGAGCAACTCCAATCTATACTAGAAATGGTTTGCTTTGCTATAGGAGCAACTCTGGATTTGGATCCTCACAAAAAGTATGTGCAGATAACCAACTTCTTTACATGCAAGTAATAGCAGATTCCTCGCACTTTCATTTTTAGTTGCATACTCACAAGAATCTTTCGAAAGGAAGGGGTCGATTATACAGGAAGAAGAAGAAAAACAAGAACCGGAAAGATAAATGCCTTTCAGTGCGATCGACGAACGAAAGAAAAAAACGTATAGACTGAAAATACTGAAAAATCGACGTTAGAGGGCTTTCGCAATAAAGTGGAAAATTTGGAAATGATCAATTTTTGAGTATTTTCAAGAGTCTATTACGCAAAACGGATAGAGGATTATCGAGTATTATAGTAAAACTGACTGTAAAGGCCTCTTTTCAAGTTGTACTCACATTGATCCCTGTTGCTCTAGCCATTAGATGACAGGCTACCAACATAGCAGCACTGTGGTAGCAGCCCGCGTTGTCCTGTTTGTAAACGGCGTTGGCGATACCTTGGTGCTCGGCTTTCAAAGTGCGCAAAACGTGCTCCATTATGGCACGGCAGCACTATCTTGAGAGCAGTTTTCCAACACGTGCACAAAGATCGGATGTTCAAGGTCGCCGCCGAATGTTCTGCGAACCACCACACAAATGTCCGCCTGGGTTTCACGGTATTTCATGGCCCATTCTTGGGTGATGTGCACGCTGGCAGGGGTGAGGTCTTGTAATATCTTCAGTTGAGCCTTATCCTGTTGTACACTGCGGAGCTGGTGCGCTTTCCAGGCGAGTATTGCTTCAACAGCCTGTTGACAGGTATACTTCAGGTCGTCGGATTCGTCTGCACCAATGATCCCTTCGTCGATATTTTTGACAGACTCTGTGATGCTCTGAAGCACGAGGGGTCCTCGCAGGACGAACATACCAAGTCATGCTGATGGTCGGCACACACTACTGCAAATTGTGACTGCATTGGGTCGCTTAGCGCGTGGCTTATACTACTACAAGAAACGTGAACCTGGAAAAAGATGGAAAGGGATTTGATGGCTATGACAACTTGAAAATAAAAAGGACTGTTTAGGTGATGTATGGAAGAATAATTGCTATCCATTATTAAATGTGCGCGAAACAATAGCACACATAAGAAAGAGAGTAATAGCCGCCACACACACGCTGAAAAATAATTTCAACTGCTTTAACCTCAATGTCAGACTTAATGTACTGTCTGCCCTCTTTGAGCTTTTAATGCGCAGTATGCTGCCCAGTCCGTCGTGGCTTGACAACCGCAATTTTCTCACGACTTCGATGAGGTCATCAAAGGCTTTGGCACCTTCAGCTGAGATGTAGTCCAAGCCCTGTAATGGCTTGCGAATAGAAGCAGAACAGGCCGATAACAGACGAGTCATCGTAGAAAGACTAAAGGGTTTGAATCCTGTCTCCTCGCAATACGATTGGTACTGTCTACAAATGCGAGCAGGGATCATTGATCGAATGACCTTAGGGGTTTCCAATACTCTCTCATCGGACAACTTTAGATAGCGTTTACCGAAAGGGAGATCCTGAACGATATGTGGACTTGTAATGAACGACAAGAAATGTTCAAGCTGTTGATCATCGACCCTGAATCGTGGGGCTCTTGTAACTGGTACTTCAGTGTCCCGCCCATGCTGTAGTGCATGCCGCCGGGCTATACTGTAGCGAAATTCAGTAACACCTGGGATGTAGTGTCTCAGATCTTTAAACGACACTAAGTCCGACATTATGGACAACACCCGCCGTCACGTATCCCAGCCACTGGCGTTAAGGAAGGTTTCTGCGAGGGCTGATAGGAAACTATGGTTTGCAGTTGATACTACACCGAGAGCCTCGTCGACAAGAAACGAGTCTTGGAGGGCCTGCCATAGACGTCCAGCACCTCAAGGGCGTTCGTGATCAATGCACTGGCTCGCGACACATGGATGCGTTGGGTTCTAGCTCCTATGTTATCCCATCTCTATTTTGGGATCCCCGCTACCGAGGCTGGTCTACCACACGCAACAAGAAAGTCGTCGAGTTTCTGACGGCGAATCTCACGGCTGCTCCGTTGGAAGACGCAGTGCTATCACCACTCGTTGCTGTATCGATAAGCGCAAAAGTTCGGTCGTCGGTGATGGTTAACTGAGCCATGCCTTCATCGATCGAGAAATCGGCTGCCTCTTTCGTGGCTTGCAGCTCGAGTTTCAACTTTTCCCGGCATCGTCTGCAAATAGATGTAAAATAGATGATTTAGTAATATCACAATGAGCTTTTGTCGTAGCAGCGCTTGCTACAATGACCTTTTCGGGTATTTTGCCACATTTTGTGTAAGAGTGCGAACACATCAGACGCACCTAGCAGGCAATATCCAAACCCGGTTTAAGACCAGAACAAAATCACTTACAAAGTTACAAAGAGGATACTTAGGAAAACCGATGAGAACAATCTGTGATATAAGTTGATAAATTGCCAGGGCCTGCGTATATGTCATAAACCGATCGCCGAGTCGTGTCTGCTTTGTGATTGGCCCATTGGAATGGAGTTGAACAATATGACTTTTATTCCTCCATTTTAGCACATAAGATGTTTTTGGCAAATAGACATGCCCAAGAGTTTGTTTCAATTCTCAAAACAACCTATAATAAATAAAAAGCGATATTGAATGACGCAGTTACAAGAGTGGTGTGTTAGACACCCGAGAATCAGGCTTCATCTCGCGTGCGAGAGAGGTAATTTTAAAAATTACGCTCCTCGCGCGCTTGCTGAGGTTTGTCTGGCTGCGGTCGTTTTAATGGAAATAAATTTCCTACAGTACAAACCTTTCTTTCTTACTGGAAAATAAATTCTCACGGCATAACAGAGGAATTATATAAAAAGTATGGCTCAGAACAAAATGCCCCCCCCTCCCAAAAAAAACATAAAAGTCAAATTGATGACCCCTAAAGCGGTAACTATAATTCATAACTGCGACGAGAAAGTACTATAATCCAACACCAAGTTGTCAACCACTTCCTGTTTCCCGGCCGCTAGTCACATAGCCGACGATAAAGTGCCCAAGTAGAGTGCACCAATTGCGCAATGAACACACAGCAAACAGGATCAGCGAACAGTGCGTTTTCCAGGAACCTTCTCGCAATTACAATAAATTATCTCACCTGCTCTAGCTAGAAGAAGTTCGTATTCGTTTTTTATTGTCCCATCATTAACCTTGATTGATGTAAATAGGTATGTGCGTCTCAACGCTAGTGCAATTCCCCGAGACACACGCGGAGTAGCCGCACGCCATTCTGTGAAAACCGCTAATATATAGATTTAGCCACTGGCTAAAAGCGGAGCTCCCGGTTACATATTTTTCTGTTAACGAGGCAAAAAGGTTGCCATTGTACATAGGCGTAGTCTTGCACCGTCATACCACTCGACTAAGCACTTGCACCCCCTTGCCACCCCCACCACACAAGTCTGGTTGTCTGAGGTTTATCCCTTCCTGAGATATGATCTTTTTCTCTTATGATGACGTCATCGATGACGTAATACCACGTGACCATGCAGTTGCACCCCCTTGCCACGTAGATAACTTCACCCAAATTTGGTTGTCTGAAGTTCATCCCTTCCCGAGATATGTTCCTTTTCTCCTGTGATGTCATACCACGTGACCGTGCAGCTGCACCCCCTTGTCACTTAGATAACTTCACCCAAGTTTGGTTGTCTGAGGTTTATCCCTTCCTGAGATACATTCTTTTTTTCCTATGATGACGTCATCGATGACGTCATACCACGTGACCACATAGTTGCACCCCCTTGCCATTAACACAACTTAACTCAAGTTTGGTTGACTGAGGTTTATCCCTTCCTGAGATATGTTCTTTTTCTCCTATAATGACGTCATACCACCTGACCATACAGTAGCACCCCCCTTGCTACTTAGATAACTTCACCCAAATTTGGTTGTCTGAGGTTTATCCCTTCCTGAGATATGTTCTTCTTCTCCTATGATGACGTCATCGATGACGTCATACCACGTGACCATACAGCTGCACCCCTCTTGCCACTTAGATAACTTCACCCAAGTTTGGTTGTCTGAGGTTCATCCCTTCCAGAGATATATTATTTTTCTATTTGATGACGTCATCGATGACGTCACATCACGTGATCATGTTACAGCACCCCCCTGGTAGCACAGAGAAAATATCCCAAGTTTTGTTGTCTTAGCATGTTCCCTTGAAGAGAAATAATTTTTTCTTAGTATACCACAGGGTTCCCATGAGTTTCCGCGTACGGCGGACGGACGGACGGACTTACGCTATACCTTTAATACCAGGAAGACACAAAAAAATTCATAACTCAAGAAGGGAACAACCTGTAGCAACCAAACTTGGACACATTTATCTTTTGGGCGATACCAATTCAACGCCCTAATCATTTGACTTGGCGCCGTCAATAACGTAAGCAAAATGAGCAAGAAAGCCCGTGACGTTTGAAAATCAACTCCGTAGTTATGCTAGACGTTATTTCCTTAGGTATGGTGCTCCGCTTGCGCGGGCCTTCGGCAAACTAATATATTCAGCACCGACAAGCTCACCTCATATAATTTGAGGATTTCAGTCGGAAACAGCAGGATGTTCTCTAATGTTGAAAAGCGCAAACAGTGTATGGAAAAAACTATCGAGAGTGATGGTTTTGCCTTCAAAAAACTATTGGGAAACAATCCAAAAATCGAGAGAGTTACAGTTGAGGCTGCCACGCGTGTTACCTGGTGTGTACCCCGACTGGTCTGAAATAGCGGTATGAAAATGATCAAACGCGAAATCAGACTTCGCTATTTTTGCCTTATTTCATTTCCACATTGAAAATGTTAACGAGAAATCTTGATTGCATGTGTATTTGCAAGTGTCAAGTTCTGTAATGTTTTGACGACATCTCGAAGAGATTCTAGAAATTGTCTGTCAATAAAAGGCTCAAGCTGCTAGCTGGAGCTGATGACAGCTACTAATGAAATCACCTCGCGGACACCCCAGTGGTCTAACGCAAATCCTAATTGTTACCTCCGTTGAAATTTCACAAAATGCCGGTGCAAAGTTTGAAGATGTCATTTCAAGCATTTTTAGAGGATTTTGCGTTTACGAAAGACTCCCATTTTGCCGAACTGGATAACGAAGACACAGAAGAAATTGGCGTGCAACTTCCGGACTTGGAAGACACCCAGATTGTACAGCATAACGACGAAATTGTAAGTCCACCCTGCATTTACCCATGATCCTACGTCGTGGTCGCTGTTTAGGATGACCACTCCTTTCCCTCGAGCTTTTTTGTAATACATTTGGTCGATCACTAACTTGTCACTGCTACCCTCCAAAATTCGACGAATTATAAAGTCTTCAACACACAGCCGCAGCGTGTCGTACGTCCAACGATTTGACAACTCGAAAGGAGGAAGCTCGGGTCCGGCTACTTTGCCTTTGGCTGTCGCCAAGTACAAGACCACTTCTCTCTATGGACCGGGGAAAAAATAAGACAAGCAAATCTTTAAAATCATGACTATTTAGTCATCATTTTTTCTCGTGCCAAGGAGAAAAATAAACTTCGTTGGTGGACACGAGTCCACGAGGAAGATTGCATAAATACAGCTGAAACTCTCATTAGTACCCGATTGCGGTAAAACGGAACGGAGTCAAGAAATCAACAATGTACCTCGCGGTCGACTATCATACAGAAGGTATGACATGGATAGGGGCATTGTTCTACGTTGCCTATTCAGTCTTTTGGCAGTGTCAGAAATGCCCATTAGACTAGCCAGGCAACCTTTAGAATTTTTACTGGGAAATATCCAACCAAAAAACCCTGTTTTTCCCAGGAGTCAGTCCATGGACCAAAAAGCCAGGTTGGGAGTACATGGATAATTTCTGATGCATGTGGTTATCCCCTGGTTATCTCCTATAGCTCAGAACCAACCTATCACCCCTCGCAGGTCTCCACGTATTCGAGAACAACAAACATTCGACATCTTTGTCCACGAGATCTCCCCAGACATAAAAGTTAGCACAACATCTAGTGTGATACATAATGTCAGTTCCAGCGCCGGCCTGAATGAAATCATTGTCCTCCTGAAAACATTTGAAAGTCCAGATGTAGTTTACACCCAGCAAATGGCCTATATTGGCTTCGGAAAAGAGGCAAGCAGCCAGTGAGCTTACGATGTGAACAAGATCTGCAACTCTGCAAAGCCGAATACAAGGGACAAAGCGCAAGACTGGCTTGTAATTCTGTTAGTCTCAGCAAATCGCCAAGTAAGTTTCAAATTCAAGTCAAAATTCAAGCCCCCACGTATGCTAGGATTAGGGGATGGGAGAGGTGGTTGCATTACAGTGCCGTAGCACTTACTGGGGCTGAAGGGGGGGGGGGGGGGACTTTTCATTGCGCTTTGCATGCTATAAATTTTACCCTAAAAACTGCCTTGTGTTTTTTATATCTCTCCTCCCCCAGCTTGGAGGCTTGCTACAGCCCTGCATTAGCATGTTAGCTTGTGGCAATTCCTAACCAGGTTCTTCTACCTTTTTCTTTTACCACAGGAACCAGCAATACTACATCAGGTGCCAAGACGAGGCGTGATGACCTACAATCCCCGCCAAAACTGTTGACCCATTTTGCAAAATCGGTGCCCCTACTGGCTGATATGGGTGCCTATCAATACAACTCCGCTCTGCCACGCCCATTTCCCCCTCCCCCCTAAACCAATGTTGTAGTCCTAGGGCTGAACCTTGCCTATCGCATGCTGCTAATAGTAACTCAACATTGGTACGGGGGGAGGGGGAAGGGGAGTTTGTTTTTGTAGGGTGCGTGATTGTTAGCCATGGGATTTACAGTTGATGTTCCATAACCGGGTAATGGGTCAACTAGTTTTGGCGCGGATTGTATTTTTGGTAATTTCGATCTTTTACATGAAAGCTATTGTCGTCTGCGGTTTTGATGGTAATATAGGATTGAAAGTTCCTAGTACTATGCATAGCAAAATTTTTTGCCAAATCTGACTGACGGGAGCCCTACAATCATGCCTTTACAAAATGCTCGGGATACCTGTGGTTTCGAAAAAGACCTCATTTTTAAGGGAAAAGGAATAAAACGTTTATAATCTTTTGTAAAATCATGAAATGACGTACGAGCTAATAAAAAATTGTCTGAACCTTAAGTTTGGTCTTTAAAATCTCCTCTTTCGATTTTTTGTGTAGTTAGGGTATTTTTCCATAAATTCGCGCCCTTTATGCAAATTAAGGAGCATGCGCTTCACGTTGTCGGCGATAAACAAATGTAGTAAATTTCAAAGCTCGAAGCAGGCGCTACTGTCAGATATTCCTTTCAACTTTCTTAACAACATGGACAAGTTAAAAGAATACGGAGGTGACTCATCTTCAAACGAGGGCTCTGACGATGATGGGGATCTAGTCTTGAAGAAAGACAGCGTGCGCTGTGTTTATCTTGTAACATACAGTCAAGCGAATCTTACGAAATTCCCAACGCGTCGTTCATTCGCAGAGGCAGTTCAAAACTCGTTCTGTAGAGGCTTGTCTAGAGTGATTCAGTGGTGTTGCTCTAAGGAAAGCCACAAAGAAAGCGGCGAACACTATCACTTAGCTCTTAAGTTGAATCACAATCAGAGGTGGTTGGGATGTAAGCTTAATCTCGAAAAACAGTATGGGATAGTCGTGAACTTTTCAAACAGACATCACAACTATTACAGTGCTTGGATGTATGTAACAAAGACTGATAAATACTTTGAAGAAAGCGAGGGCCACCCTTATCTAGGAAACGCTCCTATCACGGATCATGCTAGCGCAGTTAAAACGAGAAAGTTGGAGGAAGAAGGCCGGTGATTCTATTTCTGACGAGGGAGAAGAGAAAGATGAGTGAGAAGAGAAACCTGAGCGTAGGAAGAAAGTCAAGAGAAAACGACTTACCGCGTTCGAGGTGTCGCAGTTAGTACTTCAGCGGGGAATAAAAACGATGACAGAATTGCAAGCATTAGCCAAGCAACAAAAAGACGAGGGAAAAACCGATCTTGCTGAATTTTTGATTGCGCGAAATACCAAGGTGATAACCGAAATTATCAGTACTACTTGGGAAATAGAGAAAGCGCCAGCGCGAATAGAACGTTCTCGTAAGACTAGACTTCAGATACTGGAGGAAACAAGAAAGCAGGACTGCGTGGAAGGCTGCTGTGGCGATTGGCTCAGGGGAGCAAAAGAAGTTCTTCGAAATAATGATATACCGGTAGCGACGTTCTCGCGCGCCGTGAAACAGTTGTTAAGCGAAGGGCGAGGAAAATACAGAAATGTTCTCATTACTGGCCCGGCGAATTGCGCCAAAACGTTCATGTTAAATCCTCTTACGCAAATCTACGAGACTTTCACCAATCCAGCGACAGGAACGTTTGCCTGGGTCGGCGTCGATAACGCCGATAACGACTTCAGGTGGTCAGCAAATATAATTCCATGGCATGACCTACTTCTCTTACTCGAAGGACAAGTCGTACACTTGCCCGCTCCTAAAACGCACTTTGTTAAGGACATAGCACTAGAGAAGGATACCCCTGTGTTTAGCACAGGGAAACAGCAACCTTTGTATATAAAGAATGGCGAACTTGATCAACTAGAGAATCAAATGATGTCTGTTCGTTTTAGAATTTTCGAGTTCCGCTACCAAATACCCAGAGAGCGAAACAGAGAAATTGCGTCTTGCCCTAAGTGTTTCGCTGAACTAATTCTTTGCTTTCAGTAGAGCTCTGACTGAATTTTATATCACCGTGTATTGTTTTTATCATTTTGCCGAACCTACGGTTAACGGTCTACACGGTCTACGGCTGTGAAGAAAAAGATACATATTGTATTCACTTTTTTATAATTGACAGTGTAGACCGTGTAGACCGTATAGCCGATCACTGGAATCGCTAAAATTATTGCAAACAAGAACTGTACATACAAACAAGAACACGTCAAATGTTCACAACAGTTAAATCGACGGATTTTCCCACTATTCTCATTTGTTTGGTAGGTCTAGTTTCAGAGATAAAAATAGAAGCTCTAAAAATAGCATGCGCAGTTTTATGGCGGGTGTTACGTCACGTAACATCGGTCATCGCTCAGCTTATAAACAAGCCTGAGTTTGCTTCCAATACACATTCATCTTAAATCCAATTATAAATTAATGTTTTTTCGTGTTTGGGGAGGGACTATAATATCAGGAAAATGGTTCCAAATAAAACTTCAAAGTAGAACATTTATACGTTTTGAATAAAAACGCAGTCACGTTGTTTCACATTGATATTTATTTACTCAAGCGTAAGTGAAAATCATTACATTGTAGAAATAATTGGATCTGTCCAAAAAATAAAGTACAATCGTTTTGCCTAGTATTTGATTCGGTCACCTTTTCCCTCAATTATCAGATCCATTCGCTTAGGCATCGACTCGATGATATTGTTAATTGTGCTAGCAGGAAAATTGTTCATGGTTAAAATTACCCGCTCCGAAAATTCATTGAAGGACTCTCGTACGATACTTTGATTTATAGCCTGGCGATGTAGATCTCTTTTTACTAAGTGAAACAAGTTTTCTATTGGATTAATATCAGGCGATTTTGAAGGAATAAAAAATTGCTTGGCTTTGCACTTTCTCAAAGCACTTCTTGCATCAGCTGAGTTTTGCGAAGGGTCATTATCCTGGACGAAAAAACGCTTACTGCTTTTGTTAGCCCTTTTAAATAGCTCTCTGAAATGCGTATTCACATACTGTGAGAAAAAAGGTCCATCTAGTTTTTCGTATGCATGGCAACCAATAACGCCATGGCCATGAGAAATAGCGACAAATAGCTTTAACATACGACCTCCAGTACCCTCCTTTCTTCCCTTCGCGGTGCAGCCGATCGTTAATCCTTCTCCCTTTTTTCTCCACACACGACCCTTTGGTGCTCTCGCTTGGTCTAGCGGATTTCGTTTGTGGGCAAAACCAACTCCGTCAAGATAAAATGCGACGTCTTCTGTCCACACTTTAGGCCCGTATCGTTTCATCTTTCGCGCAAAACGAAGCCTTTTCTTTTTCTCCTTGTGGTTTATAATGCCCTTTTTCCGAGCTTGTCTATATTTATATCCGAGCCTTCCCATTGTTCTTTGCACTGTCCTTAATGATGCCACCTTCTCTTTAATTCCCGCTCTTTCTTGTACTCTCTTAGCTGTGAAATTCCCTTCTTTCTCCCTTAACTCCAGCAGACAGCGCTCCACGTGACGTTCGTTGCGCACGCACAATTTCCGTGGTCGACCTCCCGCATGTTTTTTGTTCTCTTTAGCCTTATTTTTCTGGCATTTCACAATCCTGTACACGGTTTTCCTTGAAACGTTAAACCTCTTGCATATTGCTTTGATTGATTCTTGCTTGTCTTCGCGCAAAAACGTAATGTATGCCCTTGTAAAGTCATCTATGCGACCTCGAAAAACCATCTTTCTTGTTTCACTTTCGAACGAAAATTAGGCGCGAGCACGAAAACGTCACTATCATGGCTGATTCCATATAAGGAGATCTACACATACCGTCAAACGATACCATTCCAAAGGACTCTCTAAGGTGCTTTTATAAATACCTGAACTACAATTTAAGTCGACACTAAATACCTATAATTTGCCTTATTCCGAAAATACAATCCCCGCCAAAACTGTTGACCCATTTTGCAAAATCGGTGCCCCTACTGGCGGATATGGGTGCCTATCAATACAACTCCGCTCTGCCACGCCCATTTCCCCCTCCCCCCTAAACCAATGTTGTAGTCCTAGGGCTGAACCTTGCCTATCGCATGCTGCTAATAGTAACTCAACATTGGTACGGGGGGAGGGGGGAGGGGAGTTTGTTTTTGTAGGGTGCGTGTTTGTTAGGCATGGGATTTACAGTTGATGTTCCATAACCGGGTAATGGGTCAACTAGTTTTGGCGCGGATTGTAGGTTCATCAAGTGCTAGTGCAACTGAGAATGAGCTGTGGAAGAAAACACATGTTCAACTGCTCACCGACCTCGAGAAAAGGGGTACTTTGTGGAGATATGGTAGCAAGCATTTGACCATATGGACTGATAAGATACTCCAGGGAAATAGCTGTGGAGTTAATGAAGAACCCAACTGGACAGAGCACATTGATGCAGTGGCTGTTCCTCCCAAAACTAGACGCTCCAGCTCTCCCAAGGAGCAAAAGCCAAGCACTAGTCAAGGTCAGGTCCAATCTTCACTTGAGTCACTTCCGATGTTGATGATAGCACAAAATGCACATGCCTCAGCAGCACTACAGGTGAGTGCTAAACGTTTAATAAATTGAACCTTATTATCAGAGGCAATAGCCAAAATTTTCAAACTTGAAGTGTAAACAGAACAACTGGGCGTGACAGAGCTCAATAGGTGTATTTTCACTTGCCCCATATTTTTACCATAGTAGCTAATTGATTTCAGGCTAGTAAAAATAACAGAGTAAAATTCCACAATTTTTTTACAGTATTTTTTAGCCTACGAAAGCCAACACCACTTAGCGTTTGCCAAAAAGACTTCTGGAAACAGACATCTGCGGGCTAAAGCCAAACATTCCAACTGATCTGGTCAAAATAATTGCATCTTTTTTCATGTTATTTGAATTTGCTTTGTGTGCTATAAAAATTAAATATCTAGTCAAACTGGCAGTGCAATTCGTTTGACCAGATCTGGGTCAAAATACATTATCAGTATGGAATATTTTGGCTTGAGCGACAGTCTCTTTCAGTGAGTGCTAAGTCGTGTTGGCTTTTGCAGGCTAGGAATTTTTTTTTTACTTTTTGCTTATAACCTCGTTTTCCTTTTTTGCATTGATTTGATAGTACAAATAAGTAGAATCCTGAAATGTTTATATTTCCTTGTCTTGTTTTGGACCCAAGAAGGAAAAGTAACTGTCTAAAATTCATATTTTCTTTCCATTCTGGGAGGCAAAATCCTCCCTGTGTATTTCAGCAAAGTAAAAATTGTAACAAATCAGGTTGATAATTTTAGCCAGTCAATCCTAGTCTTCAATGCTGCTAGAAGCCATTTTGAGAGTCAGGTATTGTTAGAGATCAATCCTTTTTTGTTTAATATTGACACAGATGCAAAGACAAGTCACTCAGCCCTGCAATGCAGGAGGAAAAGGTGAAATAGTTTGTAATATGTTTTCTCTTACACACCAACCCTTTCACAAAAGGTTGCTAGGGTTGCTACCTAACACTTCATAAACAGGCCCATTCCTCTGATGGTTTATGGAAATTTATTCAAGGGAGGGAAATTATACAGTGTTCTGTCTGCAAATGATCTGGTTTGCTGGGTGCAAAAGCACTAGATGCTAATGAGTAGAGAATGTTGAAAAGCTGCTGTCAGTTGCAGTACAGTATTTGAAATGAGCCTGCTTTATCATTGTGCCCCAAGTTGTTCCAATGCCAAAGCATGCTTGTGTTACACTTAGCTTTTGGTTTTCTTAAATCAGGCCATTCCATTTAAAACTAGTAACCACCCTACACTCTAAATTGCTCTGTCCCTTTTGGAAATCCAAAACTCTTGTGTGGCCACTCTTGTGTGGCCACATGGACCCTGTGGAAATCCAGGCTCTCTTACAGCCATTCTCAGTTCCATGCAGTCAGTGGGAAAAAAGCTTGCAAGCGAAAGCTCGTTTTTGTGTCTTGTCTAAGCAGGACAAGCCGGCGAAAGCATGTGCGTTGCCATGGAAACTTTGACAAAAAACGAGTTTTCGCTTGCAAGCTTTTTTCCCAGTGACCGCGTGTAACTGAGAATGGCTGTAACATAAACCCTGTGGAAACATCCGACAAAATCAAAAGTCCCTTGGGGAAATCCAGGGTCAAAATAAGGAAGACCTCTGATGAAAATCCAGGTTCCAGGGGGGTTGCAAATTGTGAATGGATTGGCCGCCAATGTATGTAGTACTATCATTGATGTGTCAAATGTTTTGACAGCAATGAATGAGAGGACTGTAGGTGACAGCATCAACATGATACAGTCCATTGGTTTGTCCAAATACAGCAACACCTTCCATGAGCACTTGAAGCTTTCATCTACACACAATTTGGAAGACAGTTGATGCTGTCGATGGATATCTCTGAGGAAGACTGCCTAACACTTGTTCCAGAAATATACCGTCTTAAGGCACGGGGGTACAACAACCATGCATCCACAGTCAGTTCTTTGTAAATATGACTGAGCTATCCATTTGAAAAAGTATCCTGAAAGTAGCAAATTTGCCAAATCTGGGACTGATCTTTGGGAAGGATATGATTTCCAAAAGGCCAGATAGTCATGAGCTCATAAAAGAAATAGTTGTGTGTGGTATCTTTGCAGGCTTTCATAACCTGTCTAGCTAAACCATGGCAATTTTACTCAATTCAGGATATTTTTGTCAATGGCATTGTTTTGCCTGATAGACGCTCTGATTGTTTGTGGTAGGAGAGAAACAATAATAGCAGAGCTGATAGGTCAGGAGTTGTTTTTATTGTTTACATTTTTACAAGAAATGTTGTTAGCTAAAAGTGAGGAGAATCCCTTCTGGTGAATGCTGTTGTGTTGTATCTTTGCAGGCTTTCATAACCTGTCTAGCTAAACCATGGCAATTTTACTCAATTCAGGATATTTTTGTCAATGGTATTGTTTTGCCTGATATAGAGGCTCTGATTGTTTGTAGTAGGAGAAAAACAATAATAGCAGAGCTGATAGGTCTGCTGTTTTTATTGTTTACATTTTAAAAAAAGGTTGTTAGCCCAAATGTGAGGATCAGAATCCCTTCTGGTAAATGCTGGTTGTAATAGAAAATGTTGCTTTTAACAGAAGTTTTCACACATATCCACATTCCTGGAATGTATTGACACAGCTGCCAGGCAATATCTGAAAGAGAACATGTCAAGTTGACCTTACTCAAATATTTATAAAAAAATTGTTCTTGGTTATACTGTGTAAGTTCTTTTCTGTATGGCTGGGTGGCTCCTTCACAACTGGCACCAGCATCTGATTACTACTGCAGTTCTTTGTCCAACCCTCGCACACACGTTTTATTAAAAAATGCATTTGGCAGTTGTGATATTTCACAGGAAGCATGGACAAGATAAATTTTAAACATTTATTTTCTGGTTGGTAAGTTCTATCTGAATGAGTAGTTGAAATTAGTGAATTGATGTGCATAATTCTGCTGTTGGAAAATGAGTGAGGATAAATATCAAAGGCGTGCCATAGGCCAACTCGTGGCTGTTTTCCTTTAAAAAACTTTTGGAAATTAGTCGTTTAAAACATTTTTTGGCATACCCCCCAGAACGGGGAAAGGTGTAAGGCTCCCATATTTTGGGGCAGAGTGCTCAATGAGAACATAAATTTGTCCCCTAACTGACACCAAACTGATGGCCCCTAAAAATACCATTAATAATTTTTTTTGGAACAATCATATGTCACACCGTTTTTGTAGTTCTTTGTCACCTGGATTTGTGACATACAAAGGCATATCTCTTCTTTTTAGTCAACAAACGCATTGCTGCAGTATTTGACACATGTATTAGCTTGAGTTACACCTACCTGGATGTTTTCCCTGTTGCTATTAGAATGATCAACTTCAAAGTAGCATCTAATTTATTGAGTTTTTCAAAATCGGGTCAGAAGCACACTGTATACCATAAAGCTTATTGTCATTTCTCGACATTTCGATAACACTGTATATCATTGTTTAGTTTTGCAACAACTGCCATACATGTTATACAGGCATTTGCAATTATACATTTAGTTCTCATACAGTGTTACTTAAAGCAGAGCAACAAAGTACAGTGTTAGTCAATCAGACTTGAATTGGGTTTAGCTTTTTGTAGCATTTTGCTGTTGTTAAAATCCTGGATCTCAATATTGCCTTTGCTTTTGTTGCTTTGGGCACAAATGTTTTGGCTTTTTTTATGCTAATTCTGGAAGTTGCTTTACAGTTTTTGAACTAGTGACTCAAGTCATAGCAGATTAAGCCACGCATAGCAGTCATCCATACAGCAGAATTGGGAGCTGTATTGGGCTTCCTCCTCTAGTATTCGTGTGTTCTATTTCTGGGTGTGTATTATATAGTTGTCACCTCAAACCAACAATATAGTGCTTTGCCCTTCAGCTGTTGTGTAGACCACTTCACAGAAATGGATGAGCCTTGAATTTGAAAGAGAAATGAGTCAGATTTTAGCTGGCTGGATTGCAAGGGGACTTTTGGGTGATGCAGTAGTTAATTTCAGTGGTGACTGCCTGTGACAATTACCTCAAAGTATTTGTGTCTGATTTATGGGAGCCCCACAAAATGCTGTTCTTGGGATATAGTACATTTTTTATGAGAATATCACAATTTACCCAGCTAACAGAGGGCTTCACAATTCTTTTTGTTGTAAGTATGGTACCTCTATTAAGCAGCCACATTCATGACTGAACCAAGTGGCAGGTTTTCAGATGTGGACAGAAAAGTATTTGCAAATATCTCAGAAACGAAAATAGCTACAGTAACAAAACTTTACACCAGTGTTAATTGTAGTACTAGCAAAACTTTGACAGTTGATGTTTCCATGACAACCAATTAACAGGGACGGCCCTGCCTTACCCTAACAACATTTCAGCTTAAAAAATAATGCCCCTCCCTTTATCATTTGCACCAAATTTGTTGACCCCTCCCTTTTTCACCTGCATGAAAATTAGAGGCCCTCCCATATTTGCACCAGCCCTCCCCCTAATTTATGACCAGTCCCTAAGCAAAGTACCTCCATTTAGCGGCCACTGGGTTCAGCCCGAAGGGGGCTGTGTAATAGAGGTACCACTGTAATTTTATAGAGGATATTACATGTAAATAGAGACGTGAAGATATGAGTATTATTTTCGAGAGACCAGAAGGTTATCTTGACAAGTACAGCAATAGTAACATTGTTTTTAACATGTAAAATTCATATGTTCAAGTCACTGTAAATTTCCTTTTATTGTATCACAGGGCGCCCAAGCTCTCATGATCCTTGTATTCAGTTAAAGTGGTTGCATTTCTATTGACATACACAACTTGTATGATACCCGATGGTAATACTAAAAAATGCCCGAAATTGCTGATCCAATACAATGTTTGACGATGAAAATCATACCTACCTTTGTTCTGCTGTCTCGGTGTGATTTCAAGGATTCTAATAGTTCTATCTGTAGCTTTATAGGCGACAAAACAGTCCACCGTCATAACCTTCCAAAGGAAGTTTGACCCTGATCGCAGGACTCCTGCTTGATTATCTTGCTGAGGTGCGAACGTTTATCTGTCTTTGTCCAAACTGCAAACACGATCAAATCTACTTGATAATATCGCTTTTGAGTTCACGAGGTTTGGACTTGGTTATTCCTTCTTGGGATGTTTCGAGAAAACAGCCATCATAATCAGTCGAATTTCCGCGAAAAGAACGAACAATCGAAATAAATACATTAGCCTGTGTGATCGTAGCGTTCTAGAACTCTCCCCCGCTAATATCGCTAGATTTGGGTTCCCTGTGGTATAGAGGAGGGTCACCCCTAAGTTAGGGGGGAGTAGGTCGGTCATTAGTCCTTGTTTTTACCACGAATTGGTGCCCCCCGCGCGTTGTATTTCCTTCTTGCTGTTGAGTTTTGCCTCGGGGGAATAGGGTTCCTATTTTCGTGTGCAGATTATGAACTGAAATGGGACTTGGATTTCTTGGAAATGGAATTAAATACCCCCTGCATTCATAACCCTGCACTAGGTACGTTGGCTTTGCTTCATGAAGGTCCTCGTTAAATGTAGGTTTTAAAATAACTGGACAGTAACGTTTTAAACTAATTAGATCTTTGCGCATGCGCTAATGACGTCATTGGTAGTGTATTTTTCATTTTCCCACGTTTTGTAACCCCCTGCACCTGGGTTTGCACGGATCAAAATCCTTACACAGTGTAGGTTTTGAAATGACTAAAAAATACCGATTTGAAACAACAGTTTTTCTGCAAAGATATGTAACACCCCACATGGAGACATTTAGTGGCAATGAGACCTATATACGTTGACGAAGGTATACAGGTAAAAAAGGAGTTTGGTTGAGTTTTAGTCACGCCATGTCCCGCAGATAGCTCGTATGGTCCCGCAACTCGAGGGTCCCGTTGGATGGATGACTTCAGCATAAATTATGCTAATATCGTGCAAACGTAGGAGTGATCCAGTGAGTGACATCGAGTCCCCACGATAACTCTTTGGCTGTTGCTACGCAACCAGCCACGAGTTAAAAATGTCACAAGCAATACCCTTGTAAATTCCAAATGCATCTGGTGTCAGTAAGGTAAAAGCCAGGTTTTACATATTTGGATTCAATTTCTTATTAGACCTGAAGAGACCTTTGGGCTCCAGAAAATATCCATACCCCCCAAGGAAGGGTGTTGAAAAGCGACCCCCACCCCTCTGGAATTTCCAAAGAAATCAGCATTTGTATGGGAAAAATCAAGTAAATTGACGCCCACCCCACCCCTCCGGAATTTCCAATCCCTTCCGTAGGGGGATAGATAATTCCTTGGGGGAGAGGGGGGGGGGGGGGGGGTATTTTTTGGAACCACGCATTTCAACTGTTGGTCAAAACGCTTTGAAGAGGAAGTCATGAATAAACCCTTGTGACCATAACCCTAACCATTTGTACAGTGTTGAAGTCAAAATTGTAGGAACATGTATTAGATCAAAATTAGAAGCTGGTTGTTTTCAGTCTGTGAGGACGGGCTTGCAGTTTGCCCCATTGGGTTAATTGGTTTTAAAAATGACCCCTCACAGAAACAGAAAAAATAGAATTTATAATAATGACCTCCTTCTACATTGGAAATTATCTTCAAAATGACCCCATCAAAATAAAAATTATATAATTATTCATTCTCCACAATCACACAGATTATAAATTACCAGCTCCTACCCTAGTACCCACACTGCAAATTTTCCTCTAGCTAGGAAACACAAGGACTCAGCATTCTGGTTCTTACCTTGTGCAAAGCTATTTCAAAGCATCGTTTAGGGTCCTTCTGGCTGATATCTGAATTCCTCTTTAGCCAGCTTTTCGCAATGCCAAAGCATTTCTCGATCGGGTTTAGATCAGGGGAATATGGCCTAGAGTCATAATTGCACTGTCAGGTATTTTTGTTTTTTGTTATAGAAAATATAAAAAACAGCGTTCAGTGGTATAACTAAGTAACACCTCTTTTTGAGACTATCATTTTTGTTTCTACACAGTGGGAAGTTATGCCCCCTCACCTTTCCAATCAAAGCTACGTAGTGGTGAAATAAACAAGCAATCAAAATTTGGCATTTTCCAAAAAACAACCCTTTTAATTTCCTGTTGAGGACCCAGCCTGGATGTGTCTCCCATCATTTGATGTATTGAGACCCCACTGGAGTAGCTTTTGTGACAAAATAATAGCAAAACTAGCACCATCTCTAAGATTATTCAACACAAATGACTCCTTATAGAAAAGAAATGTATATTCCGTTTGAATACACTAGATTTTATGTGATAAGCCATGAATTAAACACCATATGTTTTAGTGAAGTTATATAGAAACTTGATATCCGTTGGCATAAAAACAATGTCTTGCTGTTGTCATCTCGCATATAGCATCAAGCAGTACAAGCAATAGTATACTTACGGAAGAAATACAACAATCCCTCCTTTCGATCTTATCATTTGGATGAAGGTTTCTGACTTGTGAATCGCACAGTTATCCAAGACCACTACTGAGCGTGGCTCACCATTTGCAAATGAGCCAACCAGGGGAGCTACAAATAGCTCCACAACAGATTCAAACAGCAGATGTGTCATAAGGGCCAACAATGACATGGGCTTGTACACCATCACATGACACTGCTCCCAAAACACTATATCTGGTGCCACTGGTGAAGTTTCCCTTCCTTGACACACGGTTCCCCTTTAGGGAACGGGCAAACTTTCTCTTCAAAAACAAAGCACTTGTGTTAGCATTTTTAAGAAACAGGGTGTCAAGTTTCTATTTTTCAAGCACATTCACTTCCAATTAATTTCCAATTTTTTGTTGGCCAAACCCTTATAATTTTCCTCTTCTTTTTAGCTTTTTACAGCAAAAACTTGGGATATCCAGAAAATTTTGCAATAAAATTTGACACATTTCCAGTCCTCCTGACATTCTCTTTCAAAATTTTCTATGGGGAATCGTGCCCGCAGCTGTTGGCCATATGCATCTACCCGCATAAGATATCAAGCTCTAACTATGAACTTGAACAGTTCTGTCATCTCTAGCAGATTCATCCAGAAACAGCAGCTGTTCTGGGCAAAAGTTTGAGATAAATCTTCCGAATATCGCGCGTTGCAGTTCGCTGCGTTCCCTGGCAATTAGGTGCATCTGCAATTGCAAGATTTAGAGCGGATTTCAGATGACTGGTAACACCAACTGCAAAGTGACTGGAACCAGTGACAGGAGTGATTGCAGAGTGATCACAGTTGATAGGAAAAAAATACACGAAGTCGCCTGAATGCTAGATAATGCAGAATTCAATTGCTACAACACCTTTTTTAGGGTAATTTCAATCTGGCCCAAGCATCTGTGTAGTGTTTGAATGGAGAACTTTTCGCCTGTCGTGTGATGAATCCATTGTTGGAGTTCGTCCAAGTAAAGTTCGGGATTATCCTCTAAAATCTTGCGTATCAGAAGTAAATCTGCAGCTTTGAATACAATATACAAAAAATACGATAAGATAACGTACCACAATAAAGAAAAGAGCAACAAATGGCTTGCATACCAAAGCTTACCTGTTATCTGGCGATGCTTCGACTTCCTTCGAGGAGGATCGCTCACGCTTTGGGTGTCAGTGTACAGCTTGTTAATTTTGTAAACAAACCTTTCACTCACGAACAACCTTTGAGCGATTTCTCTGTTAGTCATTCCCTGGGTTTTCAACATTATCACCCGCCACCTCAGTGAATTGGGGAAAGACTTCACCATTTACCCCCTTTCGCTTCTCATAAACAAACAAAATGGCTGCTCGAAACGTCAAACTCAATGGCTTGAACTAGCCATTTGTTGTCATGGAAACGGTTACCAAAAACAGCTTTTGGCGCGCAAGTTTTCTAGCGGACCTGCACGTGTTACTGAGAACGGCTATAATCTTGGAGAAATGAACTGCAATTTAAACCGTGTGAGCGATTGCTGAGATTTTTCATATTAACAAAAATCTTTGCTGGAAAGTTGAAAGTTGCATTTTTTTCAATTTGTTGCCGCAAAATGTATCATACAAAATTTTCCAAGTAAAAAATAAAATTTCCTCACTCGGTTTTTTAGGTGTTATCATCTTGTAACGACACAGACAATTTGACGCCGATACCTTAAATCGTGCAAGGTCAGGAGCTTCGCGAAGGTGAAAATTTAACCTAAAATATAAGTGCTAGAAAAAGCGTGTAAAAATAATTAAAATACAGAAAATGAGTGGCGGGCAATACAAAAGAATGGGCTATTGATAACTAGGAAAACAGCTGACGCGTACGTTTGAGGTTTTAGAAATAGGACTCTATTAACTGAATTCAAGGAAAAAAAGTCAGATTTTTAATTATTTACCCTGACCGAGACCTTAATTCTCGAAAGCATTTTTTTTTCTTTTTCCAGTGAATTTTATTAAACATTGGTTTTACAATACTTTGTTTTCTTTTTTACATTGATAATTATAACCCTAAAACAATAACAACCTAAAGACTAAACTAACTATCCCCACACAACTACAAGAAACTAAAACTACACAGGTACAATATACAAGAAAAAAAACCCGAAAGCACCAACTAAAGAAATTGAACAACTGCGAGAAGAGGCCCCCATTTTTTATAATGAAAAACTAGATTCTGGTTTTCGAAGGCACTTGATTTTTCTATTTCGAAAACTGCTTTCACCCTTTTCAAGAGAAGGTTTCTACGCGGTTTGGTTTTGTTTAATTTACTTCGGAATATGTGATATTTAGCCAAAATGAACAAATGGTTAATCAGCAAGGAGTTTTCAAAATGGTTGCTAGAACCCCAAGGAGAATGTCTGATTCTTTTAGGCGATACAGTTGAAGATTGAGGCTTGATAGCCAGGCTTGGAAAGCTTGCCAGAAAGATTGAACTTGGTTACAATAAAAAAAAAAGATGCTCCAAGGTTTCGACATCCGATTGGCAAAGGAACAAAGAGGCGATGGTTCGACACCAATTTTGTGCAAGTAGTTGTTTACCGGGATAATTCGATTAAGTATTTTATATTGAAATTATCGTAATTTTGTATCAAGCGTTACTTGAAACAGGGAGAATATAAATGTTCTTCCAGTCGAGAGGGGCAGACGGCGATGAGTATTTGAAGTTATATTTAGTCTGAGCAGTTGGGGGTGTAACAGATTTTGATATAAAAAAGATTTCCAACTAAGTAGGTTTTATCATTGATCACAAGAAAGAAGTTATTATCATCAGATTTAGGTGTTAGCATCCTGCAAGATTTTATGTATGATTTCCAACTAGAGGGGAAAGCGTGGTAGATTGCAAATAATTGAAAGACTTCGTTTCCTGAGAAATACGATGAGGATATTGAGCTCATTCTCAGTTTTCCATTGTGATCTAAAAGGTCTCTTACTTTTACCACCCCCTTGTCGAAGATACGGGTCGAAGTTGCACTGAAATAAAAGTTTCATTTGCAAAAAGGTTTTCAATACGGCTGGTGTATCGTCAAGGAATTTTTTATAGTGATAACTCTTTGTGTTTTTAACATGTCTAAAATAATTGGGATCTTAAGGCCACCCGCATCCAAATCGTTAATTATAGCTGATCGCTTGATTTTATCTGGCTTGTTTCTCCACAGAAAGTTAAAAATGGACGTGTTAATCTTTTTGATATAGTCTGTGTTCTTTGAAAGAGGGATTAAATTATAAAGGATCTTTGGTAATACAAAAGATTTGATAACCTGAATGCGTCCCAATAGTGTCAAACCTATCCAGTTCCACATATTCATAACTTTTGCAATAGATTTAAGCACTTCGTCGAAATTCAGTTGTTTTAATAGGGCTCTATCGTAGCTAAAGTGAACACCTAAAATTTTCACCGATTTACTTATTTTCTTTACACCCAACTCTTCTTCTGTTGTCTTTATCGGCCCTAGACCAAAAACCTCTGTTTTATCGCCATTTACTTTGAGCCCTGAAAAGGCTCTAAACATTGCCAGTTTATGCAGTAAGAATTGGTATGATAATCGGCCGCGAGTAAAGATTGTTAGATCGTCAGCAAAGATAACTGTTTTCATCTCTTCGTCACCTATTTTAATACCTTTGATATTTTCGTCGTCCCTTATTGAGGTTGCCAAAGTCTCTAGTACGAGTATGAAAAGATAGGCAGAGAGGGGGTCCCTTGGCGCACCCCCCTGTTTACCGCAAAGTATGGTGTGAAAAATCCATTACTCATGACGCAGCTAGTTATGTTTTTGTAAAAGATCCTCACCCAATCAAGAAATGTTGGTCCAAATTTCATTGTTTCAAGTGTTCTAAACATAAACTCAATATCAAGGGAATCAAACGCTTTTTCAAAATCGATCGTGATAAGCAAGCCTTCTATACTTTGTGATTCGCAGTAGAATAGCATATCATCAATAGTGCGTATAGCATCGAATATTGATCTCCCCTTAACAAAGGCTGACTGACTTTCATGTATAAGAAAAGGTAGCACCTTCTCAAGTCTTTTGGCGATACAATTTGAGCCGATTTTGACATCGGTATTGATCAAGGAGATAGGGCGCCAGTTTACAAGCGTCGATCTTTTTCTTTCTTCTCGATCAGTTTAATTATAGCCTGTTTTTGAGTAGTCGAAAGTTCTCCGTGTACTCTAGAGTAATTTAAGCATTCTACTAGAAGATCGCCGAGGGCTATCCAAAATGTCTTGTAAAACTCAATTGGTAACCCGTCGTTTCCTGGCGTTTTATTCTTCTTAAAGGTAGACAAAGTATTAAAGCATTCCGCAATCGTGAAATCCCCCTCACACGATTTTTGCATATCACTATCAAGTTTACGTAATTGTGGGGTGTTGAGGAAGGGGCAGGACAGCTCGTCGGCTGGATCAACGGGATGTCTTCGGTAAAGATCGCAGTAAAATTGATGAATCTCGTCCAGTACTCGCTTTGGATTAGTGGCTTCCGTACCGTCCGAAACTTTAAGCTTTCTAATTGCGGTCTTTTTCTTTGAGATCTTTTTTTAGTTGGGAAAGTATTTTGAATTTTTCTCTCCTTTCTCATACCATTGTACTCGTGATCTCACTATAGAACCTTGTGTAATATAATCATTTGCCGCCTCATACTCCAATTTTATCGCGTCTAAGTTGTTTATATTCTCAGCAGAAGGTGTGCGGGCGCATAATTCATCAAGGCACCTGAGTTTCTTTTCAATACGTCTTAGATCGTCTCTGCGCTCCCTTGCTTTCTCTTTGCTGTATTTAATTGATTCCAAGCGAATACTGTATTTAATCTAGTCCGAGCGAACACGCGGGTCAGAAAAATTTTGTGTATCCTCCTAGTTCTTCAATTTTAGCATTTATCATAGAAACATAGTTTTGGTCATCTGAAAGGCTAGTATTGTATTTCCAGGATGAACGTCCGGAATTCTGGAATTCCAGGCTATCTATATTCAAAAGGATTGCTGAATGGTCAGTTTGTATTGCTGTTTTCACTTTTACGTCTTCAATTTCATCTTGCAGAAAATCACTTATCAGCCAAAAGTCTAATCGTCTCTGAAGGAGTGTTTTTTTCTGACGCCACGTAAAGCGTTTTAAATCGGGGTTTCTTGCCCTCCAAATGTCGATCAGATCATTTTCTTGCATATTTCTCTTTAAAACATTGGAAGATTCTTTGATATATAAATTGCCGCCCGAACCGTCAAGAAGCGGGTCTAGAATAACATTCCAATCACCACCTAAAATAAGATTCGATAGGGAAGCAGCTTGATAATCACTAATCATTTGCCCTATTGTTGTAAAAAAAGAAATCTGTTCGTTCACATGATTTGGTGCATATACATTAATGAGAAGAAAAGGGGTATCTTGAATAACAACATCTAGAAAAATGAATCGCCCATCCTTATCTCTTTGACAGGACTTAATTTGAAAATCTAGATTTTCCCGAATCAAGATCGCCGTGCCCCTGCTCTGTGAAGTTCCATGCGCATAAATAAATTCGCCTCTCCTTAGCTTTCTCCATTCCGATTCAACATTCTTGGTGCTATGTACTTCTTGCAAATAAATAATGTCAGCACCCTGGCGGTTCAGCCAAAACTCTTTGCCTTTTTTCTTTAGAACAAAGCCCGCGAAGGTTTAGAGAAAGCAATTTAAATTGACAATGAGTTGGTTCCATTATGGTGAAACTAAAGGATAATAGTGGTAATGGGGCATTCCAATCCCTATTGTCATGTTCACAATTGGTGCATAAAACACAAAAACATTTAGTTCATAAATAAGAAAACTAGCAATCCAAAAACAAAAATCTAGAAACCAAAATGTCATTGATTTATAGAATAAGCTGTTATACAAGACTGTATCTGAAATTGATGTGTTCATAGTATTCAGATTGCAAACTAGCCCAGTAAAGAAACATTTCTAGTACTTCTCAGCAAAACTCCGTATGGTTTATAAAGAAATAGATGCCTACTTAAGGATTCATCTTATGACAGGCAGATGCGTAGATATTTGATTCATAAATTTTCTTACATACTTAGTATTACTAGCAAGAAGAGATTAAGATAAATTATGACCATTTCCTTAGTCAGATATTTATAACCGGGCAAAGAAAAGCTCGGTCAAGCTCAACGCTCTTCAGCTCCAAATGCAGGAAAGGGTCAAGTCACAACAATTTTATTGCACATTACGATTTCTTCTGTTTTACCTCCCTGTAAATCTCGGGTAGTGCCGAGGCATTATATGAGTCACCTTCAACATTTAACGAGCGACCCAAAACCTTGGCTTGCTTGCCCATCTCCTTTGCCTTCTCCATTGCTTTGATTAAAATGACTCTTTCTTTTTGAATTTCCCGCGGATAATCATGAGTAATATATACGCCTGGATAACTTGTAGAGTTGACTAATTTCCCTTTCTTCATAAAAGTGAAGTCTCTATGTTGTTCTGATATGAAACGGGCAATAATTGGTCTTGGTCGTCCATCTTGTCTTGCTTTGTCCACTCGGTGTACTGCATGGAAGCCTACATCTTGGATATTCGGGAGGCCAAGCTCTTTGTGCAGCAATTCCCGTATTATCTTCTCGCAACTTTCTCCTTCTTTTTCAGGTATCCCCTTAAAATTCAGATTTTCTCTTCGGGAATTTGGATATAACATTTATTGCGCAAAATCTACGCCCAAAATCTCCTGATCTCCTCCCCCCTCCGGAGAAAAAAGGTCACTCGGCTTCGAAATGTCACACAATCCTGGCCACAACGAAGTGACAAATACGATGCACTCTTCTTTCCCCAAATCTGCTTTTGTACAACTAATACAACTGGTTTTGACCTCCAACCTGTTAAATAAGAACCGAAAGATGAATTCAAAGAACGATTTTGCAAAATGAAAGTGTATTCGGGAGTTGAGATGGGTGCGTGTGATGTTTATTTGATATTGTTTGTTTACCGGTGCGTGGAAACGAAAGAATGACAGATCAAAGATGCTGTTTGGATTATAATTCTGGACAAGGATCTCGTAAAATATTGTAAAATACATCTGCATGGATCATTGGCTTCTGAATATGCCTTGGAGGTACACTCGGCGAGTAGCTGATGCATGTTTGGGAGGTTTTGGACTCCATATTTAGCCTTCGGGTCTAGATCACGCTGAAATTCAGTCCTACTAAAGAAATAGCTTCCCGCTGACTTTGTATTCAGAGTGCCCACAAATTTTAGTTGACATTTTGGTAGTCCAGGATGTCTCCTTCAGGCTGTAGGTGATATTTCCGCAAACGCCAGAGATATAGCCGGCTGAAACGGACTCTTAAAACAGCTATCGGGAAAATGGAAAATATTGTAAAATCTAAAAATATATATTCAAAAATTAACTTCCGGAAAAAAAATACCCATCAAAATGTTCAGCAATGATTGTTTATTTTTTTATCAAGTTAGATTTTGAGTAACGATTGGCATTTTCCTAGAATTTTAACTTATAAATACACGCTGAAATGGCCTCGCTGAGGGCTAAAACCAGTGGTTCGACCTTGTTCCAAACTTCGGGTTATTTCTCGTAAAATATTGAGCGCAAAGGCATAATTTTTATATCAGCGTAATCAACGATTGATGGGCTTTATCCCCTCTTAAGAGTCACTACGAGGGCCGATTAACAGAAGCTGGTGTCCACATTTAAAGGAACCGTCTCACCCTGCCCATAAATTGCATTGCTTTGTTTTTGATCACATGATCATTGCATCAGAAACTCTCACTGGCCATTCTTTTTTTTGCCGCACCCCCCACAGAAGAGTAACCCCCCAGACATTATTGCTCTATCTCCTCGGAAATACCCGTACGAAAACCGCAGACTTTTCACAGACCTTCATTTTAGCCTTACATACCTGCAGTTGAGCTTAACTTCTCATTGTATTGTTCATAGCTGTAGACTTGCTGGTCGCCTGGATAAATCATCAGAAATGCAGACATTACAGACAATAACGTTTGAACGTGCGCTTAGCGGGTTATCAATGAATCTAGGGTGTAAACGATACGGCTTGTATTTTCTGCATATTAGCTGCAGACCTTTTGGGGACATTTATTGCAGATTTTATCTTGATACAAGCGAACTTGAGAATGCAGATTTTTACAGGTCTGCGAAAACTTATAAGCTACAAAAAATTGCTGTCAATACATATTAAGTTACTTTTGGCACGACTAAAAAAACGGCTAAAAAATAGTTTACTTGATTTCTGCCTCTCATGTCCAAATGTTGGGTTTCGTTTGGTTATAGTAACCGCATTAGAAATGTCAAGAGATTGTTCCTCATCCATCTTCTTATCTACCTTATGCTGCCCCAGTAGTGACTCTGGTTTTGATTCGGATTTCTCACTCGCCGAACTTGTCGACTTTTTCCCTTTTTTCCCTCCGAATCCTTTAAAAACTAATGTGAACTCTAAATTAGTTACACGCGCTAACCGTTCGCACTGCGCGAATTCGGTATTTGTTTTTCAAAAAAATATGTCAACAGGAGCCTGATGGGCCAAGTGGGAACGCTATTACCAAATGTTGTCAAATACTGTATTTTGGCGTTCCACCAAAGTTCACAGAAGCCGATTACAAATTTCGTAGAGCCCCCAAATGTTGTTTAGCTGCAAAAATCCTTTGTACTCTGACGGCTAGCTGAAATACATCATTCGCAGTTGTCAAAATTGACGAGCGAGACGCTGCAGAGGTCAAATGTAAAAGAAGGTTGTAGCTCAAGTTGTTTTTTCAAGCAGTACAGACCTCGTACTTCTTTATCTGAAAATAAATCTTTCCCAAGAAGCGTATGGCGGTTTCCCAGCACATAATTATAACGGATCACAAGTCTTTCCTGTGATACATCAATTGATTACAAACACGGGTGAATTTTATCCATTTCTAGCCGTAGATATTAACAACAAGATTTGAGTGTCAAAAGAAGAAGAAAGAGAAGAAAAACGCAAAACAGCTAACATGTTTCGTGGCAACTTACTTGGAATTATAGATTGATCCAGTCGTGCACAAGTTGTATAAACACCAGCTGAAAATTCACATCGATAATTGTCGGTTGCAGTGCGAACACGCGCACCAAATCTTGTCTCAATAAAATTTAGTGACATAACAAATTTTGCAAAGGAGCAAACCGGCTTTTTGACCCAAGTGCGAACTTTTTAAGGGACCGGTCATTATTTATTGCCGGGGGGGGGGGGGGGGGGGGGGGGGGGGGGGTCAGAGGATTTTAGGTAATACAAGATCAAAATGCAGTGATCCTCCCTCTATAAGTACAATGATTAACGTAATCCCCCCTCAGAGCAGTTATACGTTTTCGTGATCCTCCCCCCACCCCTATTTGAGCTAGTACAAGACAATTTACAGATAGAAGGGATCGCATTTTCTTTCGTTGCGCGCGAGGCGTGCCCGAATTTTGATAAACGCATTTGATCAAGCCTCAGAGAAAGTGTTGATGAACATTCCGTTTTTTGTGTGTATAGTAAACAAATCCTGTAGGTTTTATTTTTCATGCGCGCAATTGCGCGCCGAAATTATTATTAATTTGCGTGGAGCGCGACCCAAATGACGAATTTCTATACCTGTAACTTCGACCTCACGCCTACTCTTCTCAGGCCTATCACTATAAAATTGTTTAGTTCCTATCTAGAAGAGCAGGATGAATTGCTCCTTAGCTTTAACTTGTTTGTCCTCTGCTTGTACAGGGCGAGTTTCCAAGGCATCGCTTAGAGAAATCCGATAAAAGACAACTGCTTTCTTTGCATAGGCATGTTGTGATCTTTTCAACTCACAAGTAAGGGAGCGCCAAAACTCAAAATCAAGATTGGATTCCAGCATACAGAGACAACCAATCGATTGAGTTCAAATATCAGTTTGCCGCATAGGTTTAGTCGCGCCATCAATCTAGGAGCATACCTAAAAACGACACATGTTGTACATATCAGCTATCAACGCTACGTTTTATTCAGGGGACTGGGTTCGACTGGCATTGCGGACGGTGGTGTTTCGTGAAGCTCCGTCCTTTGAGCTCCATCCCTAGACAATAACCGGTTTCAATGCCCATTTTTAAAGGCAACAAGCGGCAATTGAGCAGTTCATCAAGCCCGGAGACTCGCTTAGAAAAGAAAGTAGCCATGGACACGGAGGATACCGAGCAATTGCTAGACAAAATTACTATCCTATCTCATAGCATGAAGGAAGGGTTTCGAGCAGTGCACGAAGACATGGACGAGATCCGTAGTTCATTAGTCAAAGACGTGCGTGAGCTGAAGTCTGCAGTGGGTGATTTAGAGAAGTCCCTGGAAAATGCATGGCTAGAAATTACCGACCTCAAAAGTAAAGCTGCTAATGTCGACATTTTAACTACAGAGGTAAACGAGTTACGAGCCAAGCTTGACGAGGAGAGAGAAACGGATAGCACTCGACGCGTACTCCAGGCGCGAAAATTTAAACTTCAAAAATATCCCGAGACTGAGCAGGAGGATTGTAAGAAGACCGTACAAGATATTCTTAAGAAAGAATTCGCCCTGAAGGACGTGCCGGATATCAAGTTCCACGCAGTTCACCGCGTTGGGAAGAATAAGCCTACTACACCGAGCAAACCCAGGCCGATTATCGTGCGATTTGTCTCCAGAGAGGACCGGGACAAGGTTTTTCGTATGAAGAAATGTCTGAGCAGCTCGACAAGATATGTAGGAGGGTACATAACCCAAGACTATCCCAGAGAAGTGCAGAGAGAAAGAGTGGTATTGATAAGAGCCATGGAGATAGCCAAGGAAGCAGGCAAGCAGGCAAAGGTTTTAGGCCGCTCAGTGAAAATTGAAGAGGACCTTTACAACATTAACTCATTACCAGACGAATACCGGTAAGAAACACGTTATCCCGACTATAGATGATTTGAGATGGAGCTGTTTTCTTCTGCATTTAAAATCTAGGCAGTTAGGTAAGTTTGAGCGCTAAGATTCGGCCCAAATTTAGTTTAGTTTTCGTTGCATCACAATGCAACACATAGTTTATGTATATGTTGTTGCTTTACTTTAAGTTGCTTGGTTTTGCAGTACCTTTATTTATATGCAAATCGATTTCAATATTTTGTCGCTGAATGTCAAGGGAATTGGGCAATACAAAAAACGTAAAAAGCTATTTAACTGGTTAAACAATCATGGAACAAAGAAAGGTGTTGCCTTTTTACGGGAAACGCACAGTTCGCTTGACATTGAGCGCAAATGGCGGAACGAATTTCGGGGTGAGATATTTTACTCACACGGCACAACTAACAGCCGTGGAGTAGCCATTATGTTTGGTGAATCGTTAGACTACAAAATACTTTCATTCCACACATTGCTCTATTCAAAGAGAACCTTTTTTGCTTATAAATTCGTATGCGCCGAATACTGAAAATGAACAAGTGAACTTAATAAAAGAAATCACCCGTCATATTTTGCAAGCCGATTACCCTCAGGATGCTCCAATTATATGGGGGGTGACCAAAATTTTTATTTTGACGAAAATTTAGAAGCAAAGGGTGGTGCACCGAAAGCAAAAACAAAAACAATTGAAACGATTTTGGCAGTTATGTCAGACCTTGACTTGTGCGACATCTGGCGTCTTCGTAACCCTGTCATGCGCAGATATACTTGGCAAAGCTTTGGCCCTAAAGACCCTTCAGGCAAATCCACACACATTCATCGTCGCTTGGATTATTTTTTCATTTCGGATTCAATTCAGTGCGTTATTGATAAGGCAGACATTATTGTCGCGCCCTCCACAGATCATTCTGCTATCTTTTTGTCGCTCAAGTCAGAATCCTCTACAAGAGAGAGTCACGGACCCGCCTTCTGGCGCTTCAATAATTCATTGATTAGTGATGAGAAATATGTGGAAGATATGCAGGAGGTTATTGGCTTGTATAAACTAGAGCTTGATAAGGCCAATATCCACAACCCAAAGCTTCGCTGGGAGCTTTTGAAATATGAAGTGAGAAAATTTTCTATGCGATATTCCAAAAAAAGATCAAAAGATTTTAAATCGCGATATAGCTCTCTGGAAAAAGAACTCAAAGACATAGAACAGAGGACGGGCTGGGAGAGTGATGATGAACTGATGTCCAAGCACGAAAATCTACGAAACGAACTGGAAAGGTATAGCGATTATGTAACAGAAAGTCTTATTGTGCGGTCTAGGTCTGCATGGCACCAGTTTGGTGAAAAAAGCACCAGTTATTTCTTATCGCTTGAAAAAAGGAATAAGTCAAAAACTCATATCAAAAAAATAATTGATGAAGAAAATACGGATCACATTTTAACAGAATCCAAGGAAGTGTTAAGTTGTATCCAGCAATATTTTTCTAATCTTTACACATCTAAAAGCGCAAAAACCGAGGAGGAGTGCCTGAATTTTTTGTCCTCGATCAATACCCCGCGGCTAAGTGAAGACGAGAAAGCCCGCTGCGAAGGTTTATTGACCATGAACGAATGTCACGAAAGTCTCCAACAAATGGGTAAAAATAAAACCCCCGGCAACGACGGCCTCTCCAAGGAATTCTATACCGCTTTTTGGGGATGCTTGGGTAAGGATTTGGTCGCTTGTTTAAATGACTGCTTCTTTAAAGGCGAGCTAACTACAACACAAAAACAAGCTATAATTACCCTGATCGAGAAAAAAGATAAGGATGTAAGGTTTTTAAAAAATTGGAGGCCTATCAGTCTAATAAACGTTGACGCGAAAATATGCAGCAAAGTCTTAAGTAACAGGTTGGCCACAGTACTCCCCTCTATAATCAGCGAAGATCAGGCAGCATTTGTGAAGGGGCGCCAAATAAAAGAACAAATAAAGCTGCTTCAAGACATCATGTACTTCGTAAAGGACAAGAAACTTAAGACACTGCTGTTCGCAGCTGATTTCGAAAAAGCCTTTGACAGCGTAGAGCACAATTTTATTTTTGCAACTTTAACTAAATTTGGCTTCGGCCCAAATTTCATCCACTGGATTAAAGTGATTCTAAGTAACAACTCGAGCTGCATTATCAACAACGGACACGCAAGCCCACACTTTCCAATAGGGCGTGGCTCGAAACAAGGAGATCCGATCAGCCCTCAATTATTTATTTTAGTTATTGAAATTCTCGCCACTTTGATCCGTTCCAACCATCACATACAGGGTGTTGACCTTCAGGAGAAAGAAAAGAAAATTGTCATGTTTGCAGAGGGACCACCTTTTTACTAAAAGACCTGACTTCACTAGATCACGTATTGTCCACTTTAGATACTTTTTATCAGTTTTCATCTCTTAGAACAAACCCCAGTAAATCGGAGATAGGATGGTTACAGGGTTACGAAAATGTTCTGGAAAGACACAGGAATTTTAAATGGGTCGATTTCAACGCCAAAGGGACTACAATCCTTAGAATATGCTTTTCATACAATGAAGCATATAGTTATGAAAATAATTTGGACAAACCATTTCAAAAACTAAAATCCGTCCTATCTATTTGGAGCATGCGCAGTCTTACCCTATTTGGCAAAATCCAAATAATAAAATCCCTAGCCGTGTCCAAATTAGATTATGCTTGTTCTAAAATATTTGTCCCGGAAATATTCGTCAAGTCTGTTCAAAATGAGCTAAACAAATTTATATGGAACGGAAAAAAAAAACGAAAATAAAACACGACACACTTATCGGCGATTATGGAGATGGCGGCCTCAGAGCCTTAGATTTTAGTATGAATATGAGGGCGTATTTGGGAACCTGGGCAAAAGAGTTATTGGAAGAGGAGGAAAAAGATTGGAAAATTTTATTTAAATGAATTAGGGGGAATCAAGTGTATTGGTTTAAATTTCAATATTTCAAACATCCCGGAATCTCTACCAATTTTCTACAAACAGGTGTTTCGCACCTGGGCAGAAATAAGTCATTGTGAATTCGAAAATGATTCTTTCGACATTTTATGCCAGCCCCTTTGGAATAATAAATACATTAAAGGCATGGACCCAAACCAATTTAAAGAATTTACTAGAAATAGTATTTGGCTGATCAAAGATATTGTCAGCAATGGTCATTTATGTACTTGGCAAGAAATGCTTTCAAAAGGGGTAGGGAAAGGTTATTTTCTCCATTGGCACCGACTCAAATCTTCAATTCCAGGGGCGTGGTAAGACATCATACAAAGGGGCTGGCAGCTTGCAACCCGGAGTCAACAGGAAGATAAATACGCCCTCAAACTGCACCTGGGGGATAAGACCGTTCCTCTCTCCAAACTAACCTCAAAAACATTATACTGGTATTTTGTAGGAATTCAATTTAAACCTCCAACTGCTCAAAATAATTTAGAGAAAAGGATAGTCAATTATTCTCTTGATTGGCCCTTGATATATAAGCGCTTGCATTGCAGCACAATTGATACCTACCTCCGTAGCTTTCAGTACAAAGTCTTGAACAATATCTTATATCTTAATAATTCACTGTTCAAATTTAAATTGGTCGACACCCCCGGGTGCTCTTTTTGCTTGACCCAACTTGAAACTGTAGATCATCTTTTCGTAAACTGCATTGAATCTAAAAACCTTTACCTGCAAATTCGCTCATGGTTGTCAGAATAAGCCCAAGTAAACCTTCCCCCACTAGAGGTGTCATATATTCTATTAGGGGTTGAAAAGACTTATTACAATTCAACATTGGTAAATTTTATAATATTACTTTATAAGCTCTTTCTTTAGAAATCAAGACCTTCTTACAGAATTCCATCACTGACTACTTTCATTGGCTTTATGGCTCACTACGAGCGCATTGAAAGAAAAACCGCACAAAGTCTTGATAAAATGTATCAACACCTTACGAAATGGGAGAAATTACTGGCCTTCTTTTGACCTTCTCAACTTGAAATGTGGAAAACTTATTAACTATTACTAATGTCAGTCACTGCTATGTATATGTAGTCTTTTTTTTTTCTTTTTAGTGTTGTATATGTGTCTAGTTATGTAAAATATGTAGGGTGGGATATTGATCAAATTTAATAAAGATTATTAAATAAATAAAAAAAGCTACGTTTTATTCACGCGATCTAAAAATTAGCGACTAGTTAAATGTTAAAAGTATGTCTTTAACTGAAGTCTGTCAGATCTAGAAAATGTAGACCCAGGACACCTTATATGTTGCTGAGTATTCGACGGGCGTGATACGATCCAGAAAGGGAGAACATGGGGCGAAGAAAAACGATGAAATCGCTGGACTCTTCATCATGTGCGCAGACAATTTTTGCGCGACCTTGTAGAATCGTAAGTGCGTCGGGCTGGCGCAACGCAGTAGAAGTGGTGACTTTCAAAACAGAACTGCAGAATATTATTTTAAGGTCAACCGAAAACACCAATTGCAGTCAAACATAACAAGCCAGCCTAATGTTAATGTAATGTCTTCAGGAAAGGTTTGTTGCAGTTTCAAGCTTCAAATCTAAAGGTGATGAAGTAGGCCATCATAATTGTGTCGTGAAACTGAGAAATGTCTTCAAAAAATACCTTTTCTGGACGTGCGGCAGGTAAGCCTGAAGTCAACGAGCAGATCTCGAAATATAAATTTCCTGTGATGTCTTCTGGAGGCGGACGGCAGTCTTGCAGACTTGAAATTTTACCCCATTTGACCTGCACCTCAACTAGACATAATGAAGACCCTTTTTTCGGTTTGACCCCCACGGAAAAGGCCATTTTGCTATTCCCCCTTGGAAAAACACTTCTGTAGGGTGGGTGCAGATAAAAAATGGAATGGCGCACTTAATGCAAAGGAATTAAAACTATTACGAGTTCATTATGGGCAGGGTGAGACAGATCCTTTAACTTACAATAAGTTAATATTTGTCTTCTTTTCTTTTCTTTTTGAATCAGAAATACATATATAATTCCCGAACGACCCGGCGCGAAGCGCCGGCAGTGAGGGTTTCTAATTGGGTGCCGCGGGATACCTGTGTACGCACGAAGCGCGCGAAAAAGTGTCGCGTGTGTGCAGGCATGAATGACGTAATGCTGTAGAGCGGTGAGCGGGTCGTTTTCTCGCATTTTTCTCCTTATTGGTAAAATTTTCGGAAACCGATTTTTTACCGAATACGTGCTCGAGCTTTATTCGTAACTACGACGCGTGACTTCGGCGGCAGTCTTTTCTCAAAATCAAACAACAAGATGGCCTTATTTCCAACATATTTTTATTCTGGAGGAATGATTTTTCTAAAGTAACTTCATTTTCCTAAAGTTTATTACATTTTGGTTCAATGTAGAAAAAAACGTTCATTTTCATTGTCAAAACAATTAAAAAACATTGTTTTGTTGGAGCGTTTTGCCGTGACTTAATTGTTGTCTAAGTGCGAACTATAGCGCGAGATTTGTCAACTGCCACTGGAAACTGCCCGAAATTCGCTGAAGTACCAAAAGTTATGGCCAAAATAGCATCAAATATATATCTTCTATTATTGTTGTATCTATTGCATTTCAGTTTTTCTGGAATTCTTTACTTTTTGTAGCGTTCCTGAAGAGAAAATATCGTTCGGCGATCGAGAAAGTTGGCTACTTTGACAAAAATTAACCATTTTGAAAAGTAATCAGCCACTCTGTACAGTAGAAAATCATACCATGCTAGTAAATCATGCCGTTATTGTTTCTACGGCGTTAAAGAAGAAAGAAACAGTCTAAAATGACTTAATTGTAGCTTTGTTCAGCCTACGAACTTGCAGTCTCTCGAGTAAAGGTTTATATACAATTTCTGAGTTCACATTATTGACAAAGCATCCGTGGCCGATTGGTAAGGCATTGGGCTAGGAATCAGAAGGTACCGAGCTCAAACCCCGCGTGCGTTTCTTTTTCTTTTTCGATTTTTTTGCTTTTTCGGGTTTGAACTTTCTTTTTCGCTTCTTAAACCATGTTACGATGTATTTCTCTTCCATTGCTTGCTTGATTTCTATTTTCTGGTGGAAAATAAAATATAAATTTGTTTTACACTTGCTTGGTAACCAAGCCTCCTAGCGCACCAATTCGTGTTTCTTTAAAACACTAATTCTCCCGCGAATGTTAATATTTCGCAAATATTTTAAAGCAAATCGATAGAAAAGCATATTGTTCACAAAGTTAAGTATGGATTTGCATTTAGGATAAAAATTTCGAAAGTTATAGCCAAATGCGTCCAAAAATCGACTTTATGCACTCGTCATTTCCTTATTTTAAATCGAAATTGCAAATCCATACTTAACTTTATGAAGATGCTCATGAAAAATATATCTATAAGCAAAAAATATTCGAAAAACGTCTATTTGAAGGCAAATTAGTCTTTTTTCTACTCCCGGTCACGTGACCATGGGCGTGGCCCGATGACGTCATCGTTGGTATTGTTGTCCTTTGATGATGTCATGGCGCAAAATTGGTCATGATTGAGTAAAGTGTCGTCGAATTAGAGCTGTTTCAAATTTCCCCTAGCAACCAAGCTTCCGAACACCCTTAAACTAAATCGAAATTTAAAATATTTCGGAAATTCTGCATGAGACTCACAGTTCAAATTGCGAACTTTTAATTATGAAACACTTTTAACTTACTTCACTGCGAAAATAATAACCAATTGCTTCTTCCTTGCTGGAATGACAATGTTGAGTAACATGGAACGAAAAGAAGTTGTTGTATGCGGCGATGGCAATTGTTTTTATCGGGCAGTTTCTTGGTGGAACAATAAAAGTCAGAGAAACCACCTTGGAGACCCCTCTCGGGGTCAGAGATTTGTTCTCTTTCTCTGCTTACTAGGGCTAACGCTCAGAAGCACACATGGGACCATTTCATTAGCACGTTAGCTTTCACACAAGGTTAATTCCTTATCTCCACCTTGGAGTACGTTCTCTGACAAACCAGGTAGTGGCTTCATTTCCAGATAGATTTGAAGCCTATCTTTTTAATTCTTTGTCAATAGAGTCTCATCTTATTAAGAGCAAATCGTCAGGAACATGGGCAGAGACAGTCGACATTGTTGCTTGTGCAACAGCTTTTCAACGAGACATTTTCGTGTTTTCCATGGATCAAAAGAAATGGAACCGTTTCCCGCCGATAATGACATTGAATGTTTCGTCCCCACTAATCTAATACAACCGAAATCATGTTAGTGCCCAATAACTCTTGTCTTGCATGATTTAAACCCTTCTACTGCCCATTTTAATCCCCTTCGGTAGGGTTTGCCCTTGAGATTTGTGTATAGTTATTGCATATTGAATTTCAAGAGAAAACAATGTCCTTTGTACTTGGTTGGTGTATATCGTTAGCTTGTAATTAATACTTTTCACGCTCAGCCGATAACTCGGATCAATGGTCGTGTGAGGGCCCTGCATGTAATGTATTTCTAGTAATAATAATAATTCTCGTTTATTGAACCACATCTGCAGTTGTAACTGAATTACAGTGGGTGTCAGCAAAACCAAAAAATTACATATACTTCATAGACACAAAATTAGCCAGGCGATCAGTTGCAACATTAGGCCTAATGAACGAATGTGCCCTCGGGCGTAGGCCGTACCCATGGAGGGGGGCCTCTGGCTGCTTTATGGCGGTGTTCAGAGGCTCAATGCCTTTCGATATTATCTTATCTTATCTATAAAAGACCTGCATATATCATTTCGACGTTCCTTTAGATATTTAAGGCCTGATCGGCATATGGCGTCACTATATTCCTTACCCAGAAAAAGATGTTAATGGGACCAAGCGGACCTGGTTGATACTGTATCCGTCAATCACAAAGTGGTACACAATTGTACATTACAGATAGATAATATTTATGAAAATATTGATACACTGCTTGATATACTGCTTGGGCAACTGTTCTTTTGCATGTGCACCTCCTTTTCCCTTCTGGCCTGTGAAACTGTGGGTAGCCATGTACTCCCTGCTAAGGGTCGCTGCCTTTACGTTAGGCAGGTATATGCCAAGTGTGTTTTTTCGTATAGTTTGATAAACGGCCTTTGATAAGGACAGCCCAGGGACAAGAACCACCTGTGTGTAGCAAATAAAGGAAATCCAAATTAAACATTGAAAATAATCATAACAAGTAGTGCATAATTTCATGCTGGGTTTTCAAGTTTCTGGAACACCCATGTAAATGTAATAATAAGTACCATTATTAGGGTTTGGCTAAAGTTTAAGCTTTTCAAACATTTCTGATTTTGATTTTGTCTTGCTTGATGTGTAAATACATATTGTTAGTGACATATTGTAGTATATCTTATAATTGTTTGCATCAGAAAGTACATACAGTAGACGTGAGATGAAAATGAAAATCATAGTCGGCTTAAGCCCGATGCTGTGAAATTGTAATGCTTCTTTTTGGATATAGCTTGCCTGGCAGATAACATGTGTGTGTGGGGGGACCCACTGTCGCATGATAGCATGATAGCTAACAACAATCCCCAGCGGGCCGAGGTGAATAGCGGTGGATATCATGTAGAGACACAAATCATCAAGGTATATACATGTTTAGTATATACTACACGGGAACCTCCATAGATCGTGCGTTTTGATTGGTTCGCTATCTCGGGATAATGCCACAATATTCCGAGATCGAAAGCATTATCCCGAGATTGAGAAGCCCGAGTGCAAGTGGTTCGGATATTTTTACTTTCTAAAGGAGCTATCTGATTCGAAATGCAACAGAAAAATCCTTCTCAATTAACTTATGATGTCTCTTTAGTTTTTCAAGGTGAATCAGAGAGAGAATGTATTTCTTGAACTTCGAAAATGTGCTGTTCTTGTTTTTCAGTTTTTCGGAATCACAGAGAGCGATGATTCGTTCTCGGCACTTTTGAGAGACGAACTACATTCACAACAACATATTAATTAAGGCAATTTTGTCGAAAACATATCTACTTTGCCGAACATTTACGTGTACCTGTAGGTTGGAAAGGACAGTAAATCGTAGAAGCCAGTCATTGAATGCAGTTTAAGAGAGAATTTCAGTTAAGCTTACCGTCGACTTTGTTGATTCGCTTGATCACGAGCCATCCGACATCAAACGTATTTAAAGTGGTCTCTCTTTTTATGAACAAGGTCTTCCTCGTTGTCCCAGAGTTTGAAGAGGTTAATTTCCCAAAGTTCTGTTTGAATATTCCAAACGAATCTTGAATTTCTCTGCCACCAGGTTGAAAAATATAGTCATCCATCGGTGGTGAAATGGCGACCAAAGGCAAAATGTTTTCAGCGAAGCAGCTCTGCAGTTTCACAATCCATAATCCAAGGCACAAAATGCGAATTTATCCCTTGAATCCATCCTTGCAACCTTCTAAAAACTTAAATCGTTTATCGTAGTCGATATTAAGGTTTTAAAACAAGTGTTTTTTAGCGTTTTTGCTTCTCTAAAACAGCAGCAAGTTTCCACAATGTGTTCAGTAGCCGAATGCTTGTAGTGAAGTCTGACGTAATGTCGCGTGCGTGACAAACGTCACGCACACAGAAAGAGGCTACAAAATGTCGGCAAATGCCACATTTAGTGTCGTTCGGATATTTTTTGGATTGTTCCCGTGTAGTATATACTAAAACAATTATTCTCCTCAGGCTCAGTGAATAGTGGCGAATAGTCCACCACTATTCACTTTCACTATTCACTATTCGCCACTATTTACTTCGCCTTCGGCGAATAATTGTTAAATATCCACCACTAGGCACAGACCCCGAGGGAGAGTTGTTTTAGTAGGTACCAATAAAATACAATGGATTAAAAGATTCAAAACGCGCTATTGCTTTCTTTACTTTTGCTAAACGAGCAACCATTTTGAGAATTTTCTCCACACAGTAGTACTCGCTATATACTAAGGAAGTAGAGGGCACAGAAACGACTTTATACTGATTTGTTCCTAAAAAGTTTTGCACTCAGCCTATTATCTTTCCAAGATCTAACCTTGTTTCCACTGGTCTCATTCTTTGCCTCAGGGTTATCATGTGGGCTCTCGAGTTGTGCTATCTCATTTGCATCAACTTCAGGAGGTGTGGATGATTTAGCTTTATTTGTTGTGGAGGATGTGTGAGTTCCTTAAGAGCCGGGTGAAGCTGGAACTATGACCGTCGAGGAGGTTCATGGCTTTGATGTTGGTTTTGTGGAATGATTATAAGCTCAAACCACCACCATTGAAGATGTTGATGGCTTTGATGCCGGCTTCGTACCTTCAAAGCTGCCCACATGTAATTCTTTAGTTTCGAAATACATGTTGTCAAAAAAAAACATGTTATAGTTTATACAACCCGCATCGAGCACATTAAAAAAGTGTTGTGTACACTAAGGATAAGCCAACCAACCAGCCGATATGAAAGTGATAGGAAATGATGTGTACTAGAAAAATTGCTCGGAAAAAAATCTGAGCCCCCAACAGGAATCGAACCTTACCCCTTACCTGCGACCGCTCTCCGCATGAGTCTCTAAAGCTCAGTGGTAAGAGCATCCGAGCGGCATCAGGATAATCGCAGGTTCGATTCCTGCTGGGGGCTCGGATTTTATTCTGAGCAATTTTTCTTGTACACATCATTTCCTATAACTTTAGTACAATTATTCGAGGTATAAGAAATTCTGCATTTTTTTTTTCTTGGGTTTTGTTTTCTGTCGCTATAATCACCTACCGGCAACTACAACATTGAAAAGTATTTGGAAAGGCACAAGCGACTGATGTGATATCATGAACAAAACAAGTTTTTTGTCTTAAAATCTTATTACTTAGAGCAATGGAGTAGTCCAGTGATGACGTCACAAAAAAAGTCATTTTCGATTTAGCAATATTTGTCCTTAGTAGTAGTAGTAGTAGTAATACTTTATTTAACCACGGTTGTCTCGACAGGATTTTTAAAAACTAAGCTAATGATATTGAATACTAAATTGTGAATATTTACATAATAAGTATAATAATAATAATAATCTGTTATATAGTAATCTATTTATAAAAGCACCTGATTTCCACGAGAGCCGTGCAACTAGATAATTATTAAAATGTTCAAACTAAGAAGTCAGAACAGCCCGTTCGAAAACTTTGAATAGTACTTGCTGTTCGCAAATCGACTGGAAGGCTATTCCAGAGTACCGCACCCTTATAGCCAAAGCTATTTTTTAGATAATTGGTGCGGGGCTTAGGGATAGCCAGTTTGCCCTCAGTGTCTCTCAGAGTGTAAGAGGCTACGCTGTCGCGGTCAACGAACATAGAGCGCATGTAGTCAGGTGCAAGGCTATTTCGCGATTTAAAAACCATGACCGCAGTGTGGAATTTACGTTGCAACTCGAGTTTTTTCCAACCTAACCTCTCTAGCAAGCAATCGGCATTAGCGTCATAGCTAGAAAACGTTAGAACCCTTGCAGCTCGATTTTGCAACTTTTGTAGTTTAGTAGAAAGGGTTATATTGCAACTATCCCAGACAACGCTGCAATAATCGAAATGAGGTTGTACTAGGGAGTTATAAATTGAGTGTAAAGTTGCAACTGGCACATACGGTCTCACCCTCTTTAAAGCACCGATCCCCGAAGCAATTTTCTTGGTCAATTCCTTAATGTGCACATTCCAGGTTAGATTCTGGTCGATGTGTACACCAAGTGATTTTGTCTGAGAAACCTGCTTGATTGGAATTTCATCTATTGACAGATTTGGGGCCCTTTGAAGGGTGGATAAGCGTTGCCGTGACCCAATGAGCATATGTTCGGTTTTTGATTGGTTTAAAGTAAGCTTGTTAGCGATAAGCCATCTATTAACGTTCGCAAGGTCTTCGTTGAGGTAGAGATCAAGATCATCAACATTATTGCTTGCAAAAGTTAGATGGGTATCGTCAGCATACATACGGGGTTGGGAGTTTACAAGGCAATTTGGCAAGTCGTTTATGAAAATAAGAAATAGTAATGGGCCTAAGATTGTCCCCTGCGGAATTCCACAAAGAAGGGAACGGTTACTAGAGAGATGCCCATTAACAAAGCATTTTTGATTGCGTTCTCTTAAATACGACTTAAACCAGATACTTGCAGTTCTCCCAAATCCGTACGAATCAAGCTTTGATAGGAGAATCTCATGGTCTACAGTATCAAATGCCTTTTTGAGATCTAGGAAAACAACTGCGTTGATATTCCCACGGTCAATATTATAGGCCCAATTGTTTGTTGCTTCCAACAGGGCAGTGACCGTGGAATGAAGATTACGAAAACCTGATTGATTACTAGAGAGAATGTTATTATCTATCAAGAAATTGTGTACTTGATCATAGATAATCCTCTCAAATACTTTGGCGATAACAGGAATGATCGAAATCGGGCGGTAGTTATTTAAATCTCTACGTTCTCCCTTTTTGAAAAGGGGGATGACCTTTGCACATTTCCAATCATCTGGAAAGATACTCGTTGCAATAGAGCAATTGAAAATAGCACAAAGAGATTCTCCTATCAAATCGGGACACAAACGAAGAAGTCGGGCGGAGATTTTATCAAGACCTGTAGCTTTAGATTTGCAAAGTTTTGAAAGTAGATTAGTTACAGTTGCTGGATTTGTTTCGCTAAATTGAAAGTTAGGATAACTCTCTTGTGACTCTTGAGTTGAAAGATAATCCAAGTGAGAAATATCCTGAGAACAAGCGATTTCCCCAGCTAGCTTTGGGCCTATACTTGCAAAGTGGTCATTAAAACTTTCACTTATTTCTTTGGAATCATATATCGGAGAGCCATTACAAGTTATCTCCTGAATATTAGTAGGACATTGTTTTCTTGAGGTTAGCTCGTTGATAATACCCCAAGTCTTTTTTATATTTTTCTCATGTTCATGGAAAGCAGACTTGTAATGAGTCTCCTTGGCACGCCTTATTTCTTCGTTCACAGAATTGCGAGCTCTTTTGAAAGTGGACCAATCAGAAGGGTTTTTAGATTGAATTGCTTTGATTTTAAGAATATCCCTATCGCGCATGCGTTGTTTTAGCTCTGGCGTAATCCAAGGCGAATTTGTGTGCCTGGCTCGCCTCGTGCGCAAAGGAGCGTGCTTGTCGACAACATTAGTAAAAGTGGTCTTCCAAGCATGCCACATTCGATTCGGATCATTGAGCGCATTCATACACTCCCAATTCTGTGAAGCTATATCAGCTCGAAAACAATTAGGGTCAAAGTGCTTGAAATTTCTATATGTAATCGTAGAATGACCTCTAAAAGAGGTGCCAGCTGAAAGTTTACGAATAAAATAGATTAAGCTATGATCGCTAATGCCGATATGAGAGACACCGGAGCAAACAATTTTGTCAGAAGCGTTTGTATAAATGAGATCTATCGTGGTAGAAGACGTTTCGGTAATTCTTGTTGGCTCGCATACCAACTGCTCTAAACCGTAGAGGTCAGAAATGCCTGCTAGAAGCCTGGTTTTGTGATCAGGATTATCGGCCCCTACGTTGCAATTAATATCGCCGGCCAAATGGTAATCGACGTTTTCGGCATCGAGTTTACTCAGTAATAATTCTAGTAGATCGAATTTATCAACAGATTCGTCCGGCGGCCTATACCACGACACAATGAGATATGGCTTGGAGTTTGGTTTCCGAATTTCGATACATAAATTTTCTAGTTGATCGATTGACAGGTCTAGACGGGTTGAAAAAATAACATTGGATCGAACGTAAAAACATACGCCCCCGTACGTTTTCCCATCAGCTCCACAGAAACCTCTGTCTCTACGGATGATATCATAACCAGAAATAAAAATATCTTTATCGCTAATAGATGAATCAAGCCATGTCTCATTCAAAGCTAAAACATCGATCTGATTATCGGACAACAAGATTCGCAATTCATCGATATGCTTAACAAGATTTCTCACATTGAGTGAAGCAACTTTAAAGCCGCGCATATCAGGAATTACGCTGGGCTGATCTGTTGAATATCAATCCATATTCTTTGCAAAATCGGCTAAATTCTGTTGAAACACTTGACTACCTCGCTTATTTAAATGAAGCCCTTTCATATTTAGGTGAGAGTGATCAATGTTGTTGTTATTCAAAAAAGGAATCTTGTTAAAAACGCACAAATCCTTAAGAATGTTATTGGCTTGCCTGACCTTGGCTGTAGACTCAGCGTTGTCCGTTCTCGTTATCATCCCCGAAACCCCCACCAGTGTCCCCGGCGAGTCCTCGCGGATCTGGGTGACTAGGTTGATTGTAGATTCGGCGATAATCTTTGGCGAGAGGCTTCGGGTGTCGTTCGTCCCAACGTGCAAGATAAACCTACTAGGAGTTTTCCTCGTGAGGGGTTTTACATAATCTTCCATGTCAGTAAGATTTGCACCAGGAAAAGGTTTAACTACGAAGTGATTTGAAGTATCGTTTGCACTCATCTTTGCTCCAATTACATTCTTTAGGAGAGAGTCACCCGCGATTACGACGATCTTTTTCTTCGGTCGTCCCTCGGTCTCTGTAGCAGACGCCGTATTAGACTCAATAGTGGGACCAGACGCCGTATTAGACTCAATAGTGGGACCATCAGGTGTATTCGGCTGGTTAGGTCGTTTAGTCTTTTTATGCTTCTTGCGTTGCTTTTTCTGGTCCATTGAACTTGGCTCAGCACCAGTCACTGAATCCCCTGGCTGACTCGCCTGGACTGGGGCAGGACTACACGGATGAGCCGATTCCTCAATGTTTGACGGAGGGATATCATCTTTATTCGTTACCTGCTCACCTTGACGTAAAAGTTGTTTGCTGAGCGATTCAACAGATCTAATTAGGCTAGCGTTGTTCTCTCGCAAACTCTCTATGATTTGCATATATTCGCTCGCCATGGTTGATCGCGTTTCGGCGGGAAGGTTTAAATCTGATTTCTCTGCTGCCAGCCTTTTGATTTCCTCTTTCATTCCTTTTATCTCTGATTTAAGCTCATGGCAACCCTTGCAGCAGCTACTAATCGAGTGAGAGTTGTCTATTGTTGAGTCTTCCGATACAAGATCCACCATCACCGGTTGAGCTTCGTCACCAACGGAATGTAGATTAGTTGTTTCATCACAGACCTTATCGGAGGAATCCTTTAAGATTGTTTCCTCTCCCGACTTTCCCTGAACTGTGCTTCTAGTTTGAATCGGCATTATTTTGTACGTACTACGAGCAATAAATCAGTCAGATTTTAGGTTTTTTGCGGAGCGTTGAAAACACGTCCGATCTCATTGAATATGCATTGTGAAAGGGCATAATAAATTAATGCTACACACTAAAAATTAGTCGAATCGGTTGCAACGCGTCCGAGATATGGCCCTCTGGATACATTTTCTTTAAGAAATCACTGTATTTTTGGTTGCGTTCATAAAGTTTCGAACGCAGTCTAAAATACAGTGATTTGTTAAAGAAAATTATGTATTTCCCTGACCATATCTTGGTCTCGTTTCAATCGATTTGCCTCATTGTTTGCATCCGATTCTCTTTCCACTTTGTCTTTCATTATTCGTGAAATAAAATTTGAAAATTTATGACGTCACGCTTGAGTACTCTATTATATGAAAACAAGCGGTCTAAAAGGTCTGTGATTATCGGCAAAAAGTCACGCATTTAGTGACTAAATGTATATTTCACTGGTTACTGAGCTTCAATACCATTTTGTTAATTTAACAATTGGACATATTGAGTGTTCACTTGGTATTTGTCTTGGATGACCTTATACATCTCCTCAAAGTGCTGCTTCTTTTCCTTTTTTTCCTTGGCTTTGTTTTTAGTCCTTGCCTTTTTTACTCTTGTGGTCATCAATCAATATTGGGGTAATTTACTTTTATTGAGACCATGCATTCATATAAGCAAATTATTGCCATGGTGTACTTTAGTACAATTATTCGAGGTATAAGAAATTCTGCATTTTTTTTTTCTTGGATTTTGTTTTCTGTCGCTATAATCACCTACCGGCAACTACAACATTGAAAAGTATTTGGAAAGGCACAAGCGACTGATGTGATATCATGAACAAAACAAGTTTTTGTCTTAAAATCTTATTACTTAGAGCAATGGAGTAGTCCAGTGATGACGTCACAAAAAAGTCATTTTCGATTTAGCAATATTTGTCCTTGGATTTAGAAAAGGCATAATAAATTAATGCTACACACTAAAAATTAGTCGAATCGGTTGCAACGCGTCCGAGATATGGCCCTCTGAATACATTTTCTTTAAGAAATCACTGTATTTTTGGTTGCGTTCATAAAGTTGCGAACGCAGTCTAAAATACAGTGATTTGTTAAAGAAAATTATGTATTTCCCTGACCATATCTTGGTCTCGTTTCAATCGATTTGCCTCATTGTTTGCATCCGATTCTCTTTCCACTTTGTCTTTCATTATTCGTGAAGTAAAATTTGAAAATTTATGACGTCACGCTTGAGTACTCTATTATATGAAAACAAGCGGTCTTAAAGGTCTGTGATTATCGGCAAAAAGTCACGCATTTAGTGACTAAATGTATATTTCACTGGTTACTGAGCTTCAATACCATTTTGTTTATTTAACAATTGGACATATTGAGTGTTCACATGGTATTTGTCTTGGATGACCTTATACATCTCCTCAAAGTGCTGCTTCTTTTCCTTTTTTTTCCTTGGCTTTGTTTTTAGTCCTTGCCTTTTTTACTCTTGTGGTCATCAATCAATATTGGGGTAATTTACTTTTATTGAGACCATGCATTCATATAAGCAAATTATTGCCATGGTGTACATGTATGTTGATCGTTTGAAATAATGAAAACAAGACCGTTCTGCTGTATGATGAACAAAACGCAGATCCACCGCCAGAGGCATATAGTGAAGAGTCTTAAGAAATATACCCTTGCGAATAATGAGGATAGATTAGAAACCCTACGACGAAATTGCCAATGAAATACGCCAGATAGAAAGGAAACACGATAAGGCGGTTCAAGACAAGATGAGATTGAGTAATCTAAGAAACTCACTCAGGGCCACTACAAGCCAGCTGAGGAAAGCTCAAGATACGTACAGAAAGAACATTAAGAAAGCTTACCTAAAAAAGGTTTAATATACAACTGTTTCAATTAACGTTGCTCGTGAAACCATGTATCATGAACCATGCTTCAGTAGCAATGATAAGTCATGCCTAAAACGAAGCAGTTCATGTCAAATTATGTCTCAAAGTAGTAAACAAAGTGCCGTTTGTCAAACTCAAGGAAAATACTAGAAATAGCGTCTTCATTATGAAGCATGGTTAATGATTTTACGTTTTACGGAGCAACGTTAATTGAAATAGGTGTATATGACATGTATAAAACACTTATAAATGCTGTTTGATTGTTCCTTTCGACTACACGTTCAGGTTCGAAAAGTCCAGAAAGTTTCCATCACGAACGATGGATACTTTTACCACCAGCAGGGGCAAATTTATACTATTTTCCTAGTTTTTCTATCGCAGGCTCCTAGTGAAACTTTGACTCCGAGCCATGCAAAACTTCCTTCTGAACACTAAACTTGCTAACTCAGATATGAAAAATCCAACACAGCTTGCGTCAGAAGTATCAGAATTTCTTTGTTTCCATCTCAAACCAAAATGACAAGTTTCATTTCACTTGGGAATGACATCAAATCACCATTGCCGTTATTTGATATGTCATAAATAAAAAATATATAGTACTGCATTCTAGTTGTTTACAGTCACAGAAAAAAGAAGCATTTCGGTGTCAGGTTGTGTTAAAAATAAAGTATTTACAGCCATTCTCAGTTACACGCGGTCGCCGGCGGAAAAAAGCTTGCAAGCGAAACTCGTTTTTTCTCTGAGCGCGACACGTCGGCGAAAGGACGTGCGTTGCCATCGAAACTGTGACGAAAAACGAGTTTTCGCTGCAAGCTTTTTTCCCGGCGATCGCGTGTAAGTGAGAATAGCTGTAATGTACTTTTCATTAGTTCTAACACTCACTTATATGTTTCTGGTTCTAAATCTCGAAATCTCCCTATCAGTCATAAAGTTCAAATAGGAGCATCAGTTTCAATGTGAGAATGCACCGCCCACAACCAATAATAGCGCGCGTACACTGTCTTTGCTCTTTTATAAAGCTTAAAAAACGTGGAAATCCGTACAAACGAGAAAAACATCGCGATTACATGTCCATTATTTCGTCCTCTTTTTGTATTTCGTCAGCAATAGCATCGACCTCTGCGTCGTCGAGAACCGATTCTTCAATCGCGAACGCGAAGTCTTGGCTTTGGAGCTCGCGTAGGTCAGACGATTTGCTGCGTGTCATACACTTAATCACGTCGGCTTGGACTCGCTTCATTTTAGCAAGAATATCATGGATCATGTTTTCCTCTGCCTCGATGTCCTTCTTGATATTACCGTCTTTCACTGAAACACTGTTTAACTGCTCAATTCGCTTGTAGCAGCTCCTTCTGTCAATATCTACCCTTTCCAGCTTGTCAACATGACTGAGTAGAACTTGGTGCCTTTGTCCTTCATGTTCCCGCTGGTAGCTTTCTGTTTCTACTTTAAGTAATTCTGTAAGCTTTAGGGTCCATTCAGTGTCCAACAGCCCCTTCTTTTCGTGGATGATCCAGGTTGAATATATCGGATGTTTCTTAATTTGACGTGCCAGAGAGTTCCAGAAATTTTGCCGCTCTTTAGCGAACAAAGTTGTGTTGTCAATGTCTTCGTCGGATATCATTAACCCCGACCAAAGGCTTTGGGCCTTCGGCTTCTCCTGGTCGAACGTTTGGTGTTTTGTGGGGGTAGTGCGGCATTCCTTCGCCTTGGGTTGGCCCTTTGGTTTCAATCGCTGGATTTCAATCTGATGTTTCGCTGATCCATCTAGTTCGTTTATCTGTTTAGCCACTTGCTTTACTTTGATTACACTTTCTTGCTGGATAGATAGCGGACTTTTGTGAAAGAGAACATGAAATTCTTCTCTATACCCAAGCCGATCATTCAGCAGATTTTTAAACTGCGCGATGGTCAAATCCGGGTCTACTACTTGAGACGCAAGAACAGCCGAGTTTCCATCTACCACATCTATATTTATAAGAGAAGTCATCACTCGAAAAAGTTTCGGAACTCTCGTCGAAGTGCTTGCTGTTTTACTGCGGTTTTCGTAATTTTGCGAACTCTCGCTATTGATTTCCAACCGCCTTCTGGCTTCCGTCAATCAAACTCCCGAGTCTTTTCCTCGTTACTCTTTGTGCTTTTTGATTGGCCAGCGCCTAAGCAGTGCTAAAATGGTTCCTGTCGCGACAGCAACGTTACGTGCTGGCCAATCAAAAAGCACAAAGAGTAACGACGAAAAGACTCGGGAGTTTGATTGACGGAAGCAAGAAGGCGGTTTGGCGGTTGGAAATCGTTAGCGAGAGTTCGCAGAATTATGAAAACCGCAGTAAAACCCGTGTAGGGGGGACTCCCCTATTTTACTTTTTACTGGTGTGCGTTCTAGATAAATCAACAATAGTTGTATATCATGCACTTGTTGGGGTTGGTAGCCTGAATTTCTAGCATATTTTTCCTCATAAACAATACGAGGGAAAATACGGCTGAATTTCAGGATAACTTATTGGTACCTTTAGAGGTCACTAAGCACTAAGTGACGTAAAATCGAAAGGATATGTTCCCGACGAGCACCCCTCCCAAAAAATAGGGGTGTCCCCCTCTGGCTTCCGTCAATCAAACTTTGAAACTCTTTAGAATAAATAGAATTCAGTTATTCGCCATCCTAGTGAAATGCCCCAACCACACAGCATCTTTTACGGCTTTTTCTAAACAAATGGCCTAACTTACGGTCGTCTAAGACTCAAATTAGACCCGAGAGTTTGATTGACAGAAGCCAGAACGCCATTGGAAGTCGAACGCGAGAGTTCGCAGAATACTAAAAACATCTGTAAAATGTTGGCTCAAAACCTAAGCCAGTTTGTCGAGGGAAACGATTGTTTGTAGGACAAACTGCGACAGATTTCAAATCCTTTCATACAATGCCCTAGTTTCGCAGCAAACATTTTACCTACTAGCTACTTTGAGAACGATCTATAAATCGTGATCCGAGCATGATAAACGTGCGGGACCGGTCATTATTTATCGCCTGAGGATTTTTTGGGGGATCTTCATTTTTGGGTAAGCGAAAGGGGGATCTTTCGAAACTTGATGCACTGAAAGCCGGGGGGATCACAAGAAATTTCCTAAGGAGTGATTCAGCAAGTTCTATATCATGTGCATTATAAAAAAATTCGACATGTCTCGTGCTCCATGAACTGCTCTCGAAATATCCCAAAAGGCAACGCCTCGGTTTTCAAAATTTCATCGCTAAATATACTAAAAAGGGTGTGACAAAACGCGTTATGAACGTTCACGGGTCCATCGTACTTAGAATGTCGCCAGTACAAAAATCTAAATAAGGATGCTTTCTTAGGCATGTGGCAGGGGCGTAGCCAGCACTTATGAGGGGGGGGGGGGGGGCGTAGCCAGCACTTATGAGGGGGGGGGGGGGGGGGGGGGGGTTCCAAAATTCAAAAAATAAAAAACTCCACATAGATCGGACGTGTTTTTTGCGTTCTCGCCACAGGAAACCCAGCCAAAAATATTGATCTCAGGGAAAAACTAGCGTTTGAAGAAATTTGCTACATTTTATTGGAGCTTTTATTTGTTGTCTATTAAATATTTACAATTTTAGTAGTAAGTCGGTCCAGAACAGAGGCGAGGGGGGTTCCGCTGCGGGAGAGGGGGGTTCCGTTGCGGCTTCCTGGCTTCGCCCCTGATGTGGGTCACGTGGCGATCACTTTTCATGGAAAGTGTAGATAAATTTGCAGCCCCCCCAGTTCAAAAGGTGGGAGTGCTCGAGCACCCCCTGCCTTTGATCTTTGCCTTTGAGTTACACTTTGGTTGCTGCAGCACTTTTTGACATATTTTGTTAGAATTGTACAAATTTTGCCATAAAACGATGCAGTAACCAAAGTTTAGCAGCTGATATCTTAAAGACGGATCAATTAGAAAAATATACTCATTTCTATTTTGTTTCTTATTTTATAAGGATACTCTATGCAAAGAATCAAGCCTATCTCACTTTACCTGACCTTAGGGTAGAAATCTTGCCATTTTTGGGTTCTGTCGAACAGGGGTCGCCATTTTGCGAACTTCACGATATAAAAGCGAAAGGGTAACGATTTTTATAATTTTACTATTTTCATTGCTATTATTACCAACTAAAGTCATAATACTAGCTTTCAATTCTGTTTCCTTATCATTCTGTTCCATTTTATCAGATCGTAAAGCGACATGAGCTATAGGAATAAGGCTATATGATATGTAACATTATTTTTTGCAAATATACACTGTCACTGGTAATACTCGATGTGTTGTTAAGCCCTGGCCAAACGAAACGCAAGTCGATGCAAGCTGTGACTTGCACAGACTTGCGCTCACTTGCGTCGAGGTGTCCAAACGAGATGCAAGTTTTGATGCAAGTTGAGTGTTTTGGTTCTTTGCGCCCGCTAATGACGACAAGTTAGTGGCCAAACGAGCGCAAGTCGACGCAAGTAGCAAAACTTGCGTCGACTTGCACCGACTTGCGTTTCGTTTGGCCAGGGCTTTACAGTGTGTTATTGCAAATGTGGCACGATATGTTATTGCAAATGTAGTCACATCAGCGCATAGGCTCGAGTGGTCAAAAACCAACAACCTTTATTGATAAAATAAGTTTGCTCTTTGGATCACTTCGTTTTCAAGGGTGTCCTTTAGAACGAGTTCCACATTCTAATTTGCTTGGCCATTTTCTTTTTTCCTGAAAAAGAAAAATATAAATAAATATTTATAAAGAAACAGAGCTGTCAGAACAAACCGGCTACCGGTTTTGTTATTCAAGTTTGAGGAAAATTGTATGAGCGAAAATTTCAGAAGGAGATAGAGCCAAACATGGCCATGAAATTGGAGCTCTTATATGACTCGATTTGCGAGGTTAATATAAAATTTTAGTTCTGGGGGATGAAAATCACGCTGAAGAAAAATAGTCACTGAAAAAAACATTCCTAATTAATCATACCCCAGTACTATGTTTTAGTTTGTAAATGCTACACTACACAGGGGCGGATCTCAATCAATCAATCAATCAATAAGCCAAATCAGGGTTTAAGAAAAACCGCGAGAGTCCTGGGTCGAGGGGGAAAAAAACTCACCGGAAGTAATTTTCTTCCATATGTTTTACTGTAAAAGAGCTCGGTTTTAGGCTCGATTAGTTGTGCTCTGGCGTTGTGATTCGCAGCTTTATACGAAAATATCGAGCACAGGATATTAGTTTAATCCTTTCTTCGCTAGAATCAAGGCAGTTTTGATCCTGAAATTATTTTCTGTTCAAGAAAACGGAGAAACGAAACTCGAGGTAAGTCACCTCTCCGTCAGTGTTCTCTACCGAATGACAAACACGAGTTGATATGCTCTTGTTTCCTTCAAAGGACTATTAATACTCTTTTAATTTTACAAATAAATCCGTTATTTTCAAGCAATTATTTCGCTATGCAGCTGTAAATGGGTTATTCATGAAATCCTATTGACCTCTTGATTCTTGACGGCCAAGTAAAAAAACCCGCGCACATGAAAAACATAAACAAATCGAGAATCTTTCTCGCGTTGTAAAATTCGCAGTTTATACGGACTGAAATATCGAGCACAGGATATTAAATTAATCCTTTCTTCGCTAGAATCAAGGCGGTTTTGATCGTGAAATTAGTTTCTTCTCAAGGAAACGAAACTCGCTTCCCATTCGTTTCTCTATCAAGTGACATAATATAACTTTAGACTTTCTCAAAGTCCTTTAAAATTTGCAAGTCTATATAACTTGACCAAGAAGCACTATTGATGACATGTTCTTGATATTTATTCATATTCAAATACGTAAATATATTTATTATTCTTCCATCAGACAAGGATTTATGCTTTTACGCACTGTAGCAATTCCACCTATCACCTCAATAATTCACGGCGCGGGAGTTGTGACAGAACTTCCTCGTTGGGTGGAAAGAAGCTGAAAGACCTTCCGTGCGATGTTCAACAGTCAGTTCTTCATCAGCAGTGTGGCTGTGTTCCGCCATTTGAGCTTTTCCCCTTTCCCTCCGCCGAAACTTATGGCGAAACTCTGAAAGATTCGATTTGTTTATGTTTTTCACGTGCGCGGAGTTTTTACTTGGCCGACTCCTTGATTTAAGAACAAGTCAATAGGGTTTCATGAATGCCATTTACAGCTGCATAGAGAAGAAATTGCTTGAAAAGAACTGATTTATCTATAAAAATAAAAAGACTTTTAATAGTCCTTTTGAAGGAATTCCGTAGAGAACCGACGGACGGAGAAGCGACTTACCTCGAGTTTCGTTTCTCCATTTTCTTGAACTGAAAATAATTTCAGGATCAAAACTGCCTTGATTATAGCGAAGAAAGGATTAAACTAATATCCTGTGCTCGATATTTTCGTATAAAGCTGCGAATTACAACGCCAGAGCACAACTAATCGAGCTCAAAATCGAGTTTTTTTACAGTAAAACATATTGAAGATAATTACTTCCGGTGAAGTTTTATCCCCCTCGACCCAGGACTCTCGCGGTTTTTCTTAAACCCTGATTTGGCTTATTTATTTGCATTCCCATATACACAAATGCTATAAAATTGCACATAAAGATAATTATAAAGTTACATTTTCAGATAACTATTTCTCTTATTACTGCGGTTTTCGTAATTCTGCGAACTCTCGCTATTGATTTCCAACCGTAAAACCGCCTTCTGGCTTCCCTCAATCAAACTCCCGAGTCTTTTCGACGTTACTCTTTGTGCTTTTTGATTGGCCAGCGCCTAAGCAGTGCTAAAATGGCTTCCTGTCGCGACAGCAACGTTACGTGCTGGCCAAGAGACACAAAGAGAAACGACGAAAAGACTCGGGAGTTTGATTGACGGAAGCCAGAAGGCGGTTTGACGGTTGGAAATCGTTAGCGAGAGTTCGCAGAATTATGAAAACCGCAGTAACCATTTCATGAAATATAGTGAGCAAGTGTTTTACATATAAAAGGATCATCATTATAAAAAGAGCACTTTCTCATTTACAATTGAGGTCGTTAAAATTCTTATAACGAGTTTGAATAGAAGCAAATAGATTTTGTCGTTCATAGTTATTGACGTCAGACGATTTGTCCATCCAGACGATTTGTTCGTCTTCTAGTGCGAAAACGGCCATTGTTAAATAAATCTTTACTAATTTAAGAAGTATATAAGAGGACATACGACGGAAAATCAGGCTAAAAATAAATACAAACACAGCGCGTGCGCAGCCAAACGGTGTTTTCGTTGGTTCTTTTTAGCGCGCGCGCTGGTGATGACGCGTTTTGTGGTATATATAGAGGATATTACATGGCCGCGCGGAGATATGAATTTTATCTTCGAGTGTTCAAAATTTATCTCACGAGTGAGCGTATCGAACGACTCCAAGGGGGTATTAATGAAGGACGGATTGTGGAAATTCCAGGGAGGGGGGTACTGAGAAAAAACGGAAATTCCAGGGAGGGGGGTGCTTTTGGAGCGCGGAAATTCCACGGGAGGGGGTATTAACGAAGTATGGAAATTCCAGGGAGGGGGGTACTGAGAAAGTACGGAAATTCCAGGGAGGGGGGTATTTGAGGATCTGGGAAATTCCAGGGAGGGGGTGCTTTTGGAGCGCAGAAATTCCACGGGAGGGGGCATTAATGAGGGATGGAAATTCCAGGGAGGGGGGTACTGAGAAAGTACGGAAATTCCAGGGAGGGAGGTATTCGAGGATCTGGGAAATTCCAGGGAGGGGGGTATTTGAGGACCTGGGAAATTCCAGGGAGGGGGGTATTTGAGGACCTGGGAAATTCCAGGGAGGGGGGTGCTGAGAAAGTACGGAAATTCCAGGAAGGGGGGTATTTGAGGACCTGGGAAATTCCAGGGAGGGGGGTGCTTTTGGAGCGAGGAAATTCCATGGGAGGGGGGTAACAAGGAAGTACGGAAATTCCAGGGGAGGGGGGCACAGAGGATGTACGAAAATTCCAGGGGAGGGGGGTACTGAGGATGCACGGAAATTCCAGGGGAGGGGGGTACTGAGGATGTACGGAAATTCCAGGGGAGGGGGGTATTGAGGATGCATGGAAATTCCAGGGGAAGGGGGTACAGAGGATGTACGGAATTTCCAGGGAGGGGGTATTGAGAATGTTCGGAAATTCCAGGGGAGGGGGGTACAGAGGATGTACGGAAATTCCAGGGAGGGGGGTATTAAGAATGTGCGGAAATTCCAGGGGAGAGGGTCATCCCAAAGCGAGGTCCTCAACCCCCCCGGTGCGGAATAAAAATGCAATCAGCCAGTGCATTCCTAAGCAGTTACAATAATAGAAGCCTGAAAAAAATTCCAACAAGTTGTCTGCTATGAACCACAGCGGGCATATTTCGCGCCGAAAGCAGTACGTTGGCTTTTCCATTAGGACAGCGGTCTTCCTTTGAAGTCGCGTCCCGTCGCGGGCTCGAGACGCGGCTCATGAACAAAAAAGCAGCAAGTTTGAGTACAGAGGAGGTGATACGGAGAATATTTGATGAAAATGGAAGCGACGAAGAGGAAGACACGAGTTCTGAGGACGAGGTAGTGAAGGAAAACAGCCTTGATGAATGGTTAAAGACTTTCCCTGGAGGATCAAACTTTAACTTTAATTTATTTTATTCAATCGGCCGAGAAGTATTGGCACCTCTTGTTGCCCAGTGTTCCAACGAACACTCGCATGAAGCGAATACAGTTCAAGGTAATGTTTGTAGTCAACCTTCTAAGGCAGTAATAGAAGCCGAGATAAGCCAATGCTAGTGGAAGAAATTCTGGCTTTTCTGGTGGAAGAAACAAAAGCAACCGAAAATAAACAAAAGAAAACAAGAGATGCGTGCACCATTTGCCATTTAAGCTTAATTATAGACTGTAAGTTTAAGTTCTTGTTTGCATGAATAGTTTGCAAACCAAGCAATAACGAGATCAAAGAAACCTTCCTGGAAACAGGAAATCTCTTGTTTCTTGAAACAAAAACAAAAAAAATCTGAAATTAACGCCTTGTTTCTCATTTCAAAGAACTGTTTCTTGTCTGGGGAAAAAAATTAAAACTTGTTTTAAGCATTTCAACTTTGAGTGTCAAGCTCATTTTTTTCTAGTTTTTTTTTTACCTGCATTTATGTAAAGGTTTTTTTTCTCTTGGAGAGGATTTAACCTTGCCAAAGTAAAAACAAATTAAGGAAATCACTTGTATACCCTTTACAGCATTAACCATACATCACAATCTTTATGTTTGACTTCTTCCTTCCTTCGTTCCAACAGCAACAAGCATATTACATCACTCGATCATAAGTTCTGCAGCGGTCCTTCAAGTAGAGGCAAGATTATGGCTTAACAGGATTCATCAAAGAATGGCTGGGAGGGTTACTTTGCGCAGGCCCTACCAGTCAACCATCAGGCGCAGCATCCCACATGCCATGTTTGCAGCAGCAAAGAGGGTCCTTCTCCACAGCCAAGATGAATCTTTCAAGGAGCCACTTTGCTATGTGAGGTCCAATAGAAGAGGGGAAGTGATCTCATTAACCTCTCTGCGTTCAGTCCAGAAGTAAGTATAAAAAAGTTTTCATTGATCAACACAATATTGCCTTCTAGTAGCCTGAGAGACAATAGCCTATCAAATAGGTGTAAAGTAAAGCTGGCTCCTAAGGAAATGGTCATCAAATATTTAACTAGATAGCCTCCCAGGTTATAACAAAATTGATTTTCTTTACCTCTTTTCTGCTGCAGGTTTTTCTCATTACTGACTGGACTGAACACCAGAGAGGTGAAGAGGTACTTCAGACGCTCACTACAGGGCCAAAGGCAAGGGCACAAAACAAAACTGTTGGTGAACCCAGAGAAGGACTTTGCTTTAGTATATAGATTTCGCTCTGGCCAACTAGAAATTTCTTACCACTATGGGGAGTGGAATGCATTCAGCTGGCCGCAGCACAACTGTGAGCTTTAGTTTCTCCAGTCATAAAATATATATGTTATTTACCGGCTGGGAGGTCCGTAGAGGGAAAAACTGTGACCGAGGTCACAGTTTATCACTATATGGACCGACCTAAAGCCGGTAAATAACTAATTTTTTTTTTTTCAACTCTAAAATTGGTTAACGCACAAATGGTTAACGTGACCTAGGTCAGAGAAAATATTGCCCCTGCGCACGCGCTCTGAGAACCAATCAGAATGCAGAATATAGCAGTGAAAACTGGAATCATTGTTATCAGAATGTCTTTTATTGATTGTAGAGCCTTTCAAAGATCTAAAATCCCATCAATATAATATTGGTAAAAGAACCATAAAATATTTATTACAATTTTGTTTATATTTACATATTTACAAAAGAATTTCAGCAGATAGAACCATCTGCTATGTAGCATAATATAAGAAATATGGTACACTTTTCTTCTATTCAAATAAAGCTGTGTGATTCCAGAAAATATCTACACCACACCCCCTCCACCCACATGGTGGATTGGAAATTCCAGAGGGGTGGGGAGGCAAAATGCCTTTTTTCTTTCTCATAATATAATCACTGTAGAGGGGTGGGGTCCCCCCCCCAAATGTGGGAATGTGTTTATTTTCTGGAATCACACATTTAAAAAAAAAATCACTGTAGGATGATAAGCTAGCTAAGTTCAGCTATTACTATAGAATATATGAGAAATTTAGATTTGTTCATATGAGATGCTACAGAAAATTTGTGCTTGAGGACTATAAAATAAACTGTACAAGGCTTTTGAAACCTCAGAATTCATACTTTTTTTAGATAATATGTACATGTATAATATTTGTTATGACTATTTTACATGGAAGTATATTCCATATTTAAACAGCAAAAAGAAACTGATTTGAGACAAAATACAGAGGTTATCATAGAATAAAAGATAATGTTATGTAGCTTTGATATTTACAAATAAATACTTTATTGAAGATCAGCTGCTGTTAGAAGACAAATCCAGCTGTCATTATATAGAATATATTAAAAATCCTTTATTTTTGTACTTGCATGAGATATGCTAGAGAAAAGTAACAGTGTACTAAGATTTCAAATACAGTAAATTACATCTGTACTAAACATTGGGCTAAAAAAACACAGAATGAATTTGATGGATTTTTTATCTTATCCACAATAGAAATATTCACTTATTTTCTGTGTCAAATTATCTTACATTGGAAAAAAGTCACTGATAAAAGAGTACTTGAATATCATTGTATACCCATAGCTGTCAACTCACCCGCATTAGGCGGGTGTCACAAGATTTTGAAGCATGTAATTAACCCACAAAATGATTGCAAACATTTTCATACATTTTCTGTATTTCCCTGCCACCGTGAGGGAGAATCTCAAGATTTTTGACAAAGTTGGGTTGACAGATATATTTACCTAACAAAGAGCTATACATGCATGTTAGTTCATGCTACAAAGCCATCATTTTGTAATTAACCCATTAAATGATTGCAAACATTTTCATACATTTACTGTATTTCACCCACATTGTCACTCTGGATTTTTTCATACATTTTCTGTATTTCCCTGCCACCGTGAGGGAGAATCTCAAGATTTTTGACAAAGTTGGGTTGACAGATATATTTACCTAACAAAGAGCTATACATGCATCAGTCACAGAAGCATTAAATGTTTAATCAAAGTCATCAACTGTACTTATTGCCCATGCTCAAGAACTATTTTGTCCTCATGACAAGGAATATTAGCAATTATATCAACCTTCAAATATTATGTCTAAAATGGCAGATCCTTGAACATGTACATCCTCAAATTGTACCCCTTTCTAATCAAAATGGAAAATCTAGCTAGGGTTGTCTGAAACCCTGATTACACGGGTCCAGATGAATTTTTGAGCCGGGACATGGGTCCGGCAGAACTAGACAATTTTTTGCACTACAAAGTGTGCGAGTTTGGGAATTGACCAGTACGGTTCCGTTTTCGTGTACACACTACAACCATGCAATTCCACGGTAATGGCCCTTCATGGAAACTAGCCCTTCCAATCAGAGAACGAAACTGAAGAAGCCATGTCAGTGTTAGTTCATGCTACAAAGCCATTAAAATGTTGCACAGACCCATGCAAACACCTCTGCAATGTGTACCAAAATTTGCATGGTACCATGTAAAATAGGTGTTCCAGGTACAAAATGCCCCGTCAAAAATTCACCCGGACCCATGCAACTGGGGTCTGAGATAATTGTTTCCTTCTTGAGTTATACATTTCTTTGCTCACTGATATGGGTAGTGCTGTCAACTTACCTCCATTGGGTGGCAGTCATCACCTGCATTGTGATTGTGAAAATGTTTTTACATTTACGATAATATTTCATCCACATTACTCTCAGGATTTTTTATACATTTTCTGTATTTACCTGACCACGTGGGGGAGAATCTCAAGATTTTGACAAAGTTGGGCTGACAGGTATGTGATACCCTGTGGTGACATTATACCCCAAGATCCCCCAACCAGCTGATCTTGCATCACGGTACGCTAGAGATTGTTTGTCAAAACGAAACATTCCTAGGTCCAGCCAGAGATCCCAGCTGGTAGTTGCACCCCAGTTGGCCAATAAAAACTTTATCCAAATTTGGTTCTCTGAGATTGTTTCCTTTTTGAGTTACAAATAATTATTTCCTCATGGGTACCCTGTGGAAGATGGATGCACAGACATACAAAGACATTCTAATCACGTCGTGATTCGAAAAGCCCTTCGTACAAGTTACTCTGAGGAAACCAACCCTCCGAACTGGAACTGCAGGGAAATTACAAACCGTAAGATAATCCTCTAAGTGGGGCCTCTTTAGGAAACTTCTAATCATCTTGAAGCAATGACTTTGAGGAAATTGAAAAAGACCGGTTACTGAGTGGTAGAGTGCCAGGCTTATGTGCGAGAGGTTGAGAGTTCAAACCCTAGCCCGACCAACACTCAGGGTCTTTTCTAAATAATTGAGGAGAAGGTGCTGCCTTTGCTCTAACATCTGTAAATGGTAAGACCTTCACGTCTTCTCTGACAAGACGTAAAACAGTACACTGTAGGTCCCGCAATGGAAGAAGAGCCACCTATTGGAATCTGTTTTGCGTAACCAGTTATTATTATTATTATCATCATTATTATTTGTAGTAGCGGAGCTCCTTGCGGCGGCCGAAGGCCGCCGCAGAGCGGAGCACCATACCTAAGAAAACAGCGTCAAAAAAGCAGATAATCGCAAAATATAACTGATAACTCCAATTAGGTAGCCTGTGCAGTTTGCTAGGGATCGATCCGATTTTTGGACGTCTCAGCAAGTCCCGGATGTGTACGAGTTCGTGAAGGGATACGTCACAATAGCCCTATTGTGACGTCAAGCATGCTCAACTAACGGAGGAGGGGCGCGTTGTCAAGTTTGGCAGCCGACAGGGCTGCTAGCGGCTGAAAAAAAAAGCCAGCCTACAATAATTATTCAGAGGAGAAATACATGAAGACAAGCATTTGACTCCTGAAATTCTTCCAGTTTCCAAAACAAGCAAATATTCCTGTAGTTGCTGCTCGAATTGATTTGTGTTGATTGTGCTGTGAGTGTGAAGTACGAAGTCGAAGAGCTAGCACGCGAGAGAAAACGCAAACAACGACCACAAACCTATTTTCAAGGTAGGTACTTAAACTTTGTAGCTAGTGTATAACAGTGGCATTTAGTAGTAATCATTTTTTATCTATCGCAAACTTTCATTCGAGTTTTTGTTCTTGTTTTTCGCGCTTTTGCGGCTGTTTTTCACGGCTCGCTGAAAGCTGAATGAGACTTAGCAGCCGCTCGGGAGATTTGTCGTTTTTACACGCTAAACTATTGTCTTAAGCTTTTTTTTATCAGAATACCGTATTTTCTAGTGATTTAGAATTGCTGACAATGGGATGGCTGCCGTGGCTGTGTTTATCCTTTGGCGGGGAGACTCGGGAGAAGGTCTTATAAAGTGTCATGGCAGCCATCTTGTTGAGCTCGCGAGCTTTGGTCATCAAAAGGGCACAAATCAGTGCGAATCACTAAAAGGCACTCGCCATGCGCTCCAAACTTCAGAGATAGATAATGGTACAATGATTCTTGAATTCTCTAATGTAACTAAGCGATTTATTCTTAAAATTGAGACCCTTTTTCGACTTCTCAATTTGGTTCGGCTACAACGAGTTTTTCCCGAGTTTTTTCACTTAAGATTGATTTAAGAAGGGCCAATTTATAAAACTCTTGTGTTTAATTTAATTTTGTAGAAATTCCCAAGATGTATTCCTGGCTGCAGGGGACGCTTCACAGAGTATTTCACATATAACAGGCAAGTGGATATCTATCTAGGAATAATTATTGCTCTATCGATTAGTTTATGGCATGCTTCTCTGTCGACAGTACACAGAAGGCATGGACTTCAGATGTGGAAGTAAAGTGTAGATTTTGCTCACAGATACAATTCATAGTCCATATTTAAAATATCAATCAAGGGGATTCAACAAAGAGGATTTTTTACTTCGAATTGTCATTTGCTTGAAGTTTTGACAGGCCCCTGAAATTTATTTTATAACATGGTAGTGTATCAGACACTCCTATCCGGCGGACGGTGTAATTTGCAGGTGTGCAGGTGTGCAGGTGCGGGTTTGCAGGTGCAGGTGTGAATGTGTCTATAAATAGTCTATAATCTATGTACAGGTTATATTGATTCCAACTAACCAATTTTCCCCAGTTCGTCGCCGAGTACAGGGCAGTCAAGAGCCGTGAGCAGTCCGAGCGCCAAATGCTGTTTTTTCATCAAAGTCGTTTTGTTTGATACTTCACAGCAATGGGGCTGTGAAGTATCAAACGTTTCTTAGCTTAGAAAGAACAGTCAGCATCTTAACTAGCCCTAAAAAAAAAACATTGAAACATTGAAACGCCGCCGAGATTCAGCCATTTTGTTAACACAGGCAACCCACCTTATCGTGTTAAGGTGGATTGCCTGTGTAAACAAAACAAAATGGCCGTCACTCGGCGGCGTTTCGATGTTTCTGTTCTTTCTAATTCCAAGCTAAGAAACGTTTGATGAAAGGTAGCCCCACTCCTGTGAAGTATCAAACAAAAACGACTTTGATGAAAAACAGCATTTGGCGCTCGGACTGCTCACGGATCTTGACTGCCGCCCTGTGGCCTGTACTCGGTGACAAACTGGGGAAAATTGGTTAGTTAGAATCAATATAACTGTACATAGATTATAGACTATTTATAGACACATTCACACCTGCACACCTGCACCTGCACACCTGCACACCTGCAAATTACACCGTCCGCCTATCCGGCAGGTCCAAAATGCACACTGAAAAATGCATACCGGAAAATGCACACCAGGTCTCTTCTCTCTGAAAACTCAAAAGAACAGTTTTATTTCATCGTTTGATGGAATGGCTAGTACATAAAATATTACAACACTGACAAACTGCGGCCAAAGGTAGAAATATGCAGTAAAATAATTTTGAACTGTCAGGATGCCGTTACTATGTAGATGGTTGTTTTATCTTTTACATCTCAAGGGAGTTTCATTTTCATCTCCGATCTTACACGCAAATTTCAGGAATTTTCCTGAAACGATTTGATACTTTTAGCGCTATTTTAGCTTACATTTGCCCTTCGCTATAAGTAAGAGAAAATTACAACTACGATCAATATGTTTTAGGTGTCCTTTTGATACAAAATATCTATCGGGGATACAGCAGAGCTGTCAAAACATAAGCCGGCGACCGGGCTCCTTTTTGCCGAATGTGAGAAAAGTTCGAACCATAGAATTTTGTTAAGTGCAGCCTGAAAGCTCACCTCATATTCTAAAATAAAATAAAACTGGAATCCTTGAGTCTGAGTCAGAATTGGCTTGGCAAAGAAACTTAACATGTTGCTTTGAAGCTACGAAATTTGCATCATGTCAGCCATCAGTTTTTCTTTGCAGCCTTCTAATCTTTTATTATTATACATTGTACTCGCTATATCGATTCTGATTGGCTACGAGCGCGCGCTTTACTTTGGGAATCACGCACTGTGAGGGTCTTCAAGAATCAGCATGCTGATTCTTCAAGAATCAGCTAGCTGATTCTTGATATGCGCGCAATGCATCATGGGACTAGAGCGCTTTCCCTATTTTAACAAGGCGCTTGTGTAAAATAAATTGCTTGACAGAAAGAAAAGTATTTTTACTGAATCAATGTATAATAAAACAATTATTGAATTCGGTTTTTGTGATCTCCAGTAAACAATGTCTCGCCAAGTGGAATCAGGCTCGGCCTCACGGCCTCGCCTGATTCCACCTGTCTCGACATTGTTTATTCTGGAAATCACAAAAACCTCATCCAATAATTGCTTATTATTATACATTGTACTCACTATCTCGATTCTGATTGGCTAAAAGCGCGTGCTTTACTTTGGGAATCGCGCACTTTGAGGGTCTCCAAGAATCAGCTAGCTGATTCTTGATCCTGCGCGCGCAATGCATAATGGGACTAGAGCACTTGAATGTTTTCCCTATCTAACAAGGCGCTTGTGTAAAACAAATTGCTTGACAGAAAAAAAAAGTATTTTTACTCAATCAATGTATAATAAAACAATTATTGAATTCGTTTTTTGTGAATCACAAAAACCTCATCCAATAATTGCTTATGAGCAGCCGCCTACTTCAAAACATTATATCGGGATATGAAAATCTATCGGGGATGTAAATGACTCATATTTGCATTTTCTGGTCTGCATTTTCCGGTCTGCATTTTCTGGTATGCATTTTGGACCTGCCGCACTCCTATCATTTTTTTTTCAATGATATGTACTTGCCTTCCAATAGAAGGCCACTTTGTGAGGCAGTGGCATAGCCAGGAATTTCTGAATGCTCTGGATCATCTGCACCTCAAAGCTTGAAATACATCACCATTTTGGGAACCAAAAAAGGAAATGAAATTCTCCCTCGGTATTAGTCTCATTCAAGATGTTATAGATTTTTTGTTATTATCACTTTTTATGAATGAAAAAATATACAGATGACTTGAATGTACTAAAACATAACTGGTGGAAAATTTGTATAGAGCATGTGCTCGTCAAAGTGAGGCCAGGCTTGTGAGCTTATGCTAGCATTGCATTCCTGCCAAATGTGTGGGCAGGTTAATTCGTTCTTTGTTTTACTGCATCTACACGGCTTATTTGTTGGGGTCAATACTGCCTAACAAAAGAAGTTTTGCATGATTGGTCATCCAGAAGTAAAATAAGCCCAATTTTATAATTAAATCAATAATTATTATATGAACATATTCAAGAAACTAGCATTTGCACCAGAACCAAGCTTTCTCATGTTCATACTTGCATTGGAACTGACCTATTCTTGCAAGTTTCATCGGCTGAAAAAATCATCTTGGTATATTTTGAGGGCCGTTTATACCTTCACTCGCCACGAAATCAAGCATTGTCAACTCCTGACGTTCTATCATGCGAAACTTCTTTTGTTGGGCGGTCTTGATCCAAAAAATAAATCTGTGCCAAGGGACCGTTCATTTTTTATCAGGGAGAGGGGGCTGGTGGAAATGAGAGGGGGGGGGAGTCACCCAAAGAAATACGGCCTCAAAGGGGGGGTCACCCCAAAAAATACGCCACTAAAGGGGGGGTCACACAAAAAAATACAAGCACATAACAGGGAGGAAACGAAAAGTTTGTATTTTTTACAGAATGCAATATGTTATATGTTTCTAATTTCACTCAATACTTAATTAAAATTTCGGTGCGCTTTGCAAGCATGCAGAATTTAACATCTAATATGCACTGATAGGCCTGCCGGGTAGTCTCTATGTTTGAAAGAACACATCTTAGGTAAGCGTGAGTTCAACGTTTAGTCATTTCGGCCGCGCTTCACGCACATGAATAATAATAATTTCTTCATTTGCGAAGCGCATGAAAAATATTACCTAAAAGCTCAGGAGCCCTTCACTAGGAGCTTTCATATAACCTATATAATTGGTGTCTTTCCTGGGCTCCTGACAGGCTTTGTTTACTATACACAAAAAACCTTCATCTACCCTTTTTCTGAGGCTTGATGAAATGCGGTTATCAAAAGTTGGGCACGCTTCGCGCGCAAAGAAAGAATTATGTGACCCCCTCTTTATGTAAAATGTCTTCTACTACCTAGGTCAAATAGGGGACCTGAGGTGGGTGTCACGAAAACGTTTAATAGTTTTGAGGGGGGATCGGTTCCTTAGCTTTGACAGAAGTAAGAAAAACGTTAAGAAGAATGAGACTGCATCACTTAGGCAAGAGTCTATCTTACAGTGCAAGCATTTATAAGAGGGGGGGGGGGGGGGGGGCACCAGAAAAAATACATTAGATTTTGGGGGGCCACCTAAAAAAATACGGACATGAAAGGGGGGCCACCCGTAATAAAACAAAAAAACTAATTTACCCGGAGCATGAAAATTTGCCAGGAATGCAACGTTTGCACAGACTTGCAAGCCTGCCCTCTTAGCCGCGCCGGCATTCATTGTCAGCGCCGACACATTTACCACCTGCCCTAAAAACATAACATTACATTGAAGATAAGTGTAATGTGTATGTTATTTTTTTATTATTATGTATAAATTATTATTATTCATTCAACATATTTTCACGCTTCTGATTGGTTGAGCACCACCAGTAAATTCTTGATGGCAAACTGCCTGCTCTCTCAATAAATTAAAGCCGGGAAATTAATTTTGAATGGGCAATAAAACAATTAAAAGTTGGCAGAATTGCAGGCAGAATTCCAAGCTTGAAAACCCCTCGCCCATTCAGAATTTCCAAATGCCGCCCGTCCACGGGTACATATTTTCAGGAATTGCCAAATATTTATAAATTAACTCTACAACCTTGAATAAGATCAATATCGAGGGAGAATTGAGTATAGTTTTGGTTCCCAGAATGTAACCAGATCAGGATCCAGAGCATGCTAGGGACTCCTCACAAAGTGGTCTTCTATCGGTAGGCAAGTGGGGCGGGTGGGGGTGGGGGTGTGGGAATGATAAAACCCCATTATTATTGAAAAAAAATGATGATAGGAGTGCCTGATACAGGCATAAGATATATAGGGCATAAAAGTACTACTTTTTTTTTTGGACTACTTATTTTTTTTTTTTTGGGGGGGGGGGGTCAATACTGTTGAAGTTTTATTTTTCATCTTTCCTTCTATGCTTTGTTACCAAATGTTTTATACAATAACATTCCTTTACTAATATCTGATGTGCCAAAAAATGAAATTGAAAAAGATAAAATTAACCAATTACATGATAAAAGAGAAATGATTTTATTTACCCTTGATTTGATGAACTCATTATTTTTGTGCCAAAAACAATGGTTCCAGTATGTTCAGCTTACTAAAGTATCCACATAGCCATGTATGTTTTACATAAGACTGGTAAATAAAAGATCTGTCTTCAAGGCTCATCAGACTTACCGGTGTTATCATCTTTCAGTTTCAGTGACACAACAGCAGCCAGAGGTGGCTTTTAGATAGACCATACCATCACACAAGTAAAACATAGTTAGAGCGGTTTTCACATGACTGTTGTGAGTAATTACAAAATACTTGGTAATTGCTATTGGTTTTGGTTGTGAGTGGATGAGAGCATGATTTTTGATCCTTCAGCCAATCAGATCAAGCAGAAAAAATAATTACACAGTTAACACAATTGGGCAGTCGCAAAAAAATTCGCACCCCCCCTGTTGAGGACCCCGGTTGGATTTCCTGGGTGGGTGGTCAAAATGGAGCTCGGAATTCCAGGGTGGGTGGTCAAAGTAGAGCTTGGAATTCCAGGGTGGGCACCCTTAAAATATGAAATTCCAGGGTGGGTAAGCCCAATTTCCAGGGTGGTCATGAGAAAATCACTGGAATTCCAGGGTGGGTGGTTCAAATTTAAAAAATCCAGGGTGGGTAGCTGTGACTCGGGTCCTCAACAGGGGGGTGCGGATTTTTTTTGCGACTGCCCATTACTTGTAATTACTTCGCTCGCAAAAAGGAGAGATTGTGAATGAACCTCGCTCTCTGATTGGTTTGTTTTCTAATTTCTATTGCATTTGATGGGATAGTGAATTACTGATTTGCTTTAATGACAGTCATGTGAAAACCGCTATACAGTTTATTTTTACTATAAATACTTGTCAATAGAATCGAGAGCATATGACGCTAAATCAATTTTTGGTACTCTTAAAGATTATGATTAGAGAAATTGGGTATGATCCGATAAATAGCTGTGAAGTAGCCTGCGAACATCCGGTACACACGAGCTTAGGGTTAAGCTCGCGTGTACCGGATGTTCGTAGGCTACTGTAAAGTTATGGCATTGATAACTTTCTGTTTTGCATGCTGAAGATGACCTTCTGAGTCTCTTTCTCAATGTGTGTCAAATGTCTGATTTGCTTGAAATATAAACTCCTTGTGTTATTCAATGTATAATAAGTTTGGTTAAGTATGTGCTACACAATCGTGCATTGGGAGGGGGTAGTCCCCAGGGTGGTCCACTTGGTTGCAATCAAAGCAGAAGACTGTTCAAGTTTTAATTCACGCAATCCCGCTATAAATTAAATTTTGAGCTTGTAATCTAATTATTAAGTATTGGAGGATCGTAGGATCCTAAAAATATCCATACTCATTCCTCCATGGTTTGTTTTGTACAATAACACTAACATTTTCAATAAATTTGGTGATTTTGGAATGACACATTTTAGTAAAAATGGTTTCAATAAAAAAAATGTCACATAACGTTTTTCTCCTTACCCTTTGCTATAGTATCATTCCATTACAATACCTTAAATGGGAACCCTTTTCCATTCACATGGAAAAAATATGCAACTGGGAGCTCCGCTTTTAGCCAGTGGCTAAATCTATATATTAGTATTAAAAAGAGGGGGGTATGGATATGAAATGCCATAGCCTTAACTAGGTTTATACCTGGAGAACATACAAAGCCCTTCAATTTGTGTTTTGGCAAAGTGATTGTACCTGACTTTGAATTTTCTTTCTGAAGGGATGGGAACAGTACTTACACAAGGCTGCACCAGAAGTTTTCTCTAGACCACAACCACAGAGATTGTCTTTCTTGGCATCCTTTGGGATGTAGGAGAGTTTGCTAGATGTAATAGGTTGCGTCTGGTTGAAGCCTCTCTCGCGCAGCCAAATGAGGGTTATGTACTCATGCATGAAGACCTGTTGCCACCTAGAATGAAAGGAAGCATTGTTACAGTACTTGCTGATGACAACATGCTTTGCCTCCCTACCCTCCATAGAGTTCATGGCCAGACCCAGTCCATACTTCTCCTTCATTTCTTTGGTATGGACAGGTACCACATGACCCAGGGTCCACACTGTTGGATTAACAGAAAGAAAGACACATTCAAATGAAAGAAAGTTCTGCAGAGATTATCCAGATCACTTACCTGTTGATCAGTAATGCAAACCCTATTGAAAAGTGATACACAGTCACGCAAGGTCAAGCAAAGATAAGCTAAAACATTAAGCGTGAACTTTACCTTTGTACCATCGTTCACTCCAGGCTCTACTGCACCAATTAAATACATGAAATTGTGGGGAAATGACCGAGAATCCCTACCTGTAAATCTGTATCGAAAAGATTTTGCATCATTTGTAGAAGACTCATCAAAATGTCGCACCACATTAGCAGCTAGTCTAGAAAGTTTTTTAGATTTCAATGTATCAACATATATGACAAGGGGACAGCTTGAAGACAACTGCAAAAAAGTAACACTATTCGAAATGTTGGAAATTTGCATCACTTGGTCCAGTAGGTATTTATGAATGAGTGCACAGGCATTGTTTTTGAGATGGAGTGGTTCCACATGGGCACAATCAATTAGCTTACCTACCCTTGGCTTAAATTCCTGCCTGCTTTTCAGCTTACTGATAAAGGATGTCACTTTCTGGCGTTTAGTAGACTCTTTTAGTTGTGATGATTGGGTGGCAATCTTTCTCTTTTCTGCCTCAACTTTTGTCACAGTTTGTAGGCGGTGTGTATAGCTCCAAGGTTTCCAGAATGTACTTCCCGATCTTCCAAAGCTTCCTGTTTCTGTTGAAACATTAGCAAAAGTAGAAAATTTTTTGGCACTATTAGAGAGTTCACCTTCAAGAAATGCTAGCATTTTCATATCGTTAGGCAATTCACTAAACTTAAATTTACAATCAATGACTTTTCCATTAACAGGAATATGATAGGTGGTCTGTTCAATTTTGTGGATTTCTGAAACAAGTAACTCAATGTATTTGATAACAGGATAAGAGTCCTCTGAACAGTTGGCACCAAAAATAAGGAAATTCTCATTGCTGCTGAGAACCCCGCGACCAATTTTCAGAAAGCTGACAACCATGCGATAGACGTGTCATCCTTGCCAAAAGGTGCACCATCCCCACCTATGGCAACAAAAAAATATTAGCACATCCAAACCAGGAAAGTTTAAAGCCACTACTCTCATTCAAATAAAACTTGGCAAGGATTTGTAGAAATTCGTCTAGATCTCTATAGCATCCACTCACCTTACCACCATCTTGACAAAGGTCCTGTAGATTGTAAATTTTCCCTATAGGAACAGACTTAAGGCGACTGTAAACCTTCGAAGGTGCCCTTCGCTAAAGAAAATCCCTCGCGCGCGCAAACACAATTATACATATAAACTATATACCATTTTAAAGCTCAATAGTAGTAGTTTCCAAATATGCTATTTTTATTTCTTCTCTTTTAAAATCGTTTACGCTAGGCGCCGCGCAATGAGTTTCCGACGCGCTCTAAAAAATTGAATTATGCGCATAATAAACGCGTTTCTTTCAGCCCAGAAACTGCATCATATCCATCAACACTCATAGGGCTGTCAAACCGTTTGGGGATTTGTCAATATTTTACTTAGTTGATGATTTATCAAAGGCTAAAGTCGAAAGAGTAAAAATTGCTTACATTCCTTTACTTACGGCGCATTAGCATCGCAGGAAAGCAATATTTCTTTAAAGCCCCACACGGTTTTAGAGATCAATGTTTAAACTAGCAATTGGCCAAGTTTCAAACGAATCCATCGTTTATCTCTATGCGCATAATTCAGTTTTATGTTGGTAATCTGCTCTAAAACTACTAAAGAGTTACGGCTCGTAGAAGCTTTCCTGACTTCTCAAGTGGACAGCAAACAAACGTCAAGCAGATGTCAACTGATAACCAATGAGAACGAAGCGCCCCGTTGGGCCAGGAAAGTTCGCGGGAAAGCTCTTCCGATCTCGAATTTCAAGAGCATTGTTTATCGTTTTAAGCCTCGACTTATCAGGATAATGGAATGGCAAAGCCAAAATCAAGCCGACGCAAATCAAGCGCTGCAAATCAAAGTAGGAAGACTAAAAACTCTCCAACAAAGATGAAAAAGGCCAAGGGAGGAAAACAAAAGACAGCAGCGGTCACAGCGGCCCGATGTAAATCACATGGAAATCATGTTCAGGGAACGCGAGCTCGCGAGTAGCGAGAACGATCAGATTATCTAGCTTCTTTGGAAATATCGAATCTATTTACTTCAGCTTGACGGAACGCATTTTGCGGATACGCTTAAATAGCATGCAGAGACCATGGCCAAGCGCGAAAGCCACCAAGACGAATCAGTAATGTACAATACTCCAAAACGTTGTATTAATGGTTGAAATTCGTGAGATTGAAAGTTGCGTTGTTCGCGTTCACTTGTAGTTTGATGTTTGAAGGAATTGTGCGTAAATATGCTAATGAGTCCCGGATTATGTTTTCGCGCGCAATCAGTGTGGAGCCTGTGTCATATGTAAACAGGATTAAAGGATTAAAGTCGGCTGAGTTAGTAAATGCTCCGACGAAATGAATAATTATTCTCGTTTTTACGCATGAAAACACTACTTCTTTGTATTTTTCTTTTTACGAGTTGCTAGATTATGACACAAACTTTAAGTTCAGCCGAAAAAAGAAAATAAGAAAAAAATTTGACTCGAAGGTTGACAGTAACCTTAAGGTATTAGCCTAGGCTAAAATGAAGGAAATTTTAGGTGTTTAGAATTTCGTGATATTTTGCAAATGGAAAGACTACTATGCCTAAATTAATAATCTGAAATTTGTTTTTAAAAAAAATTGTTTTCTAAACTGGCAAAAAACACATTCAAAAATCGGTGATTGTCACCTCAAATTAATAAGTAACCCGAGGAGTAGACTAATCCTGTTACTTTTGACAACCAAACCAAAAGTCACACAAATATTATTTAGCTCAAACACTACATTTTCTTCGCAATAAACACTTACTTCTGCTGCTAAAAGGTTTCTATTTTGGTTTTGATCTCTTATTGAGTGGAGCTCAGTAGAAATGAGCTTTGAAACTGTGTTTTGGGGTGCGGAAATTTGAGACAACTACGATGGAATGTAATCACCAAAACATGTGTCTAAAATATGCCTCTCGGGGGAGGTGTAGGTAGACCAGCGTATTTTTGATGATTCAGGCATAATGCTCAGCGGATATCCGTAGGAAAGGATCCAGAATTGAAGGTTTGCCATATTCTGGCTGTGTATGTCAGGTTTTTCACGTTTGAAGACGATTAGCGGCTTGAAATAAGACGAAATCACGCAGCCAAGGATATCCATGTGTACATAAACACGTTTTGTGGGGAAACGATCAACGATATCCGCGTGAATTTGGCATGAAAGAAGATGTACTCGAGACGAAGAAATCTGTGACAGTGCGTGGCTATAGACATTTTCGTTAATGTATAACTTGAAGGTCAACAAAGAATTCATAAAATCCTTTATATTTTTCTTGATTTAGAAGAAAATCAAATGCACTGCCACAGATCTCTTGATCTTACCACTGTATGCATTGCTACGCGACCTCAAAATTCAATGTTGCGATGGGCGATTGGCGATTTTTAGCCGTCAATCAAACCAAAACGTTGGATTCGGCTAATTCAGCGGGCCGAATCTGATTGCAAAATCAACCAAAATGGTTTAAGCTATCCATTGGTTTCCTTGACTTGAAGGTTATACTTTCTGGTTCAATATAATTGACATTATAATTTTCTTGCGTACAATCGCCAATCGCCTAACGCGTAGCAATGCATACAGTGGTAATGGTCGGATAATGAATTTGCATCTATTGTCGTTTGATCTTCACACTGCTTGGAGAAAAACGAAAAAAAGTAGAAATTTTCGATTGTAAAGATTAATCCAATTAACACCTCAATTGGGCGTTGTCTGAAAAACAGTTTTGAGAAAAATACACCTTAGAGATAAATCTATCAGATTTTCTATGCAGAATGAGAGAATTGTTAAACGAATCTGATGTAATATGTGCCCAAATTGTTCAAAATTAGCCTATGCAAATACCTTAATAAAAGGCATAAGCCTGTTGTAGGGTACAAGTCGAGGAATGGGGCAGTCTGCAACTGATGCACGTATAGTCTTCAGTGTACCATTATTGTCAGTCGTATGTTTATAGGAACTATCTCTATAGTCATTACGGTATTTACGCTTCCCCATAACCCGCCCATTATAGTACACAGCTACACTTCTACACATATTTTCGTCCGATTTCTCATAATTTACAAGCTCCTTCTTATATACTTGTTTAGAAATCTTCTTCTTTTTGGCTTCAGGAAGCAGATCTTCTAGTTCGCTCCTACATCTTTTTAGCGGAGCACCATACCTAAGGGAAAAACGTATAGTATACTATCGAGTTGATTTTTGAACGTCACGGGCATTATGGATCATTTGATGACGTGCAGAGTTCCTATTATGGTCTTTGAAAGTTTGTCCAAGTTTGGCTTTTATTGAAGCTTCCCTTCGGGAGAAGGGTTTATTTTTCTGGTATTAAACCTATAGCGTACGCCGTCGGGAGTCCGTCCGTCCGTCCGTGTACACATGGGAACCCTGTGGTACGCAAAGAAAAAATTAAATGAAGTGGTCACGTGATGTGACGTCATCGATGACGTCATCTATGCTTGAAAAATTAATATCTCGTGAAGGGAAGACTCTAAAACAACCAAACTTGGGTAGTGTAGTCTATATGATCAGATGAGCAAAATGAAGTGGTCACGTGATGTGACGTCATCGATGACGTCATCTATGCTTGAAAAATTAATATCTCGTGAAGGGAAGACTCTAAAACAACCAAACTTGGGTAGTGTAGTCTAGATCATCAGATCAGCAAAATGAAGTGGTCATGTGATGTGACGTCATCGATGACGTCATCTATGCTTGAAAAATTAATATCTCATGAAAGGAAGACTCTAAAACAACCAAACTTGGGTAGTGTAGTCTAGATCATCAGATCAGCAAAATGAAGTGGTCACGTGATGTGACGTCATCGATGACGCCATCTATGCTTGAAAAATTAATAGCGGAGCTCCTGCGCGGGCCGAAGGCCCGCGCAAGCGGAGCACCATACCTAAGGGAAAAACGTATAGTATACTATCGAGTTGATTTTTGAACGTCACGGGCATTATGGATCATTTTGATGACGTCATTGATGACGTAAGGGCACGTGACTTTGGTGTAGAATTCCTCTTATGGTCTTTGAAAGTTTGTCCAAGTTCTGCTTCTATAGAAGCTACCCTTCGGTAGATATGATTTTTTCTTTATTTTTCTGGTATTAAACCTATAGCGTACGCCGTCCGTCCGTCGTCCGTCCGTCCGTCCGTGTACACATGGGAACCCTGTGGTATGCAAAGAAAAAATTATATCTCCTCAAAGGAACATGCTAAGACAACCATACTTGGAATATTTTGTCTATGCCACAAGGGGGGTGCTGTAACACGGACACGTGATGTGACGTCATCGATGACGTCATCTATGCTTGGAAAATCAATATCTCGTGAAGGGAAGACTCTAAGACAACAAAACTTGGGTAGTGTAGTCTAGGCCACCAGATGAGCAAAATGAGGTGCTCACGTGATATGACGTCATCGATGACGTCATCTATGCTTGAAAAATCAATATCTCGTGAAGGGAAGACTCTAAAGCAACCAAACTTGGGTAATGTAATCCAGGTCACCAGATGAGCGAAATGAAGTGGTCACGTGATATGACGTCATCGATGACGTCATCTACGTTTGAAAAATCAAATCTTATGAAAGGAAGACTCTAAACCAACCAAACTTGGGTAATGTAATCCAAGTCACCAGACGAGCGAAATGAAGTGGTCACGTGATATGACGTCATCGATGACGTCATCTACGCTTGAAAAATCAATATCTCATGAAAGGAAGACTCTAAACCAACCAAACTTGGGTAATGTAATCCAGGTCACCAGATGAGCGAAATGAAGTGGTCACGTGATGTGACGTCATCGATGACGTCATCTATGCTTGAAAAATCAATATCTCGTGAAGGGAAGACTCTAAGACAACAAAACTTGGGTAGTGTAGTCTAGGCCACCAGATGAGCAAAATGAGGTGGTCACGTGATATGACGTCATCGATGACGTCATCTATGCTTGAAAAATCAATATCTCGTGAAGGGAAGACTCTAAATCAACCAAACTTGGGTAATGTAATCCAGGTCACCAGATGAGCGAAATGAAGTGGTCACGTGATATGACGTCATCTACGCTTGAAAAATCAATATCTCATGAAAGGAAGACTCTAAACCAACCAAACTTGGGTAATGTAATCCAGGTCACCAGATGAGCGAAATGAAGTGGTCACGTGATGTGACGTCATCGATGACGTCATCTATGCTTGAAAAATCAATATCTCGTGAAGGGAAGACTCTAAAACAACAAAACTTGGGTAGTGTAGTCTAGGCCACCAGATGAGCAAAATGAGATGGTCACGTGATATGTCGTCATCGATGACGTCATCTATGCTTGAAAAATCAATATCTCGTGAAGGGAAGACTCTAAGGGCCTGTTTACATGAGGGAGGGTGCCCTGGGGTTAGGGGCACCGTACCGATAAGAGTTTCCCTTCCCTATTGTATTATACGGTTCGTTCTACTTGCGAGATAGGGTGCCCCTAGGGGGAGGGTTTCCCTACCTAGAGGGTAGGGAAACCCTACCTAGTAGGGACAAGTTTTGTTTACATAAGCCCATGTAAAACCAAACAGGAGGGCCAGCCCTAGGGGCTGAGGCTATGTTTTGTTATGATAACCGCTAGTCACGAGGATAAAAGGCGCGGATTTCGAGTTTCAAAATGTCGTCTTCAAGCTATAAACCTGGCGAGTTTTTTCGCAAGCATCAACTACTTGTCTTGGTGCATCTCGCAGTCGAGCTACAGCAATTGTCGTATTGATTTGCCATTTGAATTCCCATCAATTCAAGCCGCCGTTTCTCGAGAATGAGATACGTTAATAACAATCCACATAGCTGAAAAGCGGCCACAAGAGAAGAGAGATACATTAGAATTGCGATATCGCAGCAGCGATTTCTTGGCGGCCCGCCATCTTTACTGAGCACTGCGAGCTTGGTGACCGCTCCATCTATTGTTTGCCCTTGCCCCTAACAGGGAGGGCGCCCCTACCTAGCGAAAACTTGTCATGTAGAACGACGGTATCCTCAACCCTATTAGCGAGGGTGCCCCTATCTCCTAGGGGCGCCCTCTTTCCATGTAAACAGGCCCTAAAACAACCAAACTTGGGTAATGTAATCCAGGTCACCAGATGAGCGAAATGAAGTGGTCACGTGATATGACGTCATCGATGACGTCATCTACGCTTGAAAAATTAATATCTCATGAAAGGAAGACTCTAAAACAACCAAACTTGGGTAATGTAATCCAGGTCACCAGATGAGCGAAATGAAGTGGTCACGTGATGTGACGTCATCGATGACGTAATCTATGCTTGAAAAATTAATATCTCGTGAAGGGAATACTCTAACACAACCAAACTTTGGTAGTGTAGTCTAGGTCATTAGTTAGATGAGCGAAATGAAGTGGTCACGTGATATGACGTCATCGATGATGTCATTTATGCTTGAAAAATTAATATCTCGTGAAGGGAAGACTCTAAAGCAACCATGTAAACCATGTACACATGGGAATCCCTTTCATTCACACAGAAAATTTTATAACCAGGAGCTCCGCTTTTAGCCAGTGGCTAAATCTATATATTATCTCGTGAAGGGAAGACTCTAAAACAACCAAACTTGGGTAGTGTAGTCTAGGTCACCAGATGAGCGAAATGAGTTGGTTACGTGATATGACGTCAGCGATGGCGTCAACTATGCCTGAAAAATTAATATCTCGTGAACGGAAGACTCTAAAACAACCAAACTTTTGTAGTGTAGTCTGGGTCACCAGTTGAGCGAAATGAGGTGGTCACGTGATATGACGTCAGCGATGACCTCATCTATGCCTGAAAAATTAATATCTCGTGAAGGGAAGACTCTAAAACAACCAATCTTTTGTAGTGTAGTCTAGGTCACCAGATGAGCAAAATGAAGTGGTCAGGTGATATGACGTCATCTACGACGCCATTATGCTTGAAAAAATATTCTCTTTATTGCACTTTTGAATCATTCCATTTGGAGGAATTAATACCTTAATTTTTCTGAAGGAGGTTTTATCTCACTTGACAGGATGCTTATTTTCGTCCCTGTATTTGTATTGTGTCAATGCAGCAACATACCGAAGAAAACACTGTTGTATACATATCAAGAGACATTTTTTCTTAGAAAGCCTATAAGTATAAACCATGTATGTACACATGGGAATCCCTTTCATTCGCTCAGGATTAGCCATCCATTGAGAACAGCTGCCAACAAAACCCCCATGCAGCTTTGGATACGTGGTCTGCATTATGCAGCTGCTGGCTACCAAGAGGAACTGCAGGTAAATAGCACATAACAGTTTTTATAGCTGCTGATGGTTTATGGTTTTGCAGTCAGTCCTTTGAGGAGATATAGTGTAAGGTAATTGTCGGATGATTGTAGACTGCATCCTTTTTTATGGTAATTTTACACATTCGGGGGTATTTAAAGCGTCTATGACACCAAATTCTTAAAACATCTTTTTTGATATAATGATATGCATAGGAACATTTAAACCATCCACCAAATTTCACAGTATTCGGGTAAAATGTCAGCAAGATATAGCGATTCGAATTTCAGTATTTTCAATTTAAAAGTGCGAAATTTCCCGCGCGCGGCCAATTGCATGCAAACGAGGCTATGACGTATGCAGTGTAGCCTGCTAGCAGGCGTTGGAGGCTGTTTTATCGGCGAAAACCCGGAGTTCGTAGTCGCGAGCGCCATCTTGGATTTTTTGGCCGAGTGACAATGGGGCGAGTGACAAAACGAGGGGGTGGGGGGGGGGGAAAGAGGCGGAAAGAGGTGCGAACTTTTGTGCGAAATGCAGAATGCAAAGCGATTCTACTCCAACCAAACCAGCTAAAAGAGGCCCAAAACCTAACCTAAGCGAGCTTGTCAACGACTTCTGTCGCTTTTGCAAGTGCCAACTTGTTATAAAATACGGAAATTTTAGGAAAACTGAGTATCTTTCATCGGAGAATTTGTTTAAAGTTGGGAAGAAGGATTCGCATACGCTCGCTGAGTTGTGCAAGGACCTACAATGCGGGACAAAATTGTTGTCGCCTATTTTGAACCTGTCCAGTAAATAGGGGTTCCATGTACCACACCGGTCCCCTCATCTTCCCTCCCCCTCCCCCCACTACAATGTTGTTTACCGCGAAAAGTCATCCTCGGAATTTGATGACTGTTACCTCCAACATTGAAATGGGGGGAAGGGGGGTTCGCGTGATATTGTATTAGGAAGAAAAACAATTTACTAGTGAAGGGTAACCAAAAATCAGCTATTTGTGATAGACGCGACAACTAATTTTGTCCGGCATTGTATTTGACACTTTCTTGTGTATTTTTCGAAAATTCTCTATAGGAAACCGCTGTAATTAGTTTTATCGAAAGTTAACCGATGGAAGTTAAAATGCAACTCGGTTTTTCTATTGTCACTCTATTTATTTCCAGCATGACGGGCAAAAAAGGCGATTTTTTTCTCGTGGAAGAGAACACCAAAATAGCTTTCGCTCCACGGCACGTGCGTTGCCCATGGTAACGGTTGCCTTCGCCTTCCTCAGGGACTTTTGCTGAGGTCTCAATGCATTCGTTGGGTTGATAGAAGGTGGAACGAATACTTCTGTGCTGTTTTTGTCAGAAAATGGCTGAAATTCCGGCGAATGCTTCCGATTCTAGTTCAAGTAGTGGGTTGTGCGAGTGCAGCTGTGAGCAGTCGAAAACACTGGCCTCGAAAGAAGTGAGAAAAGTATACTTAATAACTTATAGTCAAGCGAACATTGAAAAGTTTCCACATCGTGAAACTTTCGCCTATGCTGTTGTAAACTCGTTCAAGGATACTGCATCAAATGTTGTTCAGTGGTGTTGCTGCAGAGAGCATCACATGGGAGGAGGTCAACACTATCACATGGCAATAAAACTTGACCGTAATCAGCGATGGCTTAGTGCCAAACGAAGACTGGAAGAAGTTCATGGAATTTCTGTAAATTTTTCAAGCATCCATTGTAATTATTATAGTGCTTGGAAATATGTGACTAAGTGTGACGATGGTTATATAGAAAGTGACAAACATCCCGATTTACGCGACTTTGAAAGGCCAAAGACAACTCGTGCGAGCGTGGCGCTAATGGCGAAGGCAGACAGCAATAAGCTTAGTGACAGTGCAGGCCAGAACAATCGAAAACGGGAAGACGACATTGCCGATTCCGATGGCGATGAAGACAGAGAAAGGCCCAAAACGAAAAAGCGGAGATTAAGTTCTTATGAACTGTCTCGAATTATTGTGGAAAAAGGCATTAAAAGCAGACTGGAACTGTTAGCATTCGCCCATTCACAGGAGGTTGAGGGAAAAACTGATATTGCCGAGTTTATTGTGAATCGCGGAGCAAAAGCAGTCAATGAAATCATTGAAACAGCGTGGGACTTGCATACCGCTAACGAGAAGCTTCGTCGTTCTAAACAAACTAGAATGGAATTGCTAATAGAGGCAAAAGACTCTCCTTGCGTCGAGGGTTGTAATGGTCAGTGGCTTCAAAGTGCTAAAGAGGTTTTACACACGAATGGGATTCAGACCTCGTATTTTGCCGACTCTGTACGGGATCTTTTAGAAAAAGGTCGAGGGAAATACCGCAATGTGATGATAGTGGGCCCTACAAACTGTGCGAAAACCTTTATTTTGATGCCGCTAACTCTGATTTATGCAACATTCTGTAACCCAGCGAGCACGACTTTTGCCTGGGTGGGAGCCCAGGAATCAGAGTGTCTTTTCCTAAACGACTTCCGTTGGTCTGCAAACGTTATCCCATGGCATGATTTTCTATTACTTTTAGAGGGTCAGCTGGTTCATCTACCAGCTCCCAAAACGTATTATAGTAAGGATCTTGTGTTCGATCAGGATACTCCCATATTCTGTACAGGAAAAACCCGTTTGTTTACATAAAAGGCGGCGCAGTTGATCAGAGAGAAACTGATATGATGTCTGTGCGATGGAAAACATTTTACTTTCATCGCCAAATACCAGAAGCACAACACAAAGAAATGTCTCCATGTGCCAGGTGCTTTGCGCGATTAATTCTCCCGCCATAGCCAAAATAAACCGAGAAAGACTGACGACGGGTAACACCACGGGTAACACTATATTGAAAAAGATTAAGACCTCTAGTTACTTTTTCTTTGTTGGAAGCGTTACCCGTGTAACCCGTTGGCGTTTTGGCGTTCACTCCCGTACAGTATTCTCATCGCCAGGACCGAAGTAAATAAGCGAATGCTGTTGTAAATACATATTTATTACTTATAAAAGTAATTGATAAATATATGAATGAATCAATGTTCAATAGTCACGTGTACGATAGTACAGCCGTGCGCGCGTCCAAGCGCACGGGCCTACATTACGTCATATCCGGTTATTTTTTCGGAATTAAAGAAAACGCATTTTTACATTTCATTTCTTGATATTTAAGCCGTTGTCCTTTACTTTTGGTAATTCCGTCAATTCTTTCAGGTAAACTTTCTATAGTTTTATCTATTAGGTTTTTCGGTATTCCATAAATTGTATCTTTCACTCGCTTTGCAAATTCAGTGTAAGTTTCCCTCTCAATATTTTTATGCAAAGCGTCAGAATCCAGCTCTCTCCTCACTAAATGGAAAAAGTTCTCGATTACATTAATATCAGGAGACTTCGGTGGAATAGATAACAGTTTCGCTCTTACTTTTCTCAAAGCCCTCCTCGCTTCAGCACTATTTTGACTGGGGTCGTTGTCTTGTACCCATAACTTAGTTCTCTGTTTCTTGGCTCGCCGAAATGTGTCACTAAATTCTCTTTTCACTAAGTCCGCAAAGTAAGGCCCATTAAGTTTTTCATACTGGTCGCACAGTACAACACCCTCTCTGTATGTTATAGCTACCATTAGTCGTACTAGTTTCCCTCCTGTCCCCACCTTGTGTCCTTTCGCTGTACAATTACGAGACAAGCCCTCCTCCTTTTTCCTCCAAATTCGCGCTTTCGGTGACGCTGCTTGTGCACGAGGATTTCTCTTAAACACAAAACTCACCCCGTCCAGATAAAAGGCAACTTTCTGCGTCCAGACTGAGGCATCGTACTTTCGTTTCACCATTCGCGCAAATGCCATCCGTTTATTGCAAGCATCCTTGTCTAATACCCCCTTTTTACGGGCTGGAAGTGAGTAGTATTTATTTCTGTTTAAATATCTACGAACAGTTCGTATTGAAACCATGTTTGCCGGTATTTTTGAAACTTGCATAAGGCGTTTGACGGTAAACGAACCTTCTTTTTCCCGAAGATTGTCTATTTCGCGTACTAATCGTCGCACATCACGTGGCGCTAATTTTCGCGGCCGCCCGGCATTCATTTTTCTTCCTGGGTTTTCTTTCTTTTTGACTGTGAAATGCGTCCTGTAAATTGTTCTTTAGCAATCCGCTGGATAGTCCGCTGTGACACACAATACCTTTTAGGCAGCACTGACGATTTCACTCCACCGTGATATCGAAGAAAACGTAGATAAGCTCTTTTTTCTGGCCTAATTTTTGCTTTGAACGCCATTTTCCTCGTGCGCCATTCCTTGCTCGCGCGCATTGACTAAAATTGCCCTTAATTATCGATAATTCCATTGTTGTTAAGCAATTACGGAAATTCCAATTACCGTTCTATACAAATCCTGTCGAGTCTAATACACCACCTATACATCAGTCCATGGCTCTTTCTTTCTTTTCATAAAAACAGAAAACGTACTAAATACAATGCGGGACAAAATTGTTGTCGCCTATTTTGAACCTGTCCAGTAAATAGGGGTTCCATGTACCACACCGGTCCCCTCATCTTCCCTCCCCCTCCCCCCACTACAATGTTGTTTACCGCGAAAAGTCATCCTCGGAATTTGATGACTGTTACCTCCAACATTGAAATGGGGGGAAGGGGGGTTCGCGTGATATTGTATTAGGAAGAAAAACAATTTACTAGTGAAGGGTAACCAAAAATCAGCTATTTGTGATAGACGCGACAACTAATTTTGTCCGGCATTGTAGGCTTTGAACTCGAAAACAGTGTTAATATTTCGTCGCGCATTTGCAAAGCCTGCGGAAGAAACCTAAGGAGCACCCACACATTCTTTAAAGTAATCGCGAGCGCTGTGCAAGAGGAGAAAAAGGACACTGTGGCAGAAGTAGAGCCGGCAAGATTCAAGCGGCAAGTGTCAACAACAATAACGCCGGATAGAAGCAAGCCCAAAGCGAAGAAAACCCAGAGAATAGGTGGAGCCAAAAAGTCTTTAAGCTTCCAAAAGAACAAGGAAAACGAAGGTCCTAAGTTCCTTTCGGAAATAGACGTAGAAGCCTTGTCTGAGAAGAATAAGCTTACTACGCAACTTAAGATTGTCATACAAAACCCTAATGGAGAAATTGAGCGAAAGCTAAATTTGCTAAGGACAGAAAAAGCTTGCTTCTAAACATTGCTCGAAATAAATGGACTTCCGTGGCAAACTTAATCTTCAAGCACAAGAAGCTGAAGGACAAGCTCCAAAAGCCACTGCAACGGGCAATATCGCAGGAGTTCAAAGACCTATGCCGGGATAAAAGCAAGCCGGTTTTGCTTGGTAAATCCCCAGAGGAAGTCGCGCGTTTGACAAGTCGAGCGTTACTCGAAGAAACCACGGCAAAATGTCCTTTGTGGACGGCTGCAATCAAGGGCGCAATGCAGTAGAAGATTTTTCCACATCTGCAACCACTAAGGTCAATGGAGTAGCTCTGTCTACTGCAGTTGCAGCTAAAACCAGAAACCAGAAGATGTCAGCCATGGCATACCGCATCTCCACAGTTCTGTTTCACAGCGGTACGAAAAGCGAGGACCTCGTGCGTCTTTCAGGAATGGGAATTTCAATGTCACCAGATCAGGTTGTTGAGTTTCAGAAAAAGATGGGAGAGACTTGCTGTGAGAAGTTAAAGGTATGGAAAGCAGAGATTGAGCAGGAGAAGCTGGCTGTGTTGTTTCTCAATGAAATCCTGGAAAGTGAGGATGACATGTTGGATTTATCAGACGAAACGTGCACCCACTACGCATACTATAGTAAAGACGTTGCACAGTACTGCAGAGGCATTATAAAAGATGTTGCACAAGAGGGAATTATTACAAGAGATGTCCTGAAAGCAGCAGTAAAACGGATATCATCAACATCCATTCTATCATTCAAGTAAGTTTAATTATAGAGAATAGAACTGCAACATAGCTAGCGGAGGGGCAGAGGGGGCAGAAATGACCCCCACCCCTTTGGAATTTCCGAAGAAAAATACAGGGGGGGGGGGGGGGGGGTATGGATAGTTTTTTGAAACACAAAATACATAATATAATAATTAGATCTCTTGATTGTATTTATTAAAGGATAGTTGGTGATAACGTGGACCTGACAGTAAATACAAGAGTTCTGATACACCAAACCGTTCCTTTCATTGGACCCAGCAGTATTCTGTAGTAAACCGTGTATATGAGCCCCTGCTGAGTGATGAGAGTCCCCGAAAACCAATGAAGGAGATTGATCTTCTGGACATTCTGCCAACCAAAGCAGTTCAAGAGAACCTTGTCAACCGATGGGCTGTTCTAGTTAGCAGAGTGGTCTGCAAGTTCCTTCCAAGGTTCCAGTCTCTTCGAGATGTGGTTGTTCACCACATACCCCATCCTTATTCCACTGCTATGAACAGTAAATCAGAAAGTGTAAGTACACTTTTTATCTCTTATCAAATAGATGTAAAACACAAAAAAAGATAGCTCTGTGTTTTTAAACTGTTTAAACAGTACCCTTTTTACTCTCATTGCTGTCGGGCCTCCAGCCTGTTGACACTGTTGACACCCAGCTTATTGATTACTTAAAACATGATGGAATTATAGCATTAGAGCGTATTTCACATGACTGTCTTGAGTAATTCACAATTACTTTGTAATTACTCCAATATGTTTTGTTCAGAATTTGTGCAATTACTTTGCGATTGATTTCACGACAGTCATGTGAAAACCACTCTATAAATCATTGAGCTAGTAATTAAAATAAAAGTGCATTATAAGACAACAAGGACGTTATTATTTTCATTTTTTTTCTTTTACTTTTATTATAATGTGCACTTGGTGTTGAATTCTTGAATCCAAATGTTGCTGGGGACATGGCCCAACTCCTGCTGATCAACCAAGAGAAGTATGTCCCAACTGTCAAGAATAATGATGGCAAAACCGATGTGTTAGAGCCTGTTCCATTTCATGGCGATCAGTTGTTTGAAGAAAGAGCACGTAACACCCAATGGACATATCAAGATGGTGATGATGCATATGACAGGCTTGAGGGGTTTGAAACAGAATTCGCTGATTTGCATGCAAAATACAACCTATACATGGTGAATTTTGACTTTTAGATTAAAACTCTATCTGACCCTTTTCATTCTTATAATAAATTTAGTTTCCCATTTCCTGTTACTAGCAGATACTTACCTCCTTCATCTCCCTCCAACCTACAGAATTATTATTGTATCAAGTGATATACAAGGGTAGTTCCAGCAAAACAGAGAATGTATAAATGTGCCAGAGTGAAATCTTTTAATAGAAATTAAAAGATTCATGAATAAGTAAGTTTTTCTCTTTTTTGCATTCTAATAGCTTTCTATATTTTTATAATCATTTAGGTTGAATTTTACATGTTTGTTAACAATGGTTCTGCAAGAGAAATAGGTACAACCAGAGCAAGCATCAACAGAACAATGAAAAGTAATGCTGCAAAGGGAGTTCAGCATCATTATAATGAATACCACGAATTCCAACAAAGAGAGGTTGAGTCCCATATTTGTGCTTCATTCATGGAAATGTATGGAATGAGTAATATGGAAGGTTATGTTATTTGTCAAAAGTACCAAAAATATCCTTATTAGGCTACTGGCTAGGCTCGGTTTCCAGCCGTGGTGGGGTCATTTCTGACGAAGCCTCCCCCACGAACGGCTGGGCGCGCGACCCGGTTGCGATGTCCGTGACGTCATCTAATTAAAATTCAAAAACAATGAAGATTTGGCGGGCGGCCGTGTCACTTCTTCCCGCGCTAGCAGTGCAACACATTCGATACGACTACATCGTGAATTTTCCTGCAAGAACATGGCAAGATATGACATCCTTCACACCTAGAAAAGTAGTAGAGTCTACTGGGTGTTTCATTTGCAGCAAAGAAGTCAAAGATAAAAAATTACGGACAAGACTTAGGGGAAATTACACAATTTATGCAGTAATGTTGCGAGTGTTTTGGACTTAGAGGAGGACAGTATTCCGGACAGTTATTTGTGTCGTCCGTGTTTTGCAGACGTGAACAAGGTAGAAAAACTAAAGGAAGATTTAAAAACTCTAAAGATAACACTGAAAGAGAAATTAAGCAGCAGCAACTCTCGAGTGAAACGTGTTCTCCCTCTCGACGCGGCGAAATCCCCTTTGTGCGCTCCCGCGAGGAAAACTGTCAAAACAACACAAACACAACGAAGTTCCGCTAAAAGAATTAACTTCGGACAAGAAAACACTGCCAAGGAACCCCTAGAGATAGAAGATGAAACGTCTTCAACTGCGTCTTCCCAAAAAGAAAACTCCGGGATTAGTAAAGTCGGCAAGGACTCAGCGAAGAATATCCCGCCGTTGGAGCCGAGAGTTTTGCAAACAAACATTGCGATGAATCCTCTCGGGATGGTACGTACTAGAATCGTGCCTTCTACAGAAGCTCTGCTTTTAATGAATCTACAGGCGCTGCAGAACAATTGGAGAGAGGAAAGCAATCTCGGAGGCATTTGTAAAGTAGAGGTATATTTGATCAAATTTAGATGTTTATTGTCGATTCTTTGTCGCTAGCGTGTTGTAATAGTTAATGTTTATAGTGATAAAATGTTTTTCAATTTGTTTCAGGCGTCTGTCACCTACGAAAATGGCAAGAAAGTTCAGCAGCTTCGGCCCGACTTGCAGCGTTTGGGAAAGGCATTGGCAAGGAAAAGTTCTGATAAAAGCATTGCAGATGCGGTTATGTCGAGTCCCAGTTTGAAGCAGTGTATTTATGATAATGTTTGTGGTACTCTGAGTCAGGAGTCTAAGAAACTGTGCTCTAAAAGCGACCCTTCTTACTTAAGAAGCCCTTCTAAAGAAGCTATAGTCGGTTTCTCTTGGAACAAGGCGGCGGATGAATTAAGGAACAAAGCTCCTGTACTTTACCAGGCTCTGAGCAGCGTCGCTGATCCCAATTCCAAAGGGTCCGTAGCCAAGTGTCCAGGAATATGTACTGCTGCGGGAATACTTCTCAAACATAGGGATAGTTCAATGTCACTTATACCTTACATTGTGAGTGTCATTCTAAAAGCTGGAAAAACTTCAAAGAAGGTACACTGTTGTTTTTTCGTAATGAAAATTTCATTTAATTCCACATTCTCCGAATGAAATGACTCCACTATGAAGTGAACATAATATTTCCAGTGAACAGTTGATCCTTATCTACCTTATCATAAAGCGACTAGACAATATACTTTATAGAGACTTTATACAGGTGGTGAGGTTCAACTTTGTTTTTCTTAATTAGTATTTGAAAGCCCTCTTTGTACAATCCTGATCCACTGGTGAACATTATTTTATTTATTTCCACTTGTAGGGTAATTTTTGCACTACTCCAGGCTTCCCCATCAAGATTCAGATAAAAGCAAGCAACCAAAAATACAATAAAATAAAGCAAGCTGCTAGCTGTAATTGTTCTCTTTATTTTCTTCTGTTAGGGTCTTATTCGTATGAACCATTTGGGAGTTGCAATGTCACCGAAAAGAGTCAACTTGATCTTGGATGACATAGGGCAAGGCCACGATGATAACCTAACTTTGTGGAAGGATAATGTGCAACAGTCACTGAAAGAAAAGAAAAACCTGAATGAGAACTCTGCTGCCGAAGCTACAACATGTGAAACTACAGAGAGCATGCAACCTCCTGGTTACTCCATAGTACTCGACAATTTTGATCTTGTAATCCATGCAGCTGACATGACTTCTGATAATCAAAACAAGGACCAGCACTGGTGCAATTATAATGCTGTGCGGGACCGAGTAAACCCTGCCCACTTGGATGACAGTGCTCCTCCAGTAGGAGACCTTCTGGAGACACCAAACAGCACATTCATTCCAAGTATCAAAGACCAGAAAGCATTGATAAATGATCTGACAATTCTTATTTCTAGAGTGTTCATAGAGCACTTGAAAGAATTTGACATTTTCAAAGAAGTTGTACCAAAGCATATCCAACATAAGTTTTCAGACAAGATGGCAGAGAAAAGTGACAAAGTAAGTGAAAGTTTGTATTTGTATGTATGTTTGTGTTGGGTGTGGTGCAAAAACATAACTGTTACAAGTGGTGGGGCTTATAAGGAAGAATTTATCACAAAAGTGGTAGGGCTAAATACAAGAAATGTATGGCAATTTCTGGAAAAGTGGTAGGGCTATAGCCCTAGCAGCCCCTCCCTGGCCCGTGTTATATCTTACCTTATTCTCACTTAGCTTTCAAGTGCAGACTAGTTTTATAAACAAAAATCAAGTATCAGATTTGCAGTACATTCAACAAGTGAAAAAGGGCTAAAGGTTAAAAAAAGTTTTTGTGAGTACTACTTTTGGCTATGCCAAAAAAAATGCCAAAGTTATAACACAAAATGTATTGTGTGATTCCAGAAATTATACATACCACTCCCACAGAAGGGGTTTGAGATTTGTACTCCCATCATGTAAATTTGGAATGTTCATTCATTCACTTACATTTGGAGTGTTCATTCATTCACTTTGTCAGCCAGTCATACAAATTTCTCCCAACTCTCATTTAAGGTAAATCTGGGGATAATTTTCAAGGATGAAAACCTTGGAGAGGATATGATTGACATCGCACGAGACCTTCACAATCTTGTACCGTCAGTAGGAGAGGATGGTCCGTTCATTGAAGTTCCAGTCATTGGTGATCAGAAGTCAATAGAGAGAGGGGTTGAAGCCCAGTTTTCTGTCAGCAATGCTTATACCAGGGCACGGAGATTGGAAGGCCTATTCTTTCAGCTTGCTGATTGGCACCACGAAAACAAGTTTTTAGCAGTACTTATTAAGAGGACTTTCATAGACGTTTGAGCAATTTTGTAAACAAGCTGTCAAAAATGAGGTTACATAGAAGTATATACTATCTATTTGAATTAACTTGATTTTATAGTATCTGTTGAAAGGGGAGAATATAGGAAATGACTTGGTCGCCAAGAAATGTTAAAGAACTCTAAAAAAAATTTCGACCTGAAAATTTTGGTCCAAACGTCTATAGTCCCTTAAGGTTCTGAATAATTGTTGGAAATTTTTTTCTCAGGTTTCCATTTCTTTGCTGCCAAAACACAAGTCACTACCTGCATGGAAACCTTTCAAAAGAAACTAAAATCTTGTCAATAGACTTTACACTTTTCTGTAACCTGATTTTTGGCCGCTCATTGCTCAAAGTTAAAAAAACATGTTTCTTAAAAACAAATTGTTACACTTTGGAGGTTCTAGAATAGGAGAGTAAACCAGTTTGAAAAATTTATTTCTTATGTTTTAGTCCCCTGACCTCCATGTTGAAGATATAAATTTAATACAGTGGTCTTTTCATCCATATCTTCCTTTGAAGATTGAACAGAGGAGTGGTTTAATTAAGCGTGTAGCTGTCTTATAGGGGGTAGGGCAAAACATGGGAAGGGATGTTGAAAAAAAAAACACTGACCCCTAAAGCCATAACACTCCCTTATACAAATAGAACCGAGGCTTGGATTTATTATAGAACCAAATATAGGCTCTATTTCCAGTGGGCTTTGGTGCACCTAGACTTGGTATCTAGTCTTGGTGATTTTCTTAGCCCATGATAACCCACTAAGGCTTTGTCAGAAATGACCCCTCCACGGCTCGAAACCGAGCAACAGCTCAAATTCAGATCAACCCTACTGGAAATTGAAATATGCTATTTTCATAATGGAACTTTGTATTGGACTTAGTGTGCCCATTTTGGGGATTGGTGGGACCTGTGACTTTATTAAGTAACTAATTTCCTTTTTAATTAAATTTTGCTTACCTCTTGTTCTTTCAGTTAATTTTCAAGAGATTTTATTCAGGATCCTCAGCACGTGACACAACTTCTTTGTTTTCTTTGAGAAACCAAATCAACTGGCGTAACGTGGTGTCAGATGCAGAACACAGTCCAGCACCTTGTAAACGATTTATTAATTTGGTATTAGATGCTCAGATTATTGCTGCTGGTTTAGAGTTCTTTGGCATGGCTGACGTGTCTGATAAGCCATCCAAGCATAGCTTTGGTGATTCAATGAAGGATAGATATGTTGCTGTTAAGCAGCTTTATTTATTGGGAGCATAACTTAGACACCCAGCCAGTCAATGATGATGGTAGATACCCTTACAGGGCCGCTGGGTGCACAAGATCATTCGTGCATGATGGTGCACGACGCAGGCAGCATGAGATAACCCATGATCCACCACCAGATGTTCCCCAACCCCCACAGTTAACTAACACAGTGCCTGATCCAACTCATCTCAACACAGACATAAAGGATGATGTTTACGACTACCACTGTTGCCTAATGAACATGAGTCTGCTTCTTCGTAACTTTATTGATGCAACTCGTGAGGGGGATGGGGATCGTATAATAAGATGCATGAAAGTATTTCTGTTACACTACAAGCAAGATGGCACCGGCAGTCACAAGTATGCATTGGAGTCCTTGTACCATCTTTTTCAAATTTATTCACTTTTATCGCCATATAATGCAGAGAGGCTAAAGTGGAACAGGGCTGTGAATAACAGAGGAGGTGCCGGCAATAATGTGCCTTGTGATTTAGATCTAGAGCACGACAATCACTTACTGAAGGAAATGGTAAGGGGACTTGGAGCAAATGTTACGAAAGAGAGTGTCACCAGAATTTCAAATGCTTTCTTCGTAAGCAAAGAAATGCTGAACAATTTGGACAATGAAATGAACATTAAGGTTTCCTCCGGAGAGCATACAAAGAAGGATGTTGATAAGGATTTGATGACTGTGGCAAGGAAACTCCGTGATGAACATGTATTTCAGAAACAGCAGGACCGAGCTGCCATGTATGGTTTCCCTGACTGTCCAAAAGACTATTTGCAATTTCTTGACTCGAAAACCCTCTATCAGTGGATGAATGACCACAAGAAAAAGACTACTCTATTTATGCGACCACGGTAGTGACAAAATGACAAATGCCTCCCCCTCCCAAGGACTACTACTGATATTCTGTGTAGTTGGTTAATTCAAGATGAAAAGTCTACAGAACTGCAAAATGAGACAACAGTTATGCAATGCTATGTACAAAAATATATTTTACAAATGTTTTCAATAAGTATATTGCGATATACACTAATATTACAATTAAATTTGAAAATAGTAGATTAGAAGAAACCCACTTCTTCCACTCAGGAATCCTGTGATCTGGTTGGCTCTGTTACTCGCTATCCATCATGTCATAGTTTATATTGTATAAAAGGTCTCAAATTCAAGAAACAAAATCTGTGGGAGCACCTCAAATTGTGTAAGGAAGGCGTTGGTAACAACCATTAGTCTATACATAAGAATATGCGAATATGCCATTCAAGGAAAAAAATCCATACCACCATGGTATTTGTATGGAAACTAATGTCTTTAACCCTCAAGAAAATCAGGTTAATTGACCCCCCCACCCCATCACTCCTCAGCAATTTCCAATTTGCTGTGGGTATGGATTTTGCTTGAATTGCAATACTGAGAAACTTCTATGAGTTAGATGTTTTCTTGTTTTGTGAAACCCTTTGGGAAACCCTTGCACAGAGTAAACCAGAGTCCCACACACAGGAGATTTGAAAATGGCATGTAACCCATATTATACAGAGTTTATTGACTTCTGCTTGAAATGACTCGTGAAAGAAATGGTAACACATGCTCTGATAATTATCTGCCTTATCATAAAGGTAGTTGCATTAGCCCTTACTCTGATTATTGCTTCAAATACAAATGTTAATATATTGCAGAGGTACCGATTTAAAGAATGCCTGTCAACGGTATGCTTTGCAGCCATAACATCAATAAAAATAAACCTGGAATGAGTACTAGAGTAGTATTAGAAATGCTCCCTGCTGACTTTACCTGGCCAAATATTGCAAGATGCATCGTTAGAAAAGCGTGATCAACCAAAAATTTGTATATGAAAATCTGAAACCAAAGAGCATGTCAGCTGATGCATTCTTTAAATTGGAAACTGTTGACAGCGAACTTTAGTCTCAGTAATGTCCAGGATGTACCAGAATTGTTACCACAGTTTTAAAACTATGAACTGTAATTATCTGAATTTAGAAGCAATCAACAGCAAAGCAATGGTTAATTACGAAAGCCGAGAAGGGCCTTCCGACTTTCCGAGTTTCCGAGTTTCCGACTTTCCAAGTTTCCGAGTTTCCGAGTTTCCAAGTTTCCGAGTTTCCGACTTTCCGAGTTTCCGAGTTTCCGACTTTCCAAGTTTCCGAGTTTCCGAGTTTCCGAGTTTCCAAGTTTCCGAGTTTCCGACTTTCCGAGTTTCCGAGTTTCCGACTTTCCAAGTTTCCGACTTTCCAAGTTTCCGACTTTCCAAGTTTCCGAGATAACCGCTTGTTTGGCCAGCGGCAGAGCATCGTGGAAAGACTAGACGGATCGACTGCGATGTTGCTTCTCTGGATATGCTTATTTTGTCGTTTATTTGGAAGATCGAAGGAGTTTTGCCGAATTATAGTCCGGCGCTGAACCAAGATGGAGATATTTTTAGGATAGTCCAGTCTTACTTCGAGCAAGGGTTTTCAAACCAGGAAATACTTGGATTACTTGCCACTGTCCATACCTGTGTTGTAAGCATTCGAACATTAAAGCGCTGGCTAAATAGGCTTGGATTGAAAAGGCCAACAAAGTCAAACGAGTCACCTTTAGAGAGTATTGTAGCTGCAATTCTCCAGGAAATGGACAGTTCTGTTGGGTCTTATTCAGGATACAGAGATATGCTATTGAGGCTTAGAGTCAAGCACAAACTATGTGTCCGCAGAGACACTGTTATGGAGGCGATGAGAGTTATTGATCCAGAGGGTGTAGCCCTTCGCAGCCGTCACAGATTGAAGAGAAGAAAGTATACCACACCGGGGCCTAACTATTTATGGCATATTGACGGCTGGGATAAGCTGAAGCCGTATGGTTTTTGTGTTCATGGATGCACAGATGGGTTTTCTAGGAGGTTACTTTGGCTCGAAGTAGGAAGAACAAACAAAAATCCAGCCGTCTGCTTAAATTATTTCTTGGACACAGTTAATCAGCTAAAGGGAGTACCCAAGATGATACGAATGGACAATGGGACCGAAAATGGCTTGATGGCGGATATGCAAGCTCTTTTAAGGATGCTGAACGATGAAACTCATCCTGATGAACAGACGTCTGTGCTAATGGGTAAGAGTAGTGCGAACCAACGAATTGAGGCATATTGGTCCAAATTGAGAAAAGGTGGCGGAGGTTGGTGGATGGACTTTTTTAAAGACCTGAGGGATTCCAGAATATTTGATGACAGCGACCCGGTTCATTGTGAATGTCTTATTTTCTGCTTTATGCCTGTGCTCAGAAAAGAGCTGTATTCTGTTGCACAAATGTGGAATGTAAAAAACATACAGGTTGCCAAAAATTCAGAATTACATGGAGGCAAACCGGACATCATGTTCTTCGTACCGGAAGCGTATGGAGCAAGAAACTACTTAGTCAATGTTGAGGATGAGGACGTTACATTATGCAAACAGATGTACGGCCAGCAGGTACCAGATTCTACTCCAGAATTTGTAGAACTCCTTGATGCGATTGGCATATCTAGAGAGGTCCCAACAGACACCGAAGAAGCGTTGACAAAGTTTAAAAGAATAACTGAACTAGTAAAGTCATTTGAATAGCCTTTAAATCCAGACAGTCCAAAGGGATAGAAAACACCAAACTCGCCATTTATATATCAATGATATATGTTATATGCTCAAATCAACGCCAGTTATGTTACTCAAGAATCCAACTTATCCATGTTGAGTTTTAGTGACCGCAAATGATCTGTAAGACAATGAATTTCGTCATGTCATATCATGTTGTCGTGGTGTTGAACCCCCTTTGCCCTGACCAAGTTTGGTTGTATGATACTAAAGAGGGGAACACCTTTTAATCATCATATTTAGGTGGCTCAACCCAGTTTATTTCGGAGAGCAGCCGACTGGAGTGCATGCACTTAAAAATTCAATTGGCGATTTGATTTTTTGGTAAAATACACCCCTTTCGAAGCTGGTCTGAAGATATACAACTTCTGAAGGGGTTGGCTGTTTTGACCCGCTAAAATTAACCGTTTTTGTGAAAACACCCCTCTGTAACAGACCTGGCGAGGCATAAATTGCCAGCAGGTTTTTCGTAAAAAGCTCACCAGGTTGCCAAATTTTTCACCAGGTCGGTTGATGTTCCGGTGCAATCTCGTCCCCAGAGCCTACTCCCCTTTTTGTTGTTTGTCGTAGGCTCTGGCAGCAGACAATTAGGTCGATTCTATTCTATTTCGCTGCGCTCAGCCGAATAGAAAACATTTAATTACTAAACTACGAGATAACTGAGGGCAACAGTATTAGGAGGAGAGCCGACCAGCAAATCATTTATTGACAGGCGGTTTACACACACAATTACAATGTAGTTGGATGACGAATAAAGTACAGGAACGATAGCCAAATTACAAGATCGTGCCAAAAATACAATACAATATAGTTAGCAGTAAAACCCGTGCATAGGTGAAAATTAACCCTCGTACAAAAGTACAATGTACTTGATTATCTGCTGGAAGGCGTCAAGTGAAGAACGCGACGCTTAGGAGCGTATATAACAGGTCGGTGACGTAACATGATTGTAATAAGAACAAAAGGCTAAAACAACAATCTCGTGAATACCGTACATAAATACATTTCTCATTGGTTGATATTCATTTTGAAATTCGTCTAACTGTCAAAGACGGTCACCATATATGGAAATATTGGAGCATGCGCATTGCTTCGAAATCCTAGAATCTAGGATTTCGAAGCAATGCGCATGCTCAAGCATGATCGTCTGCGTCCAGAGCGTCCGACAATCTTGACGAGAGGCTCTGGGAACGAGATTGTGTTCCTGTGCTAACATGAAGTCGCATCGTAATAAATGTTTTTTTAGACCCGACAGTTAGGAATCACTGATAAGGGTGTTGGAGATTTAGGGACAAAATGTAGTGACCCCCATCTGAAGTATTACGTATTACATCGAGCCATTCTATAGAAACGGGATGATCGTACTGTGTCATTGTGCGAGTTTGGAAAACGCATTCCAGAAATCCTTCTTGCGCCCGAAGCGCGCCGCAATTTTCAACCCATGCAGTTGAGTGGCCGACATCGACCGCATTAGGATATACACATTTGACATTAAAAAGCCGCTGCCCGTCTTCGTTTGGGTAAACTGTACCAGGTCAGTCGGATTTGTACCAGGGAGGGGGAAAAGTGACCAGGGGATTTCGAAAACTCAGTAGGTACCAGGGAAGCAAAAAATTACCAGGTAGGGTAAAAATCCCCACCAGGTCGGGTTTCACCAGGTCAGTGGTAGGGGGGTGTGTGAAAAAAAGAACGTCACGCGTGGAACAAAAAAAAGTTCGTCACCATTTCATTTATCGAGAATATCCGCCCATTTATTTCTCGAAAGACTGCATGTGTCATATATAAGGCACTTATTGAGCCCCACTTTGACTACTGCAGTCCAGTTTGGCACAATATTAATTGTATTGAGTAAGACTGTTAGTGAAATCACATAACAGGTTTGACTTGTGTTATCGAGCATTTAGTTCGAGCCAGGGCCTCTTTTTCCCTCATATTTTGGGATTTTTTGAAAGAATAACATCTGTGGGATCTAAAAAGGCAGTGAAGCTTTTTAAAGTTATATTAGCGTTTGGGTACCGGTTATTCTGGGCAAAAGACTTCGTGGAAACAGAAAAAAGTTGCACTCCGAGAGGTAGCAGGCGTTCCTTGAAATTAGCCAATTTGTGTTGTTGTTAGTTGACATTTCTCCGTCATTTTCTTCTTATTTCTGCCGTAAAATTTGTGCCTTCGAGTTTGTTTACAACATCCTATCCCAAGCATCTCTTACTAAACATCTTGTTTAATTGCTCAAAGCTGCTCTAAATTAAGATGATTAAAATAATATGCATAATTGATTTCCGATTTTCACCGCGCCGCATAATTGGTAGCCTGATTATCACGCGTCTAAAAGTTCCTTCGCAGGCTACCTCCCTTTTCGCCGCCTGATTACACAGGCGCCTCAGTGTGTTCTGTGACGTCATATATATTGTACTCCAAACAGACCAGCAACGGACTCGTTGATTGACCAAAACTAACTTTTCCCTCCAGTACTTTTTTCTACGTCGTTTTCAGTTAATGTTTTTCAACTTCGAAGAATAATAAAGTATTTTATTTGCTCTTCGAACCAAGAATTTCTTGTTTGGAGATTTAGTTAGCGGCTCTGTGATTGTCTTAAATTCAACAATAGCAGAACACACTGTGGCGCCCGTGGAATCAGGCGGTGAAAACTGAGGTAGCCTGCGAAGGAACTTGTAGACGCGTGATAATCGGGCTACATAATGAGCAATTCCAGAAAATATCTGTACCCCCCCCCCCCCCACGGCCGGCACTAGTTTTTGAGCTGCCCATGCATCCAGAATTTCCAAACTGGCTACCCCCCCCCCCCCCCCCCCCCATGCGTATAGATTTCCTGTCGTTTTTTACCCCCTCCAGTCCAAAAAAAACATCAGAATTTAATGAAAACATTGCGGCACTGAAACGCAGGCGCTCAAACCACAGCCTTCCCTGCGAGCCTGCATTTTATTTTATTTTATCTTTTTGTGTTGTTTTTCAAATTCGCCAAAGAAGCCACTACGCACACCTAATTTCTCATTTGCGCATTTCGATGTTAGGACCCTGGATCCAGAGCCTCGAATGCCGCGTTTCTAAAAACCTGCCAAGCTCAGCGCCGCGATGTTTTCATTAAATTCTGATGCTTATTTGGATTCTTGAGGGGGTAGAAAAAAATTATTGAGGGGAGAGGGGGTCAGTTTGGAAATTCTGGATGCATGGGGTGCCGCCCATGGGTACGGATATTTTCTGGAATTGTCCAATGACCGAAAATGAAATCTCTAATTTCGCCATAGTTCAATATATAAGCTCAGGAGTTTCTATGACCACAAGCTTAATTTCAAATTTTAAAGAAAATTGAAGAATATGACTTTTAGATAAAAGTGAACGAAGTTGGCTTAATTCCTGATCAAAGTACAAATTCTCCCATAAAATGGCGCAGAAACCAATGTTCAAAGCCTCATATCTCAAAGACGGAACCATTAGAAAAAAGTCATTTTTGATATTTAGTTCTTTATCACACAAGGAGTCTCTATGCAAAAATCAAGGTTATCCGAGTTAACCCGACCTTATTATTCGCAATTTAGTGATTTTAGCAGGTCATTTCCGCTCTGTCATTTATCCATGTTGAAGAACAAGTACCGTACTACCTCGTGCCCGGTATGCTTTTTTAGAGCGCAGACTAAGAGAAAGTGAAGCGCGCAGGGGATCATGGCAAAGATCAGAGGAAATGCCCCTCCCTTGCTTGACCCTTCCCATGATTCCTTGCGTTACTGCTAATCGTTCCCATGATACATTGCTCGCCTATCAGTTGCCTTTCATTTTATGCCTCTCCCGGTAAGCGGATGCGCCTAGGGACGAGCCAGGGTACCTTACGTGTTCTCACTCTAAATACGTGGCGCGTAGCAAATTTGATTCATATCTGTTACTCATGCTAAATACCATGAATTTGGCGTCATGTTCCTAAAATTATGAAATAAAGGAACACAGAGAATGAAGGAACTGAACTTTATTCGGTACTTAGATCAATTTAAAACAATTTACCAGTTACCAGGGGCGGATCCAGGACTTTCAGAAAGGGGGGCCGGATAGTGAAAACATGAAACGAAAATGTGCCAAATTCCTTCATTAAATGCAGTAAATGTATGGGAAAAATTCCCAAGAAAGGGGGGCAGCGGCCCCTAGGCCCCCTCCTAAATCCGCCCCTGGTTACAGATCACATTCCACAAATCAACAAGCGACTATAGACAAAATTGATGATCACTCGAAGAAAAAATATCCCTTCGCAAAAATTTAAAACAATAAAAATTAGTGTTGCAGTTCTTGACTGGCGACATGATAATACAATCATAGTAGTCAATTAGTCGCCAAGACGGATCAATTTCGAAAATTACACTTCTACCCCTATCGTACTTTCAAACGTTGCCGAGCTAAAGGGCTTAGCCAGTGTAGAGGGGGAGGAGAGGGGGTTTCCCAATCTTAATACAGTTATTTTTAAAGGTATAGGGGAGCCCATAGGTGCAAAGTAGACCCCCCTCTACTGGCTTCGCCCCAGAACGATAAACGATCAAGGAACTATCACTCCATGATAACATAACTTGACCCATGTTTTTTCTATCTATGCTTGACCTTTTATGCTTTTATGACCTTTTATGCACCTCTATGGACTTTAGGAGTCGAGTGTCCATCAACGTTTGCATCGATTTGCAATTAACAGTAACAATAAACAGTAACACTTCAATACAACAACTAAACTTTATGCGTAACCGTAACAAATGTAAAAGAACGTAACAGTTTAAGATGGCCCCATACAATATTTTTTTAAAGTTCTTGTTTTGCCAGTGCAGTCGACATGTCACAGATTCATGTTCGAAAATCGAACAAATTGAAAATACCGAACCTTCCTAACTTTGATGTCAAATACACCATAAAGAGAAGTCCATCTCAATAATTAGAGCCATAAAATATCAGACTACGTCACTTTTCCTCGTCAACGTGCCTCATGGTCAAATCAAAGCACCGCGTGCTAAAGGAATTCTGATTAGCTCGTGCTTCGCGTATCCACAATTTAAAACTGCAAACGATTTAAAACTGTCATCTTTCTATAGACTAATTACAAAGTCAGAATTTGCCTCACAGTTGATAATTCAAGTACGGAGCAGTTCTGGCCACAAAACGTTCATCTACGGTACACAGTCAACGTTACTTTTTCTTGTGAATTCCACGAAGGGAAGTCCATGTCATGTGTTGGTAGAATTCCACGAAGGGAATTCCATGACATATGTGGATAGAATTCCACGAATGGAATTAAATTTCATAGGTGGGTAGAATTCCACGAAAGGAATTCCATGTCATATGTGAAGTTGTGAATAGGAAAAAAATATTCAATCCACTTGAAATCCATTTGAAACTTGTATTAGTTTGTAAAGAGATCGGTGATCTTCAACTGAAGACTGTTCATTTCAAAAGAAAAAAAAAAGGAAATTTACGTAACTAACCACCATTCCATGACATATGTGGATAGAATTCCACGAATGGAATTAAATTTCATAGGTGGGTAGAATTCCACGAAAGGAATTCCATGTCATATGTGAAGTTGTGAATAGGAAAAAAATATTCAATCCACTTGAAATCCATTTGAAACTTGTATTAGTTTGTAAAGAGATCGGTGATCTTCAACTGAAGACTGTTCATTTCAAAAGAAAAAAAAAGGAAATTTACGTAACTAACCACCATTGCTACTGTAGTATTTGGATTATATCTATGGCCTTTGGCCTTTGTAAAGGGTTGTAGTTGAAGCAACGATGGAGTGTGCCTTTAAGATCGTGGGGAGTGTCGGGAAGGTCTTTTAAAATTGTAGGGATCGAGCCTCGCCTGAACAATCTCTTCATGGAATCATTGTCGTCTAAACTGTCCTCCAGTTGGTCAGCCCAACAATCCGCTCTAGTAAATAGTTCAAGGAGGGTACACCCTGTCGACCACACGTCTGAGTGTATAGATGATGACCCCTCGAGCACACATTCAGGGGCCATATATTGCAGCGTTCCCGCTTGCCCCCCTTTCGTTGTGTGTGTGGATGATTTGATCTTACTTATTCCCATGTCACAGAGCTTCGTTGCACCTGAAACGCCTTCAATCAATATATTCCCCGGCTTGATATCTCTGTGAATAATTGGGGGCTTCAGGGTGTGCAGGTAGGCAACAGCCCTACAAATCTGGACGGCAATTCCTTGTGGGTTTTCAAGAAGCTTTGTAGACACAGGATCGTTTTCGCTTCCGAACAGGACTTCGTCGAGATTTGGTCCGTTTACATATTCTTGGATGAGATTGACGGCGTTTTTTTCAAAACTGAGCGCCATGATCTGTACAATATTAGGGTGTCTAGCCATGCTATGCAGCTTAACCTCGTTTTGTATAACGGCCTGCCGGTTCCTGCAATTTCTTATCTTTATTTGCTTTATTGCTACTATTGTGCCAGCCCATGTCCCCTTGGACACTACGCCAAAGGTGCCACAGCCAATTCTCTTTTTTATAGATAGATCTTCTGGCGGCACTACGGGCAATGAAGCTGGCTCCTGTTTTTTGGGATCATCTACGCATGTGCTCTCGACTGGCCTTTCAGGGGATTCGTTTAATGGGACCACTTTAACAGGCTCAGATATGTAAACCCCGCCGGTACAGTGCACTTCCACAGTGTAAACACCAGAAGCTACGACGGGAATGCAAACCACATTGGGCCCATTTAAATATCGGTGTCCATCGCAATACCAATTGTACATTGTATGAGTGTCACTGTGATATGACGACACAACGCCGATAATAAGGGTATCATTATCGTATCCATATATCTCAGAAGGCTGATGAAGTATGCCTTGTTTATCCTCTAAATTGCTTTCAGCATGTTGGGGAAAATGGTATATTTCTTCACCCTGGGGTGTGTAACCTTTTTTGAGAAACTCTTTTCCCTCAATCGAAATCCCAGTTATTTTAAAGCCATGCTCACATGGTATAAAGTTTTTTAAACCGTCCTCTTGTAGCATTGGGTCGGTGAACAAGGAAAATTCGTAGCATTCCTTCAGCGACGAATGGATCGATGTTAATGTAACTTCCTCTGTAAAGGACGAAGAGTGGCTTTCTTCATAAGTTATTTCAATGGTATTTCTCGGAGAAGAGAAACCCCCGGAATCGATTACCAATATATCGTTGTCTGAAATTACTTCCCGTGAAATGGAATCCCTTGTCTCTGATTGGGTACTGGTTGGTGCTAATTGTGGGGTAGTCGATGCCCTCGCTGTTTGATCAAGTAAACTGGTAGAAACATGTTCGGGAGCAGTTGCAATACTTGCGGGAGGCCTTCCCCCGGGAGCAATAGAAGTCGGCGTGGTTATTAGGTAAATCACCGCTTTACTCTGATAAAGTCCTCTGTCCGAAAGGAATGTATGGAAGTCACATGCTTTTCCATCCCTGTCTGTAAATGACGAAATCACATTTCTAGAGAAATCGCCGATCTCAGTGGTCATTTCTCGAAGCCAACCTTTCGAGGATTTTCCTTCAGGAAAATAAAGTCTACAAGCTTCTTGCTTAATAAAATCAAGAGTGATCACTTGGTTTGTGTAAGTTACAGTCCTGGGGCCACCACCATTAGGAGAACGTACTTGCTTGGGTTCTTCCCTTGGGCTATTTCTATGTAGCCATCCGTAGTTCACCGTCGTTGTTTTTGGTTTAGTGAGTTTAGGTTTGACTTTGGTTTTGGATTCCATTCCATCTTTGCATTTGCTTTTACCTTTGCCACGCTCACGTCTCATAGCGTGCACAATCTCTGTGACTTTCTTAGCCCGAGAATCTGAAATCAAACGAAAGAGTTAATGTGAAAAGGGAGCCCCATTATGGACCTGCTCTGCGCTAGGGCCATAAAACGTTGAGAAAACTATCGGACTTGTGGCCCTCTCATTCGGTTGTTTTAGTATACACTCATTTCAATGTTGTCCTGAATGGTACGTGTTTGCAAAGAATTATGGTCGCCAAGGAAATTGACTGCGTTTCGTAATAGAGGCTTCAAACATGATACCTTGCGGTCTATGAAGCATATCACACGGACAATCTTGATTGAACTAGGTGAGGTTTACCTAAACATAAATCGGTAATTTATCATACACGAAACTGTTGCGAAAGTAGGCAGCATTTTGCCAGCTCTCAAAACAATGCTATCCACTGTTTTGGAAGCCAATCCCAGAAAATGACTAGTACGCTAGACAAAACTCTTTAATGAATAGTTCAACATTAAGCTAATAGCTCTCTGATAAATTCCACACATACAAAATAATTACGCAAATTAGCCGAAATACGCGCGAAAAACCTATTTTTGGCGGATTTGTGTTTTTATTGCTCGAGCGAGCGTAGCGAGTGAGAGCAAGTCTAATCTCGACCCAGATTTATCATCATCACCATTCAAATCATTGCCCGGTAGCTTACAATAGCTCGCAAGAAGATATATCCGTGAACTCGATGTCCATGATGGATGGATGGACGGTTGGCTCTGTTTTTCGCTGTTGTAGATCTGCCTCGTTTTCGTGCGTTGCGCAGTACTGGGAACAATAGGACATGGGCTATAGGATAGTCGATAGTGTGGATATGAAAATCGAGTGTCACGACGTCCATGTTGTTGTTGTTGTTCGACAACAAGGATTTCAATCGGTTCTAGGTAAGTTCTCGTTTGTTTTACACCAAATTTATAATCTTGAAACTTAGTATAAAGAGGTTTCAAAAATACTTATTCACAGGTGTGAGATCATCGCAACTTTTCCCAGAGATTAACAATGTCAACTAATCTAAGAGTTCATTCTATGTCTATGAACTTAGACGTTCGAATTTTACAGTCAGCTTTCATGCATCCAAATGAATTTTTAAAAATAGAACTGCGTCGCATTTCTTTTTCGCTGTTGTAAACCCCCCATAAAATAGGGCATTATTTGGATAAACTTAATGATTTTGGGGGGAAATTCCGAAAGGTAGCGAACGCGGCCTTACATTTCTAAGTGATACTAATAAAATTTGCAGCTGAGCTTGCTACAGATTATCGCACCCATATTGCTGCGTTTCCCAATTGCATTTTGGGGTTGGATCTACAAACTGTTGGATTTAATCAGATTTCATGCCATACATTTCAATAACAAGGGAGAATTTCTGATGGGGAATTCCTTTAAAACAGCCTTTTATTATTTATTCACTCAGTTACTTTCGTATACAATGCAAAGCATAGCTACACGAATGCACGATTTATGATCAAGTGGAGTCAACTGGTATGACAAAGGGAAACAACCCAAACTCTTGTACTATTCAGGTGTATTAATTTTAAATAATACTGGGGGAAATTTATGGAAATTCCAGGAGATGGCTAATGAAAATTCCTCTGTGGTGGAAATATGGAGCAATTCTATACAGTCACATAGTGAGTTATTTATTCCTTTTCCTTTTTTGTGCAGATACAGGAACAGCCCGGGTGCAGCAAAGTCCTCAGTGAACTTCATGAATATTTAAGAACAAGGCAATTGAAATGGTTTGGAAGCTGCAATAATCTAAGACCTTACTGCGGTTTTCATAATTCTTTCGAACTCTCGCGATCGATTTCCAACCGTCAAACCGCCTTCTGGCTTCCGTCAATCAAACTCCGTGCTTCTCGAAAATCGCTTGAATGGCGGTCAGAGTGCAACCGAAACTCTGGTTCCGCCATTACACAACCAAACATTTTCAAATGTGTTGGGAAAAGGGGAACTATGCTTTCCGAACTTCGTCGGAAGAGACTCGGGAGTTTGATTGACGGAAGCCAGAAGGCGGTTTGACGCTTGGAAATCGATAGCGAGAGTTCGCAGAATTACGAAAACCGCAGTGATGAAAAGGATTCTGTTTGGAGCTTGCGGTTTTGTTCCTTATTCGTCACAACTTCCAAAAAGGCTGTGGTAGGTCAGAGACATTGTCCTTAGCCTTGCTGTAAAGACCAATAACTTTGATTCAAGCCTTCCAAATCTCAACGATCACTTTCAGGGAAATGACGGATTTGATCAGACCAACCCTTTGGGTTTTCCGTCATCCACATCAATTGAAATGACTATATACTACCAGATTCAATTAGTGTTGCTCGATTAAGATTAACCAATAAAGTCAACCGGAAGCCTGCAAAATACTTCTTTCCATGCTAACAAGTGAAATAATGCTTTGTGGGCTCTGGATTGCGAATCACGCTTGTAGTATATTCATACTGAAATCGGTTCAAGTTTTTCTAATGACTGTGTGCACATCTTATTACCTGTTGGATGGCTACATGTAGCTCCACTTTGCCCTTGGGCAACTATAGCCCTCAATAAAGCGACTTGTCCTACAGGGACTGCCATCATCTCGAACTGATGATCTGTTAGCATCCTGACAGCAGTAATACTGAACACCTAAGTTATAAAATAATGCATTATTAATACTGTACAGATCGACTTCTAAACATTAAACAAGATGGAATGGGAAGCCTGGACTTTCAATTTAGGCATTTTCATGTTAAGGGTCGCAGTGTAATGAGAATCTCTGTACAGTCAACTCCCTCGCAGGTGGCCACCCCAGGAACTGGAAAACATGCCCATTTAGGAAAGTCCGCTTACAAGAATTCCTATAAAAAGGAATTGACTGGGAGATGAAACTGCAGGGATTTGAAGTAGTCCAAATGAAAGGTTTACGGATGTTTTACATTCATTTACAAAAATGGCTGCCAACATGCAAATAACATAAAAATAAATAATGATAAGATATAGATATCAGATCATGTCTTAATTATTAGTAGACTCTCACTATTATGGATATTATATTGTCCACCATCCGATGTCCGCTATAACAAGTGTTGACTGTAAATGGCGAGACTGTTTTGAAGACTTACACCAGAATTCCTTAGTGAGACTAAAATTAATGTTTATCATGCAACTCACCTTGTGCTTTAAAAAGGTTTCTTTTAGATCAGTCATGTTGTTCATTTCAAGGAGACTATCAAGCTGCAAAAAATGTAAAACATTGAAATATTCAGTCATAATATCAGGGGTGGATCCAGGGTTTTGAAAAAGGGGGTGCGTTTCTGGTTCGAAGAGCCAGTTTGCCAATCAGGATACTATAACAGGGGTCTTCAAGATGACATTTCACCATTTTAAGCCATTTTGTATCGCAACGCGCTACCCCTGGATCTGCCACTGTATATTGCAAATTATTGCTGCCTTACTAAATAAAAAAAGGCACAGAAGCAAAAAAAAGTCTTGTAACTTAAATATGCAAGCCTTTGTCGTCAAGATAGCAAACCACCACTTTGATACTAAAAATAGCAAAACTTTGCCTGATGAAAGATGAAGGTTTGGTAAAAACACATTTTAGTATTTTAAAAGCTAAATATACTTACCTCCTGATCCATATTTGAAGACAACCTGATAAAAAACACAAGCAATTTTAAGTAATAAATAAAAGGGGCACGTGTGCAAAATAATACAGACATTGAGGGAGAATTCCATCACTGAACAAGAGCAAATACATGCATGTCAACGAAATATTTATCATTGCTTTAAGAAAGCTTAGGTTTCTATAGTTTCTTAAAATTAAAAACGACTAAGTATAATTTTAATTTTCCTCATGTTCCATAGAGCTTTTTTGTATTATTATTGTGGAGAATCTGTTTTTTTTTTCAATCTCATTATTAAAATTTCTTTATTACCAGTTACCAATATATTTTTTTTTATATGATGAGTCCTGACTCATCATCACATAAAAAAACATATATTGGTAACTGGTAATAAAGAAATTTTAATGATGAGATATTGAAAAAAAAACATGATGAGTCCTGACTCATCACTGTGATTATTTTGCATGCTTCCTAACCATAACAAAATGACACTGTGACTGGCTATGTACCACTGAGAGAACAGTCACTCACAAAAAAACCCTCCTATATAAAACCACTAATCAGTAATGCAGCCCATCCAACTGGCTAACACATATTTAATAAATTTTTTCAACAATGCCAGTAGTAGGCCCTAATATAATCATCAGAGATAACTATATTGTTTTCCTTTGGAGTAACAAGATCTCCTGTTTCAATCATGATCATCTGGGTTGCTTACCATTTGTCAGAAAATCCAGGAAATTTCTGGTTGGAATGAAATGGTACAGTCAATTTTTTGGTCATTCCGGTTGGAATGAGTGGATAAGCTCTAGGTTGTCTTGTCATCCCGGTTTGAACAGACCGATCGGAATGATTTGTACGATTTGCACTTCAACCGGTTTTGTGTCCAAATAAGGTAACCTACATGTATGCTATGCAAGCGAAAATAGAAACAGCAAATGGTAAGTGCCAATCCACTCGGGATTTCATCCCAACCGAAATATTTTGTACCATTTGACACCGATCAAACCAACTGATTTTCCTTGACAAATGGTAAGCACTCCTGTTTTCCAGTATGCCTTACCAGTGTAGGGCTGTGCCCTGGCGTGAAATAATATATGGCAGTTCAAATAAACTGAAAAGAAACATAAAATCATGGATCCAATATTTTCAAAGGTGACAAGCAATATTGTGGTAGCCCAACTGAACTGCAATGGATGTCCTACTCGCCTCCACAACAGACTTTTAAAAATGTTAATACATGTAGGTGTACTCCATACTTTTAGTGATGGGGGTGCTCAAAGGGCAGAGGGGGGGGGGGAAATAAAATTTTCCAATAATATTTTTAACTTTGCAGTCATCTTCACGTTAAGTTTAGGGACCATTCATTAGTATGCATGTATCTGTGGAGTACCGGGACTCATTTTTGCACTCAATTTTTCTAAACCCCACCCCCTTTTGGTTTTAATTTTCTAGACCCCATATAACAAATTCCAGCAATAATGATGTGCAATTCAATCTCGTAAAGTAATTTTGCCCTTCCATAATATAAATCAAAAGAAATTAGTATAAGCATTTATTCAATACATTTATCCATTATACCATCTAGGTAGTTTGTGGGCCAAAAAGCATAATCTGCATGTTTGTGTCTTGTTGATACCAAACAGTCAGCTGTATAGTAAGAGACAGTTCTCTAAACAAAATTAGATTTAACTTTAGCAAAGGCTACACATATTCCCATTATCTCTCCCCTGCAACATCTGGTCGCTCCAATGAATGTGTTATCAGCTCCAAGGCCCCCTCCAATTATCCCGCAAAACTTGAGGTACTTGTGCCGAATTGACTCAAGCATGTGCTTATCAGCCATTTGGCTCATGTGACTATAATTTAGAAAATTCTAACTTCCAGAGGACTTTTTGGCGTGTATGATGTTGATATTTTATAGTAGGCAATTTTGCTGCAATTTTGGTTTTGCTGCTTCTCCAGAAATGCTTTTGGTGTTCTGAGTTTAGTAATAATTCTGTGACTCATGTCACTTCTGTGGACTCAGTCATTTCTGTGGAATTTCCCTTATGCAATTTTAAAGGATTGTAAATTTCTTAGTTCCCTCCCCTACAGACCCCTGTAAAATTATAGGAAAAAAAATTGTAGACCCCGTACGATTTTTATCCAACCTGGTACCCAACATATGAATGGTCCTTATTGTTCTTGTATACAAGATGCATATTTTCTTGGTCTGACGTCTGACTTTAAAATCAATATATTTTTGGGGGTTTCAAATTTTTTCCTCATTCGAGCATCCTCATCACTAAAAGTATGGAGAATCAGAATCAGAATGTGTATTTCCAGAAAAGATCCATACACCTACAATGGAGGGAATCTACTACACTCCACTCTGGAATTTCCAGTGAAAAATACAGTGAATGTATGGGAAATAAGAGGTAAATTGACCCCCACCACCTCTGGAATTTCCAATTCAGTCTGTGGTGGGGGTATGGATCTTTTCTGGAAATACACAATCAGAATCATTTTATTATGATTTTTAATATGCTATAGACCTCCTTAGCTTCAAGGTCACATGATTTGAAATGGGTAAACAAGCCATCGCATGTTGCGTTTTGTAATAGAAAACACTGCATCGGTGGGCTCTTTCCAAAAATCAAAATGCCTTGTAATTTCGGAAACAATGGCTCAATAATTTTTACAAAGCATCTAGGAAGATGTTGAAAGATGTGACTAGAAGAAAACGGCAATAAATTCTTCATCAAGATTTATTTTCACAGCGTCCTTTTAAGTCGAGATATTTTTGTGATACGCTTGTGTCTCCTCGCTCTGCTATTAGGATTAGGATTCAGGATTTGGGCAATTACTAATTGCTGCAAATAAATATGGTTTATAATGGTAATTGGCCTGAGTGGAGGGCAATTTGTTCAGAAATCATACGTGTGATTTCAGCGCGCGAGGGCTGATTAATTCCTAAATTGCCCGATTTTTCAGCTGTAGCGCGCGCGAGGGCAATTTAGGTAGAAATCGCCCTGCTGTGGGCCAATCAGATTGCACGGATTGACAGTGATTTCAAAATGGATGTAATAAAGCCCGTTATCACAATTCAGACAGGTCGCTTCAATACAAATTGCTGCAAACTTTTGGCTTTGTTTACCCATTTCAGGTCACGTGACCGCGAATTTCAAGAAGTTGATATAGTGGAGAGGCACTCTCTTTCCTTGAAGCAAAGAATATTTTGTTTTCTTTTAATAGAGGGGAGACGAATCTCTGACAGGCCGTTCCCCTGTAGTACCCCCGGAAACCTGCGAGCACAGTTTTGTCCTGTGAGTCCATTTCGTAGGCTTTCGTCGTCTCTGTAGTTCACGTGGTCGAGTTTGTTTACCCCAAGGGAAACTTTTCCTCGGGCAGAACAGCACAAAAAATTGCGCTAACCGAAATCGCGAATGATATAAGGTCTAAATAAACGAGAGATACGGCAGAAAAGCCTCTGCTAGCAGGGTAATAGGTCGCCCTTGTGAAAGGCCCCGTCATGTTATGATAAAGGGGTTCTATGTCCTTGTTGTTTGTTGTTTACATTTGCTTGTAAACGCTCAAGCGAGATTAAATGATAGAAGATTGCTGTGAGCATTTTTGAATCATTGAACAGTTGAATCATCCCTCCAGGAGGGATATCTGTCCTCATAACACCACCTATTTACTTTGACCAAAACTGATATCGAACGAAGAAGTACATAAGCTTACAGTTACTACTAGTATGTACTTCTTCGTTCGATTGATGTTTTCTCTTTGAAATCGAACAGTTTAGCTAATAAAAAGCAATGATCAACATACCTTATAAGATGTTAATGCAGAAGATACACTACGAAAACTACGCGACAACTAGACAACCACGCTGGAAGACGCTGAACTGCTGAAGACGCGCTGAAGTGCTGAAGCTGAAGGACGGTTCACCGCCACGTGAGAAGACTTGAGCGCTCGCAAAGTACACTGGTCCTCGTATCCATGGTATCTCGGAAACGTTGAAAGTCGGGAACTGACTCGGAAACTTGGAACCGAGTCGGAAAGTCGAACTTGGAAAGTCGGAAACTTGGAAAGTCGGAAACTTGGAAAGTCGGAAACTCGGAAACTTGGAAAGTCGGAAACTCGGAAAGTCGGAAAGTCGGAAACTCGGAAACTCGGAAAGTCGGAAACTCGGAAACTTGGAAAGTCGGAAGGCCCTTCTCGGCTTTCGTAGTTAATAGTAAGGTTGAGTTAACTTATGTGTAGCAGTATCATACCTTTCATAAGTACACTCCCAAAAGTATTGTCCAATTATAATAAAGTCTGTTGAGTAACACATTTAGTCCTCATCACTATCCATCAGGAACTCTTCTGGGATCTCCAGTAAAGCAGAATCCTCGATGCTGAGGTCCCAGATATTCAGATCGGCAACAGCAAAGTTTGGATCTGTGTTAATATCCTCATCATCATCATCGGGCAACTTAAATTGGGTGTCTCCAAACACAGTTTCAATGACAATCATAACATCAGTTGCTGTACTTGGAAGCCAAACGTCAACATTCTTATAAACATCCGCAAGTGTAAACAGCTTATCACAATTGTCAAGGACTTGCACATACTGTAAGTCTCCAAAACCATTCAAACCAAGGGTGATAGGGGTTAACATAGGTGTTGCTAAGGCGACGTTAAAGCTTTCTAGAGCTGCACATTTCCTCAAGTAATCCAACTTGGTCCGTAGCTTTTCTCTCTGTGTTTCAGATACTCCCCTGGTCTTAACATCCTGTCCAGTTTGCATTTGGCCAACTGGAACTGTCAGTTTCGTGAAGTCATAAGTACAGGAATCACCGTTGCACTTACATGTAAGCTGGCACACATCACAACATTCATGTGCTGTTTGGGGGGATGAGATGTTGTCAACATCAAAGTGTTTTAGAAGACTTTGACGTCTACATGTGGTTGAGTGTACATATGATATAATACTCTCCTCGCAATGCTTTACCATTACATTATTATACAATATAATTGCAGCACATTTTTCATCACTGTCCCTTCCTGCTCTGCCACTCTCCTGTAGATAGGCTTCCAGGTTCCTTGAAGGTCCATAGTGGATTATGTATCTGACCCCTTTGCAGTCAATCCCCATCCCATATGCAATGGTTGCTATTATTATTCTAATGTGTCCATCCAACTGTCCAAACGAGTGCAGTATGTGTTCTTTATTTAGCTCATCTATTCTGGCATGGAACATTTCCACCAGCCGTTCTCGTGGCTTGTTACTGTTATCTTTATACATAAACGAACCAAGCTGTGCCTGAAAATGCCCGTAAATATGCGTGACTGCCCTGATTGTTTGACAGTAAATAATGACACGTTCGCAGTTCACGCCATCCCTTCGTATTGCAGCAACGAGTGGTTCAAAATTGTTCAGCGTATTTGAGCTGACAACCTGCACTGAATAACTGATATTTGGTCTGTCCGGGCTTTCTTTGATCAGTAGAACGTTCTTCATTTCTAACGAGTCCACTATTCTGTGCCTTGTTTTTGTTGTAGCTGTAGCGGTTAATGCAACGACAGGGACGGATGAAGAGATGATAGACCGCAGCTCGTTGATTCTCCCAAACCACTTTCGGAAAGCTTTCTCACCCTTTTTGGGCGCAAACCCCCAATGAGAAATGCAATGAGCCTCGTCAATTGCTAGTAACTTAAGGTTGTCCCTGTAGACTTGAGACGAGAGCATGGTTCGCCACTTTGGATTTGTAAGGAAGGACTCGGGGGAACCATACACGAGTTGGTACTTTCCTTCCGTTATTCCCTTCTTCACATCCTCGTCCGTTTGTTCTTCTCCGATAAACGTAGCTGCGATCCCTTTGGTCGTCAAGAATGCTACCTGGTCTTGCATCAGTGAAACAAGCGGCGAAATAACCAGGACTATTGGCATTATCGATGAATTCTTAAACTGTGCATCGACTCCATTCTCTTGCATGAAGTGAGAGATCAAGGAAAACGACTGAAAAATCAGTGATTTCCCGGATCCCGTAGGCTGATTTACAAATACGTCTCGCCCAGACACTAAAGCTCTTAAAGCATCAAGTTGTGGAGGCTTGAACTCTTGGAATTTAAAGGTTTCTAATGCAAAATTGCACGCATTCGAGCATAAAGCATCCGCCATTTTGAAGTGAAGTGTGATAATGCCAACATATGCAAATCAGCTACTGAAATTCTAGTGGCACGAATCTGATTGGCTGAGCCGGACAATCTAAACCCCGCGCGCCCAGCCGTGAGTGGGTTGAGGATCGCGGGCTCCGAAAACCCAACCACGGCTGGAAACCGAGCCTAGCTACTGGCTTGATTATTCAAAAACATGATAAGAAAGACAGCATTGTCTTGAAATCAATGATCAAGGCCGTTGCTATTTATTAGGGATTACGTAAAAATGGTGAATCAGTATTTTTTATGGGTTCTTGAATGAAAACTGTATTTTGGAACCGAGGAGTCCTTTTTAGGACAATTTTTTGACGAGGTTTGTTTTAGGGTAGAAATTTCAGATTGACGACACATCCCTTGACCATCCCTACCTTCGCCCCCCACCAAACGGGTTGGCATTTTTTCTGATTAGTTTTTAGGGTGAAAATCCTCCCTCTTCCTTGGGGGTTTCAACCTACTGTATCTAGCATTATATTTTCCTATAATGCACACTATATCTTTTTGCATTGCTGTTTAGATTTCCCAGACATTTCCATACCAGGCTCTAGTGTTCCAAGGGAGCAAAGAAGGAATTGGCTCATGGATCTTTGCATTGCATATGTTAAAAAATATGTTGTGGAGAAAGAGAGAGTCCAGCCACTTGTGGAGCAGATAGACGAGCTGCATACTGCTGGCAAATCAAGGTTTCCATGCAGAATCCCAGACTGCGAGAAGACATATGCCTATCACTCATCAAGAGTCAAGTATGTATGAAAGTTAATAATTGGAAATCTCAAATTGTGTCTTAAAAAAGAATGGTGTAAAGTAGGCAAAAGTTGGATGTGATTATTTTAATTTGTGAGGTTAATCAGCAGTTACCCATAAATGTACTTTCACACTTAAGGTACTACAGGAGGCTCCGGAGGGTACAATTTGAAAAATTATATCTCGCTTTATATTTCGTTTTACCCAATCAGCATTTCAGCATGTTTTTATTAAACATTTAGCTTTGTTTTGATGTAATGCGCATACCGATACCACGCCTTGTTTCGCGAGTATCGGTCTCCATAGTAACCACTACATTTTCACTAAAAATCTAAAAACTCACACGTTTTTAACAACAGACCCAAACTAAGTGCACCAGGTTATTTTGCATTAAAAAAGGGACAAAATTGACCGTGCCCGTAGCAAAAAATTAATAAGTTAATAGGTTACCGATTAATAAAGTCAAAACGCAACAGAATTAATAATATTAGAAGTTGCCATACGGGCACGGTCAGAATCCTTCTAAATGCACTATCTTTTCGTTTCAGAAAGTTTCAGAGACAGAGATGAAATCTACACGCACTTATTCATCATTTTCGGTGTTCAAGCGCCTTAATTACAGTGAAATAACTTCCTTACTTCACGAATTTTTGATTCTATGTCACTTCAGTTGGCAAGATGCGTCTGTGATGGTTATTTTTAACCAGTCAGCGGTCTTTTGCCTTCAATATTTCCCCCCTAATAAGGATCTTTTGCCCTTATACAGCAATGTTTTTCGCGCGAAAATAAGTACACGCTACTAAGCAAAGTAAATCGGATTAAATTTCACTCAAGTTTCAGAAGTCACGCGCGCTCGTAAAAAAGCTCAGAACAAACCGCATAGCTGCGAAATTTTGGTTTTTACAACATTGGCTTTTTATAACAAGTAAGAATCTGTTTTTTAAGCTGCCAAAAACATGTTTTTATGTTTCAGGAATGATTCATCGATCAATGCACACGGCATGACTCCACCAGGGATTAAATACTGGAAATGAAATGCAGTCCGGCTTGACCAACACAACAACTGATAATATTTCATTGTTTTTAACATTAGGAGAGGAAAAGAAGCAACCTCTGGAAATTATTTCGTTGCTACAAATGATTAAAACCTCTATGAACAAAATAAAGTACTTTCTCGCATATAAAAGTCGAATTCTTTGTCCAGTTAATGACTAACAGTAGGTCAAGGGTCACTGCAACAATACCAGATAAATACTCGGGCAGGATAAAAACAAGGTATAACATTACAATATTTGGCGCGAAAAACGTTGCATTTCTCTCTCGATTTTTGTAGGAATTCGTGAAATTTCGAAGTTTTAAACTACCCTATATGATAAATAGTATCACCAGCATCAGGTTGGGTGATTCTGGGGAGAATTGAAATTTCGATCATGAGCCTCCTCTAGTACCTTAAAGTGCATGTCATTTGCATAAAGATTGAAGGATTTAATCTATATCTTAAAATTAAAATCAAAGCAAAATAAATGATATCCACCTGTGCTCTAGTAGGACATAAATGTTACACCCATTATCTTTGTTGGCTTTTATATAACTGTATTATGAACCAACAAAACTCCACTGCTTTTCTGAGTAACATTATAAACAAACTACTTTTTTTTCTAGGCATGAAGTGCAGTACCATTCTTATATCCACTCTGAATACAGAGATGATGAAAGAGATGCATATGGGTATTTTTACTGCCGGCAGAGATGTGGACTTGTCTTCTCAACTAAATGCATCCGTGACAGGTACGTATAACCTATAGAACAACATTTCAATAATTTTTTCTGTAATGCCAGATCTGACTTGCATGGAGTAAAGGTTAAAAAATGCAACTGCTGACTTAGTAGATGTTTTTTGTTACCCTGATACTATTCAACAGTGACTGAACTTGTTAAATTGCTTCAAATTTGGAATAAACCCAAATTTCTTATATTTAAGAGTTGAGCTTAAAAGTATTTCTATATAAAATATACAATGCTTGGGAATATTTGTCCTGCACATGGGATTCTATGTACCACAAATGAGTTGGAGTAAGGTGTTTATACTTGGTGAAATTTGATGGAAAAATTAACTTGGTTCAGGAACATTCCCTGCACTGCCTTCCGACATGAATCAAAGTTTGAGTATGCCAAACCAATTAAAAACCCTTTCTGTTTCCCAGCAACATTTTGTCTCATGTGGCTTAAACAATTTCAAGGTGGAAAATGTAACATGAAAATAATTTGTTTTATTTTGAAGACATGAGCAGAGAGAGCACCAAAACGTCACTTCGAACGACAGGGAGGAAGCTATGGAGACTGAAATTCAAAAGGAAGATCACATGTACAACTACCACAGGTCAAAGCTGGTCATGGGCCTCATTCTTTTCGAATTTGATGATGCTATACGCGAGGGAGATGGGGAAAGGCTGCATGAACTGTACAAGTTTGCTTTGCTGATCTTCAAATCTAATGGAAAGACCAAATATTCCTATGTGATCCTCCTCTACCTTGTAAAACTAGCTGGAATGTTCTCAGAAAAGGATGCACACAATTTAAAGTGGAACCGTTTTTTCAACAAACATGGTCGGAAAGCTCGGAATATTCCGCTTGACCTCAAAATGGAACATATGAACAAAATTGTCAAAACGATGTGGAAGGGTCTCGGTGCTAATCTTAATGAGGGCACAGCAAAAAGAGTTGCCGAGACGATAGAGCCAGTTGAGCTTATAATAGATGGGATTGACCTAGATTGTGGAATTATTTCCTCAGCAGGTTTCCGATCATCTGGCAAGCCAGAGGTGGCAGTTGCACAAGTTACAAAGGACTTGCTGCAAATACGTGCATTTGACTATCAACCAGGGAGAATGGGTCACCCTACTTTCACAAGCGTCCCTTCCACACTAATACACAAACTAGACTACAGAGATTTTCACTCTTGGATTTCTGACCACTTAAAGTTGTAGGGATCTATTTATCACCTTAGGCAATGAGATATCCAACTCTTGTAGTATATAGACTACCATCAGAACTGAAAACCTTATCATAGGACATGTCAGACAGTTTTAATATTAAGAAACGTTAAAACTTCGAGCAATGAGTGGCCAAAAATCAGGTTAAAGTATAGTGTCTATTGAAAATATTTTAGTTTCTTTTAAAAGGTCGTCGTGCATGTAGTGACTTGAGTTTAGGCCACAAAAAAATTTTCTATGGAAACCCGAGAAAAAATTTCCAAGGAGTATTCAGAACCTATAGGTACTTGAGTGGTATCGATGTTGGAATATAATTTTTCAATCATTTTCCTTGGGTTGGCAAATTTCAAAAAAGTGTTTTCTTTACGGACTAATGCCAAGTCATTGCCTATATTCTCCCCTTTCAAAAGATACTAAAATCTAGTCAATAGACCTTATACTTTCTGTAACCTCATTTTTGACTGTTACAAAATTGCTCGACCTTCTATGACAGCTCCTCTTAATCACTGCCATGTTGACAGTCTGCAAACAACCCCCCACACACACCCTCCTCTCTTTAGGACCAACTTGTGGAATTCCTGAGTTTGGTCTGAGCAAAATTCCAAGGAGGGTATTCTAAAATATGGAATTCCAGGGTTGCCATGATAAAAAAAAACCTCCAGGGTCGGAAGAGACAACTTAAAAAAAAATTAGGGTGTGTAGCTGAATATTGGGTCCTAACAGGGAATGCCGAATACAGCTGTACATTATACAAATTGCAGTTTTGAACATTTTTGTGAATATGAGGACAGACAACAAACCACATGCTGCTTGTTTTTAACAACGTTGAGTTTGAAAATACTCAAAATAAGCCTTTTCAATTTCAAATCATGCATACCTTTGAAGGTTTGAATTTGTTTTAGAGCATGCATGCTGTGTGTGCCCAGTGTATGTCCTCTTATTGACAATGCTTTTCAACCCATCAGATTACATGATTTCCATGTTTGTTACGTTTTGTATGTCATATCTTAGAAGATGTCAAATTGTAGATTATTTGAATGCTTTATTATCAAAAAGCAAAAAATGCTGTGATAATGTTCAACTTATGATTCCAGGAGTTAACCACATCCAAATTACAGAAGGGGTTTGTGATATGACACTGACACCCATGCCCCTAGAATTTTGAGTGAAAAATACAAATAAAAGGCATTTGACCCCCCATCCTCTTTGGAATTCCAATCCCTTCCGTGGGGAGGTTGGATTTTTTCTGGAATCACACATTCAACCAGAGAGAAATTAATACAGCATAAGTTATGTTATGTTTCACCATATTCATGTCTTGTATACAGTGGATAAATTTATCAGAACCAGTAAAAATCTGGAAAAATGTGGCAGAGCTGAAAATTGCTCCTGTATGTATCGCTTTTGCAATTAAATTCTTCCTTTTTGTTATTAAAAAGGCAGTTAGTTGATCTTAGCAAAACCAGATCCTTAAGCTTAACAAGCTATCTAGGTTTTGTCCTTCCTGATGACTGCCAGATACCACAAAGTGTCCTGCAAAGCTTAGTAAAGTGTTGATAAAAATTGCAACTAAAAATTTAGAGTTTTCAACTAAAATTATAACTAGTTGCAAATTTTGAATTTGTTTAAAACTAATTCCAGCTTTGCAAGAAATGGATACTGTTCTGCTTCAAAGAATAAAATTTCTAAACAATATCGAAGTCTAAATCTTCTTGGGCATCTATTACCTCATAGTCACTGCTCAACAATAACCCAATGTTACTCTCCAAGTTAGAGTTGTCCATCCCTGCAGAACATTGTTCCATACCTTCAGAACAATCATCAAAAACATCATTAAATACCTCCAAAATCAACTGGGCATGATGTAAAGAAAAAACTGGTGCAAGAGATAAAATGTCAGCCAAAGTAAATATATGCTCACTATTTAGCAACACATCTTCTATCAGTTGATCAGAAAATCCATGTGAAGCTACATCTCCAAAAGCTACTATGGATGTAGTATCCTTGTTCAGGTTGCTTTTTAGCTCATGTAGGGCTTCCTTTAGGGTCTGCTTGTCCTCCTCACAGACATTCCGTCCTTTTTCATAACTACCATCAGCTATGGCAATCGGTGGCTCTGGCTCTACATTAACACACTTAGAGCTGCTGGGGTCACACTTGCAGTTTTTTTCACACATCGCACAACAGTCATGACTTGGTTGCAGAGGAGTGATGTTAGCATCCAGTGAAACATATGCACCAACTCTCTGGCAGCCCTCATGCTTCAAGAAGCTCCGCATATCATCTTCACAATGTGCGACTTGTTGACCACAGTAATAGGTGATGCAGGCTGAGGGAAGGCCATCTCTACCAGCACGCCCAGCTTCTTGATGGAAGTCAAGTATGGAGCGGGCTGGACCAAACATGATTACATGCCTTATATCTGGAAAATTAACCCCCATACTCAGAGCAGTTGTAGCTACAACAATTCTCTTTTTGCCATCTTCCTTAAGGGACTTTGAAACTCGTTCCTTGTTACTAGCCAGGGTCAAAGAATGAAAAAATCCCTATAAGAAAAGTTGGCTCAAATGCTGAGCTCCCTAGCATCATCATGAGCCAGTTGACAACTGAAGCAATTGCCTGGAGAGTACTGCAGAAATAATTGTCTTAGGGGTCTCTGTTCTTTTTACTTTTATCAAGTCGACTAGCCAGGTAAGTTGTCTGAGGTGCTCATGTTTTTTTACCTTCACCACTGAGAATTTAATGTTCCTTCGGTTAGGACTTACAAAGAGCTGCAATGGATTCTTCATCACCAGTTCGTGCATGATGGTAGACTGTGTGTCCTTATCTGCCGTGCCAGTGAGTGTCAAGAGTGGAGTTCCTAGACAAAAACAATAATTTTAAAATTAAACATCCCAGTTTGACAACGATGCAAATTCTCTTGGGATCTAATAGCATACATTTAGTAAAGTCGCGAAAGAAATTTGCATGAGTATGTCCTGATTTGTTTTTTAAAAAAAATCGGCCTGGTAAACTTATAAGGAAAGGTTCTCACAACTCCCTGCAATAACTAAGCTTAACTTACCTTCTCTGCACATGGATCGTAATATCGATAGCTTTCCATAGGCCTCTCTGAATGCCTTCTGATCCGCCTTTGCTTTGTGCTTTCTGCAAGAAGTAATTCAAATAGTTCTGTTAGTTATCCTGAAAATGTATTTGTCCCTTGATAGTGATTGACTGTTAGTATGAAGAAAATATGCTTACCTCTTCCCGGACCAAGTTTCTACAGTATGGGATTCGTCTACGATTATAGCGGATATCCGCTCGTGAAGTTGGCCTTCTTTCAAGGCTTCAAGAAATGGCTTCTCCAGAACTTGTTCGGCCGTACTGTATATCAACTGGGGAGGGTTTTCGGCATTTCTTTAAACGTTTCCGCAGTTAACTCCATCACTGAACATTCGATGGATTCAATTTCATCCATTTGGTCAGCTATTAGACTTTTAAGTAGAGATATGACTAAAACCGAAGCTGGGATGCTTTCCATCACTTCTCTCTTCGCGATACAGAACACAGTGAAAATCATAGTTTTACCGAAGCCAGTCGGCAAAACTGCCATCACATCTCGCCCTTCAAGTAGGGCTTTGATCGCCTGCTCTTGTCCAGACTTTAAAGTGATTTTCTTTGACTTGGAATCCAAGTAAGACAGCGCACGCGAAATTGCTTGTAGTGAATCGACCGCCATATTTGTTGAGTTTGATGACTTCGAGGTGAGAACTGCGGGAGATGATTGACAAGTGACCGATTTAGCCAATCATAATTCCCGTCTGCTGGTGGACGGGAATTTTAATTAGCGACTCAAAAATGCATAGTTTCCTTGCAGGCGTTCTTTCCGCCTCTTTCCCCCCCCGTCCACACTTTTAATTTTCATTAATTATTCTCTCTTAGATTTTGTTTTTTCTAATTTTACAATTAAAGTCATATTTGATCATGGTATTTTTGGACATGGGGCAAAGAGACCATGTATTTTTTAGGGGTTTAACATGACTAATAAGCGCCTACCCAAGTTTTTAAATATGGTTCCATATGTTTTTTGTGTCTGCCTATGTGATTCCACTGACAACATTTTACTGTATATCAGCTGATGGACTCTCTCTATTCATTCCCAGACTTGAATCGAATAGTCAGTCACTGATTCTTGGCAACCCTAAAACTCTGAATATTACCTAACCCAGAAAATCATGTCAGCATGTCTTATACTCTGCTTTTAGTGTTGCTTCATCATGGTTCATAAGAAATTTTTAAGTACCATGATGAGTAAATAATTCTCAGTGGTCACATGTTTATCAGTTAGTTGTTGAACTTGTTATGTTTACAACATTCCCAAAACTAAGTTTTATTGGATATTTTCAGTTACAGAGCAGCAGCAGATACATACAATATGTAGTTCTAAGGCAGTTATACCAAGGAGCATCACGCAAGGGAAGCAAAAAAAGAGCCATCCGTGGGGAGTCTGCAAAGACGCACATCAATTACAATGGCACATTATGATGGTTTAGCGTATTTTCAAAATCTTGAACCACATTTAGAGAAATATAATCAAAATTTGTCACAATATTATAAATTGTAATCTTGTGTTTAACTTCCAATAGCACTCTCTGCTAGCATCTTTTCTCTGAATTTCACTAACTGAGGAAAATAGACCTCTGCTCTGGGTTAAACCTCACTTTGTCTTACCACTGTCCACAACCGTGGATATCTACAGACGTTTTCTGCTCCAGGGCTCAAATAATATCAGCAGATAATGTATGTAGATATGCTTGCACATATAATGGGCTCACAAAATGATTAGGAAACCACCCAAGGTTGTGGATAGTGGCAAAACAAAGCAAGTTTTGACCCGGGTCTCTTTTCCTTGCAACCCTCAGGCAACAAAATGCAGAGATTAGAGGCCTCTACTAGCAAGGGACCAATATAGCAGTCATCATAGTTCATATTCTTTGACATTGTGTAGTTCCAGGAAAATCCATTCCTCCCCCTTGGTAGGGATTTGGAAATTCTAGAAGGGTGGGGTGGGGGTAAAATATTTCCCATACAATTACTATATTTTTCACTGGAAATTCCAGTGGGTGGTGGGTTATAGTTATGGACAATTTCTGGAATCACACATTTCCGAAAACAGGCACCTCTAGCTTGCCTTACTCAAATGACTTTCTTGAAAAAGAATCTGGTACAGACACCAATGTCCAGGAGTTGTGTTTGGCTTCACTACACTAGCTGCATGATCAATATTTGTAGGTGCGAAATTCAAAATTGACCATAAAAATTCTCAAAGCACAGACAGGATAAATTTCATATGAAAAGCTCAGTATGAAAAGAATGCTACATGTTCACTTGTTAGACACAGGGCTGCCCATGGTAATATAAAATTCCCATCTCGAGTTCAATTTTAAAATGTGTGAACAATTTAAACTCCATCTTCAAAGAAATGCCTGATAAACAGTTCAAGTTCCAATCATGTTTGTTTAAAAGCACAAAACATGTAGCAAGCCCATCGCCTGTAATAGATTACTGGCCTCATGCTGTTCTTACATTTGGAGGTACAGTACAGTGTACCATTGAAAACTCAAGGCCGTAGCTAGAAATTTTTGACTGGGGGGGGGGGGGGGGGGCAGGCCCTGGTCATTCTTTGTATTTGCTGGGGGGGCAAGCAGGTTTTCCCCCACATGTTGACACTACAAATTTTACTTCGCTGGGGGGGCAACTGCCCCCTCTGCCCCCCCGCTAGCTACGGTCCTGAACTTTTTCACATCAATTTGGAATCGAAGACATGCACATGGCATTGTGCTAAAAAGATTTCGAGTATCTCATATAAGCTTGGACAACAACAACCAAAGGTTGAGATTTATGTTTAACACCGTTAGAAATGGTGTTTTGCTGACCTTTCAAGCGTTACCTAGCTTGGAGTTAACTTTTTTCTCTTTGATCCGATGAAGGGCTAATGCTTGAAATGTCAGCAAAACACCATTTCGCCACAGCGTTTAACACAAATCTCAACCTTTGGTTGATGTTGTCCTTGTTTACATCCCCACTGAAGCAGACCACCTAGTTTTCCTGAAAACTAGTCATACCCCTGAGTAAGCTGAGTCAACAAATGTGTCTTCCTTTGTTAGAAAATCTTGACAAGTGAAGGTGCAAGCCAGCGAAATTTTTTAGCAAACATTCATCAATGGTGAAAATTCCATAGGGCCAAGTAGTACAATTATGTTCCTGCTATTGTGTAGCTTTGTATCCATGTAATGGGAGGAAAATGCTGTAAACATTCAACCCAGTCAGATGGTGATGATGAGCCATGCTTCACTCATGCCATAATAGATGCAGGCTAGCAGAGGTCTGAAGTTTTCACCACCAAATATCCACTTCTTTAAAAACAGTCAGTGTAGGCAACCACACATCAGGATACAGACGAACTACCAAGTTATTAGTCAGAATTTTACAAAAAAATACCATACAATTTATTGTACTTGTACGGCTCATGATTTAATTTGATGTTACACTTAACTTTAATTGAGATAATTTCCACTAGCAAGCTAATCCACTTTATCCTGGATTCCAATGCCACAAGTAATAAGAAAGCAATTGCAATCTCTGCTACCAAATTGTTTTTATCAGAATGTGGGTATAAAGTGATGTGCTACAGAAATGTAGAAGAGAATCATAAGAATAGGTGAGGAATTTAGAAATAACTTACATCAAAAACTTTAATGAAAACATTTCTAGGCCATCTTTTTAACTTGTGGAAAAATAAAATGTTTTGTTACTGTAAATTGTAGCTGCGTCCTCGACTACGTAACGTTTTGAGGCATCAATCAGGAAAAAGTTATCCACTCTAATAATATGTAGCTGGGAGAAGAGGCGACCAACCAGTCTGAGAGGACAGCCTTGTGTACAATCCTGCTGATCGTAGCTGTTCTGAAGTATGCAAGCCAAGCCGCACTCGAGAACGTGAAGTTCAACAGCGCAATTGCTACATTGGAATCTTGAGTAATTCACAATAATATTTCCATGTAGGATGGCAACGCAAAACCAGCAAGGTTCCTGAGACAAAGTACAAAAGAATCGCGCCGAGTCCATCGAACTTGTTCCATCTCTATCATCGGTTTCTGTGTCAGAATTCAACCAAGAATAGCAGCCGCTAGCTAAGGCTCATTTGAGTAAAGGACTACTCGAGTTCCTGTTCTCCAACGCATTCCTTGACCTCGAATTCCAAGAAGAACACGAACTGCTGCTGCTTTTGACATGCTTGGAAGCCATTTTGATTTGAGAGAACACACTGCATACGTCACACACTCGGACACAGTCTTTCACCGCTTGAAGGGAAAATAGGGGTTTTTCTGACCGCTCTAATTTTTGTTAAATATTAAAATAAGCGGAAAATTCGCTGAAAGTAGTATTTAGACGTTCTTCTCGACATTTAAGACAAAAAACTGCTATGTAACATTTCGTGTCATAGACGCTTTAACAATTATTCCTCGAGCCAAAATGGGCTCGAGGGGCCACGAGGGCGAGAGGAATAAATGTTTTAGTCAAATCACACCAGTAGGCCAATTTGTATGCCGTTTTCTGGTCTGGTCATTTGCCAGTTTCTGGCTTTCAAATCCGACACTTTTCGCTACTATAATAGCTCAGCCAATTGATTTGACTTAAGGTGATTATACCAACGTACGTGTTCCGCGAATCAGCCATGGGTACATGAAGTATGCACCACGGAGCGCGCCGTCATCATGAAAAACATTTTGCTGCGCTCGCATTAAACCGTTTGGTTGTGCGCGGAATGGCGTCCACACTTTTTTACCATAACAGTTGCTGTTCTCGTAATATGATTGGATAATTTGCCATGGTAAATAAGAGTGCAGACAACGCTTCTTGCAGCAACACTTCTAAACCAACGGAAAACAGTTCGAATGCGCGTGCAATTCTCAACGGAAATGCCTATTTGAGCAAAATCTTTGCCAGTGCTCGTTTACACACAGTTAGTCTTGTTAATTGACCACTTTATTACGTCATTCCGTAGTAAAAAGACATACCACGGAAAATCAGAAGACATTTGTGAACGCCTCTCCCACTTTTGCCACGAGGGGATGAAAATAAAAATACAAGCAACATTGACCAATTGGAGCAACAATTTATAAATGAATTCAATGTTGAATAATCAACTTCGTTGTGTTTATTTTAAGGGTGATTTCAGTCAGTATGATATAGACTGGCTTGGTCCCGTCCCCGAAGAGCACCCAGGTATTGTTACAGTTCCTGAAACAGTGGATTGCCCCTCCTCTCATTAGCAATTACAGTTACTTCCTGATCCTGCTGGCATCTCTTTTGTTGATGGAACTGACACCTTCATAATATGACCAGATGAAAAGTAAAGTCCTCTACAGAAGTGCCTTAGGTGCTATAGGACCTCCAATACAGTATTCCTCGTAGCCATGAATATGAGGATACCAAAAAAGACATGACAAAAAAGCTTTTACCAGAAAAGAATTAACTGTAATACAACTGTATAATGGGCTGTTCCAAAAAAATCAACCGTACCCCCCTATCGAGGAACCTGGAAATTCCGGAGGGGTCACTGTGTTTGACCCTGGAATTTCTACAGGGCTTATTGATTTGGGCCCTGGAATTTCCACAGTGTCATTGAAAATTTGGAGTTCCTCGATAGGGGGTATGTTTTTTTGAACAGCCCATTATAGCGGAGCTCCTTAGCGGCCGAAGGCCGCAGAGCGGAGCACCATACCTAAGAAGAAAGCGTCCCAACGATGGCAAATGTAGCGCATGTATGATATCCACAGGGTACCCAAAGTATCACAGGCGGGAATGGGCGCAAAGGGATACGACCGAATTTTGAACGTCGAGCGAAAGTGTGTGCTTCCTGAAGCCTGACGTCACAGGCGTTACGTCACAACATGCGCCGCCGGTCGAGTGACGGGGGGAGGGGTGATTTGTCGGGGTGGCGCCGCCGGTCGAGTGACGGGGGGAGGGAGGGGTGAGTTGTCGGGGGGGGGGATAGGAGGTTGCTCAATATTAGTAAATTCTCGAGCAATCTGCTTGAAAATGTATCAAGAGTCTTTTGATCGAAAGACATTCTTCCAAGCGACTGCAGAACTGTTCTACTGAAAAGTATGTTTACAAAAGCCAGAGACTACGAGTGTCTGAAGAAATCTCCTGTTATCTGACAAGAAGGCTTAAACTTTTCAGCGCCAATATTCCAGCGCCAATCCTGCTAATGGCGGCAGAGATTGTTACCTGGCCATTTATTCGCCCTTTCTTTCACGTGGAATTTATAATGGGACAGAATTTTGTCGAAAGGTAAAACTAACTGCGAGACCCTACATTTGTACATTACGGCAGTAGCGTTAGTCAAGAAGGTCATACTTTGAGAATTAATTTGTTTGGAGAGTCAATGGCGGCAAGTTGTTAAAACAATTCGATTCGTGGATCAAAGTCACTGCTGGATAAGAGCACTGTTTATAGGAAGATGGCAGGACATTCACAAGTTCCGAACAGATTTACATTCAGGTTGTTCCTACACGGGGGAAAAGCTACTCAGGATGAAGGTAAAATTCGCTGTTTCTTTTTTAGAGCAGGTCGACTTTTGTTGAATCTGAGTGAGAGTCGCGAGCCTAGTCACAACTCAACGTGTTTAGCTTATATGCGACCCTAAACTAAAGATCTCTAGAATTCTATTTTTAGTCCTTTAAGAACGACTTAGTCGTGTTTTCTAACAACGAAGGCTAATTAAGCCTTCTCAGCTTTCTGCAAACGAGATATAAAAACACTCCCAAACGTCAGCTTATTTCCATCGACACAAGGAAAATCTGAGGCAAAAGTGCTGCAACCGGAAACTGGTTAATGGTATTGGAGGTGCTCACCTTAGTACCTTGAACTTCCAAGCGGCAAGATATTGACTTATGGTACTGACAAGTTATTTTCTAGCAAAAAAATATGCTATTACAGTATTTAATTCTGTTGAATTGGCTCCAAACACTTGACTTTCAACATGCATGGACTGTGTAATTTACTACTAAATGGCAGTGCCAGTAGTAACAATAGGAAAACAAATGAATTAATGTATTTAGTATAGTACATGTTGTTTGCTAGAATTTCATTCACTATTTACAAAGTCATTGTGATTAGTAGAAGTATGCCCATTCCCTGTGGAAAACAAAATTATGTTATACACTGGTACAAACAGGGTTTTATGTACAAACTAGCATCTAAGACTGCATTCCATTATGTATGGGGGGGGGAGGCAGGTGAAATTCTAAGTGGATACACACATTTTTCCGACGAATGAGGTTTTTTTTCCGACGAATGACGGGAAATGCAAGTAACTTGTTCTAAGTTCTGTTACATTTCCAGTCATATTGTAAAATTGAAATGTCAACAATTTCTCTGGGAAGAATGTCCCCACAACCCCATTGAAGAGGTTACAGTTTACAGTCCCTTGCACAATAATTAAGTAACACTGAATTTATTTGTTTTGTCCACTTGTAGAACCTTGTAAAGTTCCTAATTTTTCTGGCTCATTACACTTTTGTATAATATTATTTTTCACAAATTTGAGACCCCCTACAAATTGCTCCATCAATATGGAATTATGTATTTTGGACACTGGACTTTTCAGCCTACTGCTTGACACCCCCAACATACATAATGAATGCAGCCTAAATAATATAATTCCTACATGATTAGAGCCTCCAATTGTAATCGGGTGACTAAAACAGGCCTGAGAACTTAGTACCAACCTGGGTGGGAATGAAGCACTAAAGCAAAGGGCACATAAAAAAACTGTGATATACATCATTGGAAGGTTTCCATTTCTCTTAGACGGACGGGGACGGGCGGCATTCAGAAATTGTAAATGGGAGGGGGCTTAAACTTGGAATTCTGCCTGCATGGGGGAGGGGGGGGGGGTATTCAAAGATGCACAGGGGTTTCAACAACTAGTTCTGCCCATCCCCAGGGCACATATATTTTCTGGAAATACCCATTATTAATATCAGTGGGCTTTGTAAGAAAAGACAGGGCCTCAAAATTTTCACTGCAGCTCAAGGGGGGGGGGGGGGGGGGGGGAATGAGAAACAGAACACCATCAGATTGCCAAATAAAATTGTTCTAAACTTATTAAATGTATTTTTGATACCATAACATTACATATTTGATTCAATGATTGGGAGCTCCGCTTTTAGGCAGTGCCTAAATCTATATATTACAAGAGAATGAAATGGGGTATATGAACTTTCATGCCATTTGAACAACAACATCTTTATTGTGCCTTCTGATATCTAACATTAAGTAATCGCTCGATAATGCACTCAGCTTTGCATTATTAGTACCAAATATTCAAGAATGTTAAGATCACTTCTCTGTCCTCTATGTACTATATTAGAAATCAAATTATTAGCTATTTTTAAAACAAAAATGAAGTAAAAGAGATGCGAATGCTCGTTTACACACTGTAGTCTTCGGGCGATTTATGGTACGGTTAAACTTCGAAAATATGCCCCTGGGATGTTTTTCCAAACGACATTTTGAGGGCGCTTATACAGTAGAGAGGAAGGCGGGCACCGTTTCCTGTCTCTGCTGCTTTGTATTTCAGTAATTTTACACCTACAATGTACACTTACAGTGAATCCTCTCTGAGAACATAAAACTTTGTGATGATGACATTTAGTCGTCACTGTTATAAAACTAGAACAATTCAACAAGCAATACAAGCAATCTTATATTTTTACGGCAAACCCGAATGTTGTTAGGCAGTGGTATCATTACCAGTGGAGTTCACTGGAGTTAAAACTGAAACAATTAACTTTTTCGCTTACCTTTATCCTCCCCCGGTAATGATACCACACGCCTAACAACATTCGGGTTTGCCGTAAAAAAAAAGCTCCAAACTATGGCAGAAACGAAACAAGGCATACAGGAAGATCAGAATGAACATTTCCGATTTTGTTCTGAAGTGCTAAAAATTTTTCATGATAACACCACTCTTTCGTTATGACGTGGATCGCAAAAATTACATCTCCTTCAAGTAAAACTAAAGCCCTTAGCCCCAAACTCTATTGCCAGCAGGATGTTATTTTCAAATTGTCGATAATCGTTGTGCTTTGTCGGAAGGATGATGATATTGAAACACACCTCAGACAATGGAAGACTGTTAGCTCCTCCGTCAAACTTCGCTGTCAGTTTGTCTTTGTGGTGCAGCTTTGTATTACCCTTCCAGAAATGTACTAGTTTCAACATCGTCTTGTCGTCTGTTGAAAAATGAAAACATGTTTAGTTCGATTGTAAGCGAAATTTGCTGAACATCCTTTTCTAGAATAATAGAAGAATTCAGTTCTAGCATCAATTTATCGGGCTTCCTTTCTTATAATGCGCAAAAAAAACATTTTTCATTATGAAAGGCAATGACATAGGCGGCGGAAGCATGGGGGGGGGGGGGGGGGGGGGGGGGGCACAGTACAAAAATGTAGGAACCGTTAGAATTTGCTGGGCTTATGTTGTTAGCCATGACAATATTGGGGGGCCTGGCCCCTGCATGTGCATGAAATTTTCTCAAACGTCCTCGAAAGTCCTGGACTTTCAAAGCCGGAAAACGTTGAAACCCTGTCTTGGAACTAGTAAACACACACTGCATGACATTGCACACATTGCATTGCATGAGGTTTTGTTGATGTATTTGTGTTCTCACCTCTCTCTGATATGAAACGCGTAAAAAACTCTGCAGTTTTTTTTGTTTGTGTCTTCGTCGTTGAAGTTCAATGCCATTAGGACCTTTGATGGTGTGATTATATGCTCCTCCGTGGTGGGGAACACCTTTGGGTGTGGGGAAATTAGCTGCGGTGCTTTTCTCAAGTACGATACCAGGGAGATTTCTTCCATGCCTAAAAACAGTTATCAACGGAGTAATTTTGTCACACTTTATTCAATAGCGTTATTCAAAGGTTGATACCGCGATATCGATCTTTCGTGCTATCAAAAATGTCCTTCAATAGTGTTTCTTTTTTCACTGCTTCGATCTGACGTATTAGCGTATTACCTTTCGACACGCGCTTTACTTCGGAGCCTTTTGAATAATAAATCTGAATGAGAAGTACTGAAAGCACTGATGTGATCGGTCGTGTTTGTCGTCTAGCCTTGTCGCGTTTTTATCCCAAAAGAATCACTACCTGGTTCAGTGTCACAACATCCGAGTTCACTGTCCAGGCGCAACTTTTGCAGTAACCACATCAAATGAGGCGTGTGTAAACTCAGGTTTGCTGATTCTCAGTACAACAGCGACAAGTACCCACTTTGAACATGCTTTATGCAGCAGTTCTATCTACCGTTATTGGTATATTACCTTCAGCGATGTGCTGAAGCTCCATTTTTCTCTTATTAAGTACGTTGTAAAGTACCAGCCATTGCACGATTTCTCGTCTGTTATCTGGGCCTACTAACAGATCCGGATCAATTCCTGCCTCGTACAGATATGGTTGGAGCTCTCCTCTGTCGTCATTACTCACTGGTTCGTCTGTTAGTCTGTTCGTCTGCGTTAAGCTGGAAGTGATATGATATGAAGTCGAGCTATAACTTCCGGGGTTGAGGGCCTCCCTCAAAAAGACCCCCTCCCTGTAATTTCATAAAGAACCCCAGCTTTGGGAAAGTTTCCTTCAGTCTGGAGTACACAGACTTTTCGGTTTGTAGGATTTGAATGGAGGCGTCGAACAGAATTTGGTGGTGCACTCGCTTGTTTTGAGGCCATGCACAAAATTTGAGGGTCAAGGAAGGCATCCTCCCCTTTTTTCCTGGCAATTTCCTCGGCCCTTTGACTGGCCAAACGTGAATAGTCGTCTCTGTTCACTGGCCACATTTTCTGAAACATGAATGTATATGTAGCTAAGCAATGAATAATCTCATGGATGAGGGTAGAAATTTATTAAACGCGCGAGACCGTTTCTTGTTCTTTTTTTGAGTTTTGGACGAAAATATCGCTCAGAATCAGTTGGTCAGGTTTTATGAAATGGGAAAACCTTACGGAGCTGAGAAGAATTTTGGAATTTCTATTACTATGAAGTATCATGGCAGGGGCTATGGCCATAATACATAATCAAGATATAGTTGTCCTTTTAAAATGTTTAAATAAAATTCCATCCCCAATATTTTCACTCCTGCATTGGGTCCCAACTATATACAATAGTCAATAAAAATGTTGATACACAATGGTAGAACTGAGAGGGTCAAGAAATCAATGATATACATTGCAAAGTACAAAGAAATGGTTGAGCCATATAGTTCAGATACTGTCAAAAAGTCAAGAAGCCATCTACTAGGTGAACCGAAGAAGTATGTATCAAGTTTAGATAGCCATTCATAAAACATGCTCTTGGACCTGCTGAGCACTCAAGTGTGATTTTATTTTGAAGTGATATGCATAAAAAAGTTCAAAAGTTATTGAATAACTAAAACAACAATTTTGGTACTTTTTTATGATGATGCTGCAGCCCTCTTTCCAATAGCTGGTCCTGAATAGGATGCCACCAGATCTCCAAGTTTCATTTGTCTACGCCGAGTGCACCTGCACATGGCTCAACATGACCAATATGTGGTTCATCCATATTTATTTATGAATTATAACATAAGTTTTAGAATTATCAAACTTATGAATATTTCTGTACCCACCATCAAAATGAGGATTCTAGATGGCTTTGAATATTCTTACCGGGTAATAACCTGTGGTTGTTTTGTGTATGGTAACCTGAGATGGGTGGTCTAGATGTACTTCCTAAAATGAGATTAGAAAACATGGAATGCTTATTACTTAATGAATCCTAGAATTACGTAGAGTTTACTTAGTTTGACAGTTGGAATTCAGAAACTTGAATAAGTAACTAGAGGTGTTTGTTTACACCCTGCAAACAGGCCAAAAATTTCCACTTTTGCAGCCAATATTGTAATTTTGTTTTCAAGGAAATTCTTCCTTTTCTAGGAACTTTCAATTGTTGAGAAAATGTAAGCTCCTTTTGCAATCAATATTTCCAATCTGTACAATTTTGATACACCTACAATTTTTTTATGGCATGCCCAATATTGTTCCAAAACTACTGTAAAAGTATATTAAAGTGCTCCACCCTTTCTAGTTAGGTGTCTGTATTGAAAATCACTGGTACTGGGGGGGTATGAATATTTTTTGGAACCACTCATTCCATAATTTCATAATTTTGTGAATTCATGATAACGATTTCCAACTGCCTTCTGGCTTCCGTCAATCAAACTCCATAGTCTTCTCGTCGTTACTATTTGTGCTTTTTGATTGGTTAGCACGTAACCCTTGCGGTCGCAACAGGAAGCCATTTAAGCACTGCTTAGGTGCTGGCCAATCAAAAAGCACAGAGTAACGACAATTTAAAGACTTGGCAGTTTGATTGGCGGAAGCCAGAAGGCGGTTTTAAGATTGGAAATCAATAGCGAGAGTTCGCAGAATTATGAAAACCGCAGTAAGCGTAAATCCCCCAAGAAATCAAGTAATTCTGATACAAAAATCCACTTTATCAAAAGTTTAGAATCTCTTTGCTTGATTTTGGTTTCTTCATCAAGGAAATTATAAGGGAATGTAGATAAATTAATTTTAATTGTTTTCTTGATTACTTTAATAGGAAATTCCTACTCTATACAGTACAAATGTCCATAAAATTGGAAATGTGTTTTCCTAGGTTGCCATCAATTTGGTATAGACCCAAAATACTTTCCTTTAATTATATTTAATTGCTGTTGCAATAAACTGGTACGTTTAAGCAAGGTATTTTACAACCAAGGACTATGTTTAGGTTGGAAATTTTTGTGACAGGTATTTTTTAGGATGGAAAATTGGGCTTCCCAACAGTCATCCCCTTCCATTTTATCCTTGAAGTACCCCTTGGGTACTACCTCCCTGCAAACATTTCAAAAGATAAAAATAAGTCCTAAGTTTCATACTAATTCTAGTAACCAATTTTTGGCCACTTGCTCAAGTTACTAAAACAATCTGCATAAACACAAATTACCTGCAAAGATTGACTTCGTGGGCCATTCAAGGTGCCTGGAATTTCTGTAGAGGCAACTATGAAATGAGGATAAAAAAAACCTGTAAATGTGTGGCTCTGAAAAATGTCCCCCCTCCCCCTCCTATGCTAAATTCACTAAACTGAAGAGCATCTTGATGGCCCAGGTCTAGGCTATATATGGCTTGAACCCCAAAAAACAAATATACTTATAATAATAATAATATAATAATGATGTTTTAGGGGCATTTTACAAAGTGTCAATGCTCGTACATTAAAAGTATAATATACAATCAATTAACAATCAATTTTGAATATATCGATTTACAAATATTCTAAAAACAAGAAAAATATTGTAGCTATAGAGAAGATTGAATATAATATTACAAAATTAAATTAAAATCAAAATTAAAATTATAAGCAATACAACTAGCAACTATAAAAGACCCAAGTACAATACTAAAAATATATAAAATGTATAAGCAATACACTAGCCACTATAAAAACCCAAATAATGCTAAGAAATACTAAAATAGAAGCAATACAACAAGCAACTATAAAAACCAGTACAAAACTAAGAAAAACTAAGATAACTGTTTAAGGCGACTGTAAACCTTCGAAGGTGCCATTCGCTAAAAAAAATCCCTCGCGCGCGCAAACACAATTATACATATAAACTATATACCATTTTAAAGCTCAATAGTAGTAGTTTCCAATATGCTATTTATATTTCTTCTCTTTTAAAACCTTTTACGCTAGGCGCCGCGCAATGATTTCCGACGTGCTCTAAAAAATTGAATTATGCGCATAGTGAACGCGTTTCTTTCAGCCCAAAAACTGCATCATGTCCATCAGCACTCATAGGCTGTCCAACCGTGTGGGGATTTGTCAATAGTTTACTTAGTTTATGATTTATCAAAGGCTAAAGTTGAAAGAGTAAACATTGCTTACATTCCTTTACTTACGGCGCATTGCATCGCAACAAAGCAATATTTCTTTAAAGCCCCACACGGTTTTAGAGATCAATGTTTAAACTAGCAATTGGCCAAGTTTCAAACGAATCCACCGTTTCCCTCTATGCGCATAATTCAGTTTTATGTTGGTAATCTGCTCTAAACTACTAAAGAGTTACGGCTCGTAGAAGCTTTCCTGCTTCTCAAGTGGACAGCAAACAAACGTCAAGCAGATGTCAACTGATAACCAATGAGAACGAAGCGCCCCGTTGGGCCAGGAAAGTTCGCGGGAAAGCTCTTCCGATCTCGAATTTCAAGAGCATTGTTTATCGTTTTAAGCCTCGACTTATCAGGATAATCGAATGGCAAAGCCAAAATCAAACCGACGCAAATCAAGCGCTGCAAATCAAAGAAGGAAGACTAAAAACTCTCCACAAAGAGGAAAAGGCCAAGGGAGAAACAAAAGACAGCAGCGGTCACAGCGGCCCGATGTAAATCACATGGAAATCATGTTCAGGGAACGCGAGCTCGAGTAGCGAGAACGATCAGATTATCTAGCTTCTTTGGAAATATCGAATCTATTTACTTCAGTTTGACGGAACACATTTTGCGGATACGCTTAAGAGCGGTCGTCAGTAAATATCGCCCGGTCGCGAATTTCGAGAAATTGAAAAATCCCCCAAATTTTGCAAAAATGTACTAATAGTTGACCACTAACTACGGTGAAAGTTTTAGCTCGATCTGATAAATATCTGGCGTGAACGAGCACTTGATCGGATTATCCGGCTGACCCCGGTTTCGAGTTTCAATTTCACGCCATTTCAGGGCACTTGAAATCACACTAAAAATCAACATCTGCGGACTCTTTACAACCCACAATGGATGAAAACCAAAAGAACAAACATCCCTTTACAATCTGAGTCCTATTTCAAAGATTTTGAGCGAAAGAATAATTTTGCTGATTTTTAATTATTTTTAGGTTTCGCGACCGCTATTTCAAAGGTCAAATTAGCTGGCTTATATCTCCGATGTTACGCGAAAATCCACCAATTCTAACACATAACTTGATCAAAACATGTCTTCTACTTTATATCTATCAAATAAAAACCCGGGGATTTTGCGATGTTCAATCGCTGTTAACGTATTTGCATTCGCTGTTTGAGGTAATTATTCGTGACAATTTACATTCAACTCAGGTCGCGCTTACCGACCCGACCGGGTCAAGAATGCTAAAATTTAGAATCACAATGGCAAATAAAGCAATACAAACATTTATTATAGCTTTAGTTCACTTACAGTGCCGCAGGATCCTTTCATTTTGGCGTTTAGGAGAAACATCTTCCAGGATTGATCCGTTGCGGCGATGTGCATTCGCATCAAGCTGGAGTCGAAGATTACATAAATTCACGCTAAAATCGGATTCGTTCTCCTGATATTTGGCCCATTATCAATGGAAGTAAAACTGCTAATGTTTTGTTCTCTGAGAATCATGTTTTTTAGGCCGATGGACTGAAAAAGCGAACACTACGAGTGCACGTACAAGTACTCAAACAAAAACGTGGTCGAAAATCACGAGTGGATTGCGTGATAAATCACATCATAATAGGGGCCGACCATTAACTCGCGAAGGGAGGGGGGGGGGGGGGGGGGGGGGGGGGGGGGTTTTTGAAAAGAAATTTCGGGCGGGAAAAAGTCCTGCACAACAGCAAAATGGACTAAAACCGTTCTTTGCTATTTCATATTTTCTCACTGCATAACAGAGAAATACCACCATTTGCGTTCAACCCTAAAGCTTGCGATTATTTTCGCGTAGGTTTAAATTTCAAACGTGCACGTTTTGTCCAGAAATTGTCGCGATTCTCGCTTGCCGATTGGCTGCTGTTTTGGCCGTTAGTTTTCAGCCACTTGGAGTGCAAGAAACGCAACTACTTCTCGACAAAACGGGGTGAACGCTAATGGTAGTAGGTGAACCCTAGGGTCCCGTGAACACAATTATGAAGTAAGAACTCCGGAAGACTCTCTTTGTTGAACAAGGTAGAATGCACTTACCAGTTGTCGTAGGCCTTTCTTATGGTTGGTACATAGATGCTTGCTCGCCCCACATATGATAAAAGAAACTCAGTACACCAGTAGCAGCTCAAGACTCCAGGAACACTGAAACGACTGTGCGCGCTCTGAATTGTCCCACGGTATTGCGAAAGTCTCTCAGAGTATCAGATACAACATGTTTATTTTGGAATTTCATTGCCAATATGGAGTTTTGGAATGCAAAAACGGTGTCGATTGAGTGTGAGAAAGACACGCCTAGGACACAGGGGTAGTCTTTGCCAGATTTCTGGTGTTTGTCACGCAATCCGCTCGTGATTTTCGACCACGTGTTGTTTTTGTTTGAGTACTTGTACGTGCACTCGTAGTGTTCGCTTTTTCAGTCCATCGGCCTAAAAACATGATTCTCAGAGAACAAAACATTAGCAGTTTTACTTCCATTGATAATGGGCCAAATATCAGGAGAACGAATCCGGTTTTAGCGTGAATTTATGTAATCTTCGACTCCAGCTTGTTGTTGTTGATGCGAATGCACATCGCCGCCACGGAATCCTGGAAGATGTTTCTCCTAAACGCCAAAATGAAAGGATACTGCGGCACTGTAAGGAACTAAAGCTATAATAAATGTTTGTATTGCTTTATTTGCCATTGTGATTCTAAATTTTAGCATTCTTGACCCGGTCGGGTCGGTAAGCGCGACCTGAGTTGAATGTAAATTGTCACGAATAATTACCTCAAACAGCGAATGCAAATACGTTAACAGCGATTGAACATCGCAAAATCCCCGGGTTTTTATTTGATAGATATAAAGTAGAAGACATGTTTTGATCAAGTTATGTGTAGAATTGGTGGATTTTCGCGTAACATCGGAGATATAAGCCAGCTAATTTGACCTTTGAAATAGCGGTCGCGAAACCGAAAAATAATTAAAAATCAGCAAAATATTCTCTTTCGCTCAAAAATCTTTGAAATAGGACTCAGATTGTAAAGGGATGTTTGTTCTTTTGGTTTTCATCCATTGTGGTTGTAAAGAGTCCGCAGATGTCGATTTTTAGTGTGATTTCAAGTGCCCTGAAATGGCGTGAAATTGGAACTCGAAACCGGGTCAGCCGGGTAATCCGATCAAGTGCTCGTCACGCCAGATATTTATCAGATCGAGCTAAAACTTTCACCGTAGTTAGTGGTCAACTGTTAGTACATTTTAGCAAAATTTGGGGGATTTTTCAATTTCTCGAAATTCGCGACCCGGGCGATATTTACTGACGGCCGCTCTTAAATAGCATGCAGAGACATGGCCAAGCGCAAAAGCCACCAAGACGAATCAGAAATGTACAATACTGCAAAACGTTGTATTAATGGTTGAAATTCGTGAGATTGAAAGTTGAGTTGTTCGCGTTCACTTGTAGTTCGATGTTTAAAGGAAATGTGCGTAAATATGCTAATGAGTTCCGGATTATGTTTTCGCGCGCAATCAGTGGGGAGCCTGTGTCAATGTAAACAGGATTAAAGGATTAAAGTCGGCTGAGTTAGTAAATGCTCCGACGAAATGAATAATTATTCTCGTTTTTACGCATGAAAACTACTTCTTTGTATTTTTCTTTTTACGAGTTGCTAGATTATGACACAAACTTTAAGTTCAGCCGAAAAAAGAAAAACAGAAAAAATTTGCCTCGAAGGTTGACAGTAGCCTTAAAAAGATGGGTCTTGAACGTGACTTAAAATGTGCAATAGAAGAAGCATTCCTTACGGTCTCAGGCAAAGCATTCCATAGTTTCGGTGCGCATACTGAAAAGCTCTATCTCCATAATAAATTGTGTTGGTTTGGGGACGGTTAATAGAGATAGGCAAGATTGCAAAGTACGTATAGGTTGGTAGCGGTGAAGAAGTTCAGAAACATATTGAGGAGCTGCGCCATGAAGTGCCTTATAAGTTAGAAGGAGGATCTTATAGATAATCCGCGATTCAACAGGTAACCAATGTAAGTTACGAAGGACAGGAGTGACATGCTCATACTTTTTTGTACGTGTTATTAAACGAACAGTCAAACTAATACTAACAGCAACGACTAGAAGACATAGAACAACAGGCGTGGCTTATTGAAATTCACAATGATAAAAGAAAAGACCCCCTGTCCAAAAATAAGTTAAGAATATTCAGAACCTTCAAGGTCTCCATATTTTTAAGATTATCTTACCCAGATTAGCAATGTCGGCCACAGGGTCGCTCTAACAAAACCAAGACTGAGTAATCATTGAGATCTGAGACATTTTAAACCATTCATACCCAAGAAAGGTTTTGCCCATTTGTAAAAGAGGAGCAATTTGTAAAAGAGCAGCACTTTCTTGTAGAGTGCCCCTCATATGATTCTCTCAGAATCTGTACTACAATGACACTGGAAAGTGTGGTTTAAAATCCTGTATAATAAAATGTATGTATGTAAATTCCAGAGGGTTGGTGGGTCAATTCACCTGACACAAATACTGCATTTCCTTTGGAAATTCCATAGGGGTGGGGGTTCACTTTTCAACACCTTTACATGAGGGGGGGGGATGTTTCCTGGAACAACGCAATTTTCGTTTTGCCAAAACAAGTATCCCCTGAAATTATTGGTGGTGGAGGTACAGCCGATTTCACATCACTCTAAAAAGTGCTGTGACACGGCGCGGTACTGTCGCGGTGGCGGTACGGAACTTGGCCTGCTGTAGATACCGAACGAAACCGCGTAGTCGCGGCGCGGACACGGTCACGGAGTGGTACAACTTTGTCGCGGAACTTTTCACAGTCATACGAAATCTGCTCTATTAACTGCAGTCAACTAACATCACTGTTCTTGAAAGAGGGTGAAATGTGAATATTACAACAGTATAAATATCAAACTTTAACTTTACCTAGGGAAGATACAAAGTTGAAATCCGGGATTCATGCGGTAAATTATTTGCTATCTTCGCCCCTTAATTTTTGCCTACAGCCCCCCTCCACTCACGAAGTGCGAGATAAAATGTGTGAGATTTCTAGCTAATGTCGGACTTGGCTCCAGAAAATCAAAAACAATAAAAGTAAACCTTACATATTAACATCCAAATACTTCTATTTTTCTTGCAGAAGATCGCCGAAATACCTTTAACAGAAGACTATCATTCTTGGACAGAGACGGCCGAGAGAACGAAATCTCACACCAACGTATAAAACGACAACAAAGTCGATAACGGTTTAGTGTTAGTATCTTTCAGCCAAAACTTTGAACCTTCATAGACAGTTTAGAATAAAAACCGCATAGTGAGACCCTAAAACATATAGAATGACTATTTCTAACAGGTATTAAAACCTAGGCTGATTCTCCGGCGGGACGACCACATGGAAAGTCTTTAGTCTTTAACCCGACACCGCAACTTTTTGCTCCAAAACCAAGGAAAAACATAAACTATCCACATGAAAGAGCATGTAAAACACTTTACCTCTCGAAGAAGATTGCACTCGGGATTGCACCCCTACGATTTCCTCTGCAGCTCGAAGTAAAGCCGAGCGTACTTCGCGAAGTTTGTTTGAATCCATGTTTCCTCCACGTGTTCACCTTGCGCCTACTCGCGTTACGTTCTCTCAAAGTGATGCTAGACCAATTTGCTTGACCTTCCCCGGGAGGGTGCTCACTTACCAGTGTACCCCGGTAAGGAAAAATATCGACATCACTACTCTGGGGGACAGGGACGTGACACGAGTCCGCCATACTTTTTTGCCGACCAGCGGTAATTTGATGACGTAAGCATAATTCTGAAGTATGCCGAATTCGAAACGATGCCGAATTCAAAACGATGCCGAATTCGAGAGAACCGTACCAATTTAAGTACAAAAGCCGAATTCATAAGTTTGTTGCATTTAGAAATAAGCCGAGTTCGAAAACAAGGCCAATAAGAAGTAAAGGAGAATTTTAAGTTATGAACAATGTAAAACCTAGTCGACTTCACCGACATGCTCTCGAAAGCGAAAAGCCGAATAAAATACAAAAGTTAAATGTCAAAGCCACAAACAAGGCAAAAATACGGCAAAACGAGTAACAAATGCACATATTTGAATGTCAGATGTGCAGTGGTCAATCTCGGATGTTCAATGTTGAATGTTGCATTTTCCAGGCATGGCAAAAAAGCGAAATGTCGAGTTGAAAACGCGAGCATTGAATTTTGGCGGCGATGGAACTCCATACAAGAGTAGTCTTGCTTTTTGATTAGTATTATATATTATTCTCATCCAATATTGATTTTGTATATATATACCCAAAAGTGGAGCTGCAGCTCTTCTTAGCAGGGCTATAGCTACCTGGTGGCGGGGGGCAGTTGCATAGCTGTCTGAGCAAGTACTCCCCGAGCAAAAAAGGATGTATAAGGCCTCCCAAAAATAATAATAATAATAATAATAATAACAATGATGGATTACGCAAATCGGTTTCCACTAGGTGGCTCTTCTTCCATTGCGGGGCCTATGGTCTTACGTCCTTATCAAAGAACACGTGAAGGTCTAACCATTTGCAGATGTTAGAGCAATAGGAAGCACCTTCTCCTCGTTTATTTAGAAAAGACCCTGAGTTTTGGTCCGGCTAGGGTTTGAACTCCCAACCTCCCGTACATAAGCCTGGTGCTACTGCACTATAGCCAGTCACCGGTCATAGCTATGGCCTTGTTGAGCACACTCTTTGGAGTAAAAAATGGTATTTTAAATGTTTCTTCCTTTTTTATTATATATGTATTTTGCTTGACTTGACATAAGTAAGTGGGAAAGTGATGATCCAGCTGCCACTGAAGCTCCTAACAACTTCCATAAAAAATCCATTGTTTCATAATAATGCAGGGATTTTTTGTACCTTGTTTTTTTTCAGATTTGACAAATGCTGTAGAGTTCACCATCGATGCCACTTCTGTTGATGACCTATCAGTAAATTAAGAAGCCAAAACTGTCAAAAATGTGTCAAAGATTATAGCGGAGCTCCTTTGCGGCCGAAGGCCGCAGAGCGGAGCACCATACCTAAGAAAAAAGGGTCAAAAAAGAAATCCAAATGATCGCAAATAGAGCGCATGAAGCGAATGTAAGAAATCCACAGGGTACCCAAAACCTCACATGCGGCATATCGCGCAAAGGGATCGAAGTGATTTTTGAACGTCGAAGGTCATCCAAGGTCATTTCCGCGCCGGACGGTGAAGCCTGCACCTTTCGCAGCCACTTTGATGCAACTAGTCTCCTTCGCCGTCGTGGTGCTCATGACGTCACAACATGGCGGCGAGCCAGTGACGGGGGGAGGGGTGGGGTGGCGCGCTATTGTGACGTCACAGCATGGCGGTATTTTGGAGTGAGGGGGGAGGGTTGGTGGTCGGGGATGGGGGAGGGGGTGCTGCTCACGTGACAGACTACAGGAAACCCAAATATGGTCTTATGCAAATCTGCAAATTATCTTGATTGAAATGCCGAACGAAATGCATTCTGTACGCGTCTGGAGAACTGTTCTACGCAAATGATAATATGTTTACAAAAAGCCAGGGACTACTAGTGTCTGAAGAGATCGTGAGAGTGTCTTCCTAATCGTCTAGAAGTCCGGGAGAAGTCCAAGATTTTTATAGCGCCGAGTAGAATTGGCAATTGCTGTTCTTTGCGAGTCATGTCCCCCGGACATTCTCCATTTCTTTCACTGACGCTTGGGCGTTTTACTAATAGCTGGGCAGTAACTGAACTTTTTTGAAGAGCAAAATTAACTTGGTGAAGCTCATTTCCACTATGGCAGAACCGAGTGACGTGACGGTTTTATTTGGATAAATATTATTAGCACACAAGTCACAGAAAGTCGGGTCTAAAGATGGCGGCCGAGTAATTCGTGGTTGGTTCAAAATTCCTGGATAAAGGCCAGCAGTTTTTAAGGAAGATGGCAGGACATTTACAGTTCCAAACATGATTACACTCAGGTTGTTTCTACACGGAGAAGAAACCTACTCGGAATGAAGGTAGGAACTAAAAGTTTGCTGTTAGTTTACATCAAGCATAATGCTCAATTTGACCTTTGAATCTGAAGCCGGCGTGACAGTGATACTCGAATTTCTTTTAGCGTCAGAATACAATAAGCATTTGACTTAATATTAATTCCTTTAACTGTCTAATACCGAAGGCTAACTAATGAGACGTGTGTGTTGACAAAAACATTTTAGCTTTCTGCACGCTCTGGCATTATGTTTTTAGTGTTTGTTGTGCACGGCAGAATGTATTGAATTGGCACATTAATTAAACTTAAGTTAATTTACTAGAGTAAATACATAAACCTTTTGATATGCTAGTAACCTTTAGTAAAAAGGTACCAGTAAGAACAATTGAAAAAAAAAACGATTACAATTGTGTTTAGTCTCGCACGTTTTTCTTGGTGATAACCCATGTGTTTATGTTTGCATTTCCATACCTGCCAACCCTGAAAACTCCAAAACCAAATTTTATCTCAAATACAACGACTGTATGAGAAAAGCGCAAGAAATTTACCCGGGAGATATTTCAGTAAATATTTTGAAAGTTTTCTTTTTTTTTTCTTGGAGACTGAGGGTGAAAACTGGGAGTCTCCTTGGTAAAATGGGAGAGTTGGCAAGGTATGCATTCCACTGTTCAAAACATTTGTAATTGCACTGTGTAATTACAACTGTTTGGTTTAGACTGTTTGGTTTTAGACAAAGCTTTTCATGACTATTTATGCAAATTGGAAATGCTAAATGGTATAATTTTCATTGAGACGATGCAACACCAAATTATGTAGCACCCCTATTATTGATACCCATGGGAATTGAAATTTTTTTCCTCAAGAAAAAAAAGCAACATTGGTTTATTTGTCTTTGACATAATCTTGAATGCTTTGGATAAAATGTACCAGGTAATTGCTTGGATTAAATGCTGTATAGACTAGTATGATAGACCTATTTTGCTTGGACGCACTAGTCAATGGAAAGCTCTGCACCCCCCTACCGGAGAATAGCGAGGGTTTAATTTGGTTTTAGATTGCTTAAGAAGTCACGGTGCGGGAGATAAGTGGTTTTTAGATTGTGGTTGCTGCTATGGCTGGGACTGTAGGCAGGGTTTGGGCTGGGATTCGCCAACTTTCCTATTGATATTGTGGCACTTGGGCTAAAGCGGCAGGAGTTTTTTCCCTGCGAATGACAACTTGTTCCACACAGTGTATTATTGTTTGGGTTTTTTTGTTTGGGTTTCAAGGATACTTGAGGATGTCACATGATCTGAAATAGTACAACATTATGCCCAAGTGAATGAGGTCCATCACATAATTCCTACATGGTTGAGACTTTGAAGGAATAAGGCATGGAAATAAGGTTTTAATTTGCATTTGATATAGTTTCACTTGTCTGTGACATAGTTTCACTGAATTTAAAAAAACAGGCTTGATTATTTTTGGAAATCTTTACGGTGTGTACATTATTCAAATCGTTGAACTAAATTCAGTTTTCATGGTGTCCAGGAAATCTTGGAATGTGTGGTTCCAGAAAATATCCATACTCACACCGCATTGGAGGCATGGGGGCCAATCAATTTACCTGAACTTCTCCATACAAATACTGTATTTTTCTTTTGAAATTCCAAGGGTTGGGGGGGGGGGGGGGGGGGGTCACTTTCAACACCCTTCACTGGGTGTATTATATTTTCTGGAACCCTACAATATTATAAAATAGCTAAGGTAGTATGCACACTATTGGTTGAAAACTGTGCATTCTCATATAAACACACAGCAAATGCAATACTATTTTATAAAATCAATAAAACTTGGATTCTTAGTTTAAAATAAACTAAGAAATGAAAATGGGCTAACCTTTAAACTTTTATTGAATGTAAAAGATTTTTTGGGGGGCTCATAAGATACTATGTATGATTACTAAATACTTTTCAAGACAGAATTAGTTTAATGCATTTACAACTTGCTTATTTCTAGGATGTAAATGCAGCAAATAATTTTACCACATCTAAACCAACTACATTGGTATACAGTACTTAAGTGACAATTCGTTTGGGACTAAGATGATTACATAGCAGTTAGCATAGGGTGTTAGTATGACTGTCGTGTGTTTTTGGAAAACAAATGTATCCACTAGTTTTTGATAATCTGGTTAGTGAATACTAAAGCAGTAGATTGATGGCTTTAGATTTCCATGAGCATATTTAAGATTACTCATATGAATCTCCAGCTTTAAAATGTTATGTGTAATGCTTGGTTCCAGAAAATATTCATCCTGCCCCCACACACACACATCCCTCCACAGAAGAGACTGGAAAATCAGGAGTGGTGGTGTTCAATTTACCTGACTTATTCCATACAGTAGCAGGGACATTTGCATACGCATGCGCGGCTTAGATTTATTGAACTCCCTCATGCCTCGGAGAAGGGTCATGACAGCTCAATGTTTACGGGATTTGACCGTGATATGTGGAACGAAATTGAAATGAATTACTTGTCAATTGTCTTTGCTGCCTATTCTATGGAAAGGAATATGCAATAGGTTCAAGTTTTATCATGGGACGTTCAAAGAAACTCAAGCTTCGTCAATATTGCAGCATGTTGTCTTGTTATCCCGTAATTGGAGGTTGCTTGCTCATTTTAAAGGAGGACCTGAATCATTTCACATACGATTAGCTTCTCTATGGTAAGCATTGGGCATGTTTTGAAGTCAATCTTGATAATAATTCGCGTTTGCGATTGTCGAGAACACCAGTGAAAATTCTGTTTAATTTCAGTTTACAAGTAAATTATATTGAATGCTCCGAGCCCGCTAAATTCCAGCAAGGTCACTTCTCCATGTTAAATGTTTGTTGATTGTTCTCAACCAACCAAGGGTATCATCAAGAAACGATTAAACTAGCCATGAAATTCGCTGATCATATGAATTATACTATTGAACTCAAATGACTATTGAACCTGTTCAAATTATGCGTAACACTCTTGAAGCCGATACCACCACAGAATGACAAATATATCGTATTTATGTATCTGACCGATGTCGCAATACTATAAGGTTGTTGAGAGTGCAGATTAAACAGAGATCGCTTTGAGTTAAATATGTAATAAATAACAATATTTCGCCATCAATTTTTCTTGCATAATTTGCAATGGTGGGCTCCTCTTTTATGTGCCATAGAAAAAATATCGAGCTCATTTCTCCATCTTAGTTTTAGCATGATTTTAACCAGTAACGATCCAGCTGTTAATTTGTTAACATTTTCTTGTGTTCAAAATTCGCTAACATAGCTAAAACTTTTTTTCATTGTAGTACTTTTGTGATTTTTGTTACAAGTGCAGGTCTTTAACGACATTTAGTATCAGTAATGTTGACATATTTCATCCATCTTATTTTTCCAGATATCTTCTGAATTGTTAGCAGGGGCATTTTCACACCATCAATGTTGTGATTCTAACTGTGACAGAATATGCAACTAAAGAGCTATATGGATGGCCTCAGGCAGGATAGGGTTGGGTGTTTTGAGTGAATACGTACCTTCTTTGAGTAGTTGGAAGTGTTTCTCTAGCGTCTTAAAAATGACTTGTTCTGCCAAGAAACAAACTAAAAAACAATTCAATTTGTCGTTCGTCGTAAATTTGTAATACTGATTGTGGCAGTCGTCCAGGGCTATAAACCTCGATGGGTGGGTGAGGGGGTCTTCATGGTTTTAAAAGATTGTATGTAAAATCATAAATTACGCTTTCTTATGAATTCAGCAATGGCCTTTCTATGGTTGTATATCGTATGCTGTACAAGCTGCATGCTATCATCGTTTGAAACAATTTCCGTAACGCTGCTCGTAACATGGCTTAAAAGTGGAGTCAGAACATGTCCTGTCGACATCTCGTTTGTTGCACACAGAACACTAAGAGCTTATCGTAGAAATATTTTGAATTACAAAATAAAAAAAAAGAAAAGTGCGAGCTGAAAACTTCGCACCATTATGTCAATTCGGACTAAAACAATGGAAATTGGCAATTAAAGCGCCCGGAACCACATTGAATTGGTCAGCGGATTCGTGCATGCGCAGTACAGAAGTCCCTGCTACTATTCCATACAAATACTGTATGTTTCTGTTTTTCTTTGGAAATTTCAGAGGGGATGGGTTGGGGTCACTTTTCAATGCCCTTCCTTGGGTGGGGGATGGATATTTTCTGGGCCACACAATGCCAGATTATCAAATACTCTTCTCTCCATGGTGGGTTTTGCACACAGCGAAGGTTTTTTAAGGGAGGAGGAGGAGAGGAATTGGGAATTTCAGCAATTTGTTTTCAATATAGTCTTGGTCCTCCCTTGCATTTTTATAAAAACATCTTACCCCCCATCTGCAGGGGTCTAGAAAAGGTGCAACTCTCACCTCGCCTTGGTATATGTTTTGTTCCAAGCCTTCTGGTAAAGTGTATATATATTTAGTAGTTATGAACTAGAATGATTTGACCGCCCCAAAAAAGCTGGCAAATAGGTATAGCCCTCCCTTTATGCCCCCATCCCCCCAACTTTTCTGAATTTCTCTGCTCATTCATGATGGGTATTTTCTGGGTGGCACATTTTAGTAAACAATACACTGAACATGTAATAATATGGTACACACGGTAGGTATATGTTGAAATATTACACTCATTCTCAGTCAACTGTGCGTTCGCGAATTTGTTTCACGTGCCGCGACTGTTTTTTTAGTGGACGTCAATCAAACTCCGTTTCTATGACATGCTCGTACGTTCTCTGATCTTTGAAAGGGAAAGGCTTGCTACGGTGGCTAATTTTTGAAAAGATTCATTTTCATTAAAATAAGACAAGAGGAGGTAAACTTGTCTTCCCTTGCGCCGCGTGGAAGCTTGAGAAATTATTAGAGAAACCCGTAACCTTCGACCTGAATCCTGGAGTAATTATGTGTCTGAGAGTTAGAGAATAACATCAGCCACTATTCTGACGAAAACTTCGAATTGAAGTGAGAGCTGTAACTATGAAAGTTTGCATAGAAAGGAAATGTGAGAAAAGATTTACCGTTTACTTATTATTCGCTGAATCGATTTTCGTAGGCTCATTAAGTTTGGTGTTTGCATATAGACGAATGGGCTTGCAAACACTTAAGAGGAAATGTCCACTAATACCGAGCGAAATTGGAAATATGTGGCACATGATGAGAATCGAAATCCTTCATATTTGGTCCAAAGATAGCCTAATATACCAAAAGAAATGTGATGGGATTTTGTTCTTCAGTTATTAATTTTAACTCCTGAAAATTACGATTTTCTGACAGCACCCCGCGAATGGACAAAACGCGCAATTTTCAGCCCAAATACCTAAACTTACAAACACTGTCATATCCACTTCGCGCCAGCCCCAACCCGAAAATCGGTTCAGAAATGTCTTTTGTATGTCCTAAGAAGTAGTTTAAGGCTAAATATTATCTTTTGCGTTCGATAATTTTGGCACGGGAAGCCGCTAAAACTGATCAAAATTTTGCTCGCTCGAAATCGGCGATCTGGCGGTGATTTTCAGGAGGGAATATCCAGTCCCGGTAGTGTCCCAAATCAACCCAAATAATGTTTTCTCATAAGTAGACATATTGTTCTCAACCGTAATATAAAAATTATTGCCAGGCTATTTGTCAACGCCAAGAACCAACCTTTCAAAATCGGAGTTATCACAACTTGAATGTGTCAACACATGTAAACACAACGCGAACATAATGCAAATACTGAGAGAAAATACACTTGATTCGCGAAAATAATGCAACACCGAGCACTTCTCTGTCTTACCTGGATAGTTAGCGTCCTAGTTTTGGCTTCCGAACGTATTTTCCATGTAGTTTTCTGCAGCGCCATTGTGTCTATTTGTACTTCGATCACGGTGCGATGATTATTCGCTTCAAGATATTTCGATTCTGAGCAATGTTATTCATCTTGCTTCAAGGAAAATGCCATTATTTCACCAGATCTAAAGTTGCAGGCAGCTATTGTGGATTTGCGTAGCCATTTAAGCCATAGAAATGCGGAGATGTTCCAGTTTTAGCGTTCCAATGTTGACAGGCGAGGACGTGACCTCGGGACGTTTGCGTGACGGATCCAGGAATTTTCGAGGGGGTGGGGTCGGGCATATGATGTATTTCTGTTTTTCTCTTTGCGTGCGAAAGCTTCAAGGGAAATGCCCTTATTTCACCATGAGATCGAATATCGAATTTTGATTTGCGTTAGCCATAAGCCATATAAAAGCGGAGTTTGTTCCACAGAATTGACAAGGAGCGTATCAAGTCGGCGGGCAGTGCCGTCCAGTGAAAGGATCAAGTTACATATGTTTACTTGTTACAGGAAAAGTTTTTATTGACAGGCGTGGTCGCGATCGACGTTTTTGAGATAAAACGCCTTACACCATTTTCTATCAAGACAGTTCTCTAAAATAACCCCCAATGCAAATCGTGTAGCAATAGCCAGTGGCCACATATTTTATTTCTTTGATCACGATGATAATAACCCCCAAATCGCGTAGCAAACGCCACAAACGACTACTATTTAACAATTAGTCGCTGATGGCGACGTGATTATCGGCGAGCCTGAGCTAATTGTTTTAGTATAATTGCTCAAGTGAGTTTCGTTGGACTTTTTCACGATCATAAGAAAACTCGAGCGCGCGCGGAAATTCTTCAATAAGTATCTTGTATTCACTTGAGTAATACTAAAAGGCAATACTCTAAGATTGAATATGATATCATTGTCTTTTACGGCAATGATAATATGTAGAATTAGCCCTCCTTGAAGCCACATAGATGGCTGATCGACGGTAAGTAAGTAAATACCAACCATTTTTTTAGGGGGACTCCCCTATTTTCATTGGGCGGGAGTGCTCGTCGTACCTTTTAGGGGGTAAAAATCACACTTGTCGGTAGCCAATTTCAGACGTATTTTCCCTCGTAAAAAATACGAGAGAAAATCACGAGGGAAAATACGTCTTGTTGGTACCTTTTAGAGGTCAAAACCAACTAAGCGACGCCATGTTTGTTACCTTTAGGGGTAAAATCGAAAGTTCCCGACGAGCATCCCCGCCCCCCAAATAAGGGAGTCCCCCTGGCTTTCTTCATTGCCTGGGCCCCCTGTGGTATTTGATGACAAAAATATGATACCATTCCGTTCATTCTTCCCAGTCTCGATACTGTAAGAAACTTTATACCACTCTCTTTTCTTCAAAACCAGATCCTTTCCGCACTTTCATTATCACACGTCATCAAAATGTAGATATGTGATGGTCATGCCCATCGTTTTGGGGTGGGTGGAAGGATCGTTGAAAATTACAACACTGTATAGGGCAGTAATGCCCAAAAACATTTCCTACGAAGCAACATGTCACTCACACCACCGTATGACTCGCTACGCGGCCTCCTTGCGATTAGAACGATTCTATGCAAGAAAAGTGTAGTGTTTAGAAGACAAGGATTGGCATGGCAATCAATTCGCTCGAAGACTCGCTCGTTCGCGCTATGACACGAAAACTCGTGAATAAAATCGACATCAAGCTCTTACCATGTAATAATCTCTATGTATGGTTATAAAATTATGTTCGTCGCTTACAAGAAGACTAAAACGTTATTGCGCAGCGACATATACCCCCGGGGGGAATTCCCTATTTTTGGGGCGGAGGTGCTCGTCGGGAACTTTCGATTTTACCCCTTAAGGTACCTAAAATGGCGTCGCTTAGTTTATGTTGACATCCCCCTACCTACACCCCTGGGCAATACAGTTGTTATAGGCCCGACTTTTTAAAATATCCTCTCCTACTCTTGTTTTCCACTGCACGTAACCCTGGTCCTCAACAAACTGTCAACCATACAAAACGCCCGAGGAATGTATATGTACCACGTTACTTTTTAGTAAGAATAGCTTGATGGTATCGAACTAAGGAAGTTGACGTTGCAAAAAGAGGACGAGGAAAACTCTTGCAATGTTCAGGAAAAGGAGTGAGTGTGGACGAGTTCCTTTTCTAAATCCTCACAATTACGTAAAAAATTATTTTTACTGACTCTGTACTATCATTTAGGATTTTTAATAATTTATATAGTTCGCTTGCTTAAAATCAGTGTACATATGTCTAATCTACGTAGCTTTATTTTTAAAATCGCGGCGCGCTTTCGCACGCAAAGAGACAGAAACACATCCAATGCCTGGCCCCACCCCCTCGAAAATTCCTGGATCCGTCACGCAACGTCCCGAGGTCACGTCCTCGCCTGTCAACATTGGAACGCTAAACTGGAACATCTCCGCATTTCTATGGCTTAAATGGCTACGCAAATCTAAAATAGCTGCCTGCAACTTTAGATCTGGTGAAATAAGGGCATTTTCCTTGAAGCAAGATGGATAACATTGCTCAGAATCGAAATATCTTGAAGTAACTGAAGCGAATAATCATCGCACCGTGATCGAAGTACAAATTGACACAATGGCGCTGCAGAAACTACATGGAAAATACGTTCGGGAGCCAAACCTAGGAAGCTGACTATCCAGGTAAGACAGAGAAGTGCTCGGTGTTGCATTATTTTCACGAGTCAAGTGTATTTTCTCTCAGTATTTGCATTATGTTTGCATTGTGTTTACATGTGTTGACACATTCAAGTTGTGATAACTCCGATTTTGAGAGGCTTGGTTCTGGGCGTTGACAAAGAGCCTGGCAATAATTTTTATATTACGGTTGAGAACAATATGTCTACTTATGAGAAAAATTATTTGGGTTGATTTGGGACACTACCGGGACTGGATATTCCCTCCTGAAAATGACCGCCAGATCGCCGATTTCGAGCAAGAAAAATTTTGATCAGTTTTAACGGCTTCCCATGCCAAAATTATCGAACGTAAAAGATAATATTTAGCCTTAAAATACTTCTTAGGACATACAAAAGACATTTCTGAATCGATTTTCGAGTTTGGGGCTGGCGCGAAGTGGATATGACAGTGTTTGTAAGTTTACGTATTTCGGCTGAAAATTGTGCGTTTTGTCCATTCGCGGGGTGCTGTCAGAAAATCGTAATTTTCGGGAGTTAAAATTAATAACTGAAGAACAAAATTCCATCACATTTCTTTTGGTATATTAGGCTATCTTTGGACAAAATATGAAGGATTTTTATTTTTCATCATGTGCCACCTCCCGCTCGGTCTTAGTGGACATTCCCTCTTAAAATGTTCGCTAACTCTTTGTGTGAACAGCCTCTTCCCCTCAGATAAATAACTCTTCATCTGAAGACATAAGAGAAACCTCTAGGCATTTTATTCTTGGCGGTCTGCGAAATAAATTTCATTCAAACCGAGTTTGATTGACGTCCACTAAAAACCAGTCGCGGCACGTGAAACAAATTCGCGAACGCACAGTTGACTGAGAATGAGTGTAAAACAGCTCATGACAAATAAAAGCTTTTCTCTTGATTACACCATTGTTAATTATGCACCAGTCAAAGTAACCCCCCACCACCACCACCCCCACCCCGGGATATGTGGGGCTTTGGTGGGGATTTAGAACCTTTTTAGTGGCTATCTTTGTCCCGTGTAGGTGGGGCATTAGCTCATTTTGCCATCCTTCACCAATGGATGTGGGGGTTAGATCAGAAAAACAAAATGGCGGCCAGTTTTCTTACCGGCTCAGTCTAAAATGCAGAGACTGAAAAATACATACCGAAAATTCGTAACTGGGTCTCATCTCTCTGAAAACTTGAAAGAACAGTTCATACATAATAACAACATTGACAAACTATGTAGGTGGTTGTTTTATCTTTTACATCTCAATGGGGTATTAGTTTTCTCAGATCTTAAAACACAATTTTCAGGAATTTCCAAAAGAAAAGTTTGATTGTTTTATTAGCACTATTTTAGCTTAGATTTGCCCTTTCCATTAACAGAAGTGCTTTTGATACCTAATGCCATCCGCCTCGACTAGTTTTTTTTTTTCTATTTGCGGATGGCATTACCTTATTTCCCTACTTTATTTATTTACAAAAAAATTCTTGTCTTGATACAAATATCAATATCTATTGGGAATACAGCAGAGCTGTCAAAACAAGCCGGCGGACCACCGGAGCTCTGGTGGCTACTTCTCTTTACGGACCGCCGGAGCTCTGGTGGCTACTTCTCTTTACATAATTGGTGACTACATTTTGCCGAATGCGAGAGTTTTTTATAGACATTTTTAGCAAGCTTTTAATTGTCTGTTATTTCCTTCTTCCGTTGTGTCGCACCGACATCAACATTCTTGGGATTTTTTCATATTGTATTTTTCTGCCACATGAGGGAGAATCTCAAGATTTTCGATGAAGTTGGGTTGACATGTTCTTGGGCTTTTCCCGGGGGTGGGGGATTTCCTGCTATTTAGTCCATAAAACCTGTCCCCACAGGGTGGGGAATTGGGAAGTTTTAGTACCAATTTCATTTTAATGCCCCCACATATCCCAGGGTGGGGGGTCTCGGGGTTTACTTTGACTGGTGCATTAATCCATTGTGAGGGGTTAGCACCTTAGTTTTTTTTACCTCACTTTATCAGGTCGTTCTTATTTTCATCTGTATACTGTTCATATTTAGAGGCATTTTTTTCTTGAAAAGCTTATTATAGTGATATACACCATGTACACAACCGGGAGCTCCGCTTTTAGCCAGTGGCTAAATCTATATATTATCAACCTGCCATACCCATGCAGAATGCATTCTGAGCTAATTTCTTTCTTTCTGGGTTCTTATATGTGTACTGTAAGGCTTCGTAAAGTAGTACTGTAAGGCTTGTCTAAAATAGGTAAAACTGAGCATACCGGCAAGGTTTTTAATTTTCATGTTTTTCTATCTGGGTGTGTTTAATGTGCCAAATTTTACTGAAACGTTTTTGATTGGCGTTTTTGATTGTACCATAGGGTATAATACCATAGGGCACACTTTGGTGGGCACATTTTGGTAATATTTAATAATATGGTTTGATTCAAATAGCATTTACAATTTATTTGCCTCTGCCCCAGGCATAAGCTGGATATAGGCATTTTCAAAATAGCTGCATGGAAACGAGGCTGATAATTTATGTAGCATTATCACCAGCTGAGGCTTCCGTTCGGAACAACCATATTTATTTTTATGCCATTATAGGGTGTTCCTCTGTATGCTGCATTTATATCCATGACTTAAAAGCTGAATTGTCAACTCACTGTGCAGATGCTACTGTTGTAATTCTCAACCTAAAGAAGAGATAAAAATACTAATCTTGGAAGAAAATAAAGTCACTAAGAAAGAACAAAAAGATGGAAGAAAACTTCCAACAATTGAAATAATTCTATTTTATTTCACCCCCTTCTGTGTTACTAAGACAAGTTTGGTTGTCTAACAGTTACCTCCCTGCAAAATATGAATTTTTCTATAAATACAACAAGGTTTCCATGTGTACATGGATGTATGGGACAATATGTTCAGAAATCAGAAAAAAAAACATCAATTTCAATTAGAAGAGAAGCACCTTTACTGACCAAACTTGATCACAATTGCCTATAAGGGGTAAAGCAGTTCTTTTGTACTGTTTCGCGTCTTTCAGATCAGACGATCGTCCGAGGTCCTGTCTCGCCTTTCTATTCTGACCAGTATCAGGGGGACATTAAAGAACCACTGGGACATAACAACCGTCTGGCAGTGACCACACTTGGTGTCTGTGCTAATGACCGCTTGGCTGCCAGTGGCGCCGTTAAGAACCAGCCATGCGCAATTCAGCTTGCGAGCTGCAAGTCTGGGAAGTCAGCCTCAGACATTGATATTGACATTTATCGTCAACATAGCAAAAACTCTCATGTACGGGTCCATAGAAAAACCGCTCAATGGGTTATTTGACATACACCATATTTTCTCCCATATGCCACACCATTATCAAAAATTCCATACAGCAGCAAGAAGCAAGTATTCTAATGTGAAGAGCTTACGTTTTTCTGTGTGGAGAATTCAATGAGTCCTAAAACATTTCATCACTGTATTTGACGCTGCAAAAGATGTTGAACAATTTTAAAAATATATATTTCCCACTTATATTGTTGGACGCATCCTCGGAGACACATTGCTTTTTTTCTAACACTTTACCCAGGCCCGCAGGGTGCTGCACCCCCCCCCCCCCCCAAATGACGAAAAGGTCCACATTTTGGTGCAAGTAGATGTAGTTTGTAATGAAAATGATGCATAGAAAACTAACGTTGATATCGCTCTGATCATATCTGTTTTTTTATGCAGCATTCTAATGATTGTCTTGGGGCATTTGATCTATTTTAGCAGTATTTTAGCAGCATTGCGGCCGATGGGTTTCCCCTCCGGCGTGTTGGACGGGCTTAGCCTTCTTTCCTGTGCTCAGAAGAGCGCAAGGACTGACCATGATTGTCTAGGTTTGTTGAATAATCTTTTATTTATCATATGAATACAAGTTTCGAGTGCCTGCTTCTGTTATCGAGCGGATGGAATTGGATTGCTAAAATTGACAAAGAATCCCCCAAAATTTAACAAAGAAAGCTACAAAATCTTGCTGATGTGTTTTACACTGTAACAACGATAAACGAAACAGAACTGGCGAAAATCTGACATTTTTCAACTTCTCAAGCAACAACAAACTTAAACATGAGTGGCTTGTTAAAATTAAGCGCGAAGAAGGACAGGATTTCAAGGTAAGAACAGTGAATTCGTGACACCATTCACGCATGGGTGAGCTCTGGCAAAACAAAACACGTGTACCACGTGTACCGTTATAAATAATAAATATGCATTTATATAGCGCAGTTTAACATGCAGAGTTATGATCAATTGCGCTTTACATGAAACTAAAATAATAATAAAATAATTACTAAAACGAATAAAAGAGATAAAATGTTAAAAATAATAAAAAGTTACATATGCCTTGTGAAATTATAAACTTATCAAAAATTGTATGCCAATGTAAAAAAGTGCGTCTTCAGTAGCGATTTAAATGCATTGAGATTATTCTGATTTCTTATTGGGGCTGGGAGACTATTCCATACTTTAACGGATGAATTTGAGAATGCTCTGTCTCCCAGTGTCTTTTTTAGATTTTGCGCTGCGGTCTTGAAGTAAGATTCCCGCATTTGATCTTAAATTATAGCGCGTTTCATCTTTCTTATTTATTAAGTAAATCAGGTAATCCGGTGCATGTCCATATATACATTTAAATGTTATCATCGCTATCTTGAACTTGATTCGATATTGGACAGGAAGCCAATGTAATGTTATCAGAGATGGTGTAATGTGGTCATATTTAGGAATCGAGTATATTAGGCGTGCTGCTGCATTCTGCACTCTCTGCAGCTTATTTAGGTGATTGGCAGACACGCCATAAAGGAGACTATTACAATAGTCTATCCGTGACATTACCACAGCTTGCACAATGGACTTCCTGTCATCGAGATTAAGGAACTTTTTAATGCGCCTGATATTATGGAGCTGGTAAAACACAGATTGACAGGTTTTGTTTATTGCTGTTTTCATTGTGAGGTTGTTATCAACCATGCTCCAAGATTTCGAACGTCTGAGACCTTGGACACGGTTGCCTGACCAATCTTAAGTTCGGTGGTGTTCACCTTGGCAAGCTGGGCGCTCGTTCCTATAATCATAAATTCAGTCTTGCCATCATTCAGTTTAAGGTTGTCCATCGTCATCCAAGATTTTATTGATGTTATGCAGTTCTGTAAGGAAGTAACTGCTTCCAGCTCATTGGCTGCAGAATCAGGCTTAAACGAGATATACAGTTGGGTATCATCTGCATATGCATGGACGTCTGGTAGGTGGTCTTTTACAACCTCAAAAAGTTTACTTGCATAAATGGTGAAGAGTAATGGTCCAAGGCATGACCCCTGCGGGACCCCACAAGGTAGTGAGAAGTTTTCAGAGGAGCATCCATTTATCAAAACCCTCTGTGATCTTCCGGTGAGGTAGGATTCAAACCACCGAAGGGCACTGCCTCGTATGCCAAAAGTAACATCAAGACGTCGTAAAAGAACCTTATGGTCCACCGTATCAAACGCTGCACTAAGATCTAATAGTACAAGTAGGGTTACCCTCTGGTGGTCCATATTGGTGAGGATGTCATTGTGGACCTTCAGGAGTGCCGTCTCTGTACTATGGCCCTCGCGGTACGCTGATTGGAGTATCGGGTAAAGGCCACAGCGCACCGCGTGCCCCTGCGTTTGACTACATACCACCCTCTCCGTGAGTTTGGAAACATATTGGAGGTTGTTGACAGGTCGTAAATTTGTAAGGGCACAGAGACCAGCCTTTTTATTTCTCGGATCAACAAGAGCATCTTTCCAGTCTCCCGGGAAATATCCCAAGGACAGGGAGGAATTGATCATGGTGGTGATGGCTGGTAAGAGCTCATCAAGACAACCCACAATCAAGTTTGTGGGCATAGGGTCAAGCAGACAACTTTTCTTTGCTGTAGCTTTAATGAGCTCACATACTTCTTCCTGTTGAAGTTGTTTAAAACTGCTTAGTGTATCATAAACAGTCACGTCAAATTTGGGGTCCTCAGTTAGATCATGTTCCATACTAGCTGCCTCAGCTGCAAGCTCATCCCCAATGGTAGCTATTTTTCTGTGAAATAACGACCAATGTCATTTGCAAGAGCCACATTGTCACTGTATTCAGGAAAGCATAGTTCATCCTTGGGCATTAAAAGGGATTTGACAGCTTTGAAAAGCTTACGCTGATCGCCACTTTGTTCTTCGACAAATTCCGAATAAAACTGCTTACGCGCTTTATTGCTAATGTAGGTGACATGGTTTTTAAGGCGTTTAAACGCAAGGAAATCCTTATCCAGCTTTGTCTTTCTCCAGATTCGCTCCGCCTTTCGCCGTTGTCTTTTTGCCTCAGCAATTTCATTACTATACCAGGGAACTTTAGGCCTAGATCTAACAACTTTGGTTTTGAGTGGGGCATGGTGGTCGAGTGCATTAGTAAGGGTGTTTTTATATTCCTCGACCAGCTTGTCAAGCTGATTGACAGAAATAGTTGATTCTGGCTCTGGACAATCGCGGGAACAAAGGTCCGTTTTTGCCAAGTCTTCTCTGAGACGATCTAAATCAATAGATTTGGTCTTACGATAAGTAACCGTTTTAGCGCGCTGTGCAGGCTTACTGACGCAAATACTGCAACGGACCGCAGCGTGATCAGAGAAGTAACGGCAACTTTTGGGGATCCCTCTAAGAGTAGCTCCGTTTTACGGGTTATCACAAGATCCAAAGTATGGCCACGTATATGGGTCGGTTCATTTACATGTTGTTTAAGCCCGAGGGATTCCAATAAATCAAGGAACTTCAAGGCATCGTTATCATTAGCCACATCAACATGAAAATTAAAGTCCCCAAGCACGAGCAAGTGCTCCTTTGATAAGATGACAGAATCCATGAGATTTGAAAACTCAGTCAGGAATGTGCTCGTGGGAACCCTGTGGACTTCCGAGGGTGGTGTTCGGTATACAATAACTACCCTGAGCTTCCGAGAAGATGACAAATGGACCAGCAGCTCAGAGTAATCAAATGATTCTTCCTCGCTGGTTCTAACAGTAGTGACTCCAATACAATCACGAAAGAGTAGTCCAATACCCCCACCTCCCCGCTTTAAGCGGGTTGGTCCACAAGCTTATATCCATCCGGGCAGAGCCCCACGCGAATTGCATCATCCCTTGGTTGAAGCCAAGTTTCTGTCACCGCAACAAGATCGAATTTGTTTTCGCAGATGTAGTCAAATAAGTCTGTTATTTTGTTTCTTACGGACTGGGCATTGAGCAGACAGAGAGACAATTGGTTATTTTCAGGAGTCGTGGTGGTAAAAGGGATACGTTGTACTTGGATCATATTCGAAGCATTAGTGTTATCATGAATGCGCCGCGTTTGATTCAAAGAGGTACGGTAATTGTTGCAGCGTGAAGCCGAGGGGCGTTCCCTTTGAGTAACTCGAACAGAGATGGCTATCTGAGATTGTGACCCATTGCTGGAGTTACCTGTTGGGCCTGGGTTAACAGCAATATCACCTCCTTGCAAAAGAACCTGTCGGGCTGCTGTGGAATTTGAGTAGTACAGCACCGAACATGACGACCTCTTGGGCCTCGTGTGGTAAAACCCAGGCCCCATTACATGAAAAGGCAAGTGAGCGACTGTCACTATGAATGATTGAGAGGAACTCTCGAAAAAATTCCTATCTGTCACATGGTTGTATATACATCATGCCTCTCACGGAACGTGTTTCTCAAATATAGAGAGAATAGCAACAACCTCAATAGAATTGTGAAATCACCAGCCATGTTCCCTTGAGATAAATCGCTTCGGTTTTATTTAATTCTAAATTATTCCCAAGATATTCACTTTAAGTTAATTTTATTTTTCCCTTTACCTCTTCCCTCTTGATTTATTCCCTTTTAATATTTATTACTCTAATTTATTCCCTTTACCTCTCCCCCTTGGTATGATAGTATTTGTGTTTATGTTTATGTATTAAATCTATAATATATTTGTTATAACTTGATAAAATCAAGTAAATAAAGTGTCCCGCGGGTGTCCCGAGAGGTCGCGCGGATATAACAAGAGCGCGCAAGACAATGTACAATAATTGATATGTAATTTACAGAGTAAGCGTTTTATTATTATAGCCAGAATCACGGGTAGTTGAGCCGCCGGAAGAAAGGTGGCGCGAAACAAAAGCAAGAAGACAATAGAGCCGTAGGATGCAAATGTATGCAAATACGGTTTAAAATTGTACGAGTGAGTAGATTTGAGACTGGTTTTTAATGAGCAACCTGAGAAACGTGTATTTTTGGTGAAAAATGAAATACAAAACCTTTCAAAAATGTATATGAAACTGCGAGGAAAAAGGGAAGGGATAGAGATTTAGCTAGATTGGTGAGTTGTAGGAATAGATGGCGAGATTCAGCTCTCTGACACTCTCGCTTCGTAAGACAGGCAGACAACAATAATGGCGGGAAATTTGAGCACTTTGAAAACTGAAGGAGTGAGTTGAAAAAATCAACCCAGTAAGCTAGTAGAACGAAAGTCAAGGGTACAGAGCAGATAACAAATACAGTAAAATCAGTTTATGTAAAGGTACAAGTGTCTCTACAAAATATGGCGATTCAGTTTAGTCAGACACGAGTCTCGGGATTCAGTTAGAAAAACTTAAGAAAATAAGAGACAGGTTCAATGCAAAACTAATAAGGTCAATTAATAGAGGTATATACCTGTTCTGGTCTTGAAAAGTAGGTCAGAAGAATCAATTATCCACAATTTTTGAGCAATTTTTGTTTGAAACGGCGTAGCTCAGAAAAACGTGTCTTACCAGGACCACTACCAGGAGGCTGACACAGTTCTTTCTCGTTTTCATGTTTCTAGGTACTAAGGAACAGCACTTTTGTTTGCTCTTAGCATTTCTTACCTAGCGAAATACGGAGAGGCCTAACAGGGATACAAGTCTGAAACCTTGAGTAAAGCCATCAGAAAAACTGCCTGAAAGGAAGAGCTATCGCGAACCAAGTGTCTCACGGCTGGAGAACAGTCTGCAGTTTTAAGAGACGGAAAATCCAACACGATTTGGCTAAACTCCAGCCTCGAAAGGCTTGCAGTGATAACATTGAAGAGTCTTACAGTGAAGAGTCTTGCAGTGAAAACATCGAAATTCACACTAGCGAAAACACAAACACTGTCTCTGTCCAGACTGAGCCAACACAGGAAGAGAAGGCCCAAGAAGCACTCGAAGAAGCACTGGAAAAAGCTAACAAAAGATCAAAGAATAAGTGAAGCAGCACGAACTGTTATCCTTGAAAGCATTTGACGCAGTGCGGATAGCAAACGACCCAGAACTAGTAGTGTTTGATACCGCTTTAACTCCTAAGCAAGGGGGGGGGAGGACACCTCTTCCCAGCATGCTTTGCGCGCTCGAACACAGATTTCACAGTCATCAAGGACTATCGCGACGAATTTTAGCGTGACTTCCAGATGCTTTTATCCTTCTCTTGAGTGCAGCCAATGGTAAGTAAATCATTCCATGACGTTGTTGACATTATGACCTTTCTAAAGATTAGTAATTTTGCATATGAAAGCAACGTAAGCCTTTGGTTTTGTGTTTTCAATAATGAGCTCATGCGTGACCGTTTGTCATTCAACTTCAAGAGCACCGTGAAATTTATTCCATTCAGGCTAAAACAGGAGTATTAAGCAAATACATAACCTAGCTTGATCCTTCGACAGGTAATCTATACCGCCGATAGATAATACTCCCTATTACTCCAATTTTTGTTCAACTTTTGGAGTGCCAAAACTGGGTAATTTCGGCTTCGTGCCGAACACGAGGACCGGATATACTCGCATTCCAAAGAACTCGATATCCCAAGGTTGGCTCTATTTTCCACGCTTATATGCTAAAACTTGTGCCGATAATATAGACTTACAGTAATATGCTTCGTTTATTTCATTTCTTTATTTGATTAGATCTTGAGAATCGAGTAAAACGACCGCAACGATCGTGACAACGATCGATGTTTGGCAATTTTTTGTTTCAGCGACTCGTTTCAGCACCCAGATACCGTCTAAAAATAAAGATTATTTAAACTTGATTCAGTTTATTTCTTGTTACTGAAGTTATCTTTTTATTGAACTTTTAAAGGAGCTAGGAAGCAGGCCTGGTAAAAGGAAACGGCCTTCGGACTCGACGCCTAGTAAAACGCGTTCTACGAAGAGAGAACTTTTCCTGTCTCCCGCCAAAAGTCCAGCACAAAAGGTAAGCTATAAGCTTAATAGAAGTTAACTTAAGGAATAGTTGCGGTCCACTCTTAAAAACTAATGATTAGATGGCCAACTTTCACACATACAAAAAGCGATTGTTGTCTAAACTGAACCATTTGAAAATTGTGAGCATCTGAGTACAACATTTCCCCAACACTGAGGCAAACTCATTTCACTTCAACTCAGTAATATATTCTTGGACTATTGTTAAAATTGAAATGCTGTAATAAAAGAAGTGAATGTTGATAACCTCGCTTAGCTTCAGAAATCTGTGATTGCAGGCTTTTGATCTTCATTCAGGGAGCTGTATACAATGCACAATATTAGGGCAATATGGGCTGTGCTGATTTACATCTCACTCATGTTGTATTTTTTATCTTTTAGGCAGCTCAGAGATTACTAACCAATGCGAGAAAAACTCCCCCAAAACCAAAGCGAGCTCCCAGGTGGAGTGAGGAAGAACAAGCAGCGCTAGTGCAATTCGTAGCGTTGCACCAAGACCTGCAAGCTACAAACAAAGCATGGCCTTCATGAGGGCTACACACCCATACTGGGAGGAAGCTGCCACCTTCATTAAGGATGTCGCAGGCACAGACTTCAAACGTAAAGGTACTTGTATGAAAAAGCTTACATTTTTTGCAACTTAGATGCATGATGCACAATTTATTAACTGGATTGCGTATAGTATTCATCTACATCTAAATATATTTGTTACCAGGTGCCTCTGTGAGACAACAGGTCCAAATGCTATCTAAAGAGTACACAAATGTTACAAAGGCAGAAGAAAAGTATGGCTTGTCCGTTGATGAGTACCTAAACCAGGAAACCCGTGCATGTCCTGTTAACCCGGCTTCCCCCCTAAATGCACCATTTGTCCTAAGAGAGGGCTGTGGAAAACACCTCACTCCCTCTCAGTGTAAGGACCTTATCCAAGAACTTATCCCTCGCCTGCAAAGGGATGATGTCACCTGGCTTCTGCTGGAGCTATTGAAGCAAGATTACGACGACCAGGTGTATGCAGACACCATCAGGGTTGTTCTTCCTACACTTGGTCAACCTTTTCAGGAAGCCATAACAAATGAGTTTTTAGTAGCCTTGCCAGAGACATGGGCATTGACAGCAACCCTGGAAACTATGGTTCCATGTCTTTAAGAGCCATGAAAAGGCTACAGGATGCTGGCAAGAACAACATAATGTACAAGCTCTGTCAGTGTATATGTGAAAACCGACCTGGCACAAAGCTGCCATTGATGCCCCTAGACCGCATGCCATTTGGTCTACTTCACTACAATATCGAGTTCTTCTCATGCACAAATGTTCAACAGGTAACTGCACAATCTACCAGTAAACTTATCTTTAGATCTCTCTAAGTAAACAACAAATTTCTTGATCACACTATGAATAAAGGAACTTGAGCTAAGTATACATTGTTATACATTGGCTGATCGCATTATTTTTTCAAACCCGGGGACCCTACCATTTAAAGACCCCCTACCCTGGAATTTTATGAGGTCTTTGACACCCCCTCCCCTGGAATTTCCAGGGTGCCTAAACACCCCCTCCCCTGGAACTTGAACACCTCCTCCCTTGACATTTCTAGGTTGCCTAAACACGCCCTTTTCCACAGCTTAAACAAACAAATTTCCAGGGGTCCTTGACCCCTCCCCCTAGGATTTTTACAATACAATGACCTCCCAGTTTAAATCATTTTTATATCAGGGTTTCCCTGTAACTGACCCAAAAACAAATTTCCTGATTTGTCTTAAATTTTGTCTTATTTGATCAATCAGATAAAGGAGCCAGATGATTATAAAGCTTGGCTGGAAACAATGGATACGGAGTTTCCACATAGGTTCCAAAGGCTATTCGCTGGTCCAATGTGGAGTGGATGTGACAGAAGCGATGTTGGTTATCCACTGAAGGTAATAAAGAGATTTCTTTACTTTAGTTCTTTCTAACAGCTTGCTTGTTTCATGTTGTGTACTGTATGAGCTATCCCCTAGAGTATCATGTCAATCCAAGGTTGTATAGTGATCAGAAACAACAGCCCATTTTTTGTTGACTACTGGATCATTCAAGGTGGTTGTCTCACTGACAACCTATGAGATGTTTATATTTCTTTAAAAAAAGATTAATCATGACAACATTTTTTCTTTGTCATATTTCTCTCCTGTTTCAAACTATGAATTAGGAAGATGTTGTTAAATGCGGCAGTGTATTATTATTGTTTTTTCAGGAAAATTTAGCTTTAACGTAAGTACTGAGAATTTTAAAAAAGCGGGTTGTGTGGGTCCTTGGTAGCCTCTCCTTTCCATCACCGCGAGGCTACAGCAGGGCATGTTAACAAGGCTAGAGCACTAGCCAAAAGGTTATGCGCAGTATTTTTTTTTTCAATTATCTCGGTACTAAGGTTAATCTAAATTTTCCTGAGAAATTTTCCTTAGAAAATGAATATCCATTCACTATTTTATTTTCCTTTACCTTTTTTAAAGGCTAGAGTGAATGTCGCGAGAACCTCTCTGACAACACAGAAGAAAAGGACTCGACTTTCTGTTGAAAGCACTAAAATTCCAGGAACAGCAATCCAGGTAACATTGATGCTAAGTAGATTTCCATTCAATTCTTGACCTCAAAGCATATGCAAAACAAGTATCTCTGCTATTCAACTGGAAGATACCCTGCAGTGATTTCCCTGATCTTTATGCTGGAAACAAACTTGCTAGTGTACGAGGTGAACTTTGCACCCTCACGCAGGAAAGAGACTTATTGCTTGAAGGGTACATACCTGTAAAAAAGGACCATGAAATTGAACATGAAATTAAGGTCTCCATTTTGAATTAGAAGTATTAACTCTGATTTCAGTGTGAAATTATTTTCTTTATTTTTAAGGTTCACAGTCTTAATGAGCTTAAGAAAGCTAATCCAGATGGACGCTTCTGGATAAAGCTAGATGCAACTGACATGAAAAGTGGTCTGATGGAATCTGTAAGAAAGGTGTGGAATGGTGACGTGGATATGGGTGATTGAGAATTGGAAAGAAGGCGCAAGGAGTATGAAGAACGGTTGGGACAAGTGGGCGGCGTGACAACAAATGATGCATCAAAGGTTGATTGTCAGAGGGATATTGGAAAGATAGTCATGAAGTTGGAGGAGGACAAGGAATTTCTTGACAGTGGACTTGCTGGAGCCCAAGAGGAATTCCGTAAGAAGTTCAACCGCCCTGGCTCTTCGGAAGAGACATTAAAGAACTTAAACTGGGAAGTGATTGAGTACCAGCAACTCACCCAGCAGGCCCAGGAATTCAAGGCAGAATATGAGGAGGTGCTCTCTCATCTAAGCCCATCTTCGAAAACTGAAATGAAGGTAGAGTCAATTTTTGCAGGTACCATCAATTGGCTCAGAGTGAAAATCAAATTCAGTGTTATACACCACTGTGACTTTGTCTGATTTGCATTACACCCATTTGTGAGGCATGAATTTTGCTATGCAAATTCAAGCTCATCTTAGAAAAGCGTGACACTTTTTTAACAGTTGTTCATTGTCATCATGACGTGCAAGGTCTAAATTCAAAAAGCTTTTAAGTGCTTGTTGTTGTTGTTGTTGTTGTTGTTGTTGTTGTTGTTGTTGTTGTTGTGTAGACCATAAGTGCTACCATTTCCCAAAGGAAAACCAAACCATACCACAGAATCATCACAAATCACTGTTTGAATTTTAGGCTGTGAGAATGTCACTCAAAAGCCTGAAGATGGGAACACACCAATACCTGCGTAATATTTTCAAGAAGAAGAGAAAGTGTGCCACTCATGTTCTAGTTACCATGATCTCCGACGAAAGAAGGAACCAGAAGCCATATGCCCTTCCTGTGAGGTACATACCGTACACCAGCCTAAAGGACCAGTACATACGAGACATAAACAGAGAACTACATATGTAGATCCAAATAGGCAAAATACCATTTCTGAACTCCAACTTTACTAACCAAGATTTAAGTATTGGTTTAGGTTAGTTACTTCTGAACCTCTTTTAAGCAGTCACCCTCTGGAATTAGCTGTCTAACCGCTTAATAGAGGTTGACTGCTACAATAGAGGTTTCCCAGTTTTGCCACTGAAATAGGGGGCTGCTTAACATAGGTTCCACTTTAGTTTGTCATGTATTGTTTATTTGAACAGGGACAGTTACAGATGGTGAATTCTGCTCCCTGCGCACCCAAGGAGAAGCAAGGCCCTTACATTTGTGGCAGATCCGTCATGATGCTAAGGAGAGCTGCAAGTCATTGTCAAGGAATGTGCTTCTTGAAATGTTTGTTCAACTTGGAGGTACAGAAATGACCATTGAATGCTGTGTAACATATTGGTTCTGAAAATTACAGTATGACATTGTGTAATTCCAGACAAAATTTTCATACCACAGTACAGAGCGAATAGGAAATTCCAGTTGTCTATTGCCCTGATTTTCCACGTTGTAAACATCACATTTCCCATAGAAACATTTCAACAGACCCTTGGGCATATTCCTGCAGAGGCTGTATATTTTCTGTGATTTCACACTCTTCTGTCATCATATACATGTACTCCCGGGGGGGGGGGGGTACTCCCTATATTGGACTATACGGGGATGATCGGCCCGAAAGGGGTAGGGTTTTCAAGCTGGAGGTATAAGAAAGGGGTAGGGTTTTCAGGCTGGGTATAAGAAAGGGTAGGGTTTTCAGGCTGGACTGGGTATAAAAACAGTAGGGAAAATTGTAATTTTGGTATAAAAGGGTCTGTATTTCACCGGTTTTTCACCCGCAACGTGAGAGCAAAACCGTTTCTTTTTTAACAGAGCACAAAGCCGATTTTTCAGGCTTGGTATAAGAAAGGGGTACCTTTTTCGGCTTTGGTATAAGAAAGGGGTACCTTTTTTGCTCTGAAATTGGTATAAAGAAGGTAAGGGGTCCAGAATCTGGGCCGAGCATCCCCGTATAAAAGTTTTGGGAGTACCCCCCCCCCCCCCCCCCCCCCCCCCCCCCCCCCCCCCCCCCCCCCGCGCGGGCATGTACTTTACATCCAGTCATTAGCATTGACCATGCCATACTCATATTACACACAAACTGTACATGGGTTGTGGGTTCAGTATACATGATGATTCAAACAACTTCTGTATCTAGTGTATAGTATATGTGTGCCTAACTTATTAATTTTTGTTAACTCTGATGTGTTGCAGTTGACCACAATGGGAAACCAATAACTGCTAGACCAAATGCTGATATAGATGACGACATGATAAAAGACCTGCATAACCTCAGGGCAGATGGGATGGCACTAGAAGATGCACTAAGGAACATCAGAAGTAGGATGGTCCCAGCTGGATATGATCCCTACCCATTTCGCCAAAATGTTCCAGAGTCACAGCTTGACATGCTGCGATCAATGGCATCAACATGTGTCTTTAAGTCCACTATACACCACTGGCAGCAACGAGAAGTAGATTTTGGGACATATTTATATGTCCCAGAAATGGATCCCATTACCAAAACAATCAGGCATGACCGTGGAGACCATAACCATGTTTTTAGACGAACTGCTAGCAGTATCCGGAAAGGCAACAACCCTGATCTGGACTATGCTGCCTTTGACAAGGCCTTAAGAGACCCAAAGAGTGGTTTAACTCATGCTGCACTGGTAGGCAAGAGGAAGCAGTCAAATGTTGATGCAGAACGGCTTCTGTCAGCACTAGTGGCAAAATCCCTTCAGGAGCAAGGGTTCCATACTGAGGCCTCATTTGTGAAAGCTTTAGCTAATTGGCATGAGGCCAGCGATGGCAGAGGTCTGACCCAACTGCAACGTTGCCGTTACAATTACCACCTTCTGAATTTGATTCTGGACAAGTGGATGCCATGGCATAGTCAAACATATGACTTCAGCAGATTGGATATTAACAGGTAATTGGATGTGCCATGGACTAGTGCAATTGTACAGCCTAGGCAGAATGCTTCCACCATGTTCAAAAACCATACATTTTCTTATCTATGAAATTGCTAAAATGACAATGCAGTCGAATCTCCCATTTGTCATCTTGACTACAAGCAAAGTATGTCAAAGTTTCTTATAATAATGTGTGGTTCCAGAAAATATCCATATCCCCCCCCCCTCCCTGGAATTTCCAAAGGAAAATACATTATTTGTATGGAAAAGATCAGGTAAATAGACACACCCCCCCCCCCCCCCCCATCCACCCTGTAGGGGAGTTATGGATAATTTCTGGAACCACACAATTCGTTAATGCAACTATGACAGAAAAATATGTGCAAACAATTAAACTGGAAAGAAGAGTGGCATAGTATCCTAATGAAAACTACAGACATGTTATCTTGACATGATTAATTAACATCACATAATCTGAAATGGCAATTTTAATCATTTGATGTAGGTAGGTATATAAAAGATAGATTGATTTATTTTTGTATGTTTTTAGGCCTTTGGAATATATCTGTGGGTTTTCTAGGGAAACTGTCATCGAAATCACTACAAATGTAGAGAGCCAGGAACACAGACGGAGGCTGAACACCATCATTGGCTATCCAGAGCACCCACGTGCTGGGGGACAGATGACTTGGAGTCTTTCTTTAGTTTGGTCCACAGGTACATAGGCGTGGTCTTCACATTAAAAGACTTCGTTCAGCTGTGGCCTAAGGTTGTCAGGTACATATAGTAACTATTGATTGTTACATTTTTTTGATGGAGATTCATCTATCCAGTAGTGTTAATTAAGCATTAGAGCATAACTTTCTATGACTTTATCGGCACAATAGAGCACGTTTGATGTTGGGAGACACACAAGAACGTTGTAAAATTATGAGCCACAGGCGTAGATTTGGACCAATCAAAGCATGCGTTATATCGTCTTATAATAATCAATAAGCTTATTGATTGTTACAGTTGCATGAAATATATAACTAGCAAAATTCACATTGTTTGGTAATGTTGCATTGGCATTGGGAAGTCAAGTGGCTTCTGACTGGCACTTGAGGGTAATCAGAAATTATAATATTCATGCCAACAGAGAGTTCAAGAAACGGATGGACACACAACTCCCGTTTTATTACTGGAACCTGAATGAGCGTTTTACTGAGGAGCAGCCATCCTTTGATGAAAGGCCTGACTTTGATGAGGTTGCATGAAATATATAACTAGCAAAATTCACATTGTTTGGTAATGTTGCATTGGCATTGGGATGTCAAGTGGCTTCTGACTGGCACTTGAGGGTAATCAGAAATTATAATATTCATGCCAACAGAGAGTTCAAGAAACGGATGGACACACAACTCCCGTTTTATTACTGGAACCTGAATGAGCGTTTTACTGAGGAGCAGCCATCCTTTGATGAAAGGCCTGACTTTGATGAGGACAATGTTGATGCTCGGAACCACCCATTGCGACTTCATCGACTCAGACTCAACCAGAGAGAAGACTCATCATTAGTAGTAGCTGGCCGTGCATTCCTCCCAGTCCGTAACAGGGTTACTCTGCGTCATAGAATGCACTGTCCTGTGGTTGACCCAGCACCAATGTTAGGAGGGATTGTTTGATGTGCAGCTCTCATTAAAATGTTCTGAGTCTAATGGTATAAAAATCATGCCAAAATTGTCCATATGTTGTATGATGGGGGATGGGGGGTGTATGATGGGGGGGGGGGGGGGCATAGCCCAAACAAATGATGGCAATGACATTCGCGATATTTTTATAGTTTATTCCTCAGCCATAAGTAATCTATGCAATGTACAGTAATCTTGTTGTATCAATCATAAATGGGATAATGTAATTTATAACGAGTTATGTGCACTTTTTATCGAGCTTTCTTTTTTAATGCTACCCTATACATTTTTGGGGTCATTAAAAAGATTCGACAAGTGTCTGTGATGGTAGTGACTTTAGTTTACGCTGAAAATTGTTTGAAACCTGAGAAAAATATCAAACTCATATTGATTTAAATGTTAGCAATGTAAAAATGGAATTTTCACTCATTTTCCACAGATCAGCAAATTTCAAAATCCTTACAAAATTGTTTGTATTTCCATGTCAAGGCCTCTTAAGAGGTGGATCTTTAGAACCTTTTGGAACTGCCTTGCAGGAATCTTTTTATGAAAACTACTGCAGTACTTTTTCCTTCAGATTCATGCTTGTGGGATTTTTTATATGCTGTTTCTGGGAAATGTTGTCACTGAAAAAGCAAAGCTCAATATGCAATAGGGATTGGCTGATTGCATTTTTAAACCGCACTGGGGGGGTTGAGGACCTATGGAAAATTTTCCAAGGGGGTTGTATTGGACTCTGGAAATTCCACGGGAGGGGGTGTGTCGGGAGACAGGAAATTCCAAGGGGTAGGGATGAAAAAGGTGACTTTCCAGGGGCAATTTATCCCAAAATAGATTTCCCAGGGGTATTTTGCCGGAAAAATGGAAATTGCAGGGGAGGGGGTCCTTTATGAGGTGGAAATTGCAGGGGAGGGGTCTGTTTCACGAGTGGAAATTCCAGGGGAGGGGGTCTTTTTAAGGGAGGTCCTCAACCCCCCGGTGCGGTTTAAAAATGCAATCAGCCATTGCAGGTAGCCGGGTGATAGAATTATTTTTGGTCATTGAATATTTGAGAACTATTATCTGTAACTTAGTTGTGAAATGTTAACCTTCAGGTTAAACAGTTGCAATTTACCGGTAGATACACCACTGTTTGTGCATTTAGACTGTATGGCAATGACATCCAATGAAGCAGACTTCTAAAAACCAGAGCTACTGCATAGTTATTGTGTGAGATGTATTTACTGACATCTCCCTGCAGACAGTGGACCTTTGTCACAATACCACCATTTTGTTTTCAGATGTTCCCATCCTAGAAAGAAAATGCTGACAGCATTTTGTAATAGTCCCTTAGTTTCAAACTCAGTGATGCTGCTGAACAAAAGCACAAAGAACACATTGTGTACAGTACTAGCCTCGGTTTTAAGCAGCAAAGTTGTGAATACCAACGCCAAACCACCTGAAGGTAGCCTGTAAACTCTCAAAAAACCCACTAGAAACCCGGCTTGCAGGCCAGACAATGAGAAAACATGAGAACAATTTTCATACTTGATAGAGTTATTTACATCAGAGGCTTGTACTCTATCTGTGCTCCTTGGATTCATTTGAGCAGTGGTAATTCTGACTATTGTTGGTTTTATGTTTCAATGCTAAATAAAACATGGTGGTATTTTCCAAAGTGACATTGTCATGAGGGAAGCCTAAAGTTATATTTCTGAAGGCCTAAAAATGTAAATAGTGATGTTTCTACAAAACTGTAACAATAAAGCAAGTTCAGTATCAGTTCAGTACTAAACAGTGTCTTTTGATGGTTGCTATGAGGAATACTTCTTAGGAACTGCCTCATTGTAAACATATGACTTTTTGTCAGCACTCCATTGTCCATACTCAACCATAACCACATCTCCAAATAAGAACAGCTCATTTGCATTAAAAATGTGCACCCTGTACACTCTGTCAAGCTTAACGTTTGTAATCAAGTCCTCGCCCATTGCAGTCAACACTTTTGGAACCTTCCTACCAGGGATATAGCCAATTGACGACCAGCTGTTGTCCACAAATGCCTGCACAACTATAGCATTCTCATCTCTGATATTAACAGGCTCAATGTTCAATCTTAGTTCAACTTCAGTTTTAGATCTACAGTCGAAGCTCTCGTAAGCGACCACCTTGGGAACTGAAAATTGCGGTCGTTAACGGAGCTGGTCGCTTACGAGAACGGCTCTCGTAAGCGACCACCAAGCGGCTTCCTGCTTGAACAATAGCTGTTGGTCGCTTACGAGAGCTTAGTACAATAAATCTAGAAAATACCATGTGATACTAATGCTTAAAATAGTTTGATTTATTTCCCGACTTCAATTGAGAATAGATGACTACAAATATGTACACAGAAAATAGCATTTCACCGGTGCAGCTAGTATCAGTTTGGCTTTTTGGAGGAGATGACTTATGTTTTAAAGACAAAAAGTTCTGTGGTCGCTTACGAGAGCTTAAAAACAATAGAAAATCTCTGTTGGTGATTTGAAATTGTGGTCGCTAACGGAGCTGGTCGCATCGATAAGGCGGTCGCTTACGAGAGCTTGAAATAAAAGAGTTTATGTGACAATTCAAACGGGGTTTCGGGAAAATGGTCGTTATTGGAGCTGGTCGCTTACGAGAGCGGTCGCACAGAGAGCTTCGACTGTAATTGCAGCCTGGCACTTTTCCAAAGTCTTCTGAAATTCTGGATGGAAACTGCACCCCTTTAGCTTTGCCTTCTCTGCATATTGAATTGCTGGTTTAGTTTTCTTTGGCTGGTTCCTGGTGTCTGCGGCACTTTGACTAGAGCTGGCAACTGCCAGATTTTCATCGTCTCCCCTGTCATCACCACTGCTGTTGTCATCATGATCAGCTTCATCATCATCATCGTTGTCATCACTTTCACTAAGGCAAACTACAACCACTCCATCTTCATTATCAGGTAACAGCACTGGTCCTGTTCGTGGAAAATTACTACAGTTACATGTGGTCTTGCGAAGGTCCAGAAATGGCATGGTGGGAAAATCATTTCTTCTGTTAGGGTGAAGGGCAGGTTTCATGGCACTTGCAGACAATGATAAGTTTGTAACCTTCCAATTGTATATAAGAACTCGCTCAAACCAGTCTTCATCATCATCTTCAATCTACATCATAAGACAATAATTGAGAATTAGGAAATGAATGAGAGGAAGGAATTGATCAAGAACAAATGATGTGATGACAATAAGTACAGCGAGGAGAAAGTGTATTGAACTTTTCACTACAATCTAAACACAAATAAAAGTTAGATTCATCGATAAACAGCACTCTGTTACTTGTGTTCGATATCCTGACTTCTAAAACCCACAACAGTGCGAGTAAACTGGCACAAGAAGCTGCAAAATTTGTGACATTGCATTGATAAACCAGGGGCGAATTTTTGCTTCAACAAGCAGTGAAATCTATAACAGATTTTTTGGCGGACCTAGCCGGTAGGTTTCGAGGAAATATAGCCTTAATGTAACAATGGAACCACGCTAAAATCAAGAAAATTTAGGCTATGAGTCAAAAGCTTATTTATGACAAATAAATATCGTGCCAGGTCTCACATTTACGCGAATCAAATAGAATGTAGGGAAGACTCGGGTGATTTCCGCAAAATCCGAAAATAAAACCATCAAGAAAAACCTCAAATGAGACTTACCTGAACTCTACAGCTCTCAGTAACCTCTATTACAGCAGGAGAAGGCTGGTTTTCCAACTGCGACAGGAGTTGTTGTCGTTCGGCGAACAGAACAATACGACGAATTTCGAGTTCGTTTGGAAAACAAATGTGCCCCAACAAAGACTTAACATCTAAACATTCAATATTTGCTGCATTCAGCTTCAGTTTCACGTTAGAATCAATGCAATGGACGTAGATAGTAGAAGAGCTTTGAAATTCGTCGGCTTGCAGAGCTCTCACCACTACGGCGTCCATTAAAGAATGACGACCAACCGTCGAACGAGCAAAATCTGCCGCAAAGCATGCTGGGAAGAGGTGTCCTCCCCCCCTTCTCCTAAGCCAAACTTGATACGTTTTTTCGATGGCTAGACGACGCTACTGCCTTTGCGATTGCTTGTAACAGATTCCTGTCCTCGAGGATGAAACTTGTTATTTGAGTTTTCAGCTCCTCAAATCTTTTTTTTCCCTTGTTAGATATATTAGGTTCGTCTATTTGGGATATTTCAAATTTACCAAAGGAGGAATTTTTAGAATAATTGATATAACTTGAAAATTCGACCGTGAGTTGTTTTATTTACTAGAGTATCAAATGTCCATAATTACAATACCAGGCTTTCAGCAAAACAGTCTTATTATCTTCCCTATGCCAGAAGCAACTATGGTAAATTTAATATTCGTTTTCAAGGCCCAACAATTTGGAATACTATTGAAGAAAATATAAAGTTATCATCATCAATATCTATATATTTGTAATTCTTTCTTCTATATCTAAAGTGAAGGAAAGCATTCATCCCTTAAATGTGTATTAAATGTTATTTTTGTTTGTTGTTTAATTTCTGTATATGTGTTCGTATGCCGACCTATATTTGTATTAAATCTATATGTACAAATCCGGCTGCCTAAAACTTTTAACACTTTCGTTATTCTAGGTAGCCAGCCCTCTTTCTTTTTAAAAACACAATTGATTATAATAAAACTATTGTAAATTTTGAGGAAATAAAGGCCTGTTGTTGTGTGTGTGTGTCGAGTGTGTTATTGTTATAATATTCAATTCGAGCGCGAAGTAACTAATTTGCTGGAATTCTTTCGCAAGTTTCTTTCGAGAGAGGTAGAGCACAAGCAACTGAGATGACTTACCAAGTTTGGGCTCGTCTTTCCAATACTGTATTGAGAAACATTATCCAAAAGTAGTCAGTGTTTCGTCGCTCCAACACAAACGCCAAGAAAACCCATATGTCATGAGCTCAGTGTGCTCGCCTTTAGCACACTTGGTGCTAAATTCTTCACTCAGAATATTATGAAATGGAAGAAGTGCATATAAGTATTAACGAAGACCTCAAAAAGTATCAAATCATGCTTATTTATTGCAGAAAATCGCCAATGTTCTTGCATTTTACGTCAAAAAACGGATTTCCTTAGCAACGGTTACTATGGAAACCAGAATCACCGTTTTGACGCAAGATTTGACTGGAGGTGCTGTATATAAATATTTTTAACAAGTTTGTGCACTGATGCACCAGTCTTCGAAATGTTATGTTACTTTACATTTTATTGAAACCATTATGCGAAAAATGTTGAGCATTGGAGAGACCATAATGCCCCTCACACGTTTTGGCCCATAGCACTATGATGTCCCAACGTTCCAAAAATGTTCCTTGGAAATGTGGCTATCAAACAAGCATAGCTGCAAGAGTATGTGGTAGAGGTGCTACGTTTCTCGTTTTCTAGGCACGTTCTTAGAATCTCCTCCTAGACTACTTCGCTAATTCGCTCTCCTTCTCTCCGGTGCCGGTTCCAAGTGAACGCACCTGCTGACCACCTTCGCACTTGTTTGCAAGCTGGAACGCTTCCAACTCCACAGCAATCTCCAGGGCTTGTGTGAGGGTAGTTGGTCTGGTCTGCTTCATTTTCCATCTAGCCTCTACTTCTGTAAGCCCGTCGTTGAAGTGGTCTCGTGTTAAAACTTCTCTTAACCCGCGAGTGCCTGGGGACAGGCATATCTGGTCAGGCGTCTGATTGCCTGGGCCAGTTCCGGTAGCGTCCCCTCCTTCTTTTTCGTACATACATACATACATAATCTTTATTTCAACACGGGTCAATTCATCAGCCAATAAATAATTATTAAGTTTAAAATCTACTATTCTAAGATCTCTAAGCTATGCTAAAATGCTGCTTTCCACGAATGCCGTGCCCGTTAAATTTGTTTAATAAGGGACTTAAATTGCCTGCCTAATTAAATTGCTTGCCTAATTTCTGTGGCCAGACTATTCCATAAAATGGTGCCACTATTAGAAAAACTATTTCTGTAAAATTTGTATGTTGCAATGGGACATTAAGCTTGTTATGAGAGTCCCTTAGGTTGTAAAAAGTCTCGCGCGTTTGAAATTTTTGGCAAAGGTAATCAGGAGCAAGTCCGTGTATTGACTTAAAAACCATCAAGGCTCTTTGATATTGGTGCTGATTCGATAGAGTTTTCCATACTAGTTGTTCCAGCAGACGCTAGCCTCGGTATCGTAGTTAGAAAAAGTCAAGATAGATAGATAGATAGATAAGTTTATTTACGCCTCTTGCAGTGCAAGCACTGAATTGCAGGCGGTGGTCTGCAAATACAAAACACGGGCTGCTCTGTTTTGTAGCTTTTGCAGTTTCTCTTGCAAACTCACACCACAGGTTCCCAATACAATGTTGCAATAATCGAAATGACGTTGTACCAAGGATTGAAAGATAAGATGCAAGGTTGCTTGTGGGACAAGGTGCCTAACTCGTTTTATCGCTCCTATACCACAAGCTTAGTTAGTTTTTCTATATGACTACTCCAATTTAGTTTGTCATCGATAATAACGCCTAGTGATTTTGCGGTATTCACTTGGCGAACGAGAGAGTCGTCGATAGAAAGTATTGGGGGAGCTGTGAATGTACTCAGCCTCTGACGAGATCCAATAAGCATAAATTTCGTTTTAGTCATATTTAGAGTCAACTTGTTTGCTTTTAGCCAATTGAAAACATTTTCTAAATCTTGATTTACACATGATTGGATATACTCAGTGTTTTTGCTCGCAAACGTAAGATGGTCATCGGCATACATCCTAGGATCACAATTTGAAAGACAGCTCGGAAAGTCATTGATGTATAACAAAAATAGTTGTGGCCCCTGTGACACACCACATCTTAACGTACGAGTATTAGATAGTCTCCCATTAACGGAGCAAATTTGTGAACGGTTTCTAAATATGACTCAAACCATTGGTAAGCATTGTCATCTATGCCATGATAGCTTAAATTAGATAGTAAGATTTTGTGATCGACAGTGTCAAAAGATCTAAAAACACAACGGCGTTAACTTTGCCCTGGTCGATATTGTATGCCCAACTATCTGTGGCTTCAAGAAGGGCTGTAACAGTTGAATGACCATCGCGAAATCCTGATTGGGAATTAGTTAGAATGTCATGCTCATCTAAGTAAGCATACAACTGGTCATAAATCAGTCTTTCGAACACTTTTGCTACCACTGAAACGACAGAAATTGGACGATAATTATTGACGTCATCTCGATTTCCATTTTTGAAAAGTGGGGTAACCCTGGCCGATTTCCAGTCATCTGGGAAAATACCCGAATTTATTGATTGGTTGAAAATGTCGCAAGTTGGAAAGCAAATGAGATCTGCACATTCCTTGACGAGTCTTGCAGAAATCTTATCAAGCCCAGTTGCCTTGGACTTGTTAAGTTTGTTCAAAAGTGAAAACACCTTGCCAGCAGTTGTTGTATGAAGCTGAAACCGCTGACACGTTTGAGAGAGATATTTCTGATAGTCACAACCATCAGTCGAGTCAATATCAGCTGCAAGCTTAGGACCAGAAAGCATGACCCGAGTAGTAGATTTAGACAAGTGTTTATTGCACTCTCCAAGCAACTGATTTGACTTACAATTCTTGCCCTACTTATCCTAACTGTAAAGCTAAACTTAGTTACAAACGTAAGGGGAACGCATGAGTTATTTTCAGTAAATTACAACGGTATTTCTCAAGATACTAGCGTAAGATCTACGTCAAAAGGGAGCGAACGGAAGAATTCGTGAATTGTAATGAAAAACCTATAATAACAGAAACATCTAGGCCTGCACGTAATAAATGTTGACAACTTGAAGAGAGCTACGTCACGCGCTAGGAACATGATTTGACATAAACCAAATCGCTGTGGATTCATCCCCTACATTACCATTAATCTTGAATTATCTTGTCTGGACTAGCCATAGATTATGAGAACTTAAGGACATGGCTTTGTGGGCCTTAAATAGGCCAATGTTATATGGAAAAGCAATAAAATCGAGCAGAGGATCTGATTGCTTTGGAGGCAAATTTTGAATGAGCTAAGTTGCCAAGCTTGTGCTATGCCCAGTCTTCTCTTGAGATAAAGTGATCCCATACAGAAAGAAGTATACTTAAAGTATACCTTGACTTTTTTAGGAAATAACAAAGTAAACTTTGTTGATACTTCTTTTATTTGTACAGTAGAAAGTATACTTAAAGTATACTTTGACTTTTCCAGGGCAGATAAATGAGGTATACTTTATTTATACTTCCTTTAATGAATATAAAAGAAGTATACTTTAAATGTTTTTTTGTGTTTTGGGAATCCCCGAAGGGACATGCCACAGGTACAGGGAGCACCAGCTCGCCAACAAAGCCGGGAATCGAACCCCACCTCTCCTTAGTCTCGGCCTTCGATTTGGCCACGCAGGAACGGGAGACAACTGTGATACGAAAAAGGCAGTCCGCACAGGGGACACAGGGGCAAACAAAGAGACGCACAAACATGCAACAGACATTAACAAAGACATCCCAAGATAGCTCCCACCTCAAGCAAGAGCTACCATAGAATGTCAGTGGAATTGTCAACTAGAAAAAAGGGGGTGTGGCATTAACAAAAACATCCAATGACAGCAGTACTCCCAACGAAGGGGACCGCTGCCACGGGATGTAGATGAAAGTGCATAAAAAACTTACAAACATGAACACATTGAAACATACAGTCAAAGGAGTTCCTGAAAGGAGACAAACTGGTAAAGCAACAGTCCCTTGAGGCACCCTCGCCTGCACCAGAGAACCGCGATGTCACCACTAAAGGGAACCACGATCCTCGGATGCAGCCAAAGACACCCCAAAGAACACATGACAAAAACATGAAGCCATAAACCAGAAAAGCATAGCATTAGCAAGAACATCCAGAGAGGGTAGTACTCCCAACCAAGGGGACCGCCCAGACTGGATGTAAATGGAAGTGCTAAGGAAAAAATGAAAAAGAAAGAGGTGGTGAACTAATGAAGGGGGGACCCCAACTGAAGCGGACCTCAGTTGGGGCAAGGACGTTATTTCAGGTTGATAATAAGAGAGCTGCCATTCTCCTCCGCGATGATACCGTTGGCGGCCCAGGACCGAAGGAAGAGTCTTCGGCGTCGAGGAGACTGATAGCGCTTGAAAAGAAGTGGGAGAAGAAAAGTGATACGCCGACAGATTGCGGTGATAATGTCCTGTGAGCTCACAGATTGATCACGAAAGCGATAGTTATTGCGCGCCCGCCAGATCATGAGTTTGGCGACGTTGAGAAGGTAGGAAAAAATGGGGGGGATCAAGTCCCTTTCACCAGCACTGAAGCCAAAGAGTAAGTGCCGAACTTGCAGAACAGGACCGGTCGGTACCACACGAAGGATTTTGGGCTGTAGCCAGTTGACGAGATCTTGCGCTACTGGACAATGATAGAAGAGGTGAGCACAGGTCTCCAGGGGTGCAGAGCAGAAACAGCTGGGATCAACCGTCATCTGGAAAGACCTGATGAGGCGATCTGCCGTAGGAAGCACACCATGTGCGATCTTCCAGGAGAGATCAATGGCCTTACGATCTAATGGGAAGCAGAAAATCTGCTCCCAGGTGTCAGGCCAGTAAAGGTCCCCAAAAGTGAGGCGGAACTTAGCGATACAGTGCGGAGGCGAGAAATCAGCATTGACAAGAAGGGTATAGCATTGTTTGGTCGTGAGGTCACGGAGGTGAAGTAGACCATCAGCAGATGGGACGACAAAGGAGTGAGTGTCCTCATGAAAGCGACCGCCTATCATAGCCCAGGAGCGCAAGATCTGTTCATAAAATGGGGGGAGCAACTCGAGAGGGTAGTACGCCGGATTAGAAAGAACATGAAAAGTAGTGTCGGCAAAATGACAACGGATGCTGGTATGAAAGAAAAAGGTCCATTTCGCGGAGAATAAAGTAGACGCTTTATCCATTGGACCTGTAAGGCGCGCAGTTTGAGCTCAAGATGAACAACATTGAATCCCCCTTTGGAATAGGGTTGCGTCACAGTGCGGCGGGCCACCAACTCCTGTTTCCCTGACCAAAAAAAGTCAAAGAGGAGACGGTTCACCGCTACAATAAAAGGGTCAGGGAGCACAAAGACAGTCCCCGTGTACCAGAGTCCTGACAAAGCAAGGGCGTTAGAGATAAGAGCCTTCCCCCGAAAAGAAAGGTGTCGCTGCTGCCAAGAGGAAAGGACATTTTGCAAGGATTCGACACGTTTATCCCAATTAACAGCTGAGAGGTCACCGGGTCCAACATGGGTGCCCAGCAAGGGCAAACTGACTACTGACCATTTGAGATGGACAGGAAAAATGGAGCGCATGCTCCAAGGACCTACCCAGAGCCCTTTACTCTTGGTGGAATTGAGCCGGGCACCGGAGGCTTGCTCGTATAGCCTGTAGGTCTCGAAGACAGCATGGATGGCATCATCAGAGGTCAGGAAGAGAGTAGTGTCATCAGCATATTGAGAGATAACTGCTGAAGTGCCAGAAGAAGGTAATTGCAGACCTGGAATACGTGGATTGGCGCGAAGGTTACACGCTAACACTTCAGCAACCAGGACGTACAAAAGGGGCGATAAAGGGCACCCCTGGCGGACGCCGCGAGTAAGGGAAAAAAAGTGGGAGGTGAAACCATTAACTATAACGGCGGAAGATACGTCCGTGTAGAAAAGGGAAATCCAACTTATAAAGGATTGCCCAAAGCCCATGGATTGAAGAGTGCGCACCAAAAACTCCCAATTGACCCTGTCGAACGCCTTTTCCTGGTCCAAAGACAGAAGAGCCAGGTTAATGTCCTGAGCATGCGCGTAGGAGACAGCATCTCTCGCGAGAGAGACGTTCTCCCCAATAAAGCGCCCGGGGACCGAGCAAGTTTGGTCGGGGGACACCACTAGGTGGATGACTTTCAGGAGGCGTCCAGCAACCGACCGAGATGCGAGCTTATAATCCACTGTCAGGAGAGAAATAGGACGCCAATTGGAGCGGAGATAGCGAAGTCCTCGTTTAAAAATAAGCGCAATAAGTCCCCGCCGCTGGGATGGAGACATGTGACCACAGTCATAAGCGTGGTTCAGCACTTGTACCAGGTCAGAACCTAGCACATCCCAAAACTGGAGGTAAAACTCCATAGGCAAGCCGTCAATGCCCGGGGTTTTGTTTCGGGCCATACCCTTAAGAGCCACCAATACTTCCTCAGAGGTGAGGTAGCCCTCACAGGATTTAGCTGTTTCATGGTCGAGTCGGCGCTCAAGTTTCAAGAGAAGGTAGGACTGAAGGTCAAAATCAACTGGTTCGGCGGAGAACAACGCTTGATAAAAGGCGCTAAAGGCGTTCAAGATGCCATCATTGTCGCGGACATAAGACTTGTCCTCCAACTGGATACAATCGATGTAGCGATCCAAGGACCGCTTCTTTTCTAGCCGGAAAAAGAAAGCCGAAGAGGTCTCACCTTCCTCCGCCCATCGAACACGCGCACGGACCGCAGCCCCTTGTGCCTCGTGATTGTCAAGTCGGGATATCTCTTTAAGCGTGCCTTTGTACTCAGGAAGATGGTGAAGTCTGCCCTGGTCAATATGCTGTTTGAGGCGTTTAGCTTCAGCTTCTAGCTGAGAGCGGATGATGCGAGTAGTCCGCGCCATGGATTTGGAATATTCCATGGAGAGCTGTTTTATCCTTAGCTTCCCCACATCCCACCAATTGAGAAGGTTGTGATAGGATGGCCTCTCGGCCTGCCAGTCCGACCAAAAGGAAGTGATTAGGTCAATATAAACAACATCTTTCAACAGAGAAGTGTTAAGCTTCCAGAAGCCGGGGCCTCTAGGAAGCAGTGTCGGTATTTGACAAGACAGAATAACAGAATCATGGTCAGAGTAAGGGCAAGAGGAAATTTCACAACGAGTAACAGAAGAGGACCAGGAAAGGGGAAGCCCAAGGAGGTCAATACGTGATGCACGCTCTCCATTAGGACTGGTCCAAGTGAAGGCACGGACACCGGGATTCCGGTAACGCCAGATATCAAGAACACCCGCGTCAGAAAAAAGCTGTGAAAGTGAGGCTGTACTGTCCCGAGAGGATGGCTCAGCGGGACCACCACGCCTGTCCAAAGATCTATTAAAAACCGCATTAAAATCTCCCGACAAAATAGTCGGGACCGTAGGATCAAGGATGGGAGCAAGATCCTCAAAAAAGAGATCGCGCTCAGGGTTGCGGTTGGGCGCATAAATAGCACACACCCGAAAAACTGTGTTCGAACAGGACATTTCTAACTGTAAAAAGCGGCCCTGATCGTCTCTCCAACAATTCAAGATCGTAAATGCTGGGGAGACCAAAAGTGCTACCCCAGAAGACTTATTAGTGTGAAATGAACCATGAACTTGAAAATTTAAAGGCGCAAACCAGGAGGAGAGTTCCGCTTCGCTGAGGCAGTGGGTCTCCTGAACTGAGATGATGTTTGGCTGGAAGGCGGAAGTCATTAGCCAGTTAGCAAAGGATGCCCTCTTAGTGTCATCCCGCAGGCCATTGGCGTTAATAGTAAGCATGTTAACCGCCATTTGTAAAACGGTAGTTATATAGATCAATGTGAAGGTGAAAGTGAAAAATGGTGTTAAGTACGCTTTTCAGCGGCACACGGAGAACGTGCTCAGGTATATTAAGGCATGGGTGTTTTTCATAAAAATGCGAAAAACACTGAGAAAATTCGCTAGGGTAGATAAAATGTCGTGCGTACAATGTTTTTCGTTAAGGTTGCTCTACCCGGTGAGACGTTTTATTTGATGTATTTGGTTACCATGCCAACGGGTTGCGTGACTTGTAAGAGCGTGACAAAGGCACAAATTTATTCCAGGTCTCTGCATTCGATGGGGGTTATACCAATGGTTTCCCAATGTGTCTTATTATGACCAGTGTCGGGCGTACATTACCATTCCAACGAGGCGCGCTGTACAAGTTATCCACATTTTAATAAAATGAGAGGTATCATATTACATCATCACAAATATAGCTATTCGAAAAAACATTTTCAGTCAGCCTCGTTAGATCAATAATCTACACTAGATAGCAAACACGATCACACACTCAGGGCAACGATTTAACTTATCACCATCGAATGCAGAGACCATTTTCCAAGAAATTATATTTAAGGTCAGAGGTCATACATTTGTTGCCATAGAGATCAACATTGGTGAAAATGATCGAGAATGACCAAAGGTATGGAAATGCAAATTGATTGGATCCCTCAGAGGCATTGGTTTAGAGATAGACTACCCCCCTCAGTTTTACGTCCGCCATTTTGGATTTGGGTTCCACCCAGGCCTTAAAGTACTTGAGTGATCTATCGCGTTTCCGGGAGGAGGGACTGGTGTCCATGTCTTCCTCCGCTAAAGCCACGAGATCTCTCACTTCCTGTGTGAGGGTTGGTGAAGGAGGTGGGCGATTGGGAACATGTGTTTTTTCCGGATCAGATTCCAGGTCAAAAGAAGCGGACTCTTCACCTTCCAAAGGAGGACATGGTGTCAAAAGAGGGTCAGGCTGACCCAAGGGGATGGATGAAGGGGTGACAGAAGAAAGGGGTTGAGAATCCCCATCACTCAAGACATTATCTTCAAACTGCTTCGTCATAGTGACGTGAGGCTTGATAAAAATTGGAGCGCGCGGAGCATCAGAGGAGGGCATGGAAGAAGGCTCCGAGCTCTCCTCGTCACTAACTTCAGTGGACTTAGCAACCGTCGGCTTGCTAAAAATGAGAGCTTTCTTGGCTCCCTTAACAACAACCGTAGAGACAGCAGGAGGAGGAACAGATGTAGAACCCGCCTTTTCAGGTGGTGGAAGATCCGCTGACACAGTGGAGGTGCCAGTAGACGAAGCACCCTCAGCAGAAGTCCCCTCGGCAGGTGACCCAGGTGCAGTGGAATCAACGGAAGCAGTTGCTACAGACGTACTTCCAGAAGGGGTTTTCCCAGCCGCAGCAGCCGCATAACTAGGTGGAACCGAAGCGGGCGCGGACGAAGCTCCTGAGGTAGAAGGAGCATCAAAACTCCGCCTAGGAGCGGAAGGCGGAAAAATGAGAGGAGCGAAAGAGGAATTGGTCACTGCCTTCCCCATCGGCGGACACGTAGGAGACAGCATCTCTCGCGAGAGAGACGTTCTCCCCAATAAAGCGCCCGGGGACCGAGCAAGTTTGGTCGGGGGACACCACTAGGTGGATGACTTTCAGGAGGCGTCCAGCAACCGACCGAGATGCGAGCTTATAATCCACTGTCAGGAGAGAAATAGGACGCCAATTGGAGCGGAGATAGCGAAGTCCTCGTTTAAAAATAAGCGCAATAAGTCCCCGCCGCTGGGATGGAGACATGTGACCACAGTCATAAGCGTGGTTCAGCACTTGTACCAGGTCAGAACCTAGCACATCCCAAAACTGGAGGTAAAACTCCATAGGCAAGCCGTCAATGCCCGGGGTTTTGTTTCGGGCCATACCCTTAAGAGCCACCAAAACTTCCTCAGAGGTGAGGTAGCCCTCACAGGATTTAGCTGTTTCATGGTCGAGTCGGCGCTCAAGTTTCAAGAGAAGGTAGGACTGAAGGTCAAAATCAACTGGTTCGGCGGAGAACAACGCTTGATAAAAGGCGCTAAAGGCGTTCAAGATGCCATCATTGTCGCGGACATAAGACTTGTCCTCCAACTGGATACAATCGATGTAGCGATCCAAGGACCGCTTCTTTTCTAGCCGGAAAAAGAAAGCCGAAGAGGTCTCACCTTCCTCCGCCCATCGAACACGCGCACGGACCGCAGCCCCTTGTGCCTCGTGATTGTCAAGTCGGGATATCTCTTTAAGCGTGTCTTTGTACTCAGGAAGATGGTGAAGTCTGCCCTGGTCAATATGCTGTTTGAGGCGTTTAGCTTCAGCTTCTAGCTGAGAGCGGATGATGCGAGTAGTCCGCGCCATGGATTTGGAATATTCCATGGAGAGCTGTTTTATCCTTAGCTTCCCCACATCCCACCAATTGAGAAGGTTGTGATAGGATGGCCTCTCGGCTGCCAGTCCGACCAAAAGGAAGTGATTAGGTCAATATAAACAACATCTTTCAACAGAGAAGTGTTAAGCTTCCAGAAGCCGGGGCCTCTAGGAAGCAGTGTCGGTATTTTACAAGACGGAATAACAGAATCATGGTCAGAGTAAGGGCAAGAGGAAATTTCACAACGAGTAACAGAAGAGGACCAGGAAAGGGGAAGCCCAAGGAGGTCAATACGTGATGCACGCTCTCCATTAGGACTGGTCCAAGTGAAGGCACGGACACCGGGATTCCGGTAACGCCAGATATCAAGAACACCCGCGTCAGAAAAAAGCTGTGAAAGCGAGGCTGTACTGTCCCGAGAGGATGGCTCAGCGGAACCACCACGCCTGTCCAAAGATCTATTAAAAACCGCATTAAAATCTCCCGACAAAATAGTCGGGACCGTAGGATCAAGGATGGGAGCAAGATCCTCAAAAAAGAGATCGCGCTCAGGGTTGCGGTTGGGCGCATAAATAGCACACACCCGAAAAACTGTGTTCGAACAGGACATTTCTAACTGTAAAAAGCGGCCTGATCGTCTCTCCAACAATTCAAGATCGTAAATGCTGGGGAGACCAAAAGTGCTACCCCAGAAGACTTATTAGTGTGAAATGAACCATGAACTTGAAAATTTAAAGGCGCAAACCAGGAGGAGAGTTCCGCTTCGCTGAGGCAGTGGGTCTCCTGAACTGAGATGATGTTTGGCTGGAAGGCGGAAGTCATTAGCCAGTTAGCAAAGGATGCCCTCTTAGTGTCATCCCGCAGGCCATTGGCGTTAATAGTAAGCATGTTAACCGCCATTTGTAAAACGGTAGTTATATAGATCAATGTGAAGGTGAAAGTGAAAAATGGTGTTAAGTACGCTTTTCAGCGGCACACGGAGAACGTGATCTATCGCGTTTCCGGGAGGAGGGACTGGTGTCCATGTCTTCCTCCGCTAAAGCCACGAGATCTCTCACTTCCTGTGTGAGGGTTGGTGAAGGAGGTGGGCGATTGGGAACATGTGTTTTTTCCGGATCAGATTCCAGGTCAAAAGAAGCGGACTCTTCACCTTCCAAAGGAGGACATGGTGTCAGGCTGACCCAAGGGGATGGATGAAGGGGTGACAGAAGAAAGGGGTTGAGAATCCCCATCACTCAAGACATTATCCTCAAACTGCTTCGTCATAGTGACGTGAGGCTTGATAAAAATTGGAGCGCGCGGAGCATCAGAGGAGGGCATGGAAGAAGGCTCCGAGCTCTCCTCGTCACTAACTTCAGTGGACTTAGCAACCGTCGGCTTGCTAAAAATGAGAGCTTTCTTGGCACCCTTACACTGGACGAAATAATGGATTTGCTCAGGTTTGTCGTGCGAGCAAATTTGATGCGAATTTGGTGCTCTATGTTTGCTTCGAATGTGAATTTGAGCAAACATGGTAGCAATTATGAAGTTTAGTCCTTGAGCAATTGTCAAGTATAGTTAAAAGTTTGCTATAAATTTGCTACACTTTTAGTTGAGAATGCGAATGTGTATGTTTGCATCATATACGCTGCATGTTCGTTTCATAGCAAATATGTTTCATATTTGCTTCAGTTTTGCTCGACTAGTCAAATATCAAATATAGCATACCGCGCAAATTCGATGCGAACGTTCAGCAAATTCAATGTTTGCTTCAAATGCGCTCTGCTAGTAACACTGTACGTCCGGTTACGTCTGATAATCCCACGTGACCTGGACAAGGTTTCCGCTCCGATCTAGTGACGGTTTGTATTCATTCGAATTTGAGCGCCATACGAAGGCAGACTTTCAACCGTGTGTTATAGAACTCTATCACGTAAATTGTCGCGTTTGCAATGTTGTACTCGCAACAAAAGTACGCCAGATAATTGCTAATTTAGCACGTAAATAGGACACTCACGTGGCACTGCTTTGTAGCAATCCAGCGAGGACAGGACAGTTATTTCACATGAGGTAAAAATGAACGGGTTTATGTGCCGCAAAGTTTATCTACAACATCTCACCTGAAGAGGCTTTTGCGTATTTTTGCAGCCGAAAATAGACACAATTCAATCGAAAATTGACGAAGTCAAAATGCTGCTAGTAATTTATAGGCTTCAATTTGAGTTGTTCAGTCAGAAAACCTGAGAAACCTATTCTAGTCGATTCGATTTCTTCGCATTCGCCATGTTTGTTTGAGCTGCGCAGTTAACAATAAACCGGGAAAGCTTTATCCAAGTATTTCTGCTTTATTTCTGATCGCACAACTAAAAAATAAAGCCTATAAATTACTATCAGCATTTTAACTGAATCAGTTTGACAATTTCCGGTGGAATATTTTTGCAGCAACTCTTTATCCAAATTTCGGCTTCGTGTGAGAGTGTTGTTTAGATAAACGTCTTTGTGACCGACCGACTGGCATCCCACAAACTCGCTCGTTTTAACTTCAAGTTACTGGACTACCACAAAGCAGTGCTGTTTGAGGATCTTAGATTGACCAAAGATGGTACGTTCGATTAGATTTCATTTTGCAAATAAATACTGGTTATCCCGTGAACTACGCTTGGATATGAACTGTGCAAACAATATGTAAACCGGGATGTAAACATGATGTTCTCTATTAAATTTGCCTTTGTGCAATCATAGTGCAAGCTAGTATTTGCAGTACATTTGCTCACAGTCTAACATTGAACTTTGGCACACGTAAACATAAAGCAAACATAAAGCAAACGCGATTGTTGCAGTTATGTTTACTGCTAAGCAAAGTTGATGCGAATATACGTGTTTGCATACCCTTTTGTAAATTGAGCAAATCTTATGTAAAAGCGGTCTTCACCAAATTTGTATGATGGTAAATATGATGCGAATTCAAAAATTGCATTTGCGCAAATGTATGCGAAGATAGCAAATATGGAATTCACTTCACTTTTATCACTACTTTACACATGAGTGAATCCATTTTTTCGTCCAGTGTTAACTACAACCGTAGAGACGGGTGCAACGGTCTCAACAGCAGGAGGAGGAACAGATGTAGAGCCCGCCTTTTCAGGTGGGGGAAGATCCGCTGACACAGTGGAGGTGCCAGTAGACGAAGCACCCTCAGCAGAAGGCCCCTCGGCAGGTGACCCAGGTGCAGTGGAATCAACGGAAGCAGTTGCTACAGCCGCAGCAGCCGCATAACTAGGTGGAACCGAAACGGGCGCGGACGAAGCTCCTGAGGTAGAAGGAGCTTCAAAACTCCACCTAGGAGCGGAAGGCGGAAAAGTGAGAGGAGCGAAAGAGGAATTGGTCACTGCCTTCCCCATCGGCGGACACCAGGGACGAGAACAAGCATTGGTTCTGTGGGAAGTTTCCCCACACCGACCACAGGAGTCTTTATAGGGGCAGTCCTTAACTCCGTGATCCCACCGGTTGCAGCGGAAGCAACAGATGGGCTGCCCGCCATACGATACATTGAAAAAGTAAACCCCCAATTTATTGTTACGGGGGATGTGACTAGTGAGCGTTATATGTACACGACGAGTACCAGTAAGGATTCCGTCCTTATCCACATCAAAAGCAAAAGGAGAAGTAATTTCCCAAACTTGGAAAGATAGTGCACCAAGACATCATTCGGGACCTCAATAGGGAGGTTGAAAATATTGAGATGGAAGTTGACTCTCTCAACTTCCGTAAAATTGCATGGAATACCAGCAATGGAAATGACGGAGGAAAGAAGGGATTCTCTTGCCAAAGTGTGTTCAGGCTTTAGAGTGACCCTAAACGTTTTATTTGGGCATTGTTGGACGCACTGCACATGCTCAGCAACGTCAATGACCGTCCTAAGACTGGTCATAATTGCGCCCTGGAAACTCCACGGGCGACTTAAAAAGAAGAGTGTTCTTCCGTGAGACAGAGTAATCGGGCATGATGAGAGATTTGCAAAAATTCAATAACTGTGGGCGGCGACACCTAATTTGTGTGCCGTCTACCCCTACAACTTTGTAACGATTACAATCAATGAATGTGGGCAGTGACACCTAATGCTTGTGTGCCACTAACCCCTATGACAATCAATGTGGGCAGTGACACCTAATACTTGTGTGCCACTAACCCCTACACTCAATGTGTGAACCGGTACCTACTACTTTTGTACCAGCACACCTAATACAATACTATTTTTGGTTTTTGGCTTATTCACAACAACAGACAAGACAAGGGACAACGATAAAACAACAGAAAAAGAAAAAAATCCCAGGGGGGACAGAAGTCAGGGGGGTCACGTGGACCCGAGCAAGGGGGAGCCAAAGGAGACAAGGGGGGGGCGCAAGACTTACCACCAGGGCCCTGTCGGTACCCTGGTAAAGTGGTCTTGAGTCTTGCTTGACCTCTTGCGCTTGCGCAGTCGTCCTTGTCCTCTTCAACTTGTCCACTTGCTTTGATCCACTTGCTTGTCCTGTCCCACACGCTTGACTTCTGGGTTGTCTTGGCTTCTGGCTTGACCTTGGCACCTCTACCCTCTACCCTCAGAAGTATAATAACAGTATACTTTAAGTATACTTCATTTCCATGTGGGCTTCAACGTAAAGGCAAAAATTGATCTTAGTATTGGATTCCACAGTGACTTTATTACAGCACACACGTAAACTTGTGCAGATATTTAATGATAACGAAACAATATCTTCAACAAGTGACAGAAGACTATTACAGCTTCTTTCGTTTTATGATTATTTGCTGAACTGGAGGAAAGAAACTCCAGAAAACAATGGAAATTTTGTATCGTCAAAACTATTATTTGATCTACAGTCAATGTTGCGTCATTAAGCCTGCTATTGTAAATCAGGACTGTGTTGAGAATAATTTTTGTCTTCGCCCTGCAATGGTCAAAATAACAACCCAACGTTCTGTCAACAAAAGGCCACTCAAAATTCACTATGGCCAAACTACAATAAGTCAGAAGAGCAATGCTGCCCAGCCCAAGGAAAATAAACGAAAGCTTACTGTTTATTGCCAGATAGTCATGGTGGCAAGAATAATAAATAGGTTATATGTCTCAAATCTTTTCTTTGAAATCAAGAGTTTTATGCGGCATTATTCTTAAGTTAAACCACACCCTATTTCAGGTACTTCCAGTGTTGAAAGTTATGAAATAAAAAAAAAACATTTAAAGCAAAAGTATTTTAAATTGATTGAGCTGCCACGATTACCTTGGCCTCCCGCATCAACAAAAATTCTATATTTGTTATATGCCTGTCTGAAAAGTCTAAATATTATGAACTCCTAAACCAACATTGAAAATTAACTTAGTCTTATAACTGTCGTTCGTAACCTCTTCTGTACTTGCACATGGCAGTGCATTGAGAGCGTGCTTTGACACATTTACAGCGCCCTTGACACCCCTTATCAGGTTGGCAGCCGCATTGCACGAGTAGCTAACACGTTGTAGAGGTCTCGGGGAGTACGGTCCAGATTGTTGGTTCAGCATTTATTACATGATGGCTTTTTCGCCATCCCAACTCTGATGGCTATGGGAAACTTCTCCCCAGTAGGTATCACATCCATCTTTGGTCTTCTGGTCCGCCCTTGCCACTCAATAGCTTATTCCTTGCATACGATGTTTGGGGATGGTTCCGAGGGCCAGAGGATTTTTCACAGAGCTGTGAGCCCTACCAGGGGTGACTAGGAACTCTTGGGGGACTGGCTTTTAGTTAGTAGAACTGTCTGGTCATACAAGAACACATTGAAGTGAGCTCTCGCATTATTCCTGGATGGAAGAAACATCATCGTCAACCATCTGCTTCCACCAACCACATGAGTCAGTGCTGCCACTCAAGGACTTGACCTCTTTGTACCAATGGGTAACGTCAGAGCTGACACTTTGCGAGTATAGTATTTAGCTTTAGATGATTTGCATTCTCGTTGCACTTTATTCCTTAGGTCTTTATACTGGTACGACTCTTTCTTATGCTCTGACAGAGCAGTTTGTCTTTGAACGATCAGAGAGGTCAATCTAGGGATATGTGTGATATGGCTCTCGAGCTTCTGCTCGTCTTCTTATTCCTTGACCTCGTTTATCTCTTGCGCCTACCTTCGGACTGTCGTTGCCACGTCCCAGGCAATGTCTATCTTCTTCATGTTGTTTGCTAGTAATGGCGCACATAAAGAATAAACATGATATATGCGTAGTGCTTTTACGTCTTACGGTTCTCTTCTTTTAGCATAATTACAACGGCGGCTCCGTCAATCACGACTGCAATGACTTCAGGGGGCTCACTATGAACAGTAGGGGCAACCATCTCCAGCCATCCTGTGAGGTCCGACTTGTCGCAGGAACTTAGGTCACCAAAGTTGGATATAGGGATAGTGGAACTAAATATTGATGCACTCGCTACAAGAAACGTTTGCTCTCAGAAGAAAGAATGCGAACTGATTTTTAGATACACGGAGATACAGTTATTTAGTGGATTGTACATTTCAGTTCACCCCTCGCCTCCCTTCGCCTGATAGCAGACATTAAAAGATGCTTCAAAAGTAACATCTTACCAAAAGGACATTGAATTGCAAGAAAGCAGTACATGACAACGTTTATTTTTTAGGCAACCTCTTTTCTTCTACGCTAGCTGGCGGGCTAGTGGGGTGAGGTCTTGCATTGTGTGGAAAACCGTTTGAAAAGTTATATAAAAGAACATTTTCCTATAGAAAAGTGTACTTGCGAAAAGAAGTGGTAGAGTTGAGGCAAGAAAAGTCGAATTAAAATCTATACTGTCTCTTTCTTAGCTCAAAACCCCAAAAAGACGTTGGATGTGCCAAATACAGGCATTTTGGGCGTGTGGTTAGCTGCGAAGGTGCTAGGTAATTTGTCTGTGTTGTAAACCATTACATTCGTCACTGTAATACCTGTAAGTACCGCAATTGGGCGTGCTTTGTCTGCCTAAACTTGAAGGGCATGCAAGCTCAACATTATGTGAAGTTTGGAAGAATTTGGAAAACGTTTAGTCGGGCTTTTATTCTTATATAAGATAATTAATTCCACCTCTGTAAAACGGAAAGTATGCACGTTTTGGCGTGGTTTTTGTATGAAGACTACTTAGGGTATAAAGCTCTGTCATTGTGCCAAATTTCATGCTATTAACATTAATTTGCACAATTCGACCTAAATTCTGCACCAATCTGCTGTACTATATTGTGGGTTCGCTAGCCCAAAACCCAGAGGGCATTCCATGAACGGCAAATTGTCCCGATGACCGCCAAAATTCATTCCCTGGCTGGAATAACAGCGGCCCTGGTGCGGTTGGCGTGTGCTGTTCTATGCGAGGAATAACCCAGCGATTTCTAAATAAAAAGAACATTACAGAGGTTTTGTCATTAAATGTTAACCGATGGACATCAGTCGCATGGAAATAGTGAATACATACCGGTTACTTAGAGGCTCAGTACGATCCCCGGAATTCTCAGAGCTAGGAAATCTCAGATAGTTCTCGGCCATGGTAAACCTCTATAAACGAGTGAACTCAGAGTGAACCATGCGGGGTGACCTGTAACTGATCGAGCAAACGTAGCTAACAAACTTGACAGTTTCAGATTAACTGCTACCCTGTGATTGGCTGCTGCAAAATTGTAGAAGCTTAAGCCTACTACACCGGTAGTTCAACATTCCACCATTTCCTGACCTGATCTCTATTGTAAAACTAATTTTCTGGAATGTTGAGCGAGAACGCGAAAAGCTGTTTTCACTTAACTCCCGCTTTATTCTCGCTAAGCAGTCTCAAACCTCGCCAGTGAAAACACACCCACTAACTTACATTATTTTTCAAACTGGCTCTGTGCAAATAAGCTTTCCTTAAATATTGGCAAAACAAGATATGTCATCTTTCATCCACACCAAAAACCTTTGACTCTTTCAACTAGGATCCATATTGATAACAGACAACTGGAGCAAGTTAAGTGCATTAAGTATCTCGGAGTGTTTATTGATTCCCATCCTAGTTGGAAGAGTCACATACAACATATCTCTAGGAAAATCAAAAGAAGTGTTGGCATGTTGTCTAAAATTAGGCATTTTGTACCTCTTGCTATACGAAAACAGCTATACTATACTCTTATTTATCCTTATTTGACCTACGCTGTTTCGACATGGGGGAACACCTACCCAACTTCCCTTAAGCCCCTCATAAATTTACCAAAAATTGTCCGTATCATAACCTTTTCAGATTTCAGAGCCCACTCTAGCCCACTCTTTCATCGTCTAGATATGCTAAAGTTTGATGATTTGATTTTTTCTAATCTGTTTTCATGCATGATTTCCGCATGACCAGATTACCATCTGTCTGTCATGATTTTTTTACACCAGTCAGCACCATTCACTATTACAACACAAGATTGTCAGCAAAAAATTATTACTACTATTATTACTCTCAAAAATTAGGACAAATTATGGAAAATTTAATGTTCGTTATGTTGCTGCTAAAGTATGGAACTCAATAGAAGAAGACTAAAACCCCAAAGAAGAAATAACTTTGAAGAAATTGCTTTTAAAAAAATTTATATAATGACTACATACTGTAGATACTTAATGTGCTTCTTTTTCCTATGCCCCTTGTTCTTGTTGTTTGTTGTCTGTTTTGTGTTGTTTTATTATTATTATTTTTTCAATGTTTGTGTTTCTTTGTGTATTTTCGCTTAACAACAAACATTGACTAGTACCGTCTGGCCCAGCCACTTAAACTCGATTAGCTCTGCTATTTTTGAGTGGCTGTGTTCTCCAACAATTTTATTTTGTAAATAATATAATATAAGAACATTGTATATTCAGAGGACACAATAATTTTTTTAAAGTTTGTTCTTGTTTGTGCAAAAAAAAAACAATAAACTTTACTTACAATGTATTACTATTAGGTAGAGCTGTGCTAAGACGAACGCAGGAGTGGAATTATTGTTGCCGAGAAAAGAGTATTTTAATTGTTGTTTTGCAAAAAATGTTCTTGTTTGATTATTGTTACAGAAAGATTTATAGCCTATTGCTTTAGTAGAACCCAGTGCAAGTGATACTGCTTCACCACCATGTTATGATACAGAACAACACCAAGCTAACATTGTTAGTATCAGATCTTGTGTCTTATGCAATCTTCTCAATAGAGACTACTACCGAGTTTTTTACACTCTCATCTCTAAAGGACGAGAGCTTCCACCCCTTATATCCAGTGTTTTCCACTCTTCATTGAAATTTATGGGAAGTGATGTCATCTATTTTAGTTTTTTCACTACATTTCTATATATATTTTTTTATTATCAGGTAAACGAAGAGCACCTTGCTTCAGTAGAACCCACTGCAAGTGATGTTGCTTCGCCACCATGTGATGGTACAGAACAACACCAAGTTAACACTGTAAGTGGATATCTGTATTTAGAAACTAGATTTTCAATGGCGATAGTGTTATGTGTTAAATAAGGTATTGTTAATACCAATAAATCCAGACATTAATGTTAGTACTGTGGGTAGAGGGGTGTGGCAAGGTCTATAGTCCCCCTTTTTTCTCATTTTCTTTATTGGGCTCCTGCACTTTTGTGATATGACATTCATAAGTTATAAACCCCCCTCACTTGGAAATAGACTGTCAAAAGACAGGGTGCTTTAAATGATATTTAAACTCGATAACTTTCAATTTTCTGCTCTTTTAAACAAGCATATTATGAGGACACACACTTAAGGCTAGAAGGTGGCATACAAACTATTCTAACAACCATAGAAACATGCTTGGAAAAAAACAGAGCCAGCTACAAACTATTCTGGCAACCATGGAAACATGCTTGGAAAAAACAGCCAGCTGACTTTGAGAAAGTGAAAAGTCTTTTCACTAAAGTTCTGAAGCTGATGAGGAATCTCAAGGAGCTGTATGATACCACAAAGGAACTGCAGGATATGGGGAGGCTTTCTCCTAAGGAGATTTGAAAGCTCAGATGAGGATTTTCGTTCTGGACAGGTTTCTATTCCTATGATGCCTTTAATGCATTCTGGACACTATATAATTACGAAATACTTGGTAGTAATATAATTACTACCAATTGTGAAAGGATACAGTACTGGGCAATAAGGGTATGGATGAAAATGATTTAAAACCAGGACCAAAAAGCAGGCAACGACCAATTTTTGAATTGTTCCTTGCCCTGATAAAGCTGAAGCAGGGAAATGCAAATAAGGACTTAGGATAGCAGAAGGTTTGGATTCGTAATGTTTTATAGTCAACCAACCGGCCTCGGAACCGTCAGCAATACGAATCTTGCGATTTTCCTCTTTAAACACAGAAACAGCCTGTGAAAGCGCGAGCGTGGCGATGGGCTTATTATCTTCAGCAACGGCTTTTGAAGCCTTTTCGACGAGAAGACTTACTTATCAGAGTTGAACTTTAGTTTTTCTCGTTTTCCAAACGGTTAAACTTGAGAGATGAATATTCAGTGGCCTTTTCAGAGGATGAGTCCTCAGCAGTCTCCTGGGCTTTAACAAAACTGTTTTCCAAATCCAACTTGTGAGTCTTGAGCTGGCCAGGCAGGAATTGTTTGAATTCAGACATCCTTTTTAGATATAGGAGTAGGGTCTTCTTCTACAATTTCAGCAGTAACATGATTCTCATCTCCCATTTCTCAAGAGCTTTGAAATCCAGAACCACGACGCTTAACATTTCACCCGGTGAAGACCCGGTGAAGAAAACGTGCGAAGTCAAGGCGAAGACTAGGTTTTTTTAAGCGAACGAGAGTCCCCAAGAGGGCAGAAAATTGTGAGGTTATATCAACAAGAAATTTCAATTTTATTGATCAATAAGGGAGATCACATTTTAAGAACGGCGTGGGGGGACTGGGGACGACTCGGGATAAAACTCGACCGGAAGTGAAAAATTATCTTTTGAATCATTTTAATACCATTTGAACATCCAAAGACGAACGTGTAGCGCTGGCTTACGGTGCTTGGAAATTTGGGATTTCTACGAAACCTAACGCAGAGAAAGAAAGGGAAATCAAGAAGCAAGAGTATTCGTCACTCTTGCGAGTGAACGATGTTCGTTTAGGGACATGTCATTATTTACCGGGGGAGGGCTCCCATTTTTTTCAAACAAGGCTAAAAAAAATTAGGACCCTCCCCTTGAACATAACAAAAAAAATGTGACCCTCCCCCAGTCGTATGTAAAAAAATTGAGACCCTCCCCCATGTAATTTATTTCTCATATTGTCCGAGTGATGCAATGTCTCTTTCATTCTTCGTAATATAGAAATACTTTTTTCTTACTTCTGCCAAAGCTAAGGAACAGCGGTTATTATTTATCGCCTAGAGTATTTACGTGAGGATTTTGGGTAATACACGGGAAAAATGCAGTGATCCTCCCTCTATAAGTACAATGATTAACGTGATCCCACCTCTCCCGTCCCCTATTTGACCTAGTACTGAAGACATTTTACCGAAAAAGGGGGTTACATATCTTTCGTTGCGCGCGAAGCGCGCCCGAATTTTGAAAAACGCATTTCATCAAGCCTTAGAGAAAGGGTATATGAACATGTTTGTGTACGGTATAGTATAATATTCATGCGCACAACTGCGCGCCGCAAATGAAGAAGTTATTGATATTCATGTGCGTGAAGCGCGGCCCAGCGGACGAATTTCTATGCTTGTAACGTCGAAAACTCACGCTTACCTATATGGGGTCTTCTTGCAAACATATAGTGACTTGCCCGCCATGCCTATCATTTCAGGGCTTTTTGTTTGAGAGAGTTTGCTTTTCCTCGTCGAGATACACTTGTTCTTGTAAACGGCGTCAGGGTAGTGTCTTCATTGCTCAAAGAGTATATTACATGTCATTGTTTATGCGCGCTTTGCGCGCCGAAATTTGTATAGAGAAGTTGCTGAAATAACCAGTACCGCCATCTGTTTTACCCTCTTCATCGTCCAAATGTTTGATGAAAAAATTATGACCCTCCCCCAAACAGGAGTGAAATAATGCTAAATAATGACACGTCCCTTACCAGATCCCTTTTCCTTAAAAAGTGGCTGGATAGATGAAAAACAAGGGATTAATAAATGGCCCCCAATTTTCAAATTCATATTGTCGATTTTATTCTTTCAACCGAGCAGGCTACGACTGGTTTGCAAAAACGATTGCTTAGCGATTATAAGGAAGGAAAAGCATATAGTTATTTCTCTTCAACATGGCTAAATGAGGTGTTATATCATGAAATTTCCCCGACTTCTAGCTATTGTTTCCTGATGTCCGAGTCCAATCCCTCCCAGAAAGTGAACTCTATACCCATAAAATGTGCGTGTGTGTGGACAAGAAATCTGGTACAGTTCTTTCAGCTTATTTTTCGTGCTTTGCAGGGTATGTAGGATTTTTGCTTTAGTTCAATGAACTTTGTGATATTACTCCCTCGACATTAAATATAGTATTCTCTGTTTAAGTCTCAAGAGGGCGGGGCTGGGCCTGACCCATTCCAATGACCCCTTAACTAGCCCTTTAGCATAATCCCAACAGTGATTCAGGCACATATCCATAGTTTTAAAAATAGATCTCTTTTATTTTATATAGCAAGAGCTCCCTCCCCTTAAGGTAATCACTACATATGTAAATGCTGTCATTGTGTAAGTTCAAATCCTCGTAAAACATGCGTTGAGATCAGGTCCCCCTGAAGGATTTTGGGGCTCCAGGGGTCCTGCTCAAAACGTTGCTTACCTTAAGTCCCCTTAAGGTACTCACTACATGTGTAAATGCTGTCATTGTGTAAGTTCAAATGCTTGTGAAACACGTGTTGAGATCAGGCCCTGAAGGATTTTGGGGCTCCAGGGCTCCTGCTCAAAACGTTGCTGGGCTTCAGGGCTCCGACATAACATTTTTGGGGCTCTGGGGCTCCAATACCCGTTTTGAGAGGTATTTGAGGCTTCAAGCAGAAATTTCGGCAAAAAAAGATAGGGCTCCAGTAAAAATTTGTGGGCTCCTGGACTCCCCTTCAGGGACCTGTGAGATCGATTCTATTGGGACCAATCAGTCCTAAAAATATTATACATACCATTTTAAATGTAATATTCCTTTCTTATTTATAGCCTTGCCTCTATGTGTAACCACATAGCCGCTGTGGTATTTAAGGTTGAATATGCCTGGACAAATGGGCTGGTTACAGTTCAGTCTCACATGCAAATGGAACATCACTCCCATGCAAATGGAACAATTATGGGAAAAAGAGAAAGATTGAACCCAAGCTACTAAGCGAAATGAAAATCAAGACGCCTCATTATCGAAAAGCATATTTGATATTGTCAAAGAAGTAAACAACAAAGATGAATGAATTGAAGTGTTACAGTCATTGACTGAAGAAGAGGTCATTGCACTTGAGAAGCATACTAGAGGACAGAATGACAGTGATGATTGGAAAAAGCAGCGATTTGTTGCACACCGAGTCATGACGAAAGTGAACACTATTAAAAATGGTGATGATTCAACTAACATATCATGTACCTCCCTTCTGAGTACACTCTGCACTGCTGTAGGTTCAAGCACTGAAGTGTCTACACCAGCACTACAGTATGGTAAACAAATGGAAGAGAAACCTAGAAGTGTTTATGAGAAAGCAGTTAAAAATACGCACAAAAATGTGACTGTGACAACTTGTGGACTTTTTGTCATGCAGAACAAAGCATACATTGGGGCAAGTCCTCATGCTTTAGTAGAATGTCTGTGCTGCGGGAAAGGACTCCTAGAAATTAAGTGCCCATTGAGTATTGCCCATACATCCCCAAATGCAAGTAATATCCCTTACTTAAAGGCCCATCACCAACCGAGAGCCTTTGCGGACTCTTAGCCAATCAGAGCACCCGAAAAACAATGGATCAATTTGAAAACAAAAGAAAACGGGGCACCCGGTTGGTGATGGGCCTTTAAAGGCTGATGAAAAAAATCATGTTTCCTGATTGCAAACCATCCATACTACAGTCAGGTGCAGAATGGTGTCACTTTTTCATATACACAAAACATGGCTTTTACCTAGAGAGGATCAGATTTGTTCATATTTCTTCATTAGACATGTTGTGCCTTATTTGATGGTTGCAAAATTGAGGCAAGCTATAGGTGATCTGTAGTTCAAAATATTACAGTATTTCTCTCACTTGATCGAAGTAAATGTAAAAATTTTCTTGAAACTTGAAAACTTGAGACCTTTTAATGACAGGAAGACATAGCCAAGACCATTTGAAACAAGACAAGCAAACCCCCAAAATGCCTTCTTAAAAATACATTGTATACATATGTATTAAACAAGATCACAGTAAAACGACACATTTTTTTTCACTACCCCTTCACCCTAAAATGCCCATTTGAGACCCCCCAAATACTTTGTCTTTCCTGTGATCAAAAGTGTAAAGTATCCCCGTCGTTGAGTTTAACATTTTGTTTAATGTGAACAACTAATTAGAAAATATATTTTGTGTGATAAACAACTTCAGGAAAAGTGGCTGTAAAAGAAAAAGTAAATGAAAAACATATTTTCATTGTAAATCCTCTACTTGCATTGTGTTTAGTGCTTATTCAAGAGGGCTGCAGATGATTTTCCAACAAACTGTATATAGCAAGGGCAGATCCAGTAGGTTTTCAAAGGGGTGAATAGAACAAAAGTTCTACTAGACAAATAAGTAAAAAGGGGGTGATTATTAGAAAAAAATATATAAATTGTTCTCAAAAGGGGGGGGGGGGGACTAGTCACCCTATTCTTCACCACTGGATCCACCCTTCCTTAGTAGGGCATACCTTTTCTATGACAATGAGTGATGTAATCAGCTGTTACATAAATACAAGAAAGTTGATCTTCCTAAGAAAAATGCCTAGGCTCAATATTATTTAACTCCATGTGGAGTTATACTTATAATGCATGAATCCATAGAATATTTTGGCATGAAACATGTGCAAATAGCTACAGTACCTGTACCTGGAGCATAACTCCACTTGATGGTGTAAAGCCTGTTGAAACATATTTGCGTCCTGTGCTTCCTATGCCACCTTGTTGTGATCTGAAATAATTGATTACACAAGAGGTGGCATGAGATTGCACTGACAAGCACATACTGAAACTATGTCATCAGCGAGGGGGACTAGTGTAATAGGCAAAACATTCATGATAAATGGTAAATGTCTTCATTCTACCAATCGCTCGCTCAACATGGATTCGGGCATTAGCAACTTTCTTGGAGATTTACACATTCTCCGAGACATTTGCTCTAGTCCTGAGCTAGATGGTGAAATATTCAGGTTTGCTCCTCTTTGTAGCAAATCCTCCCTTATTATAAATCCACGGTCTGTCAGGACCAAATCTCCTGGCTCCAAGTGGTTTAAGAAGCCTGACTTTCGGGTTATCAGTTGATCTGAGGCCCGACCACTCCAAAGCCTTGACAGAAAACATATCATACCATTTGGTGCAATTGCTACCAGAAACGTTATAGTATTGTGTTCCTTATAGTCTGACCAGGTTAATGCCTGCACCTCCAGTTGCCGTGGCCTATCTATAAATACTTCACTGCAATCAATTGTACAGCACAGATTTGTATAAGACTTTAAAGCTTCGGGTATACATTGCATTAGTATATCCCTCTCGGGCCAGTAAATCAGTAGCTTCAGTTCACTGGCCAAGATCTTTATCATTTTAGTCCAGTCAACTTATAACACAACCTGCAACAAATTGCAACAGAACGGTTTTCTTCTTAATATTGTTCCTAACACCGTCTAGAATCAAAGGAAAAAAATCGGCAAAATTCGGACCACGCAAAAGGTCAAAATTACAGAGTTCTTTCGGCAGCTTTTCGCGCTATTGTTATTCATGAGTTTGTCGGCACTTCTTCCTTCCGAGCCAGAAGTGATTCTATAGTGTTAGAACAGAAATACTTCAATTCTCTCTGACCCAGGAGCCATGGTTTGATTCACAGACTTGATTTATATGTCGCTAGCCAGTTATAAATAAATATCTAGCAGTTGAGCATTTCAGTTTCGAATTTTTTCGCGATTTTCCGCTTTCAATATAGACTTTGAACGGGATTTGAAAATTTTAATTCCGTAAACATCAGAAAATGTTCTCCCAGGCAATTTTCATTGCCAAAGATTTACTTAATACCGTGAAATGATCATTCTTTGAAGTTAGAATCATTCAGGGTTTTGCCGGCCTGGTGCTACACTCTATAAAAATCATTCTTACAAACAGTGTAAAAAAGAATTAAGTGCTGCGAACAACAAAGGCTAAAACAAGCTGTAGAAAGAGATCGGTAATTTTGATCTTTCGCATGGTCCGAATTTCGCCGATTTTTTTCCTGTGATTATAGAGGGTGTTAGGAACAATGTCAAGAAGAAAAACCTTCTGTTGCAATTTGTTGCAGGTTGAACTCATTTTCGGCCTAAAATTACTGGACTATTTTGTTCACAACTTTTGATACAAGTGTTTTGCCTATTTTGAATATATCTCCTAGCAATTCATTGGGCAAGGCTAGCCGTAATTTCATGACGTTCAAAATAAGTTTCTTTTTTACACTTGGCTTCCTCTCTGGGCCTCTTTTAGTAGTGAGTATCACTTTTCTTCTGGAAAAAGGCCACCTCCTTTTCTTTGGATTACAGTTTTCTTTAGTCCACACCAGAATCTTATCTTATTTGCTTTCTTGATAATGTGGCTGCATAGGTTCTCAAAACCGTCTTTATTAGGCAGGCCAGTATATGCTCTGATCTTTGCAAATGTTGCCTGGATAACATCGACCTGGTCCGGCTCAATGGTTTTCTTGATATTGCACTTGTTCAGTTCTCTATAAGCTTTTTCAAGTTCTACTTTAAGCAGGGAGATTTCTATGTATTTTCTGGAACAATGAACGCATTCACACTCTACTGGTTTGTGCGACGTGTAGTCATGTTCCCATCCTACAATATTATGTTCCTCTACAATATGTTGCTCTGCTACATCATCTTCCTCCTCTTCTATTATCTAAGCAACCACTTTCCTTCTTTAAGCAGATTTTTCCTTTAGGGGATCCCTTCTCTCTGCAGTTAGTTTTTTTATCAACCTTTACATCACCTTTCGAAAGATTGATGTCGGGGGAAGGTTGACCTGCTGTTGGTTTCCCTTGTGAAAAATGGATAGAGCATATCCGTGAATCACTGGTTGGCTGCCAGTTCTTGCCTGTTTTCGGATTTTTTCGATTAACCTGTTTAATCCACTCTTTCCTAATTTCTTCATCCTCCAGCATAGTCGGAAACGGAAAGAGAGAAAATGGCGTCGAGCATCTACAATTCTTGTGTTTCTTGTCCTGGTGAATTTCACAATTCCACGTTTTCCACTTGTTTAGTTTATATGTACTGTTGCTACAGTGCTCGAATGCACATATCCTCATATTGCTTGTTGTGAGAACTAGGTAGGGAAAGCGAAAGCTTCACACGGTTTTTGAAGCGGGCAAAATAGGTTTAGAAGAACCCGCGATTCCGTGTCCTTTCAAGCTTCTTTTCGAATATAACCCTCTAGGTTAACGATGATTACGGTGGACCACAAGTATCACGGCAAAAAGAAATTGTTCACGGCAAAAACAAATTGTTCACGGCAAAAAACAAATGTTCACGGCAAAAAAAAAAATGTTCACGGCCAAAGCAAATTGCTCACGGCAAAAGCAAATTGCACACGGCAAAAGCAAATTGCTCACGGCAAAAAGCAAATTGCTTACGGCAAAAGCAAATTGCTCACGGCAAAAGCAAATTATTCACGGCAAAAGTAATTTGCTCACGGCAAAAACAAATTGTTCACGGCAAAAGTAAGTTGTTCACGGCAAAAGTAATTTAGAGCCCAGAAAGTGAAATTACCGCATGTTTGGGAAACTTTGATATGCAAGGTTTAAAGGGGGTTTTCTAAGGATTGATTGGGGAAAAGCTGTGGGGGCATGGCCCCCTATAAGCGCTACGGCCTTGTATTACCCTAACGACGTTTGCGTAAAAATAATGACCCTCCTTTATCATTTTCACCAAATTTGTTGACCCTCCCTTTTTCACCTGCATGAAAATTTGTCTCCTACGCAGCACGTGTTTTGTGCTAGTCACGCAATGCCTCCCTCCCAACACACGGCTGCTTGCTTTTGGACCACATGCCTTTCCCCGATTTGACCATTCACCAATCGGTTTCCATATCCGGGGAACCGTTCGCGTCAGTTCAAATGGACAATTGGATAAGCCAATTCGAAACTGTGACGTAGCTTGCACTTCGTCGGAGTGCAAAAACGGCGTCTCAGAAAGAAGCTCTCTCTGAGAGAAAAATTCATATTTCCTTGCTGCATTCTCATCAGAGGAAGCCTATCCAGGTTATAACAGAAAAAAAGAAGGATTTACTAATAATTTGCCTACAGGATATGGAAAATCGCTAATTTACCAAGCTCTTCCGACTGTGTTTCATCATTTTCGTTCGAGCATCGGCCATGTTGTCGTCGTTGTTAGTACGTTGTTTTTGGATCTCCAGAAGCATGGTTGAAAAACGTTGGCGAGCCATGCTTCACAACAAAGTGTATTCGCAAAAGCTATGTGCCATTGCAGTCGACGAGGCACACGTTTTGAGGCAATGGTAAGTTATATTATCATTTTTCGCTCGCTTTTTAATCGGCACTTTACCTTCACTTGAAAGCAAATGGACATTGGTTCCAAGCTTGTACTTAATCGTCGTAAACAACGTGCACGTCCGTCTGCTAGCAGGGAAATAATTGACCGTATGTGTCGTGTAAAGCGTTATAAGAATTGCAGTTCTATTCTAAATCCTACGATTTATGATTTATGCTTCTAAAAGATTTATGCTTCTAAACTTAAATGTATTTGGGATTTTTATATTTGCATTCTTAAAGAGAGGACCTTGCAATGTGACATCAATCCGGCACTAGTGTTTCAAGACTTTTTGTTATAACCTATTTCAGAAAAGGTTGCACCTCCAAAACTGTCAGTCGTAGCCCGCGATGCATCAGGGGAGCAATTACTGTGCAATTCAGTTGAGCGAGGAATGCCTATAGTTTGGCCGATAAGTTTGGATGTTTCGTTTGGATAGTTTTGTCTCAAAAAGCATGTTGTCAAGGCCGGTTCATAATGTTGTCATAATGTAGCGACAAGTTTCAAAATCACGAGCTTTTCCTTAACAACATTGCAAACTGCACTTGACAACATAGCAGGAGGAAGCAGGAATAACATGAAATGCAGCGATGGTAACGTGTTACTGGAGATGCTTCATTCTTGTACACCTGAGGCAAATAAAAATTATATTCTCAAGTCTTTTCAAGAGGAGAAGGGGTATGTGAGGCTACTCATTCCCACAATTGCATTTGGCATGGGAGTTGATTGCAAGGGAGTGACTCGTGTAATACACTATGGCCCATCTAAGAACATTGAAGCATATGTGCAGGAGACTGGAAGAGCAGGTAGAGATGGTATCATAGTAATGTCTATTTACTATATCATGGAATGCTTCTCAGCCATGTGGATTCAGACATGAAAGATTTTGTGAGGTGAAATGACTGCAGGAGAAAAGCCTTGATGAAACACTTTAATGCTTCTTCTGAGCACCCAGAGATTGCCAATTTGTGTTGTGATAACTGTGCCCAAACATGCACGTGTGGGCTGCAAGAATGTAAAGCACTAGGGCAGTATCCAGTAACTTCCACACAAAATTCTTCTCACGAAATGCAAAACGAACTGACAGTAGCAGCTGAGCAGAAAAAAACGTGTTGAGAATGCTTTAAACAAGTATCATAAGCATTTACTGATGAAGCTGCTAAACACAACTTCGAAGGGGGAAATAAAGTCCATAACAAATCTTCAGTTTTTGTTGCCATTTTCTGAGCACCAAATTTTACAAGTCCTGGAAAACTTGTATAGAATTCATACATTGTCGGATGTTTACAAGGTTGTAGAAGTTTGGGACAGACGGCATGCACATAAAATATTATCTATCATTGGGGAAGTATTTTATTATGTTGCAAGTGATGTGATTTTCAGTACTGTTACACCGCAAGAGAATCACAACTTTGATGATGTGTTCTTGGATGAATGGGATGATCTTCTTCAAGACGACGAACTCTTTGAAATGACAATTGAAAACATATCATTATCTCAGCTACGTGAAAGCCGATAAAAATATGCACCAAAGATAAAGAGCAAGATATAAGACAAGTTAGTTAAAAATAACACGTATTGACTGGGAACCGAGGGAAACAGTACGTTTTGTAGAACCTCGACGGCCAATGTTTCCCTCATTGGCAGTCAACAAAACATACCGCTTTCTCGAGGTTGCAGTCAATAAGTGCTTTATTCAAGCATTAGAGCACAACTTTCTATTACTTTATTGGCGCAATTGAGCACGTTTGATGCTGGGAGAGACACGATAATGTTGTAAAATCACAAGTGTCTCTTCCAACATCAAAAGTGCTCTATTGCGGCAATAAAGTCATAGAAAGTTGTACTCTAATGCTTTTATGAGATAGCAAGAGAGAACCATTACTTAATCGGCGTAATAGAGCATAGATTGGACCAATCAGAGCATGCTTTATTGTAGCTATATTATAATATCATATCAATTGTCAATTAGAACAAAATAAGAATATGTAGCTCTTCGTATTGAAATGGAAATATGGCAAATTTTCCACACACAAAAGAGGAAAAAGGCAGATTTTTATTTCCTTTTTTGTTTGTTTGGTTGGCGATGCGATAGTCTCCTACGCAGCCCATGTTTTGTGTCGGTCACGTGACTGACACAAAACACGGGCTGCGTAGGAGACAAGCGATGCAAGTGCCATAGCACGGCTGCCCCGGGCTCGAATCTTAGAATACGCATGCGCAGTAGTGCCTAGTCAACCGGATGTCGCGTGTCTGTTTCATTCGAACACGCGGCGGAGAAATTATGTTCAAACGTGGCAGTTTTGATTGGCTCTTACAATAGTTCTCATCATGTGATCAAAGAGCACAACCACAAAATGGCGGGCCGTGGTCGTGAAGATCATCTTGTGGTGCGAAATATGCCGAAGTTTCGAGAAAATTGAAGGCATTTTGAACGTTTCCGACAACTTAGACGCCAATTTTCCTCGCTGTGGGTCTTTAAAGTTGGAAAATTTAAGATGGAGGATGATATTATCTCGAAGTTTTCCTCAAGAAACGACCATGTGGTTTCAAGTCCGAAGACTTTCGACTTCAAGTCGGTAAGGTTAGAATTTTATGACATTTTTTCTTTACTGTTTTATATCTATCACTCTAAGCGTGTACATTATACTGTTTGAATACTGTTTTAACTGATGTAGCCTCCAATTCCATGCTTATTCAGGTTTTCTTTGAACTTTCAAGCTGTTACATTTCGTAGATGAACGTCTTGAAATATTCGACTGTGAGTGCAAGTTTGCTCCCAAAATAAAACTGGATATTTTGCTCAAAATTGTGCGCTCTAATGTTTGTATACAAGCGAATGGAGTCGAACGATATATTGCAAGGACTATAAAAGTTTTGTAAAGAGATTGACCATTAGAAGCTGGGGGAGGGGGCTTTCTGCCAAATAAGCATGTTTTGTAATGTTGATGATATGTGCTTTGTCATTTCTGAAGCATTTTTACCATTTACTTTTGCTGCTTTGGGGGCTCTGAAAAGAGCCATTTTTGTTGGCTATTAAAAGAGCCATTTGGTTGAGAGCTCTGAAAAGAGCTGTTCGTTTGAGAGTGACCTGCTCACTCTTTTTGTTTTCACTCCTCTGCAGCTCTGACTTTCTTGTTCCGGGGCTTTGGTTGTGGGGCTCTTTCAGCAAGCACTGGACTTGTGGCCACATGGTGATTGAGCAGGAGCTGTTTTAGCCTTGCAGGGGGATTCTTGACCTGTTTGAAGGCAGCACCATGGATGTTTATCTCCTTGTGGATACTCTCTATGCCTTGTTCACCATAGAAACCCAGCCCCAAGTGCCACTGACGCAAGAACTTACACACATGTACCTCAAGCATATGCAACTTTGGTGTGATTGACATTTCAGAAAAGCTGCCTCTGAGGTAGGTCATCAGGGCTGCGATGTCTCTCTCTGGGATAAGATAAAAAAATACTTTTTAGGAAAATATGATCTGTACCATAAGTTATTTGTTTTCTCAATATTTCATGGATACCAGGAATATCAATTGTTACCAAGAATATCAATTGTTACCAAGAATATCAATTGTGTTGTCGCTGACATATCCGCCAGAATTGTATACTGCATGGCATTTAGCAAACATCTTGAACAGCTTCTCAAACTTAAAGCTGAGGTTCTGGGCATCTGTTTGGAGCTGTGGGCAGGCTGTTTTAGTTGTGGATACCACACCATGCATTAGAATTTCAATATTCTTTTCCTGGAAAAACGGTTGTTACATTTGGTTTATGCGTGAGCTAGTTTTGAAGTTATCATTTTCAAATACCTCTGATAATTTCTTATTCAAATTTAAAATACACCTGGTCTTAGTGTTCATTTTGTTGCTAAATTACTGTACCAACCTTCAAGCATATATGAACGTGATTGCCTATAAAAGCCTTCCCATGGTATGCCTGCCTCTCTACGTGGATTGACTTCAAGGTGATATCCAACTGGCGGGTAACAGGACCTTCACTGAAGTTAACTGCTTTCAGTAGTTCTTCTGCCTTTTGTTCCTACACATAATGTTTATTGGATTATTATTATTTTAATTACTAAAATGATCGTTGAAATCACATCAATGGCTTAAGGGTAGTGAAATTATTTTCAGATTTCCTAACTATTGTACTCCATGTCTACCTCCTCTTTAGCTGCTTTGTTTATCTTGTTTATTTCTAGCATCAAGTCTGTGACTGTCTCATCATTATTCATATCTGTGTTGGTATGCATGGCTATAAGAGCAACTCGCTGGTGAAGGTCATTGGCATCATCGTGAAGCTGTTGAGCATTTGTACGGCACTGTAGGGCCTTTCGTAGAGCCAGGAGGATGGGGTCAGACCTGTCTGGTGTGGTTCCACTGGCATGATGTATCATGATCTTTTTATCCAGTTCAATGCAGCAGGCCTCCAGATGGTCGAAGAACTTTTTGAACACCCCAAGGCTAATGTGGAGGCCAGGGATACAAACCTGAAGAGAGAGTGAATTATTGATGAGGTGAGGATACAACAATTACATTCTTTACTAGTTGTCATGCAACCTTCTGAAGATATGAAGCATATATTAAGGGAAAACTCATTCAGAGATCGAGTAATTTCAGGCTTTGGTGGACAAAATCTTGTACCAGAGTAATATCAAAGATAATATTCAAATTCTGTTTGCATTTTCTTAAAGCTGGAGATGTTATTCATTAACTGTAGTAACACCGAAAACAAATTCCCATTGGAGCCTGTAAAAATAATTTTCAAAGCTTAAAAAAAGTAGTGCAAACACAAGAAAAAATGTTGTCAATTTCATTCCACTACCATTTCCCAGTGTTTGGTAGGAACTTTGAAATTCAGTATTAGTGTTTGGTGTTATTAGAAAGGGATTTGTTTTCACAAGATATTAAAAACAATGCAAATTAATTATCTTGGTACAATATTTTTGTCCACTGCTTACTCAAACTGCTGGCGGATTCCTTCTAAAATATTTATAACAGTCTTACGTTCTCAAGAGGAACTTCAAGCAGCGCTTCATAAACAACGTTGCGAAAAAGACTTTTGACGTGACGCCTTGGCACCATCTGCAACAAAGTTCTTGTGATCCCTTTTCAGGTTGTCCAAGGTTCTCTCTGCTACAGCTGTGTGGCAGTCCTTGATTAAATCCTTGGTTCCAAGACACCAGAGACAGAAGTATTTGCCTGGCATAAAAAAGGTAGTGCTATTGTTTATTGTAGACCCATTTGTAGATGATCAGCAGTTTTAAAAAATTATGACATCATACTCATATTATCACCATGTAGACAAGGCTATTTTGGGAAGGCTTTTAGACACAATTAGTCTATAAATTTAGATATTTGCTCTGAAACATGTTTTCACCCATAATCAGCTACAAAAACCTTTGTTATCCTAAGCATTAATGCTAGAAACCATCCTATGGTATTCTTGAGATACTAAGATGTCCTGGTTTTTGCAAACCGCTGTATGACAAAAATACTAAATTAGAGCTAGCTGTAAAAAGTGTGAGCAGGAAATTAATTATTATAATACTGCTCTCCTCAAATGTGGCGTAATGTTGATAACACATTGTTAAAAAAATCCAAATCATAGATAGCCTTTTACTGGTTGTACTTGAACACATGACGGGGCCCTGGGCACTGTGTTTATATGATGCAGACAGTATCAATGTCAATTTCTTCCTACAAAGGGGTGGAAACACTTTACCTGATGCACCAGCAATTCCAAAGAACTTGCAAATAAGCTCATAGTCACCAAACAAAATGGGAACAATCTTCTTGCCACTATCAGGAAACAAGAAACAAAATGGTCACTGATATGCTTAATAAACATGATCTAATAGCACTTGCTTTTTATTATTTTAAAAGCAACTTGCCACCAATTATCACTTGAAAGCTCCTTGATTTGCTTCTTGTACAAGCTCATTGTTGTCCATAAATTGCTCCATGAATCTTTCGCCTCAAACAGCAAAAATATGACGGTATTCTTCTTAGAATTTGGATGTTCCAGATTGGCAATTTCAAAAGCCATTTTAAAGCTGCCTCCACCAGCATCACCCCCTATCTTAACATAAATAGTGTCATCCTCCATCCCCTCATGAGTCATCAGTCTGTTAGCCCTATAAACAAACAAGGGACAAAATGTTAATGTATTGGTCACATGAGATGCATCACCCATCAGGGCATTAATTAATCATCAGGAATAAGAAAGGAATAATACTTAAAGAATTAGGAGTTTGGCATTTCTGAGCTGATAGTGAATAAGGAGTCTTTGACAAGCTCGCTATCAGCTCATTGCAATCGAGAGTGAGTAATCTTATTGTTTTACTATAAACCAACTAGTTGATCTAAAAATAGTGATACATATACCATAATAAATATTCTTATAAAGAATCACCAGCACACTACTTGCTATCTAGATAGAAGTAGCCCAGTCAATCAAATTGCAGCTTTACTCATAGATCACAACTTGGTTTATACTTAATGCTATTAAGGTTATTCCCCTGTTTTGCACGGCGCACGCTGTTCTGCGCATGGACGCGCGATCAATTCGTTCGAAAATGACGCAATCGAGCGCGCGCGCGCAAGCTAAATATCCCCATTTGAGCGAGAAACACCAAGAAAAAGTCACTTTTTGGGATATTACGCGAAAACAAGATTGGGCACCCCTATTTTTTATTTTACCATTTTGATAAGACTTTCATTCCCCTGTTATAAAAAATGTTTAAAGAAATTTCTACGACAAGTTTTTGAGCTATCGTCATAAAAAGCCCCAAAATGAGACACCAAAGACTCTCAAATTATCACGAGCGGTGCGCACATTTTTGCACATTTTCAAGAGTAGCGTCAACACATATAGAAAATTAAACATTCCAATGTTCGTCCTAGGTAGTGAAGCATCCAACAGTTCTGTTCAAACTTGCAAGCGAACTGGATTGCTTCATTAGTGAGCGTTTTATCACAATTTTCTTGTTTCACGTAATACTTCACAAATAGCCCTCAGGCACTAAAAATGGGGTATGTTTGCGCCATCACAGTTTCTAAACGAGCATGGGCACCCCCTCTTTTTATTTCGTATTTTCATTCCTTATATACTAAATAGTAAATAGACAAATTAAGAAAAAAATTCTACGACAAGTTTTATTTCAGGGGAATTACCTTAAACTGAGTTATCTTACTCCTGATTCTTTGACAAATGCAGCTTAATGAATCCTGGAAGGTCTTTTACATAGCAGCAAGGCCCTTCCCTTATCTCAGTCCCCTTCCCACTGTCACTTGTGAACTGGAATAGCATCATTTCACTCTCTAGGATACTGGGGTCAGTGATGTTGTGTATCTGTTCTCTTTGTTTGTTTTCGGATTCACATATCATGCCCCAACTATTCATCCATCTAAAAGTGTATGAAAATACAATTAATAAGAATTAACATTAACAATTTTAGCTTAGTTTGGCCAACTCACTTAGTCCAATTATTTACGTAATTATGTGAGATTTTTGCAACCAAATCATAGGTACTTTAGTGTTTGTATTAAAAAGAATTATGAAGGGCTTGCAATTGCTTACTATTTTCATTTGCTTTTCATGAATAAGTCATAGCAAAATATGAAATTAACTTTGGCTTTTTTGATTTTACATAAACTTAAGGGATTTGCTATATTTACACTCGGTAATAATGTTGAATAATTTACCATAATTATAATTATGAACAAACTTGCCTACTAACCTCCTGATTTTCCTCATTCTGTACCAGGTATCGCCCAAATCTGCCTTCATTGCCAACATGTCACCTTCTGGGATAACAATCTTTACCAAGAGCGTCCTATTAGGAGGGCTTGCCGTTCATCTGAACCCAAGGCCTTTATCTCATCACGCAACTGGACATTATTATCACCAGAAGACACCTGTTCTCTCATTCTTCCTATGAACTTTGTTCGCTCACGCACGGTTCTCTGACTAGCAGCACTAGACGAAATTCAATGGGCTGCAATTTTGAAACATTCTTGCTTTTATATTTATGACTAGGTATCCAAAATTGCATTTGCATTATTTTTGTTTACATAATTTTCCTGGTACAGGTAGACATGGATAGTGTAATTCCACAATCAGAATCCAGAATTTGACTTTTTGGAGAAAGCGATTATGTATATTGAATGCAAAACTGCCCATATTCAAGGGCATAAAATTATGGGATAAAAGCTTAAAAATACCAGGGGCATAATACAATTTTAGTCGTTAGCTCAACTAATTTTAGTACATTTCTCACCTGTCCACCTGTTGGAAATAGTGCTGTTTTACCATCTTCAGACTGCTGCATTAGCCTCCTTAACACAAACAAGCCAATCTCCTTCATGGCAGGGGTCACAACTCCCCCTGGCATCTCGAGTATATCCTTGGCAGTTATGCCCGAGGGTTGCTCAATGATATTTGGAGGTTGCTCAATGATATTTTGAGGTGGGGTTGCAGTCTGTGCAAGGGGGGGGGGGGGACTGTTCCCTCTTGAGCACAACAATCATGGCCATTATACTGCTCCAGTGTTACACCCTTTTGACAATGGGGGCATTTTAATCTGAGACCTGCTATCACATCAACCAGAACCATTGGTGCTGCTTCAACAAACGATGAGTCACCTTTCGTTTTACAAATTGGACAACTGATGTCCCAGCTAGTAAACGCGAAAGAGAGACATGCTGCGCAGAAAAAATGAGGCTTGGCGCACTTTGTTTGAACCGGTTGGTCTAGTACCTCTTTACAGATGGGACACAGAAACTCAGGCTTTAAGGCATCTATAAACATATCAGGATGAAGGGGATCACTAGACCGATAGCTTGGTACATGAGAGACTAGGGTGTTAAACAGTGTGTTATCCGGTTTAAAACTTAGAGTTAGCGGAATGCCTGTAGGGTTTGCATCTGTGCGCATTTTTTGCTTGACGTAGGTCGACCACGCGCAGGTTTTTTCGGCCGCCCTCCCTTTTCTGCTCTGCATAATGAGTGCAGACAGCTCATTTTCCCACCCTAGGATGTTGTGGCCATTCCTTTACATAAACCGTGGATGTGTCCCGGTCCAAGGATAAAACACATCTGTAACACATGCGAGGAGGACTGTCTCTATCATCATTATCGACCTCGATACCAAGAGATTGGTGCATCTTTTCCGCCATGGATTCACACGAGTAACTTGTGTCGTATTTTTCGTAATTTTTTGTAGCCGTCGCCCACACACTCGACATAATTCCTTCAAAATTTTTAAGTGGGACTCCAACCCGTAGTTTTCCGACATTGTGACGTTTTACAACAACTATAAAGTTTGTTTTGGCTTCACCGGGCTAGTGCCGGGCTAGTGTGTGATAAATAGAATAAAAAGTATAATTAATTCTTGCACTGATAAATCATTTTAAAACCCATTGCAGAACAAGAAGCACCAATCGAATGTACTCTCAAACTCTGACATCTACAAGAATCAAAGTCGAACACTTGCCATTAGAAACAGCGCGTCTCCCAAACAAAATGGCCGACAAAATGACCGAAAAGGACTGGAAACCATCAACAACTCTATCATAGGGATTCCTGTGTGTTTTATACTTCGAAAGAGACAAGAACGGACCATTTGCACAGTTGAATTTTTCTAGCTTTTCGCACTTGGATGTGCGAATGTGGAATATAAATACAAAGTACAAAGGAGAGTACAAGTTTTTATACTTTTAAAACACTGCTGCAGAGGTGACTCCAACAAAACGAAACGCGTTTTTCAGAATTTTTTTAACTCGCTTGCGTCGCGTCAAAAATGGTCGGATATTTTTGAGCTCTGAAAATGTTAAACCTCGACTATTGGTGCTTTTAAATATTCGTTCGAACTTATTTTTAAGAGCCGCATTTGCTTATGCGAGTTGATATTCTAACAGTGGTATTTTTGCAAAAGTCCCTCCTTTGCGAAAATCTTCGCGCGTTTTTCTGAAACTTCTGATTTGGGGTCATTGGACCTTCTTCTTTTTGTCATTCAAATTTGGAGAACTGAATTGTACGAGCGAAATATTGCAGTACAAGATAGGGCCAAAAAATGACTACGAAAGTGGAGCAATATCAATGTGCCCTGATAGTACCTTCGATTTATAACCATTATAACTTTGGGACACACACATTCCTTTCCACATTTCAGAAACATTTTTCTAACACATGATTTGTTTTCCTTTGACTTTTCAAGATTGAGGAAATAACTGGAATTTTTTTCACCGTGTTTTAATCCTTTGCACGAGAGCGAATAATTGAGCCTCACGTTAAATATTCATATTCCTTTTCGTAATTCCTCCTGGAGTGCTCCAGACGATGACTTAGACAAGTTTTCCTCTATTCTTTTAAATCCGATTCAAGTTTCCTAGAGGTTCCTACGATCGCGTGCCTTATGTTTGCTGTATTGAATACTATGTTGTAAATGATTTATTTTAAGTCGATAACGTGGGGAGTAGCACCCAATCTCCCGAGCTAGAAGCTCATGTATGAAACGCTCGACCATGTTAGTTTGAGTGTGAGCCCTGTACACTGGGGATGGTCACTCCCGCGTCCCTGTGGTTCTTTAACGTCCCTCTGGTTCCGGTTAGTGTAGTGTATGTGAGAGACGGGACCTACGGTTTAACGTCCTTATCCGAGAATGTTGACGAATTTTATACTTCATGTAGTCCCAAGTTATTCTGTGCTTGATGGTATGGACGTTAAGCAGATAAATGCAAATGGTATAAATAAACTAATCCGTTGCGTTGTTGTCATTCTTCCGTAGTCTGCGAATATTAGCAGGCGTTCCTATAAAGTGATCAGTATAAAACACACAGGAATCCCTATGATATTGTCGATGGTTTCCAGTCCTTTTCGGTCATTTTGTCGGCCATTTTGTTTGGGAGACGCGCTGTTTCTAATGGCAAGTAAGACGAACGCTATACTTTAAGATCCTTTAATGGACTCAAAACGTAACCAATCTATTATTATATTCATTAATTACATATAATTGTTATGAAAGAACTTGATTAAAACTTTAATAAACGAAAAATAGAGTCAAATGTTTGTTTGAAAGCCAATTTCGTACCTTACCTGGATTTCACCCAAATGCTTGAAATAAAAAAATGTCAAAAAAAGTTAAGGCGATTTCGTTGTTCAGCAATCCACCAAGTTTCCAGAATAGTAGGTCGCAACCCGAGGAAAACTTCGATAAATACCAGCCGAAGCAGTGAAGTTTGAGATATTTATTACGTCGTATTGTCACAGATGAGAACCCAACTCCGTAAAAAATCTATATTTTTCCATTGCGAATACCTCGAATCATAAAGAAACATACTTCTTCATAAAGTATATGATGATAATAATAATAATAATAATAATAATTTATATAGCGCCTATACATATATGTTCTAGGCGCTTTACATCCATTAAAAGACAATTAACATTTTGATTCTAGAACAATAAAAATAGTAAAATCATGGTTATCATAATAAAAAATTAAAATTTAAAATTTAAAATAAAATTAAAAATTACAATATATTTCAACTAAAATTAGCCGTTTAAAAACTACAATTACAATTGATACGCCTGCTTGAAAAGATGGGTCTTAAGAAATGATTTAAAAGTTGAAACAGAGTCGGCACAGCGGATCTTCAGTGGCAGTTGGTTCCAGAGAATCGGAGCATGAACAGAAAAAGCTCTGAGACCATAAGACTTAAGAAAATATTTGTTGATTACGAGTTTATTGGGATCAGCAGATGATCGTAGCGTCCTAGCGGGTGTATAACGAGCGAGAAGATCCTGGATGTAGTTAGGTGCAGAGTCGTTTAGAGATTTAAAAGTAAGAAGATTTATTTTAAAATGATACGATATTCAACGGGCAGCCAGTGGAGATCTTGTAAGATCGGGGTGATGTGTTCATGCTTTTTCACTTGTGCAATGACACGAGCAGCAGCATTCTGTACGTTTTGCAGTTTATTTAGGAGTTGTTTTGGGAGGCCATAAAGGAGTGCGTTACAATTGTCAATTTTAGAGCAGACAAATGCATGGACCAGAGTTTTAGTTGTATCATATGACAGATATTTCCTAATCTTTGAAATGTTTCTCAGGTGATAGAAAGCTGCTTTAACTATAGAATTTATATGCGCTGACATTGCCATGGTCGAATCAAAAACTACACCAATGTTTCTTGCTTGTTTTGAGGGCGAGATAGAGTCATCTCCAAGGATGAAAGGGGTAAGTTTAAGGGCTGGTCGAAATCTAGAGTGTAGGAGAAGTAATTCCGTTTTATCAGTGTTGAGCTTAAGTTTGTTGATGGACATCCACTTGTGAATGTCCGCCACACATAGCTCCACGCGGTTCTTAACACAGTTAAGTTGAGTTTCATCGTCAAAATTAAAAGAGGTGTATAACTGTGTATCATCAGCATAGAGGTGGAAGCTCAACCCATGTCCGCGTATAATGTCGCCAATAGGCGAAGTGTAGAGCAAGTATAGAAGGGGACCTAGCACAGACCCTTGAGGCACTCCACATGTAAGTTTACGTACACTTGAAGAGGTATCATCCATTCTTACGAACTGAGATCGGTCCTCGAGATAAGACGTGAACCATGCTAACGCAGACCCTTTGAAACCAAAGCGAGAAGAGAGTCGATTAAGCAAAATCGAATGGTCGACAGTGTCAAAAGCTGCAGACATATCAAGTAACAGGAGGACCACAGAACGACTATTATCTATCGATCGAAGGATATCATCTTGCACTCGCACTAAAGCAGTTTCGCAACTATGATGTTCCTTGTATGCAGATTGCAGGCATTCGTGGAGATCATTAGTGCGTACATGATCTAAAACACGTATTGAGGCAACCTTCTCGATTGACTTAGAGAGAAACTGCAGATTAGATACTGGACGAAAGTTTGCGTATATCTCGTGATCTAACTGCAGTTTTTTGAGCAGTGGAGAAAGGACAGCATTCTTCAAAGGACGTGGCAACACACCAGCAGCAAAAGATAGGTTAATAATTTTGGTAATAACCGGCACCAGGTCATCCAAGATGCAAGTCAGTAGAGTGGCCGGAATAGGATCTAAGCAGCATGACTTCTTCGCGCTTTTACGAATAAGACCAGAAACCTCACAAACACTGGTTGGAGACAGGTAATTAAGGGCATGACTAAAGCGCGGGAGGTCCATTTGTTGAAAACTTAGTACATCATCATCAACATCTGGAAAAATGGGGAGCTCGATTCTAATAGAATCAATCTTATTCTCGAAGAAACACGAAAAATTCTCGGTCAGTTCTTGAACGGAGGAGCTTGATGGAAATTGCTTTTCAACCTTGCGGTGTAATAGACGGTCAATGGTGTTAAAAGAACTTTTTGATTAGAAGCATTGTCTGAGATGATGTTAGAGTAAAAAAAAGATCTTCTCAACAGTTAGCTGGTGATGTTATTAACGAAGATAATGCAAGATCACTTCGGAAAGAATCGACATCGACAGAGCGCAGTTTTCGAAAAGTTTTCTCGACTCTCACTGCCAGAGGTTTTAGCAAATTAATATCACATTTGACAAAATAATGGTCAGAGAGGCAGGGGTCGAAAACACTAGTGCCCACTATTATATCCTCTTCCTTTCTTGTAATAACAAGATCCAAAATGTGATTACTTTTATGTGTAGGAACCGTTATATGTTGCTTTAGATTATGTAAGTCTAGTATATCTAGAAAACGTGCAGCTTGGTAGTCTTTATGAGGCTCGTCCACGTGAAAATTAAAGTCTCCTAGCAATAATAGTTTCCCAGAAGTGACAGTTAGATGACCAAGAAACTGATGAAATTCTTCGAAAAACATTGATGGTGTCAAATTGATCTTTTTCATGGGATGAAGGCGATAAATATGAATTGTTCTTTGTACTTTGCCACTTAATCTTTCATTTGTATGACGATAAGCCATTTTTTAAGCACTGTTTTGAAGGCCTGCGAGTCCCTCCGTAGAATGAGCTTGGCGGTTAAAAGATGCAAGGTGCGCCCGCGTTCCTAAGTTTCGGCGGAAATTTCATTTTTGCCATGCTAAAACTAAATCTGACCAAAAATAGAATCGGGGACAGCCGTGATAGCAGAAAAGCAAGAGGTTGCTTATTGTTTAATTTTACAATTTTAAACTTATTGCCAATCTGTGGTACCATAAAAAATAACAATATTTTGTTGCAGTGTTACCAATAAAATTGTATAGTTTAAAAGTGTTTCCAGAATGCCAAATATCATTTGGCTACCAAGGGTGCTACCAAGGCTTGGTGTATAACAGGTGATGACTTTATTTATGCAAGGCAATATGGTAAAATATATTAGGAAATCCTTCAAATGTACTACATTTTGTTGCCTATAAGATTAGCAGATAAACTGAAGTTGGCAAATAAAGATGTTGCTTGTAGTGTCAAGTTGGAATATAGTTGTGGATTAGTGATTAGTCTTCTACAATCTGTGTATAAAACATGGAATTTTTTCTTGGTGGTTTATTTTAAATCCAGGGTTGCATAAGATTATAACCAAATGTTCGATTCCAGAAGATGTGACCCACCATCCCTCTGGAATTTCCATTAAAAAAAGTATCGTGATTGAATGGGAAATTAAAGGCATTTGACCCCATTGAAAATCCCGTAGGTATGGACTTACTGACAGGAAAAATATGAACTTGGCTCCTGGAAAATGGACCCATATTAAATAATACCTTTGAAAGTCCTGAAAATTTTAGTCGTATAAGCAGCCCGTGCTTTGTGTCGGTCACGCAACGCTTCCCTCTAATTGAAGTTTTGCAAAATTGTCATTGTTATGTATCAGTCAATTCCAGCGGCGACCATACAACCCCCCCCCTCCCCGGGGGCAGAAAACATGGAAAATACGAGGGTTGTCCAATACACTGACAAATTTATGCAAGGCATTGTCTAAAACAATGTGTGAGTGCAATGGAGTGTACTATAGAACGAGGCAATACAATGGAGAAGAACAATACCATGCACAAATTTGTCAGAGTATTGGACTAATATGCATCTCCGGTGTGGGCCGGGCTCCCTATCGGTTTAGACCACTTGGTGGAGAGCGTGCAAAGATCGGCACTCCGCATTATTTTCCCATTTGTGTCTTATGAGTCGGCGCTCGAGGGCTGTGGCATACCTTCGCTGTTATCGCGGCGCGACGTGGCGTGTAGGAAATTTATTTCCAACATCAAGGAATCCGGTTTCCTTGCGCATCTTTTGCCGCAGCCCTCGAGGGTCGCTCACGGCTACGGCCTCAGGTCAGGCGCATCGCACCTAGATCCCTGTGTGGCAAGAACGGACAGACTCGGTAACTTTGTTACGTATAGATATGTTTAAGTGTATTAGTTGTAATGTTTTTTCCATATTTTCTGTCTGTAAAATCTGACCTCCCTGTAATTTAGTGCTTAACTACCAAGGGCAAAATAAACTGATTATTTATTTATTTATTTATTTACCCCACGGCGGGAAAGACAAAAAGTGGACAAATACCCTTCCCCGGGACCAGAAAAAAACAAAGCTTCACTACAAAAATATGTCCGCTCAGAACTTCAACTCCATTTATTCTGTCCGAGCATTTATAATTCGTTTTTTAACTGTATTTTAGTTTTTCTCGTCTCTGAACGAGTTGTCATTTCACTGAAAGTGAGACAAAAAGAGTCATTAAAGTAAGAAAACAAGTGAAACAAATCCGTCAGTCTCAAATCGTAATTGAAATTATTCTCCTACTAAGGTATAACAATAGTAGAAACACCTTCAAAAGTCTGATCTCCACTAATTTCTTTCTCGGTTGTAGCCATTTAGCTACAATTTCCATTCATTTGTTGTCCCCGGCATGTCTCAATCTCAACACTATAGTAACACTATAGTGTTGTATACGGGTCATACTCGACATTTTATTTTGTGTGACGTTATTTTCTGTATCTGGGACATTGTAACTGCCAATTGATAGTTATAACTGGTCGGGGAAGTGGACTGGTGTTGTAGTTCCGCAAAACTCAACGCGCTAAAAGTTTGTGAAAGAGAACCAAAGTTCCCCACCCCTGGAGAAGAACAAATCCGATCCGGGGGCCAGGAAAATTTTCAAAATTCCCCACCCCAGGGAAGCCAGTGGTGTGCAAATGCCCCAGGGTGTCCCGGGGGGGGGGGGGGGGGGGGGATGGTCACCGCTGTAGTTGACTGATACATTATCATCCAGAGCATCGTTTGGAACTTAAAGCATTATATAAAATAGTCTCAACGACTTAAAAATTGACCTAAAATCGTGACCTAAACTGTGGAGACTGATGAGGATAATACTAGAAAACTGTTGGTTATAATAATTTATCGTCGTCCAAGGAATTCTCCGATCTGATAGGGCTCGTCCATATATCTTTCTCGCTTCCATAGTAGTGCGAGTAGTAAGGAGAGTCAGGCCCAGATGGCTGATGATTTGGAGAATGCGGTAAAGTTCTAAGATAGCTTGAATCCTTTTCTGGTGTATACAAGTCAAGTTTATCAGGGGAAGCTTCGATAGCTCGGACTAGACAGGCATTTCCTTGGCAATATTTGTGGGCCCAACGGCACACATGGCGATAACTCTGAAGAAAATGTGTCAAAGGAAGCTGAAGCGACAGAAGCTGTTTCGTCTTCAAACAGTACCAGCGTGTTTTTGTCATTCGTTTTTTTGTCTGAAACCAGCAGATCGTCTTTAGTCTTGTTCTGGACATTGTGATATCGATTTCCTGGTCGCAATGATGAATTGTGTTCTTATTTTTAGGCTGCAACACAGCCCTTGTTCGAATAATAGAGCACGCTTTATTCGCGGGAAGTCGCCGCTCACGTGTCGTGTTTGTCACGCAGAGTAACGGAAGCACCACTCTTAAGCCATGGCATGTATTATTTGCGAGGGTCAGATATAATCCTTACATAGAGAATTTAATTGTTTCTGGAGTGCTATTTGTATATTAGCGAGCCTTTATTCCCATTTCAATAATTTTTGTGCTTATTTATCCACTCATACAAGCTTGAGCCATCAACGTTACTTAACCTCTCACTCTTAAAGTCAACAAAATGGGTATACTTCCTCCTTTCTTCTGCTGTAAATGGTTTGTAGCTGACTAGTCTTCTCACTAGCTCCTCCAAATCCCTCTCAGTGCTGCCTTCTGAATGCCTGCCAGAACGTGAAACACGATGATGTAGTGTCTCATCAAGTTTTGTCATGATTTTCTTTAGTAATATTCGGACCAAGCTGACGTATGCACTGCTTAAAGAAGTTATTGCTATGCTCTGTTGACTCATCCAGTGGAATATTACATCCCTTCTGTCCATGGTTATTTACAAACCGGTTCCAAACCGAACGCTCACTGTCTCTCGGTGACAACAAAGCTTGCACCTTGAATGACTGGAACAAACACTCCAGGGCGTACTTGCTGCTGTGTGTTCCATCTGAGAAACAATACAATGTGAAGTTTTGTATTGCCTCATCAAGCGATCACCGTCTTCTTCTCTAACGGCATCCAGGAAATTAAAGAAGAGGAATCCCTCCTCAAGAAGTGAACAATTATAATTAAACACATTGTCGCCTTCCGTCATCTCTACTGGAGGGGGTGAAGGTTTGGTAGCTGATACAGTAAAAACCCGCGTATAAGAACCTAGAATTTTAGCCTAAAACAGGCTCTTATTTGATTTGAAAATACAAGGAAACATGGGGTTCACATGGATAATTCTAGCCTAACAGGTTCTTAAAATACTGGCTCTTATATGCGGGTTTTTACTGTACTTCAAATTCATCTTCATTTCCATCTACTTGTACAGGAGGGTCATGTGACAGTTCGTGATTTCGTCTGCATTTACCGTTATGTCTGAAAGATTTTTCACATCCAGGAAACCAACATGGAAACCTGACATCCTGAGTGAGCTGCTGTCGGTTAAGCATGTCCTCCTTCTCTTGCTGTGATAAAACATTGTTCACTAGATCGTTGATGTGGCTATTCAACACTAATGTGTCTACCACCTTAGCAGCAAGACCATGCAGAAGCTCTAACTTTTCCACTTTTTTTAGTGATGTAATATTCTCGGGTAGATTCATCAACGTTGGCTTGCTTGACTTGTTCTCAAACCCAAAGCAGACATGGCAACTGCAATAACTGAGGACTTAAACACAATACAGAGAAAGTCCCTGTTTGGACGGTATGATGATGTTGGGTCGCTTGTCGCGTTTCTTCTGTTGATAATCTGTGGGAGCTGTGGAATCGAGCACGAGCCCAGAAACTCGGTTCTTCGCAAACTGATGGCTCACCCAGTGGATGGCACTGTTTTGAGAATCCATGGTCATGTTCCTCTTGATGCAGCAATCTATATTGACAAAGGACACTACAAAGCCTGGTTGTAGTGTGCGCACATTCTTAATGACTCTATTTATTTCCTCGTGACATGCAGATGTGCACTTCACATGAGAGCAATGTTAATTTAATATGGCCTTGTACTCTCCCAGTGCTTGTTTCAAAAGGCTGTTGTCACTTGCAATACACTCTTTAGCTTGGACAAGGTGTGCATCATAATGCTCTCCTAGATGATCCAACTTCTTCAAAATGTTGGAATTGCAATTGGTGAGCTTGAGTTTATTGAACCCCTATCAAATCAAAGAGAAAAAGAATTAGTCTAAATTTAGTAGGCTTGACCTTAGAAAAATAACTGTTCAGAAATTGCCACCCTAGAAATAATCCTTATTTCTAAGCCTACTATTTTAGCTCAAAGAACCCCTTGAAAATACCGGATTTTCATCTGGCATTTCACTTTCGTTCAGAAAATCCTAAAACCTAAAAACGGGGTGCCGATACAATATGGTCATACCTATCATCTAAATAAATACTACTCTTCCCAGTAGATGGTTACACCTGTCGATTTTTCAACCCACCTGTCTTAAATTGATCGCGTTATCACCTTTTTATGTACCACGTGATGCATTGTTTATGTACCACGTGATCAGTATTTGTGGCCGTATATTTTGGTGTGCCACATTGTTTTGGTGCTTTCCAACGAAGTTTACGCCTACAAATGTTAATCATGTGATACATAAATAACTCATCACTTTGAGACATTTGCCGGCGGGCTGAAAATTCGAGAGGTGTAAAACGGTCTACTGGGAAGAGTAATACTGTTTTTGTCATCCCTAGTCCATCTTTATTTAAGCGAATCATATCTATGTCTATAGGGAGTATTCCTTCCTCAACAGGGAAAGTGGACCCGGGAGGGGGGTGCACAGGGGATACATTTTGCAAAGTTTTCATACATTTTCACTAAACTCAGCTCCCCACCTTTCCACATAATCTTACTCTTCCACCGTTCCTGCTCAACCTAACTCTACGGTACCCCTACTCCTTGAATGCTTGCACAATAAATGTTATGGATGATTTTTTAATATAATTTTTGGGGTCACCATAACCTGCAGTAAATATCACAATAAACCTGTGATTTTGACTTCTATAAAATAGGTGAAATAATGATATACGGCCTTTAAATTGCCACTTGAGCATAAACTCTCTGTTGGCCTTACCTCTGCTGATTTAGTCCTCATCATAATTCGAAGCACTGACGCTGTTGCATCCATTTTCTCGCACCTCTGTTTCAGCAGTACTGATCCTGCGACAGCAACACTTCCGAACAGTTCTTCTGTTGACTGCAGAAGTCATAAGAAAGGATTAAAATAACGGGGCTCGATTTTTCCACTCATCGCTCACACTTTCCAAATCATATTTGGATAATTCTTCCTTGCCTGATTTCCTCAAAAGGGATGGATTGTTTCTAGAACAAAGTCCAGAGAGCTCTTTATTTAACAAACAGATAGTTTCTCGACGATGTGCTTTCGCACGAGAGGACAGTTCATGGCGGCAGTAGCTATAGCAGAGGGAGTGCGATGTGCCAATGCCTTCCCAATAGCTTGATAGGATCCTTGTAGGGATCTATTGACGGTCTTGCTTGGGTAATTGACCGATACCTTGACCTGCGTGGAATTTCCTGTGGCTCGCTCATGTCTCACCGGTGTGGAGGTGATCAACGGAGGTTGCAGTAGTTCGTGTGGAAATCCAACGAAAGCACGCCTCGCGAAGTCCGAGCTCGGTGCAATCGGTGACAGCAGAGGCATATAAATTATTCCTTCGTCAATTTGAAAAATGACATCAGATTCCTGGATACTCGGTTGGGTGTTATAAGAAGTACAGGTGAAGTGGTAGCGTTGTTTTTTTTCCGCGGCCTTCGAAAAGGAAAGCGATTTAACCGCTTTCGAGCGCGTTTCTCCTTGATCTTCAGATCTACATCTCTTCGATCGTGCCTCTTGATTGGCAAATAGTTTACCAATGCCCTGCTTAATCCGGTAAAGGTTGTCTAATGCTCGCTGATATTTAGTGAGACTTTTGTAGCAGCGCGACTTGCAGATAAACAAACCATTAGCCGCCGAGTAATTTCTCACATCTACATCCAAGGCAGACTTGATAATCTCGAAAAAATCAATAGAACTAGATCTTGTCTTTCTTGTCTTTTACTGTGGAACAAATAAAACAACGATTTCCGTCGACTAATTTCTTTGGAGTTTCTTCCATGAACTTAAAGTGTTCTCCAATCCGAGAAGTTCTTCGAAACTCACACAGAAAAGGCCTAGAATACTTTCGCGGGTTCTGAAATGTGCTTACGTCATTTTTGACATGTTTACATTTTACGGACACAAGATTGGCTGAAATATAACAATGCGCCGAATTTGAAAGGCAACAAAGGGAAAGGCATGTTGTCCAAAAGCAAGCAGCGATGTGTGGGGAGGGAAGTATTGCGTGAATGACACAAAACTCGGGCTGCGTAGGAGACTACATGAAAATTAGAGGCCTCCCCATTTCCACCAGCCCATCGCCCCCTCTAATCCCTAAGTTCTTCTTTTAAGTCTGTGCAGCTTCCTTTCCTCGGTTCATTCAGGGTCGATGTCGCGCAAAAGCAATCACAGGCCCGTAGCTCACGCCCTTGGAGGGGGGCTCGTTGTCTTCATTTGTTTCAGAGAAAACACTATATACACAGTATTTATAGCATTTTTGTTGTGTTTCCTAGCTGTTTTTTTTTTAAAGCAAAAACCTCGTTTTTTTTCCTTGAGGGGGGTTCGTTCGATCCCCTCGAACCCCCTCCTACTGGCCTGAGCGCCATATCGGGGACTCTCACACCTTTTAATTGCAGGGTATGCCAAACAGAGCGATAGCCTTTCAAACGCCCTGGACCATCGAAGATTTCCCGGATTTGTCTTTCGAGCTGGTCGAAATCACAGGGAACGTGACGTCTTTTACTACTATTTTCGTTCAACCATGAAGCTTGCAAATTTTTTCGCGTAGTTCTACAATTCAAACGTGACGTTTTGTCGAGAAGTTGTCGCGTTTGTCGCTCACTGATTGGCTGAAAAATAACGGTCAAAACAGCGGCCAATCAGCGAGCGAGAAACTCTGCAACTTCTCGAAAAAAAGGCACGTTTAAAATATGAAACAACGCGAAAAAAATGCAAGCTTCAGGGTTGAACGAAAAATAGTAAGTCCATAACGTTTAATACGCCGTTTAAAGTGCATATGAAACGAAATCTGTTTTTACATTATTCAACACATCGTTTTTAAAGAAGTAAGTACTGCAAGTTTAAAAGAATTTCGGTAAAATGCTGCGAAGTTATGACAGTTCGAAGTTACGTATTTTGCTGTGATCTTTGGCTAGCACATTAGGCATTCAGGATATCAGATGACACTGTTTCGTGACGTAATTTTGTTTCTACACTCAAAGTCGAGATTAAAGAAAATGACGAATTTGTTTTTTTCTGCCCTTCAGACATGCAGCAGGGAATTCAAATAAAGACAGCTCAAGGAAAACATTTTTATCTACCTAACCAACCGGTTTTGTAAGGTTTATAAGACTTCTATAGTATGCAAGTTAGGTTTTTAGCGTGATCGCGGTCATAATCTTTGTACAGAAGCAAACAAAATGATGCGTCAAATTACATTGCTCACATGCAAATTAGCTAGCCACAAAACTCGTGACTTTGCAAGCGCATAGCTTCGCGGCTATTTATCAAATCTTTCTCAAACTTGGTCAGGATGTTTGTCTAACAATGATCCATCCAGAGATCCAAAAAAGATTTCGTTTCATATGCACTTTAAGGGTAGCAGTACTAAGCTCTAGTTGTGTGGTATTTGCTGAGAAGTAAGCAAATTCTCTCGTATTGAAAGCTTCTGTAAAAATAAAAAGTTATCAGCTCTTCTTCGTTTGTATCAGCAGCATCAAGTCCACCATCTTGAATTACGCGCAAGGCTATGCCGTGAGCAATTCGCTTTTGCCGTGAGCAATTTGCGTTTGCCGTGGAGCAATTTGCTTTTGCCGTGAGCAATTTGCTTTTGCCGTGAGCAATTTGCTTTTGCCGTGAGCAATTTGCTTTTGCCGTGAGCAATTTGCTTTTGCCGTGAGATATTTGCTTTTGCCGTGAGATATTTGCTTTTGCTATGGCAATTTGTTTTTGCCGTGAAGAAATTTGTTTTTGCCGTGAACAATTTGTTTTCGCCGTAAACAATTTGTTTTTGCCGTGAACAATTTGTTTTTGCCGTGAACAATTTGTTTTTGCGTTGATACTTGTGGGCCACCGTACATGATAGATCAATAAACAATTTTCCCTCGATATTTCCTTAAAGTCTAAATAAAACGTCGCAAATTCTAGCATCTGAATTACCTTGTAAACACTCACCTTCGAGCAAGAGAAACATGAGAGATTGTATCACTTCCGGTCGAGTTTTATTCCGAATCGTCACCAGTCCTCCGCGTCGTTCTTAAAGTGTGATCTCCCTTTTGTTTAGCTCAAAATAGGTTAAAATTGTATGTACCAAGTAGAAGTAAGGTACCAATCACATGGCAAATACATTTACATACTGAAATATATTAGATATATATTCATTTTAATATATATTTATTGTTTTGGACCTTCTGTAATTCAGTGTGTTTATCGCTGCAATAGGACAAAATAAACTAGGACGAAGTAACCATGGGAAAGCAGGATGTTTGAAGTTTGTTGTGTTAGAAAAAGTCATTGCTCATAGAGAGCAACTGAGCAAAATTGCAAAAAATGCTTCATTTATATTGCAATACTATTAAGGGATTTCCTCCTCATTCTACATGTACCTGCTATAGGCTCTCTAAAAAGAATACAAGAAACACATATACTGTAAAGGTAGACCACAAGTATTTTTTCCAGAATGGTTTTAATTTTTCTTTCTTTTTTTCAAAAAGCCTTTTGTTTTCTGTTCTTCTTTCTAACACCAGAAGTATGATGACATAAGTACTATTTACAAACATTTTACTCAAAACATAACCTACCATTTGGTTGTCACTTGTATCACTTGTAAGATCTTCATGTTGGATTGATTCAGCTTCTTTTCTATAAGACAAGAGTTTTTGAGATCACTTGAGTTTGAATTTTCAAGCAAAACATTTTCAGTTAATGAAATGACTACATCTCTTCAAATGAAGCAGCTGCATTGGTACATCTATTAAGCGGCCACCCTCTATTAAGGGACCACTTTTCAAAGTCCCAAAATATTGTCACTCAAGTACTGTATTTAATACCTCTATTCAGCGGCCACCTCTAATAAGTGACCGCGGCCACTATTCTCCGGTCCCAAATTCTTCTATTACCTCTATTAAACGGCTAAAGGACTCAAAATGCCATTTCGGTGAAGGAAAATATTGTGACTATTGTGTGAACAACAGGAAATTCCATTTGTCTCTGTTGTGACACCCATACAAGTTGCTAGTGCAATCAAAAATCTAGTGGCGGTTGTTTAAAAAGTAGTTTAACTGCAGTTAGTTTCAGCGAAACTTCTTGTATTACCTCCATTAAGCGGCCAACCTCTAATAAGCGGCCACCTGGCTTGGTCCCAAGGTTGGCTGCTTATTAGAGGTACCACTGTAGCTCTATTTTAACCAATTGGACAAACAAAGTGAACCAAAACAACGACTAATATATACCGTTTCCGGGAAACGTTCTCACCCAAATAGCCTATAAGCTTGAAGCGCAAAAGAAAATGGGGCATCTAAACTGTTACTGTTTGATATGAATTCAGACAGTTTTCGCAACAACAGGTAAAATAATTAAATTTCAGCACATTTCTAAGCATGTTTGTTTAAAATATTTTACAGAAATTCAAATAAATCTTTACCCATACTCCATAGCGCACCAAGCTTTGTTGCTTTTTCCAGTGACAACGTATCCCGGAAGCGGTATATACATTAGGCATGGCCTAAAGCAGAGCAGCTTGCGCAAGTGACACACATCAACAAAACATATTAAAGGGGTAGTCGCACGGAAAGCCAAGGTTGCCGAGTATGCTTCGGCGCGCTGCTTTACTTTAATGATTTTATGCCAGAAAATGTTAGGGACCGCTAGCAGTCTAAAACATGTATATGAATTCATTATATTCCATATTAGCTCCTCCTTAAAACTCTCAAAATATTCCATCAGTTTGAAAGAGTATCTAGCGTTCCCCGAGTAGGAGAGGTCACATCATCTGGTGCAAGGCCGAGAAGGCTGTATGGGCTGTGCCCTGAAATACCACTTGCGACCCGTGCAGAGTTTAACAGAGAAATTACATGACCGAAAAAATTCTTATCGGGGGACAACCGGTCGCAAATCGAGCCCTAAACCCTGCCCAAGTTGCCAGATCAATATTCTCAGCGAGGGACGCCAGTGGACAGCACCTCTTCTCCCTCCAGTGGGGAAACAGGTGGCAGTCTTTTTTTCCCGCCAAAAGAAGGCATCATCGGTTTCGGAGGATTCAATGGAAGCTACTGTGGAATTTGACGGATACTCGGCTGAAACAACTCTTTTGCCATCAGTATGCTGCGAAAAATATGCGACACGTTGCAGATTTTAGTATACGTCTAGGAGAAAAGCCCCATGTAGATATACTTTTTTTGAAGCAGTGTAGCTGCTGTAAATGGTAAAAACAGTGAAGCCGAAAAATCATATTTTTCATATAGTGAAATTGACTCAAATCGACTAAATTGAGTGAATTCAAAGAAATATGGTTTGTTTCGCGGGAGCGTAATTCCACACTAGCATATTGATGTCCGTGGGAATATAACTTTCGAATCCATCTTCCAGCGTGCTAGCGTGAATGATTTTTCAGCGACAACAGAAATAAATTCTTTCAACTTGATGATAATTTCAAGGACCGTAATAACATTAGGATTTTCCAAACCCAATCTGCTATCTCTTAGGGGTAAAATTCACTGATGACCACATCCAATTTGCTATCCCTTAGTAGGGGTCAAAATCAATTTTCCCGACGAGCATCCCCATCCCCCCGGGATTTTAAATAGTTACTTATTTCAAGATTGTGAGATTCGTTTTAGTAATAGATGATGAAAAGCTTGTTGTCGGATTTTAGATCATGAACTCAAATGTATTGCAGCCCGGTTCTCTTCCTGGATAGTTTCTAGGAAATACTATGGAGCTCGGACCCGAACCGCGGGACGTATGCGACTTTCACGGACTTCCTGTGGTGCAACTAACAATGCAACCTATGCATATACTTGTATAGGTTCCATTAAACTTTTTTTGGCTTGTTTCTAACCTGTTTCAAACGACAGAACCCAAAAATGTCAAGATTTCTACCCTAAGGTCAGGTAAAGTCAGATAGGCTTGATTCTTTGCATAGAGAATCCTTGTACAATAATAAACAAAATATCAAGTAAGACTTTTTTCTAATGGATCCGTCTTTAAGATATGAGCTGCTAAACTTTGGTCACTGCATCGTTTTATAGCAAAATTTGCACAATTCTACCAAAAAATGTCAAAAAGTGCTGCAGCAACAAAAGTGTAACCCCTCATATCTTAAAGACGGATCCATTAGAAAAAAGTCATATTTGATATTTTGTTTCTTAGTGTATAAGGATTCTCTACGCAAAGAATCAAGCCTATTACCCTGCGAGCAGTGATTTCCTCCTCTCTTAGGCCGGCGGCTAGCGAGGGAGAGAAACCACTGCGAGCGACCGTTTGGTTTTCCATCGAGTAACGCAAGTCACATCTGGCGCTAATTGACTTAACACATGGGACTTGACCTTTCGCGTGACCCCTTCCACCTAGATTTTCAGCCAGTTTTCCGCAGTTTTCCATCTCCGAAGTGTTAGAATTTCCTCCAAAACATACAGTTAAGCTTACTATTGCTTGTAGAAATTTATTATGCCGTGTTTGGAGCTTTTTCGTGGCTTCTTTGGATTCATGGCGGTTTCAACTGTTGATTAAATATGTCAACACGTACCAGTGTCAAACGGGATTAAAACCGGTTTTACTGCTTTTGAGTTAATTTATTCATCCAAGTTTGAGGACGGCGCTAAACGGTCGCTCGCAGTGGTTTCTCTCCCTCGCTAGCCGCCGGCCTAAGAGAGGAGGAAATCACTGCTCGCAGGGTACAAGCCTATCTGACTTTACCTGACCTTAGGGTAGAAATCTTGCCATTTTTGGGTTCTGCCGTTTCAAACGACCTGTGCTATTTTCCAAACCTAAGTACACTGATTACACTAATATATAGATTTAGGCACTGCCTAAAAGCGGAGCTCCCAACTATTATAAGGAATAAAAGATGGTAGTAGTTTATTGTAGTATCAAAATACATTTATTATATTTAGACTAATATGATTGCCTTTGTGCCTTTTGAAAAACCTCAACCTCATCCCCAGGGTCTTGTGGTAATTTTCAAGATGGCGGTTGTTTGAGTACAAGACATGGGAACGAGGTTGTCCTTTGTTTTGAAACGGTCATGTGACTCAGCCTCCCCCAGGGTCAACCGGGGACAAGATTGGTGAGATATCTTGGACTAGGGACAACTTTGGTGTAGGGACAAAACTGGCACCTGTTTCACATGAGAAAAAATTGCAAGATATCTTGGTGTTGTGGCTAACACATGCGGCACACACTATCAAGAAAGTTGGCAATCAAGAACGTTGTTAGGGCTGCTGTTAGGTCTAACAGACCTAACAGCCCAAACAGCAGCGAGAAACATTCCTTACTCCCACCTCTTAAAAGACGGGGCATAAATTATGATAAACACATAACAAACCTAACAGCCCTAACACCACTTACAGACCTAACAGCCCTAACAGACTGTTAGGTTTGTTAGGGCTGTTAGGTTTGTTGGCTGTTAGGGTTGTCAGGCCAGCCAGGGCTGTTAGGGCTGTAAGACCTGGTAGAGCTGTAGGGCTGTCAGGTGTTGATCATAATAGTTGCCCCACCTTTTAGACGTGGCAGTAAGGAATGCTTCCTCCCTGCTGTTTGTCCCTAACAGCAGCCATGTGCTGTTTGGGACTGTTAGGGCTGTTAGGGCCTAACAGCAGCCCTAATACGAATTGCCCTGTCCTATTTCTTGACTCATATGAGAGAGACATATGACCTGAGATAGACAGTTTTATGCTGTCCCTACACAAATACCATATCTCTCCCAGAGTTGTCTCGGTCACAAGTGAATTGTTTGATTTCAACACAGAGGGATTGTATAGATTGTATAGAGGCAAGTCTGGGGACCAAAATATCCCCTAATCCCCATACAGTATCTTGCCTCATTTGGTGCCTCTCCCTGCAACATATCAGAAAAATATCCCCCTAAAATATCGGGTAATCTTTTTCAGCCCTAAAAAACGTTGCAGTTTCGAATTTTGTAATGGCTAAATTTTCAAATTTTAAATAAATTTGATTGCTTGATTGGCTTGATTTCTTTTATTGCTTGCCACATGTCCCACGGCTTACAGTCAGAATTAGCATGCTCCCTGCTCTTTTCCATACAAATACTGTCCTTTTTTTTAGATATTCCAATGCCCAGGGCAAGGGGGGCACAATAACTTTCATGATTTGTTCAGGACAAGCAAAAAAAGGTACTTGAATTTCACTTAATTGCACTTTAAATGCTGAAAAAATGGGTTTTCTTTTTTTTGGGGGGGGGGGGGGGAGAAAAATGTATCAGTCAACTCCAGCGGTGACCATCCCCCCCCCCCCCCCCCCCCCCCCCGGACACCGTGGGGCATTTGCACACCACTGCCTTCCCTGGAGTGCGGAATTTTGAAAATGTTGCTGGCCCCGGGGTCAGGAATTGTTTTTCGCCGGGGGAGGGGGTGGGGAATTTTGGTTTTCTCATCTCATGCGCGTCAGGTTTTGCGAACTACAACACCAGTTATAATAACTATCGATTGGCAGTTACAATGTCCCAGTTACAGAAAATAACGCCACATAAAATATAATGCAGAGCATGGCCTGTATACACCACGTTTGGGGAAGACACATTCGCACATTTCGCATTTTCTCAGTGGAAAAACATAAAAATGAATTGACACTATAAACAGAGTTCCAATTTCGCAAAAAGTCAAGTAACATAACTGCGAAATAGTTGCTCTGCAAATAGAATAAAGGTAAATTTCCCATTTAGAGATTCCGGGGACAATTTGCAGCCAAATGGCTACAACCGCGAATGGCCTAGGAATGTCTACCGATATTGTTCTAATACATTAGTTTCACTTTTTTATTAATATTTTGTCTCACTTTCAGTGAAATGAGAACTCATTCAAAGACGAGAAAACTAAAGTACATATAAAAACGAATTATAAATGCTCGGACAGTATAAATGGAGTTCAAGTTTTTGTTGTGAAGCTTTGTCACGCAGAGTTGATGGGATGTTACCGTCTTTTTCTCGTCTTGGGGGTGGGACATTTTTCCGCTTTTTGTGTTCCCCGCCGTGGGGTATTTTGCATTTTTGCTAACCTGGGGGGGGGGGGGGGGGCATGGTCACCGCTGGAATTGACTGATACATAAATTATAATAGATAAGTTACGCTGCATTCATTATGTATACTACAGGGAGGGGGCGGGTGAGGATTTTTCTTTGACAATGCAAAATTTTTAGATCCCCCCAAGGCACAACATATTTTTTACGAATCCCCCCTCTGGTCAAAAGAAAAAAACATCCCCCCTCCCAACATTTTTTCAATTTATATGTGGAGGTAGGGTCGCGTCAATAACATTTTTTCAAAAGATGCAGAACAAGGTTCAATGATAAAAAATACAAAGCGTAAAAATGCAAAGCGTAAAAATGCAAATAACAATCCTAGGTGGCTGTATTCTTTTGTGGGTAGTGACTTTCTACCAAGTGTTCTGGTGCGCTTCTCGATTGAAACCTTACTACATAGACTGAGTATCATTTGTTTTGTATATTTGATTGTTTGGTTTGTTTTCCGTTATGCTCGCGAAGCGCACAGCAATTTTGACATAAAGCTACAAGACTATTAATCAAAAGTCCAAAGGCGTTTTTGTCTGGCAGACAAAAGTCACTGACGAGGACCTTGAGGAATTGTGTTAAAACAAGAAGGCCTTTTACAATTTGTTAAGTTTATTAGTCTTTATGCGCGCGAAGCTCGCAGCTATTTTCAACATATCAGTTGAAAGAGGGTAAATACACAAGAATAGTAGTGCAAGTGATATTTTTTCAGGAGGTTCAAACTCGGTGTTTAAAATATATATAATACCTCAACAAAAATATGCATCCCCCCTTAATGTTATGAAAAAAAATTGACATCCCCCCTTTTCCAGTTGCTAAATTTTGAGATCCCCCTCAAAATCCCCCCTGTAGTATACATAATGAATGCAGCCTTAGCTATCAAAAGATAGAATAAAGTAATCAATTCTATAATTTAATGAATGGCCAACACACAGTTGAAAGTCTGATCATCTTTTCTAAATCGTATGGCCGAGGAATCAAATTTCCTGAAGAGATCGTCTTGTCAGAGAAAATATTTCTCATAAAACAAAAAAACATTCTTACCAATTAAGAGCTTGCAGTTTAGTCCACTTCATACTGAATGTTTGTCAAACTCCAGCGAACAGTTAGTTTCCAATCCACACCGCACCCATTATATCCGTGACTTTCAAAGCTTTTCCATGTCTAGGGAGCTGAAGAACCCACAAAACACGGCAAAACACGAAAAGAAGCAGATTTTTGGTCAGAAATCCAACTCTTTATCAAGGTAAGCCTGACTTTTGAGCAAATACAGTTGAAAGTAATACATATCGTCCCATTTCTGGCCGATCGATGTCTTTGTTTACGCTGATAAAGTAAATTGATCGGGGTCAACTAAACTATCGAAGGAGCAAATTACAGGAAATTGACCAAATTTGTCGACCTAGTCTGTCTAGTCTGAGGCGCTCGCTCAAAAACCATGTTGATCATACATGAAATGTTGAAATATGACATCTCTAGAGCTCAAATCCAGATTTTGGGGCTATTTGAAGAATGGCCCCTTATGTAGAATTTGAAATTAATTTGGCCAGTAAATCACCTTGTTGTCAAGTGCCCGCTAAAGAATGCTCTTGAACACTGTCACGAAATCCGTATTTATTCTGGAAATCCCTCTTAGATTACTGTTGGCTATTCGGTTTTGTTGAATTTAGTATTAAATCCTCCGTAAAGAGTTTATTTGGCCGCCGCGAAGCAGTTTTGTAGATCAAAAAATTTTGCCCTAATTTGAGGCCTCAAACCGTCGAGACCGAAAATCTCAATTTTCTCGCAAAATTCAATCTGATTACAAAAATAAACCCCATAGTCTTTTTAACCTCACTAAAATCTTCCTATAAACGTTAAAAGACGGGTAGTTTAGATTTTGAGCTGTGGCCGCACCTTGCTCGATTTTTTTGCATTCACTCTTAAGCGACATTAAAGAATGCTGTAGCAACTGTCCGTGGAGAAATGAATGCAGCCTGCAGGCCAGACTTAATGTTCCTTGGTGTTTGCCGGTTTATCGTCCAAAACGCCAAACGGTGAAATCATAACAATGAGGTCAGCTCTCGGTGTCCAGCTCGATCTAGAAGGTTGCTGCTAATCTCATTGACCTACAGTTCTGAAAAGCCGTCTCATGGAGGTATATCACGGGATGGTCCAGCCGCCAAACCTTCCGGTTGTTATGCTTATTCACTTTGGAAGACGGCAAAGATGGCTTTTCCTTTTGAGCCGATTCCATCGGAGGCTCGTAACAAGACTCTTGAAGTCCCTTCGCATCAAATACTTCTTTCAATAATATATAGATTTAGGCACAAAAAGCACGAGGACAACTCAACTAATAAAAATGTAGACACCCGTAGTTCACATGAGGTGAGATATCAACCTCGTCCCCAGGGTCTTGTGGGTAATTTTCAAGATGGCGGTTGGTCGAGTAGAAGACCCTGGGGAGGCTGAGTCACATGACCACTGTTTGAAAACATGGGAACGAGGTTGTCCTTTGTTGTGAAATGGTCATGTGACTCAGCCTCCCCCAGGGTTTTCTCCCGAGTCAACCACCATTTTGAAAAACGTTGGAGAAGACCCTGAGACAACTTTGGGGTAGGGACAAAACTGGCACCTGTTTCACATAAGAAAAAAATGCAAGATATCTTGGTGATGTGGCTAACACATGCAGCACGCACTATCAAGAAAGTTGGCCCAACCCCTGACCTGTCAAGGAATAGGACAGGGAATTCTTGTTAGGGCTGTTGTTAGGCCTAACAGACCTAACAGCCCAAACAGCATTGAGAAAACATTCTTTACTTCCACCTCTTAAAAGACCTGGGGCACAAATGGGGGGGGGTTCCCGAATCCCTGGAACCCCCACCTGGCTACGCCCCTGAACAACACTTACAGACCTAACAGCCCTAACAGTCTTAACAGCTCTAACAGTCCTATCAGCTCTAACAGTCTAAACAGCCCTAACAGAGGGCTCTTAGGTGTTGATCATAATATGTGCCCTGCCTTTTAGGAATGCTTCCTCTCTGCTGTTTAGGACTGTTAGGTTTGTTAGGGCTGTTAGGTTTGTTGGCTGTTAGGGTTGTCAGGCCAGCCAGGGCTGTTAGGGCTGTAAGGGCTGTAAGGGCTTTAGGTGTTGATCATAATATGTGCCCCGCCTTTTAGACGTGGGAGTAAGGAATGCTTCCTCCCAGCTGTTTGTCCCTAACAGCAGCCCTGTGCTGTTTGGGGCTGTTAGGCCTTACAGCAGCCCCTAACAAGAATTGCCCTGTCCTATTTCTTGACTCATATGACCCCTGAGATAGACAGTTTTATGCTGTCCCTACACAAATACCATATCTCTCAGGCCAGAGTTGTCTCGGTCACAACTGAATTGTTTGATTTCAACACAGAGGGATTGTATAGAGGCAAGTCTGGGGACCAAAATATCCCCTTATCCCCATATCTTGCCTCATTTGGTGTCTCAGCTGTATCCCTGCAAAATATCTGAAAAATATCCCCCTAAAATATTTGGTAATCTTTTCAACCCTAAAAAAGTTTGCAGTTTCAAATTTTGTAATGACTAAATTTTCAAATAAATTTGATTGCTTGATTGGCTTGATTTATTTTATTGCTTGGCACATGTCCCACGGCTTACAGTCAGAATTAGCATGCTCCCTGCTCTTTTCCATACAAATACTGTAATTTTTCTTAGAAATTCCATAGGGGTGGGGGTCACTTTTCAACACCCTTCTGGGCAGGGGGGACATTATCTGACAGAATAGTAAGTAGTATATATTCACAAGACAATATTATTGATAGATACACCAGAGAAATTAATATGAGACATTTTACCAGGATTCCGGGCAATTTTGGCAAAGTGGCCAAAAATCCAGTTACTGAAACACTTAGAATCACTTCCTTGATTTTGGTCTATTTGGAAACTAAATGTGTGCCATGAACAACAAATAAATATAATGTCAAAGTTCTCCACCCTGGAGTACTACAATGAAACTCTATGTTGACCCAATTCTATAAATAACCTCAGCTGTATATTGAAACAGGTTGCTACTAGATTTCAAAATGGAAATAACACAAGTTACTATACTTGCATGCAGACCCTTCAAAAGATATTGGACCAGACACTACTACTGGCCATACGGGTGTTAAGCAGAAGGCCGCAAAGTCCAAAGTGTTCCAAATACATAACTCCATATTATGGGTGGACCAATTTTGTAGAAGGGTCTGAAATTCATGAAGTTTCAGGTTTACAATGTCCAGAAAAGGAAAAAAAGGTACTTGAATTTCACCTAATTGCACTTAAAATACTGAAAAAATATGGGGGTTGGGGGGGGGGGGGGAGAGAAATAGAAATAAGACAGAAAACAAAATAATTTCTGTTTGAGGGGGCATGCTTCCCCTGAGAAAAGTTTGAAAAACTTGGATCAAGATACTTCTATTGGGTTTTAGGAAGAGGTGAAAACAATGAAACTACATTGATGCATAATATTCAACTTATATTTGGCTGGGGACAAACCGGTTATGCACTAGTTAATTGAAGCCCCCACCCCTAGGGACCCAGGGAAGGGTTGGGGATTTGAGTTTACCCCTGAACAAAAGCCGTTTAAGTCCCCACTCCATCGGGAGGAAATTCCTGTGAAATGCCCCTACCCTTGGGGCCTCCGATATCACCTTTTACTTGCAAGCATCAAAGAATGAACACACCTTTCTATGATCGTCAAAGGGGAGTGGGCCTCAGCTAGTGTGGTGTCCTATGTGAAACAAGGGATGCAAGTACAGAAAAATGCATTAAAATCGAATGATTCCAATGAATTGCATCGTAGAACATGTAGATTTTCATGGCCAAAATCAAAGTGAAAGATTGACCGAAATAATTTATTTGAAAGCAAATAAACATTCCCGGGGGGTGGGGACAGGTTCCAGAATCAAAACCAGTCAAATTCACCACCCCCTCGGAACAGACTCTTGTTTTAAAATGCTTTAAACCCCCACGATAATCCCACCCTTCCCAGGGTCCCTAGGGGTGGGGGTTTCAATTGACTAGTGCATTACTCACGAAGAATCCAAAACAAATTGAAACACAGGTCGAAAGTTTTCAAGAAATATCTTATAATAGATAGCTATCAATAGATAGAATAAAGTAATCAATTCTATAAATCAATGAATGGCCAAAACACAGTTGAAAGTCTATGATCATCTTTTCTAAATCGTACGGCCGAGGAATCAAATTCCCTGAAGAGATCGTCTAGTCAGAGAAAATATTTCTCATAAAAAATAAAAAAACATTCTTAGCAAAGAGCTTGCAGTTTAATCCACTTCATACTGAATGTTTGTTCAACTCCAGCGAACAGTGAGTTTCCAATCCACACCGCCCCCATTATATCCGTGACTTTCAAAGCTATTCCATGTCTTTAGGGACTGAAGAACCCACAAAACACGGCAAATACAAAAATTCCCGCGCTCGATTTGGGCACCATTGTTGTTGTACTGTAACTCGTGACAAACCTTTTCAGTTCCTGTGAATCCAGCTATAGTCCTGACACCTAGTCCATCAGCTGTCGAGGAGAGCCGAAAATAGGGGAACAAACGAAACCGTTTCCATGTTTATTATATCCATTTTGAAATCACTCTCAATCCCTGCAATCTGATTGGCTTACAACAGTGCGATTTATTCCCAAATCGCATCCTTTTGAGTCCAAATCGCATCTTTTTCTCAGCCAATCAAAATGAAGCACAAAATCAATCAGCCAATCAGATTTCAGGGTTATAATAATAATAATAATATAATAATACAAAACTTCTATAGCGCCATTTCCTGAAGCTCAATGGCGCTTTACAATTATCTAAGTAACTAAAACGAAGAGGTTAACGAAACAAATTTACAGTTCAAATATTAATACGATCTAAAACATCATAAAAAAAAGATCAAAAAAAGATTAAAAAAAGGTTAAAAGGCAGTGACCAATCAGATTACAGGAAAATAATGGCAGGAAAACCATCTTCCTGCAATTTTTGGGGGAAATTCCCCCCTTTCTTCTTCTGCTTGAAAAGAAAAACAAGAAACAAAGACAAAACTATGGATAAAACATTAAATATTTTCAGTACCTTTTTATCTGTCGTTTTTCCAGAGTATGATATCAGTTTCACGACAATATGGAGGATTTTCAAGCGAATAATCCAGCACCTCTGGTGCAAAATTCCGGTCCCGAGTCCAGGAATCCGAGTCCACCGAAAACAAACAACAGCAAATTCCACAAAATCAAAAGATGATGATTTTACATGCTTTCCGGTAGACAATGTGGTAGAAGAGCTGAAGTCTAAAGTGATCAATAAGAACACTTCCCGGTTAACACAAAGCTGGATGAAAGTGTTTCGCAAATTCACAGCTGATAGTGAAACGATGCCGCCATCTTGAAAATCACCTCCGCTCATCTATCAAACTCCACTCTCTTCAAACATGAAGAACACTACCATCCACAGCCAGATGCAACAAGTGATGAAATTTAGCAATACAGCTCATGGCTTCCAAGCATAATTTGCAGCCAAGTTTTGATTTTATGCCATCGCAAGTCATTCGCTCAGCAAAGTCACAGTTCCATCGCAAAACTTCAATATTTCTACGTCTCCAACTCCACTCCATCTCCAAGGCCGCAATAAAAGCGACGAGCATTCCTTCCTTTTGTCAGACAATGAAAATTACTTTGGCCGCAAGGCCGCAATAAAAGCGACGAGCATTCCTTCCTTTTGTCAGACAATGAAAATTACTTTGTTGAATTGTGTATGGTGTAATTTTAAACATAAGTGATCTCAACTCTGAATGAACTTTGCAGGTTATGAGTGATCGAAATCGTTTTGTTTGTCACATGACAATTTCTGCATATAAGTACTTAATGAGTTCGTTTTGCATACAATGTTTTTGTGAGGCATTTCCGGTTTCAAGAAAATAAATTGATAGAATCCTCTGGGCCTAGAATGTGATTTCAAAATGGATATAATAAAGTGGTAATTGAACTTCGTGTTCTGCAATTTTGGTCTGAAATCATACTTGTGATTTCAAATCAAACTCGCGCTACGCGCGCTCGTTTGATTTTGAAATCACGCGTATGATTTCAGACCAAATTGCACTCCACTCAATTCAATAACCATTATTAATCCTCGACTATCGAGTAGTCTCAAAAAGATATGATGGAAAAAAACAGGATGCTACTCTTTGGTGGTTTACTTTCTCATGCTTTGCCCCGCTTCTTCACCCTTCTTCCCGGGCGCAATTTCCGTCTAGCAATTTCCGACTCTCTCTGAGAGTCTGTGCTTCCATTTCTTTCTGTTCTTTCTGCTTTCTGCTCTTCTACTAGAGATAATTTTAACCAAATTTATCATTCCTCGATCCCTTCCTCATCCCTCGACCCATGTTTGTATTCTATGGCTTCCTCTTCGCGTATTTTTATCATTTGAGGCGTAATGCGTGATATACTTACGGTTCTGCAGTTAGCTGTCATTTCTCGGCCTTGAAACTCCGACTGGAAGAATTTCAGGAGCAAGCCGGCAAAGAAAATACTCCAACTTGATTATTATTCCCCATTCTACCAAATCTTTGCATTCCATGGCTTCTTCTTTTCTTCTTCCAGCATTTATCCTTAGAGTAATTATTGTAGGTCGTTTTTTCAGCCGCTAGCAGCCCTGTAGTCTTTTTGTGCCTGCGATTTTAGCTTTCACGTGAGCATCAACACCCCCCTGACAACGCGCCCCTCCCCCCGTTAGTTGCGCACTCTCTCCTCCCTCCTGGCAACGCGCCCCTCCCCCGTTAGTTGAGCATGCTTGACGTCACAATAGGGCTATTGTGACGTAGGGTAGACAGGAAAACGTACACATCCGGGACTTGCTGAGACGTCCAAAAATCGGATCGACCCCTAGCAATCTCCACAGGTTACTCAATAAACTCACACAGGGTACCCAATACTATATTTACAGTTTTTGACGCTGTTTTCTTAGGTATGGTGCTCCGCTTTGCGGCGGCCTTCGCAAGGAGCTCCGCTATTACTAGCCTTTGTAAACATGGTGAAAAACAGACAGGAAAAGGAAAAATAAACGCGATAAAAATGGATTTCTCACTTGCACTAATCGTTTCCCCCTTCGATTCACATTCAAAAACATGTCGGTCCACGGTGTACTTTTATTCTGAAGTGAGAGACCATGGGCACCTAAAATGGTGATGTCAATCACAGCCTATATACATTCTATAGAATTTTCCCATTTTTGACCGCTTATTTTTCTGGTGGCGCGAACCCAGTTCTTTGTATCCTAATCTACAAATTAGGATACAAATCATTGAGTAACACTATTTTTGGCCACACGTTGCACGAAGTTGCAAAATAACCTGCCTTAATTTGGTATCAACTCAACTTAAGCCAAGATTGGTTATTTCCAACCTACTGTCTATAATTGCTTTGTGCTGGTGATTTCAAGGTGGCATGGAGATACAGGGCTAAGAACGTCTGGAAGGCTACCGGACATGAAATCCATCCAAATCAATTTGAGCTCGATCATACCTCATTTCTGACAAAGATTTCAATGGTCAATGTTCAATTTTGGACGGACATTGGCCGATGACCGGCTCTTATTTTAGCCTTGAGATATATGTTTTATTTTTGAGTGTCAAGAACAATATTTTACGAACGAGCGCAGCAAGTGAAATATTGCTCGACACAAGAAAATTAAACTCATATCTTCAAGCCACCATGTAATTTTATTTTTATTTTATGATTGTATAGGAAAAAAATGGGAAAAATACTCATTTTCAAATGCCTTTGTTCTGACCAATATCCACAGCATATGAAAAATATGCCACTCAGGTCCCAAATGTAGTTTCCCATGAGATCTATGAGTACCATATTTTCTCATGTGTATATAACAATTATGTGCTCATGTGTAATACCCGATTCAATAAACGTTGCTCGAGTAAGATTTGCAACCCGAAGCCCGCAAAGCATTATTTCCATTGTATTTGCGGGATTTGGGTTGCAAATGTTACTCGAGCAACGTTTATTGAAATGAGTATTTTGACACTTTTGAGAGCACCATCCTAAAAAAAATTATATCAAAATTTGGAAAAATATAGGGATATTCCATTTCTATGAATTAGAATCTATACACCTCTGATCGGGGGGACTATATATAAACACACACAACATAACCTACTGTAGTATTTACTACTAACTAACCGATGGTGAGGTCATTACGGAAAATATCAAACCGAAGCTTTGGTGTATCAACCGAGCCGTCTTCGGCGTAAAAAGTTAGAGTAACTTTTGGCTCTGATTTGCCTTTTGACTTATAAACAGGTCATTTCTGATATTCACGCCTTTATTTTCCTCTGTGTCAAGTATTCTTTGTTGTGAATTTCGCTGAAAATCTTATTTTTGACTTTTATTTGAAGGAAATTCGAATTTTTGCCAGTCGTGAACTGCGAGGTCATTACGAGATTTCTGAGATATCATGCCGGGATTTCATGACCTTGTAACAGCCAATCAGAGCGCGCGTACTATCGTTGCCATATAATAAGTTATTATTATTAACCTCCCTCGTGATTGTAAAATGCATCCTGCATCCTGGGATTATTTAATGAAATTCGATTGGTTATAACAAAAATGTACACTTATTCTGATTTTCCTCTTTTGAGTAGCAACAATATCCCATTTTGTCTGTGTTTGCCAAAGGGAGGACATGCGTTACATTCTTGTTCTTGTATAGAGAACAGTGTAGATCTTGTTCTCTCATATAACAGGTGGCTACAAATAAATGTCTGAAAACAATCTCCTATCTATTAGCTGGAAGAGAATGTTCAGCATACTTTGCTATGCTGACATGTTTTGCCTCACGCCCTTGGATTGTATAAATGCCAAGACCCATGCCAGATTTCCTGACAACAATGCCAGCATGATAGGGTACGGCATACCCTATAGACCAGACTGTTGCGTTGATATGCCAAATGAACATCTTGGCTTTTTCATTATCTTGGGGTGTTTTCAGGTAACTAGTAAGTTGTTTAACACTAGCATTGGTTACAAAGGTACTCCACAAACCATCAAGTGCTGGTGGGGAGTTGCCCAATGAATGGATAAAGCAAACCCAAAAGTCTCAGATGTCCTTTCAGCCCCCCTCTGCTGATCTCAATCTAGCTTCGCTAAGTTTCCTATTTTAACTGAGCTAGGATTGTGCTGCCTAGCATTTTCCTTCCTCGATGTAACTGATTTTGCAACACTGGTCTTTCTCCTGAGGGGTTTGTTATTCAGCTCATCTAACTTTGTGATCTGTTTTGAAAATAAAAAATTAGCAGTATGGTATAATCAAGACAGTCATTATCGTCACTAACACATCAAAAATAGATAAAGCAAAATGTCATGAGAGATAATTACTGTCACTGGAGTAATAGTACTGTACTAATCTTCAAGAATTGCACAATCCCTATATAATATTTTCCCCAAGATGATGCACAGATAAACAGATATAGACAGGCAAGAATTCAGACAGGTGACTTCTTCAAACAAGTAATTCCTCTCAGAGCACCAAGGGGAATTCCTTTTTAAAGTGTGGAAATATGAAAAACTGGCAAAAACAACTGTTACAATTACTAGAACCCCGCATACAAGAACCTAGTGATTTAAGAACCAACCGGCTGAAATATTGCATTTAAATACCCAAATCTATGAGATGGTCAAAATTATTAGTTTTGTGAGAAACATGACATATAACCCAAAGTTTCTTCTGTACGTTGTTTAGCACATAAGGCAATCATTTTTATTCTCGAATACAAGTGCTAAACCATGATGAATTAGTTGAACAATATTTCTGTGAAGGATTACAGACAACACCTCTGAAAAATGAGAACCTATGAAGAAACTAATCAGCCTGAATTGTGAAAACGTACCCGAATTGTATTCAATCATCCTCAAGAAAATATATTAAGAAGCTGTAGTGAATCTAGGATTTGTTGCTTTCGCATGTTCAACTGTAAACACATTTTTCCTTGTTTTAGTTTGTTTTGGAGAAGCATATCAATAATAGTACATGGGAATGAAACACTTTGCTTACACTATCACACAAGTATATGCCTTTCAAGTTCTCTTATGTGCAGAAGATAACAATTTCACATCACAAAAAATATTGTATTTCAATTTTTCTACCTTTGCCTTAATGCGACGAACTTTTTCCTCCACAGATGACACAGATTCAGAGGGCAGCCAAGAGTGATTTGTTAATCATAATGCCCTTTTCCGAATGACAACATTACGTAAAGTTTACAGAATGAGCGGTCGTGCTGTATCGGGTTTTGTTTGTAGACCCGATACAGCACGGACGGCTTCTAAAACCTAACCTCGCAGGGACTATTTTGAAAAGAAAGTATTCTTGAGCAGAGTAGAAAAGAGTTTTATGTTTGAAGTTCTCGTTAACTTTTTTCATTCAAGAAGGCGTTAGTTTAAAACAAAAGCAACTAAAAGGGCGTCTAAAACCTAATCCCGCGGGTATTGTCTAACTGGAGCCCTAATTTACTTTTATTCAAAAGAGTGTAAACAACAACAACAACAACAAGAACAACAACAGCAGCAGCAGCAAACATTCTTAAAGCGCTCATATCAGCGTTCTAAGTGCTTTACAATAAAGGATTGAAAAGAAAAGTTTATAACAGGCAAGTACTAAAATAATAAAAACATTCCAATAAAAGCAACCAATAGACAAATAAAATTACAGCCAAAGACGCTGAAGCGTCCCCCTCTAGAGTGCAATAATGAGTTGATTCTTGGAATAATGGATACATTATTCGATTCAATAATGCATTTGGCTTGGGAAAACGTCTTTCGATTTGAACTCAGATTTCGGCTAGATTACCTTCCTGAACCACGCTCCGATCTGCTCTTAAGTCACTGGCTTTATGCTTCTTAGAATATCCCTGATAATACTGATCAACAATTTCTTCTCTAAATGAACGAGGCCCGCCATATTGGTAACAAAACTCATAAACAAAAGGCTCCCTGTGGATTTTTTCCATATATGGAAGCGCCTCCGTCGTCTATCGTCCAGTCAAAAAGCGAAAACCCAGTTCAAATCGAAAGACGTTTTCCAAGCCAAAAGTATTATTGAATCGAATAATGGATCCAATATTCCAAGAATCAACTCATTATTGCGCTCTAGAGGGGGACGCTTCAGCGTCTTTGGCTGTAAGGGAACCAAGATAAATGTCTCTTAATAGACATTTTGCTGTACTATATCGCTGGATATTTGTTCGAGTCTGGAGTATTTTGTCGAGCCCGTCTTCGGGCTAAACAAAATACAAAGGCGAGAAAAAATGTTCGGAGATATTGTACATTAAAATGTCTAATAAGTTGTTTATTATCCGACACTTATTTTCCGCTGTTTTAAATTGAGAATGGACGAACTTAGTGAAAATAGTTTGGCATTGTACAATATCGCGGGGTATTTGTACTCGCCCTCGTCTCACTCCTGCGATATTTGTTCTCCTCTCGTTGCAGTTGGATAATAAAGCACTGTATTGTTGGGTTTCAGTTCATTGTGACGTAATTGCCTCTCTTGTGTGATTAGCTTTTCGGCATATTTTATCAAACGGTCGCAGAAAATCACTGGTAGTCGATTGTGTTCGTTCAAAGCTAGTCGAAATGAGTCAATTTCGTAAGCCAAATTTATCCCTAATATAGTGGCTACGCGACTACGAAAGTATCCCTGACATCTAATGGCTACGCGGCTACAAATACTTCACCTGGCCATCCCTCCCGCAACATTGCATCCTAGATATCTAGTGTCTACGCGGCTACACGTACGAACAATTCACCACCCCTCCTCCCAAGATCCAGATATTTAGTGGATACGCGGCTACAGAAGTGTCCAAGATTTGTAGTGGATGCGCGGCTACGAACACTTAACCACAGCACCCATTCGAAAAGTTAAAAGGGAAAATATAGTAGATCATGGCTACGGGATACTAAGGAACAGAAAGTAGACATCTTTATTAAAGTTATCGTTATATATTTATAACCTCACGTCACGTCACAGAAACAGATCAATTCCAGGCGTTCCCTATCCGCATATATGAAACACATTTTTATTGACTAGCAAGGCGATATCTGCATGTACGCAAGTTATTAAGTCAATGAAGGCCTTTTCAAGCCGTTTAAAATTTGGCCCTTAAGGGTTGTTGTCCTCTTCTTTGGCATATAAATATAACACTCAGAAAAGGTCCCTTAGGCGAGCAATTTGGCGCGGCGCGGACCTCACTTTCATTTGGTCCTTTGTGTTACAAGTGTCTTTTTTACTTAATTTACTTATTCAGGGTATAAACTTTCTTGGTGTCTTCTTAGAAGACCCAGAAAACGTCCTTGCTTCTATTTACATATGTCCATATCAATTCTGCCAGATAGTACTCCTTTTTACGGCCATGCGTTGGAAGACTTGCTTTCATTTTGCGGCAGTGACCCTCGATTTTGTTCGTATGAAAACCATTCTCGTTCACAAAATGCGATGAATGATTTGCAGCCTCGTGTAAATATCCATGGTCCGTTAAGTTTATTTATGATTTCCAGCAATCAGATACAATTAGTGTATCAGGCTTGACCCATTTCTTTAACAATGGCACAAGAGTGTCCTCCTTCCCGTCGTCCACCGCTACAATAAAGCATTTCCTCGAATCTTCTTCGATGCCGCCAAAAACCCATTGTCCTTCAACCATATGTCCCCTGTGATACTTTGCCAATTTTGCTCCCGTCGATCTGTACGCATTTACCTTCGCCACCAAGTACTTCCTTTCTCTTCTCCATAGTGATTTCGCAAAGTTCACGACAAAATATATCCCCATCTACTGCCCTATTCGGTCCAAGCCCTATTTGCCGTTTCATTTGCCATTGATTTAACCCTTGTGTCACCAATAGGTCAATTTCACGATTTCTTCAGGGCTAACGTTGGAGTGTGAAAACCAGCTGCCTTCACGAATGCTTCTTTCAGTTCTATGTCGCTTTCCTTCGACTTTCCTTCTGCATTCCCAGCGGTACCCGTCATTTCGATCTTTACACGCCGTCCACTTTATATTCTCGTGGCATTTGTCACATTGGATGGATTGGATGGTAGGATTGGATGCTAGAAGGCTCACTTTTGAGCCATTCTATCATGTAGTCGCGGTCTCATCCTAAGTTATGAATTCACCCTTGTGTTTTGCTTGGTTGGCCGGTGGAACACTATGTTCCAGTATAGTGGAGATAAGGAATTAACCTTATCTCCACTCTGTTGCACTTAGTGCTACGCGGCCACAGGCTTGCCTGAACATCTACATATGTCCCGGTATGTTTCACAGCAAATGAAGAAGATATTGCTTGGACACCATTTTTTCGCTTTCGGACGATGGTGTACATACTCGATCCAAAACTAATTGCACCGATTTTGCACCGTGTATAAGTGGATCGGCGCGTTTTATACTCAGCACGCGCACGGATCGAAATTTTCCGATTTCTATTGGCTGCCGCAGAGAAAACAAACTAAAAGTCCTTCTGCCATATTTCCGATAGCATCCAGTAGGAAAGTCGGCCGATTTCTAGCCGCCATTTGCTTATTTAATCGCACAAGCCTTTTTTGTTTGGGCATTGCTCTTTATAAAAGTCAAATAGAAGCAATCTTAATAAGTTTAACTTCAAAATGTATTCCATTTCAACCAAAGGACGTTTTATGTGAAAAACCTGTTTCAACTGAGCAATTTACTCATGTCAGAAGCCGACAAAAGAGCCTTCCTTGCTTATTTATCGCGCACGTCTCTTTGTTTGGCTTTCCTAAAAGTCACATACAAGCGATCTCAATCAGTTTAACTGACTAGAAGAGGACAAATACTCAGAAAATCTGGTAAGCGTAGAACTGCTACAAAGATTTCACGAAGAACTTAAAATGTATTCCATTTCAAATGAGCAATTGACTAAAGCTGTTGTAATAGAAGCACATGTTCCTTTTTTCTGTGCTGTCAAGTTTTTCTAGTATCTATTTTACTTGGTGACATTTCGTCTTTGCCGTTTCTGGGTTACTCCAGTAGTAGTTCGATACAATCAACTTCGCCGCTATTGATGGAGGGTCGTGATAGGCAAGATGGCGTTCAAGATGGCGGCACGGACAGAAGCTCGCGAGCTCAAGCGCACCTTCAATGTCCGAATACTTATGAAAATTGTCTCTTTGCTTATCTGAGTGTCTAATAGTCGTGAAGGGGTTGTATTTTATACCTTCCACAAGTATTTTGACCAACAATAATATTCTATTTGGAAACCAACACGTGATTATGGAACGTGGATCCTTTTCGAAAGCAAAGATCGCTTACCATTCAAACTCGATGACTACCTACTCCCTGAGAAAGGTCATCCTCTCAGGAGACGTTGAAACTAACCCAGGAATGACTCAAACTTAACCATGCAACTGGAAGAACGTCAAAGCCGAAGCAGCGAAGTGTTGCCATCGCTCATTTCAATGCTCGCTTTATAAAGAACAAGCAGCACAACATTCTTGCTAAAGACCTCGCAAGAAAATACAAAATAGACATATTCACCATCTCAGAATCATGGTTGAACAGCTCAGTTTCTGATATTGAAGTCGAATTCCCTGGCTATACGCTTTTTAGACAATACCGAAGGACCAGGTCCGGAGGAGGTGTGTGCGTATTTGTAAATAACAGTTTCAAGTGCGTCGAAGTCCACAATCTGTCCTATATATCGGACGCCGGATTTCAGCAACTATGGCTCAAAGTCCAAGTACGGAATTCCAAGTCATTCCTTATTTGTACAGCTTATCTAACTGAGGAAGTTCCACTATCTTGCTTTGAAGTAAATCTTGGTTCAACTATCATTTCGGCCATGTCATTTAAATATTCCCATCTTTATTTTGGCCGACCTAAACTGCAACCTGCTCCGCGTCCTAGCGAACCGGAGGCGGCTGCACTATTAGACTTTTGTAATAGCTTTAACCTGGTTCAGATGATTGACAAACGGACTAGAATAACTGAGTCATCGAAGTCTCTACTAGATGTTTTGATCACTAATAGTAAGACCCTGATCACGGAAACGAAAGTTATCTCACACTCAATCAGTGATCACGAATTGATCGTTGCGACTCTCAACCTAAAACAAACCTCCTCCGAAACCTACGTATATTACGACTAGGAGCTTTAAACATTACAACAAAGAAATTAGTCCAGTCATCCTGTGATTTAAAGTGGAACAAATTGCAAAAGAATTTCGCACTGCCAAACGATAGAGGAGGTCAGACTTACTAACTGTGTGAAAGTTCCCCAAAATTCGCTTTGTTAAATAATTGAATTTCTATTTTTGTCAATTTACCACAGGGTAACCGCGTCACGAAAATTAACTATTAGTGATATCGCGCCCAAACAACACAAATACGTTCGATTTGTTATAAATAACTATTTATTACTTGAATAAGCACATAAAAAGCTTACTTTCAACTAAAAATAGGTAATAAAAGATTTACTGGATATTTTTTAGCGTCAACTCAAGGTTTAGCCTTAAAAAGCTTCAGAAAGGCTCGATTTTGGCTTTGGAGTTCTGGCTTAGAAAACTCTTACAGTTAACCTAGGTTAACTGCTGGTATCTATATATTAATACCGTAAGGAAAATCGTGTCGACACTCGCTCCGCTCAGCCACCTCAGGCTAATTCAAGCGATTTCTTAAGCGAAGGACAAAGCCGCCATCGCCGCCATGTTGAATTCTCCCACAGAAACTAAAAAAGAACTCGGTTCACGCAGCCGAAAGCACCATTGACATTCAAACCTAAATGGTTCTCTTACAGATTACATACAGGAATGTGCAGGGATAATTCTAACTTGAAAGATTTGAGCTGAGAAAAATTTTCATTCAAGTTTCAACAAACGTACACACTACATTGCTTCCCTCGGAGCACGGGCTAAGTCATGCTAAGTCGAAATGACACATTTACAAAACAAAGTCCGTGAAAGTCATGAATAATATTCTCTAAGTATAAATCCTGACGGCCCTATCGCAAAACGAAGGACACAATCCCGAAGAGAAAGAGGAAATCCCTCCAGTGGGCATGTTTTTGTTGGAAAAGATTCACTTTGGGCTAAGTTCTAATTCAAGCAATTTTTAAGCCAGGGATAAAACCGAAAAAATATAAATAATATAAACTAAAAAAAAATTATTAGTCCTTAGACCATTTTTACTTGACCTGTTTCTTCTCTCCCCTCGCTGAGATATGATAAACATACAAACAATTCCGAAGTCAAATTGCGCTTTCGATTTTCACGGGTTCTTTGACCGATTTGAGAGACTGACACACGCGTGATTTTGTCAAACCAAGCAGCATTAGCAGCAATAAGGGTCAAGATGGCGGCGGCTCGTATGCAAATTAAGTCAAAATGGCGACCGTGACTAACAGAAAAACATATGGGGAAAGATAATTTCTCGGGGAAGATGCCGTCGGTTCAGTTTTGCGCGACTTAAATCCGAAACAATGATGTTTATTGTACTCACCGGGCTACAACATAGTTTCCTAGGCAGACAATAAATGGGTTCCTGAGCTTGTCCTTTTCAGTGCTTTAAGAAAGCTCCTTATGTTACACATTTCCTTATAATCGAGGTTCACGGCAGTTGAGATCATGACAAACAGTCGCTGATTCGAGAACAAACGCTTTCGAAATGTAGAGTTGCGCGACTCGGGAATGCTTCTACGATATACATAGTATCCAAATGAGGGCAAAATGTTCCGTAAATCTCCCTTGAATGTGGTTCCCTGATTGACTAAAAGTTCCCTATTTCCCGGCCGTGGATTCACCAACAGGACGCCATGTTTATAGTAAATATAAGGCCGCTAACGAAAGCAGAAAGACCGAACATCTCGAAACAAGCTTCACGAGCAGCCATGTTGTTTGTTGCTGCTTAACCAGCAATGCTTGATGGGAAATCAGGGCCCCAGGCTCTTTGCATAGCAAAATCAGGCTTGGTTTCTTCAGAAGCACACTGAGCGGGAAATACAAAGTGAATCACCAGAAGCTCGATAACAGTTCCAATGCTGAAACATTGAACTCTACAGGCTTCTGATAGTTTCTTCTGTCCACTATATCATTTATAGAATCTGTATAATCTACAGAGTTTTAATTTGGAAAGAAAAGGGTACCGGGATCGCTTTATTGCTCTTCTAAATTATCGAAATTTTCAGTGTAATGGGATATACCGCTGACGAAATCGACCAATTTTATCACGGGCTCGTAATGACCCTCATTTCTGCTAATGGGGAGACCAGTGCAAAAAAAATCCTTTTGGGCTCACTTCATTTATTTCGGCATGGTGGGACGGGGTACTCATGCTGATGGGAGGTTATTAGTAATGTAAATCCAGTAGTTTATGGAAGGGGGAAATCATGAACCCCTCCCCACATCCATATGACCATTGTGATTTTTTCCCCGTTTTTTTGAAACAGAGAACACTTTAAGTAAAACAAATTTCCCTCTTACACTCCGTGAATTTTTCACGGCCATCACTTTAAGTAAAATAAATTTCCCCCTTACACAGGGGCGTAACCAGCACTTATGAGAGGGGGGGTTCCAAAATTCAAAAAATAAAAAACTTCACATAGATCTCGGGGAAAAACTAGCGTTTGAAGAAAGTCGCTACATTTTATTGGAGCTTTTATTTTATTTATTGTCTATTAAATATTTACAATTTTAGTAGTAAGTCGGTCCAGAACAGAGGCGAAGAAGGGGTTCCGCTGCGGGAGAGGGGGGTTCCGGAACCCCCCTGGCTACGCCTCTGATTACACTCCGTGAATTTTTCACGTGTCCGCACTCGATCCGCTTAGCCCTGAAGCTGTGCCGCCAAATGAAAATCGCAAACCCGAAGGGAAGGTGGAAATCTGGACCGTGGGCGTGTTTTTGTTGGAAAAGATTCACCTCAGGCTAATTCAAGCGATTTCTTAAGCGAGGGACAAAGCCGCCATCGCCGCCATGTTGAATTCTCCCACAGAAACTAAAAAAGAACTCGGATCGCGCAGCCGAAAGCACCATTGACATTCAAACCTAAATGGTTCTCTTACAGATTACATACAGGAATGTGCAGGGATAATTCTAACTTGAAAGATTTAAGAGAGGCAGTCTGTAAAGATCGAGGAAGACCGGAAAAACAGATTTTCACATAACTTGTCAAGATAAAGCCCATCAGTCGCTGATTACGCTGATATAAAAATTATGACTTTGCGCTGAATATTTTACGAGAAATAACCCGAAGTTTGGAACAAGGTCGAACCACTGGTTTTAGCCCTTGGCGAGGCCGTTTCAGCGTGTTTATTTTAAGTAAAAATTCTGGGAAAATGCGAATCGTTACGTAAAATCTAACGTGATAAATGATAAAAACAATCATTGCTGACCATTTTGATTGGTATTTTATTTCCTGAAGTTAATTATTAAATATTTTTGAAATTTTACAATATTTTCCATTTTCTCGATGGATGTTTCAAGGGTCCAATTAAACGGGCTATATCTAACGAAGTCTCTGGCTTTTACCGAAAAATCACCTACAACCTGAAGGAGACATGCCTGGACTACCAAAATGTTAAATAAAATTCGTGGGCACTCTGAATACAGAGTCAGCGGGAAGCAGTTTGTTACCTCTAGTCGCAGGACGGAATTTCAGCGTGATCTAGACACGATGGACGAATCTTCAGTCGAAAACCTCCGGAATATGCATCAGTTCTCTCCGAGTGAACCTCCAAGGTAAATTCAGAAGCAAATGATCCATGCAGAGGTATTTTCCAGTATTTCAAGAGCTCCTTGTGCATAATTATTATCCAAACAGCATCTTGACCTTTCATTCTTTGGTTTCCACGCACCGGTAAACAAGCCAAATCAAAATGAACATCACACGCTCCCGAAAACAACTTCATTTTGCAACATCGTTCTTTAAATTCATCTTCCAGTGCTTAGTGAACAGTTTTGGAGCTCAAAGCAAAGCGATTGGGTGTGCTGTAAAGCCATATTTTCGAGCAATAGCGATCAATCTACAAGAAGCAATAATTTGTTGCGTTTAAGGATTGCGTGACATATCATGAAGTCGAGGGAACCAAAGGAAGACCATGTGTGATTGTGATCGATGGTTTGGTTTGATGAAGACATGCTGACTTGGGTTCAGTTTTCACACCCAGCGATTTCGAATATTCTATTTTTAGCAATCAGACTACGAGAAGGTTGTTTGGTAAATATCTAACGAGGCACGCAGAGCGCTGAAGAACCGAGTAATCTAGTATTGGCTGTTATAAGAACCCCACTAGCATACTACCTTCAAATTGTTGCTAAAAGTTATTTTCTTGGTTTTAAAAAGTTTCACATTAGCTATTTCGCTCCTCACCATCTAACGTTATTATATTTTAGTGAGTAATACCCAATAGTGCTAACCGTTATTGCGATACGTTTTTGGCTTCACCCGAGATTCAACAGAAAATCGAAAACAAGCAGTCGTGTTTTTTTAGTAGAAACCTTGCATAATAAAAATGTTGGTTTTATATGCCAAATATATATAGGCGTCAAGATGTGTATTAGGGGCCGATCGTTTGACTTTTGAGGGGGGGGGGGGGTGGATGATTTTTGCAAGATTTTTTTTACGTCTCTAAGATATTGTAGGATATTTATTTCGTAAAATTAGTTGAGGATTATGACAAATATGCTTTGCAGGAAATTTTTTCAGGATATTTTTTTTCAAAATCATCCACCCCCCCCCCCCCCCAATAATTTTTTATAAAATATTTATTTCGCAAAATCTACGGGTTAAAATTGTTCAAATTATTCTCCCGCACTGTAACAATTAGTTTTTTATCACCTCCCCCTCCGGAAGGAAAAAGGTCACACGGCTTCCAAATGCACATAATCCGGGGCGAAATGAAGCGGCAAACACTGTGCATGTGCACTCTTCTTGCTCCAAATAATGCCTTTGTACAACTAATATAACTGGCTTTGAGCTCTAAAACTGTGAATTAAGCACTAGCAGATGAATTTGAAGAACGATGTTGCAAAATGAAAGTGTTTTCGGGAGCGTGTGATGTTCATTTTGTTTTGGCTTATTTACCGGTGCGTGGACCCTAAAGAATGAATGGTCAAGATGCTGTTTGGCTAATAAGTAATTCTGCACAAGGAGCTCTCGAAATACTGGAAAATACCCCTGCATGGATCATTTGCTTCTGAATTTACTTACCTTGGAGGTACACTCGGCGGGGAACTGATGCATATTTCGGAGGTTTTCGACTCAAGATTCGTCCATCGTGTCTAGATCACGCTGAAATTCCGTCCTGCGACTAGAGGTAACAAACTGCTCCCGCTGACTCTGTATTCAGACTGCCCACGAATTTTATTTAACATTTTGGTAGTTCAGGCATGTCTCCTTCAGGTTGTAGGTGATTTTTCGGTAAAAGCCAGAGACTTCGTTAGATATAGCCCGTTTAATTGGACCCTTGAAACATCCATCGTGAAAATGGAAAATATTGTAAAATTTCAAAAATATTTAATAATTAACTTCAGGAAATAAAACACCAATCAAAATGTTCAGCAATGATTGCTTTAATCAAGTTAGATTTTGCGTAACGATTCGCATGTTCCTAGAATTTTTACTTAAAATAAACACGCTGAAACGGCCTCGCCAAGGGCTAAAACCAGTAGTTCGACCTTGTTCCAAACTTCGGGTTATTTCTCGTAAAATATTCAGCGCAAAGGCATTTTATATCAGCGTAATCAGCGATTGATGGGCTTTATCTTGATAAGTTATGTGAAAATCTGTTTTTCCGGCCGTCCTCGATCTTTACAGACCGCCTCTCTTAAACAAACGTACGCCATTGCCTTTTTTCCCAGAGCACGCGCCAAGTCGAAATTACACATTTACACTTACCAAAGCCATGGTTAATATTCTCTAAGTATATATCCTGACGCTGTATCACAAAGCGAAGGACACAGAAGAGAAGGATGATAGATAGGCCATTGGGTGTTTTTTTGTTGGAAAAGATTCGCCTGGGTCTAAGTTTTAATTCAAGCGAATCGCTACCATGTTAATAATAATGTCCCACGTACAGAAACTAAAAAAAGAACTCAGTTCGCACAGCCGAAAGCACCATAGGCATTCCAAACCTAAATGGTTCTATTAGAGATTACTTACAGTTATGTACAGGGATAATTTCAATTCGAAAGCTTTGAGCTTAGAAAAATTTCCATTCAAGTTTGAACAAACGCACACAGGCTCACTTCGCCGTCATAAATAATATTCACTCTAAACTACCATCCCGTAACGAACAAACTCTTAGAACAAAATCGCTTGACAAACGTCTGTGATCCCTGGAATTTACGGGAAAAAAAACATTCAGGGAACTCAGGAAAATTTCAGGAACCCATCCCCCCCCCCCCCCCCCCCGCCATTATGATGTCGTTGTTATTTTTCTTTTTCAGGCCGCTATTATTACTATAAGTAAAATAAATTTCCCCCTTTATATACTCCGTGAATTTTTCACGGGCATCAGCTAGTTTTATGTAATATTTCAAATCCGACAATCAGGACTGGACCGTATTTCAAGCCTGCAGCAATTAGTTCCAGTCCGAGGCGAGGCTGGTATATTATGTACATACCTAAGTATATTGTGTACATAATACTAACTCATGAATGCATTACATTTTGAACACAACACAATAATCATGTCTTGTCTATAACATGTCCCCTTTTCATACCTGCCACCTTGGACAAGTGAAAAACCGGGAGCAAATCAAAACCAAAAAACGTTGCTCGCTTAAAATATTGAGGTTTTAAAAAATGAAAAGTTTTAGCGCGCCTACGAGTGAGCCCATTTGGAGACTAATTACTGGCATCTCCCAGACACCTCTCGATCTCGTACTACTCGCTTGTAATAAACCAAAACCTTAATCTTGAGCCAAAAACACCAACAAATAAAGGCAAGGACATTTTTATTACGCTTGATATTACTTATACAGTTCAGAAGTTTCCACCAGCGTGAGTTTACAGCTGAAAATTGGTCTTAGCATGGCCATCGAACGACCGGCAGGTCCAAAATGCATACCAGAAAATGCAGACCGGAAAATGCAGACCGGAAAATGCAGATCGGAAAATGCAAATATATTGTACTGGCCCGATAAGGCCTGATAGATTTTTACATCCCCGATAGATTTTCATATCCCGATATAATGTTTTGAAATAGGCGGCTGTTCATAAAGAGTAGCAGGATGCAAAGAAAAACCCGATGGCCGACATGCAAATTTCGTAGCTTCAAAGCAACAAGTTTAGTTTCCTCGCAAAGCCAATTCTGACTCAGACTCAAGGATTACAGTTTTATTTTATTTTAGCAAACAATGAGGTGAGCTTCAGGCTGCACTTAACGAAGTTCTGTTGTTCGAACTTTTCTCACATTCGGCAAAAAGTAGCTCCAATGGGGGACAAAAATAAGTAAACACTTGGCTATCCAGGCTGTTCCCCGCTCCCCTGTTCAATGTTGTTTGGTGCGCGCAGCGTTAATTGAAATTGGCATGCTCCAACATTGGAAGGGGGAACGGGGTGTTTACGATACTTTTGTCCGCCGCTGTCTGAGTGAAGTAACGCATGCGCACTAGCCTACTTTAGGCACTTAAAAAATAATACGTGACTGTCTGAAATCACACGCAAATGAGGGCTTATTTGTTGCCCCAAAAGTTTCCCCAAAAAATGGTGTTTAGGAGAAAATTTATTCCTAAACCAGTGCTTTCATGTTATTCAGAACATACAGAACAGTTTTTCAAACGCTTCTGCTCGATTCTTAAAATATTTCTCTAGATGTTTTCTGTCGATGTCATCGTTTTGAACGGGGTGTCTGAGCTAATAGTGTGCGCCAACTGCGAAGCTATTAAAAGCAAAAAATCTTACAACTAGTTTTAACCACGAGATTCTAGATAAAAGGGAGAGTTTACGATTCTCAATCCGCAGCACGGGGAAGTTTACTTGTTTGTTTGTTTGCTTCTTAACGAGATACAGCACTCTGTCTGGTACAGAGCCATGTGCCATTGGTAAATGGTTAAGTTGCCGCCATTTGACTTAACCATCAGAAAAGCTTGGTTCTCCAGGATACTTGATTTCAAACTAGGATAAAAATATCACTATAGCTTCACTAACACTACTTTATTTGTTCTCAACCAAAAAGGCGAGAGAAAAATACAGTTTTAATGAAGTAAAAAGCGTGGTAAACCATTAGCGACAATATATAAGAGCCCGGGGGGGGGGACTCCCCATATTTTCAGACGGGGATGCTCGTCCTATCCCTTAGGGTATAAAAATGACAGACGTGCTATCTCTTAGGGGTGTTTAAAATCAGCCCTATCCCTTAGGGGAGTCTCAGACGAATCCTTGCCCAGAAATATAATGGTACTGACACCAGAACCGATATTTACAAAGGAAACTTGGTTGAAAACCCTAAAAGACTTAAAATTTGCTTTTATTTGTTTTTTGACCTGCCAAATTTGCTGTTTTTTAGGGGTAAATTTGGCGGTATTTGCTTTCTTTTAGGGGTAAATTTGCTGTTTGCCACACCCATTTTGCTATCCCTTAGGGTCAAATTCAATTTTCCCGACGAGCACCCCCGTCTAAAATATTGGGAGTCCCCCCCCCGGGTATAAGAGGCTAATACTTGTCTTCTTATAATTATGAGCAGCTTAACCATTCAACTTAACCGTAATATTTTTCTTACATGCTAAAAAGTAAACAAAGTTCTAACCCTGTATGTCGAATATAGCGCTAGATTGCTAGCCATTTCAAAAGCTTAAACTTTAAAATGTGGATAAAACGAAGACATTTTGGCAAGTTTAAATGAATGGTTAAGTCGGTTAAGGGTAATGTGGTGGTGTTTGTTTGACCATATGTATTTGCATATTTGGCGTCTGTTAAAGGCCCGAGGTAGTCGCGCATGAAAAAAGCATCGAGTCTCTAATTCTCATTGCTTTTGACATCTCAGAAACCTCGATTTTGAAAATTATTTCTTGCTTTCGTGAGATGTTCCCCATTACAATAACTAAAGTGATAGCCCTAGATTTTTTTGTATTGAAAATTCCAGAAAACTTCGCTGGTAACTCGCCAGTAATTTTGAGACTGATTGGCTTTCCTTTCGTCCTATTATTTGTGCAATTTGTCTAAGACTTTAACAATACTTTATAGATTTCAGTTTCGAATATTAAAACATTCTCTTAAAGAATGAAATCGGCCAAATGTCTTCAAAACACACCGATGCTCAGGCTATTGCGCTCGTTTGTCAATTTACCGTTAACTTTGCTTGATCCTTCTATCGTGAAATCATAGCACAGAGCTCGTTCTTCAGAGAATCTGCTCTATTTTCCTCCTCTATAAGTTGCCGAAATGTATTGTGCTTTCATTATGAGACTCAAATCCACAACTTTTGCCTATGTTAGCGACATTTTGGGCACAAATGTATCGCGTAATGACGAAAAAATCGGCTCTTGCGCGACACTCTTAGGTCACGTTATACTTGAATAAACTGTCATTTTGACGAATGCCAGGTATCGATTTCAGCTCAGACAATGGGGGACAAAAATAAGTAAACACTTGGCTATCCAGGCTGTTCCCCGCTCCCCTGTTCAATGTTGTTTGGTGCGCGCAGCGTTAATTGAAATTGGCATGCTCCAACATTGGAAGGGGGAACGGGGTGTTTACGATACTTTTGTCCGCCGCTGTCGGTCGCCGGCTTATGTTTTGACAGCTCTGCTGTATACCCGATAGATGTTTTGTATCAAAAGCACACCTAAAACAACCGTATTTGTAGTTTTCTGTTAATTAGCGAAGGGCTAATATAAGCTAAAATAGCGCTAAAAGAATCAAATCGTTTCTTTTCTATGGAAATTCCTGAAATTTGCGTGTAAGATCGTAGATGAAAATGAACCACCTTCAGATGTAAAAGATAAAACAACTCTATACATAGTAACTTAACGGCATCGTGACAGTTCAAAATTCTTTACACTCGTTTTCAGTCACACGTGCACCCTGCAATTTTCGTTTCCGAGTCGCGACTGGTGTTTGGTGGACGTCAACCAAGACTTTCGACCTAGCCACGGGCCCACAAGCTAGCAAAATATTGCCGACCGTGCTTTTTAGATTGAATAAAGCTCGGTTGGTCATTTTTTGCCAGCCTTTGGGCCTGTGGCTAGGTTGACGTCCACCAAACACCAGTCGCGACTCGTAAACGAAAAGCCCAGGGTGCACATGTGACTGAAAACGAGTGTAACTGCATGTATTTCTGCGTTTTACCACAGTTTGTCGGTGTTGTAATATAATTTATGTGCTAGCCATACCGGCACACAATGTAATAGAACTGTTCTTTTCAGTTCTCAGAGAAAAGAGACTGGTAGAAACTGCATTTTCCGGTTTGCATTTTTCAGTCTGCATTTTGGACCTGCCGATCGAAAGACTCCATTCTACCATTGACAGCGGGATGACAGGGAAAACATTCGTACCTTTGCTCAAGAAGGCTAAAATGTTCGCTTTTCCTGGTTCATTCTCCAATCTGGTGATTCTTCTTCAGTTTATAAAGTTCTTCACGGGAAATAAGATCTACTTTGCCGTATTTCGAGGCGAAGAAACCGAAACGTGCAGAAACGTGAACCATTCCTGCCAAGCAAGTCGGCGACAACAAAGGCCAGTAAAAGTGGAGTACGTGACATAAAAAAAAAACACCTCAATGAACCAGAGAATTTGTAGATGTAGGCGTGACAAATAACGGTGTCACAAATAAGGGGGTCAAGCAGAGCTGGTCGGTCTCTCTATCATGTCTATGCAAACTTGCAAAGTGTAGTGATAGAGAGTGCCGCTCTGACAAGTCCAATATCGAAGTAGACTCTGCGCGCCAAGGGAAAACTCAGGTCTCTTGCAATCCTTTAGTCATAACTGCACGACGGAGGAGGGATTTATACCGACCTTTCTACCAAGGACCTCCTCAACGCTTGCATCTGTGTTTATTACGTGTAACGATATAACTTAGTATAAAGTCAAAGAGTGTAGACAAGAAAAAAGAAAGCCGTATATCACTGTAGGGAACCGGTTACGAACTTCCCGATCGTGTGGCTTCCCGATCGTGTGCTAGTCAAGTCACGTACGTTTTCTTGTGAATCTTGAAAGAAAAGAAAATATATTATTAAAGAACTCATTAAATGTTTTGTTCATGTTATACGGGCGGACATTTTACTCGTTGCTCGCATTTTTTCTCACCCCTGCGGGGCTCGGAAAAATACGTCTGCAACTCGTAAAATATCCTCCTGTATTACATGAAAAAACATCTAATAAGATATACTAGTAAGTACCCGTGAAAAATTCACGAACTAAATTTTTACTAAATTTGTACTTTTAAATCAGCTTATAGATGGTGGCATGCCGGTGTGAAATATTCGCACTATAGCATACGATGGGAAAGGCGTTTTAAATTAGATCTTTGAAAACAATGTTCCTTCTGAATGGAAATTAGGCAAATGCCACACAATAACCCCCTAAATATTTCCTAACAAAAGGTGTTGAGGCATTGGTTTCACTGTGGTTTTGGCGCGAAACGGATCGCGCGTGTGTCGGTCGAGATGGTCGTATTTTCGGTCAAGAAAGAAAAAGGCTGAGCTGTACCACTCGAACTTCAACAACTATTGGTGTTAGATGTAAATAATTGCTTATAATCAAGAGAAGTCCCTCGTCTGGTGAATAGAAAGGTTTAGGAAGCGCCAGAAAGGTAAACTAAAACTTTTTAGATTCTTGCTGTTTTCAATGGAAAGTTGCTTTGCACTGCTCATCATGTTGGACTTTCTTAAAGACTTGTACAACTCGGTCAATTCGAATTCAAGTGTGTGTGATTTAAAAACTTAGCTTAAACAATCTAAGCTTATCAGTGAAACTTGGGAAAATCGCTTGTAAAACCTTTTCCAACTAAAACATGCACACTGGAGAGTCTGGAGAGATTTCCTTCCGTTCCATTTTTAGTATAGATTTCGAAAATTTCATACATTTCCTCCTTCCGGTCGGGTTTGGGAGCTTCGTTTTTTCGGCTCGAAATTCTCTGTTTTTAGTATAGATTTCGAAATAAATAGGCTGTCAAAGGACTGTTGTTTGTGAACTGAGTGTTTGTTTATTTATAAATGGCGCGCCGGGTCTTCGTGCAACGCGCCAAAACCTTTGAATGGGATATATTGTTCACTCTAAACTTTTTGGAAAAACGACTTTTGCCTGAACATTACTGTGTTATTTGTGAGAGAATCGCGTAGGTTTGGACGTATTTGTTGCTTTCGGCTGCGAGAAATTGTGTATTTTTTGGTTTCTGTGGAAGACTTAAAACGGCGCCTTTGCGAACTCGATCTTCTCGCTTACGAAAACGCTTGAATTGGATCTTCCGTCCACTTTATCCTTTTCGAATAAAATGTATCCTATAACACAGTTCCCCAAGTTTGCAAGAGAATGGCGTGGTTTTGAAGTTCCGTGGTGCAGCCGTTTTCCCAGGCTGCTGGGCCAACAGTTTGACCTTGACCCCCCAACATCACGTATTATATATAAGATGTAGAGCACCCTCAAGAAGTAGGGCGTCTTTGTGCCATCGGATTCAACTGTCAATATCTTATCTAGAATATCGCACTTAAAGACCTTGCAACAAAAGAGATTGAAGATTCTCTTGTGAATGCGCGCACTCTCGGTCAAACGCAGTTAGAAGAATTTGTGGATTATAGACTTTGTTCTTCGACGCAAGAGCAACCAACACCAGATGCACCACCAACACCAGCAAGCTTCAGAGATTCTGTAAAGAAGAACAAACCCGCAACATTTGCAAACCTATATGAAGTGAAACCAACATCCATTTGTTCAGTGAAAAACAAGATATTGACCGCAGATATAAGTTTCTTGTGTCGGCTGGTAACGGCCTATCACGCTGGATGCCAAGTTTATTTGCCAGCCAAAGCACGAGCTGATGCCCGTGCCAGTGTCCCTCGTAGAGATGAACCAAACCCTTAGAACAGGCAACAAGTTTTTGTTAGCGGACGTACTAACGTCACTCTAAGAGGGAAAATTGCCTTGGTCATTGATGGTTTCGCTTTGATAGCAGCTATTGGAAAACCGGAAAAGGCAAAGACATTTGGAGATTTATCTGACAGTTTCGTCAACGCAGTGGTGCGAAAGGGATCTGGATACACCAGGATTGACGTCCTACCGGCAGCTGTTCATCAAAGCAACAACCAGGGTTCGACGATCTAAGAACATGACACCTCCTGTCCGCAGGGTTATCGATAGCAGGGACGTACCGTTACCAAACAAGTGACATTCTTTCATAGAGCTAGGGAATAACAAGGCAGACTTGGCGCGGTTTCTGTCGGAAGAACTCGTCGCCCGCGCACTTGCTGGCAACATCATAGTCGTTGCTGGTGGCTGTCTTGCGGAGAATGATGTCCTGTGCTCCGACCCAGGTGTGGACGTTCCCGGTTTAAGGTCAAACCATGAGGAGGCGGAAACACGGATGAGTACGCCGATCACGTTACTGTGTCTGCTAGAGATACGGACGTCTTGATACTCCTGGTGGCGTATAGCGCAAGAATCATTACCAATTTATGGCTGTGGGCTGGGACTGCAAAAAAAAGCCTAAGTTCATCCCCCTGTGAAATGTGTCGACACTCCCCAGACGTGCATAGAGGCACTTCTCCCCCTTCCAGGCTAGACAGCCTGGAAAGTGTTTGCTGAACACTGTGACCTGCTCAAGCCTGTTGGGAAAGGAGTGATTGAAGTTGGTCTGTCGATTGTATGGCACGACAGACAAATCCCTTGACTTGGCTCGCGTGGAGCTCTTTGGTAAAGTTAGCAATCCGGAACGACTTCCCCCAGCGAGTGACGCATTTAAACAACATGTGCTGAGGTCACATTACCAGGCCATGGTGTGGCGCAAGGCGCACGTCGCCAAGCCGATTTTGCCAAAACCAGAGGATGGAAATTGCAAGAAAGCTAGTTGGTACCGATTCTTTCTCCCCTTGATCCTGTACCTAAAGCGTGTTTGGAGATGATGTCTTGTAACTGCACTATTGGGTGCACTACCCTTTGCTGCAAATGTAGGAAATCAAATGTGGTATGTGGATGTGTGGATGTAAGAAAACCGGCGGCGAGAACCGTTGTATCAACTTGAGTTAGTAAGGCACGGCTATGAACAAAACACGCTGACATGACTTTGCATCGTAAAGACATATACTTGTCTTTACATTTTTTCCGCACGCTATATCACAATTAAGGATGTATTCCCAAATAGACATTGCCAGCCCTAATAGAGACCTAATTATTTATTTTCGGTTCAATTACAGTGTGCACGAGACTGTTAGGGATATGAGTCACTATAAAAATGCATGAAAAAGAATTGCATGTGAATCGAGTTATCACCATTCGAATTAAAATCACCAGGCTCAGACTGAAGCTTCATTTGCTAAATTGCTTTATAGATCTGACCACTTTATAGACAATGCCGTCATCATCCACAGCTACAAGGAATTGAGCGTAACGTTGGCTTTTTGGTAATAACCAATACTTGACATAAGGGTATTTTCTTACAATGCGTTATCTTTGGTGGACGCCGATAACATCTTATAGACTTATGTTTGGAAACTATATTTGAAAACAGCGCCCTCGAATGAGTAGAAAAAACGTGTTCCAATCTTAAAACAAGCACCTAACTATTTTACCATATATGGATGATGACGTCATCTTTGATGACCGATAAGACCATGTTAATGCTAGAATTGGACTTCGTAACATTGATTTTTTTGAAACAGCGTCCTCGAATTAGTAGAAATAGACTTGTTTCAATCTCAAAAAAAAAACTAACTAGTTTACCATATATGGATGATGACGTCAACTTTGATGACCGATAACACCATGTTAACACAAGAATTGGGCTTGGCAACATTAGTTTTTCGAATCAACCAATCAGCCTACAGCAATCAGCACGTGAATATTACATTAGCCCCACACTCCCCTGGGATCTATACAATTCCGCCCCCCGTGCTTTTAGTTTGCTGACCTGTATGGGATACACAGATGAAATCACGTGATGATTTGAGCGTTCGTGATTGGTAGATCCTCTCATTTAAAATTCATGAGTTTGAATTCATGAAACTTGGTTTGAAAACATGAGTGACGTGTCTAGACCAATGGGCACAATATGAAACAAAGCATGTTTAGCTTTCCCACATGCATTGCTGTTTGCTGTCATATTCAAAACAAATCATGGGATCTAAATGTCAAAAATTACAACATGAAAAAATTACAGAATGAGGGGAAAATTAGAAAACAAGCGGAAAATTACAAAACCAGATACAATTCAGTTGTATCGATGTATCGTCCTAGGGAGACCATTTCACGAAATTCTAAATCTAATTTCGCGGACGCTGTCATCTTGGAAACGTGACGTCACTCTTGCGCTATAAACACACAATCATGTTGGGTTCTTTTGGACACTAAAGCCTCATGGATTTTATTTTTTTCGTCTGAGTCTCAAAAGGCCAAACAGTCGGGGTCGCTTTTAAAGTTCTTTCTCAGTGAAATAAAATAAATTGTTCAGATGGCTTAGGCGCAGACAGCTTCATTTAATGTTTTACTTCTTAGATAATTAGCCCTGATGAAGGACAGAATTAAATGTCCGAAATGTTGTTTGATCCTGCTTCTTTTTGGTTTTTGTCTTTATTTAAACTTCTAAGATAATCGTCGTAACCTGTTAAAAAGTTTTTTTCAAAACACAAAATTGAAATAAAATTCTTGAATATGTATCATTTGTGTCTCCTATAGTTTTCATACATCGATTTTCTTCTAACAGTCTCGAGTTTTGTGAGGTTACAAATATGCTCTGACATTTCGCTATCATTTTTTTAACGTTTTCTAAGCCAACAGGTGCAGTTATCGAAGAAAGAAAATGGAAAAATATAATCACTTCTTCTAAAATCCGTTGATGAAAATAATTTCAAGAGAGCCTGACTTTCATTAGCATCTTTTGCACCGAACAAGTGAAAGCTCTCTTGTGTTCTATTTGTTCTAATCCTCCATCCCCGCATCGCCTAAATGCAGATGGTAACCATCATTTAATTTTAGCACACTAGGGGTTCTTTATGACAAGGCCATGCATTTGCTTAAGTTATAATTGTCTTTGAAATCGGTGTTTCTTCAAACACAAGACTGCAAATCTTCAATTGAAATGTTATATTAAATTCAGCATGATGAGAGAAGTAATAAGCGTCGACAGAAATAATGTGAAAGCAATACAGACTAGGGTATAAAAGAGACTTTAGGCAGACGTCTATTGACTTCGGTGAAAAATCATTCCTAACTCGAAGTTGAGCTCAGCTGAAAGTGTCGCACAAACGCCACTGAGGCCGCTGGTATATTTAAATACTAGCGAGAAGTTGTTTAATACATTAGGCCAGGCCCCATTAGCGTTGGTAAGTGGTGAACATTTCCTGATCAATTTTCTCTTGAACATATTATGTAACGGACTGATCCTTTGATATCTCGATTTAACTAAGGAGGTTTCATTATTGTGATGAATGTTTGTTCTGTGATGGCAGTGTCAGTGGTAACTCAAAGTAAAATAGCGTTCAGGTATTATATTTTTTCTCAAATTTTGTTTACTTGCAACGCGATTAATGCGAAGAAGACATGTCGAAGCTAGTGTGTGAGAGAGCTATATAGCCGGGATCTTGGGGGACAGTCCTTCTAATGAAGACTTCCGATTCAGCTCTTCTGAATGTTTTAATCTTTTTCTAACAATAGACTGATCTATCATTATCTCTCTGTCTTTGTCTTATACAACTTTTTCGCCATCATTTTATGTGCTGAGACCAGACAAAAACCCATGGGGAAAAGGAAATTCCATGACAATTTAAGGAAGCTGTTGACATGTTGAGGAGGAACGGATGGAAATTTCATGTTATAGCCACTCAGCCAAAACGTTATGATTTTCACATTACTGAGTTGTTTCCTGTTCTTGCACATTCACATTAATTATAAAAATGGTTACAGGTTTTCCTTGAAAATAGTTTGACCACGACTGCGCATGACAAATACATCTTGTTGTTCTACAACGCATGCTCGAAATATTACGTCACTACAAAGATTTTTCACTATTTGTCAAACTATAAACTAAAAACAAAGAGAGGTCTCCCATTAGATTCTTCGCGGAACGTCCTGGAGTAAAAAAAACTCATACACGTCCTTAGTTTAATCAATCCTTAAAAAATTATCTTTATTTATAAGTTATTCCTTTTTTCCATAGCCCGCTAGTCCATTTTATAAGCTTTCCAACGATATATATAAATTGATATGTTTTGGTTAAACTAAGGAGGTGTATGATTGCTTTTCCACGACGTGTCGTGAAGACTCTCAGTAACCTTAAACCAAACATTTGTAAAACTATCAAGTAAAATTGTCTCGTAACTCTAGTTGAATAGCTGTGCTAGTCGGTATTGACTCATTTTCTAAGTATGTCAGAGGGTCAATTACCAAAAGGTAATTTTTCAGGTTTTTCACTGCTGTGTGTTAGCGCAGGGTTTATTATAGGTTTATCTACGTTTTACTGTTATACGGATTAATTTCGAGATTTGTGGGACTCGATTCATGCGAAACATAAAAAAGGTGAAGCGCGTTGTCATTGCCACACTTTCTGAGTACTCTACAGGCCCGATTGCTAAAACATGGGCAAAAGCTACCGGATGAACGTCTGTTGTATGTGTGCAGCGAGTTGAGATGTAGTTAACTACCGTCTTTTGGGTTAATTTAGGGCAAACCAGATTTTGGGGTCTTGCAAAGCACTGTTTAATTACTGCACATCTGACCTTGTCGAAGCTACAGAAGCTCGTAGGAATTTGACTCATTTTCTGAGTATTCTACAGACCCGATTGTCAAACTGTAGGAAAACTATATTTGATTGTTACCTGTTTTGTGTTGGCAAAGGGTTTATTAAAAGTCTCACTGGAAAAATCGGTCCTTCTTGTAACTATGTAAACAGTTTGTAAAATCCGATTTACACAGTATGTAAATTTATTTACAGACTATTTACATCGTATGTAAATGAAATTTCATTTCACATTGTGTGTGAATAGTTTGTAAATTTTAATTTACACACTGCTGTAAAATGTTCACCAACTACGCTATTTCTATGCACTGAAAGAGTCTGTAAATATAGATATACACTCTATGTAGAAAACTTCATCTCACATAGCCATATTTACAGAGTTTATTGGTACCTCTGTTAAGCGGACATCTCCTATTCAGCGGTCACTTTCCAAGGCAATTAACTGTACTTATCTTTATTCAGTAGACACCTCCATTAAGCGGCCAGTGGCCGCGACCGCCATTTCCCTTTTCGTACGTGTCGCGAGCTTAATTGCCTTTTGCGAACCTCCAATAACTGGCTACGTTTCACGGTCTCGCGGGTTTTGCGAGTGGAGTTGAAATAATTTTGGTTACATTAAAAATGCGCATAGTTCGTTACTGTGCTCTTTCAGAAATGAAGTTATGTTGCCATTGACCACAGGTTGGCAGTTACTTGATGGACACCCTTATAGTATCGGCCATTTAAATAACATTGACGGTAAAATAATATTCTGTAAATAGTCTGTAAAAGTGCAGAAAGGGGCCCACAATAGTCTTTGTAAATATTCTGTAAATATTCTGTAAACAGCTTGTAAATGATGTTTTAGCCGCTGTTATAAACTTTGTAAATAGTATGTAAAAGTACAAAAAGGGGGCCCTGAATACTGTGTAAATAGTCTGTAATTAGTCTGTCAAAATCATACTCCGTAAATAGTCTGTAAAAGGGCAGAAAGGGGCCCACAATAGTCTTTGTAAATATTCTGTAAATAGTATGTAAACAGCCTGTAAATGATGTTTTAGCTCTGTTAGAAACTTTGTAAATAGTATGTAAAAGTACAGAAAGGGGGCCCTGAACACTATGCAAATAGTGTGTCAATAGTCTGTAATTAGTCTGTAAAAATCATACTCCGTAAATAGTCTGTAAAAGTGCAGAAAGGGGCCCACAATGATCTTTGTAAATATTCTGTAAATATTCTGTAAACAGCCTGTAAATGATGTTTTAGCCGCTGTTATAAACTTTGTAAATAGTATGTAAAAGTACAGAAAGGGGGCCCTGAATACTGTGTAAATAGTCTGTAATTAGTCTGTAAAAATCATACTCCGTAAATAGTCTGTAAAAGGGCAGAAAGGGGCCCACAATAGTCTTTGTAAATAGTCTGTAAATAGTATGTAAACAGCCTGTAAATGATGTTTTAGCTCTGTTAGAAACTTTGTAAATAGTATGTAAAAGTACAGAAAGGGGGCCCTGAACACTATGCAAATAGTGTGTCAATAGTCTGTAATTAGTCTGTAAAAATCATACTCCGTAAATAGTCTGTAAAAGTTCAGAAAGGGGCCCACATCTGTCAATAAACTGTAAACAGCCTGTTAATTATGTTGTAACTCTGTTATAAACTTTGTAAATAGTATGTAAAAGTACAGAAAGGGGGCCCTGAACACTATGCAAATAGTGTGTCAATAGTCTGTAATTAGTCTGTAAAAATCGTACTCCGTAAATAGTCTGTAAAAGTGCAGAAAATATGTCAATAGTTTGTAAACAGCCTGTAAATTACTCTGAATAGACTGTGAAAGTGAAGGCCGAATAGTGTCTTGTCAAGTTCTCGGTAATGGTTAAAATCTAAACATAAAATTTTCCCGAAATTCATTTTGATAAATTCCTTTAAAGTATATCTAGAACATCAGATGACGTGTCAACTGTTTTCCGAGGCCCATTCTTTTGTATTGCCCGCCACTCATTTTCTGTAATTTACCTCACTTTATACACGCTTTAATCTAGACTTAAATTTTATGTCAAATTTTCTGTGTCGTTAGAAAATGATGACAGCTAAAAAAAAAGCCGTGTTAGGGAATTTTTTAATTGTATAATAAGCGACCTTAAATTTCCGTAAATATGCGAAATATAAAAAAAACTCACACGGTTTTGCAGATCATTTCTCCGTGAGTAAAGTCCGAAAATGTGTGAAATGTGCCGTCTCGATCCGTTTCAAGTAATTATTAGTTAGTTTTTAAGTTCTGGGCCGTTAAAATACAAGAAAAATTTAAACTTCGCTAAAATGAACAACTTCATGAGATAGAACTATCCTTTAGCTTTTAAACAATGTATAGCGGATTATCATAGCGTAAATTGCGACGCGACGATATTTTTTCTCCGTAAGCACGTCGTTGTCACTGATCCCATTGTTTGGGACTCCTGTGGTTAATGCAACGCTGACCGGCTTTACCGGCGGCTCTTCAGGGTCCTCGGCCATTTTGAAAATGGCGGTTGGCGGTTGGTGTTCTGCGCTGAAATCAACGATGGCTATGGAAAGGAAAGTATCTTGAAATGCCGGTCGGCTCCGACAGCAAGAGCAAGTATCATTGCTAAAAGGTAATTAATATCATAATTTGCAAATTTACAGGTAGTTAATCCTTGTTGTTTAGATACAACAAGGAATACATTCGAGTTTGGACAGGGACACTCTGACACTACACAGAATAATTTGACTTCCAGCGTAGTTATGTTATCACATTCGAATGAAGTTACTTCATTTCGTGAATTTTTCAAACATTATTTGCCCAAAGAGGATTTTTAGACCCGTTACAAAGTAAAACACAACACTTATCTGGGCTAATCTAAATATTCTGTACTTTCAAATATCTCAACAATATCTCTTTGAAACAGTTTATGTTCGTTATCACAGCCTTCTTTATGCAAATACAAATGTTCTTACCCTCCTTGAAAAGTCAGAGAAATCTGATATTTTTTCAAGTTCAGGGACTTGTCAGGGAATGTTCAAAACAGTCAGAAAATTTTGAAAAGAACTCAAAAGTGAAGGAAAAATGTCACAGTAAAAGCCATACAGATTACAAGCTGTTGACATTTTGTTTATGTGAAATTAAATTTAGTTGAGATTTGCTTATTCAAGAAATGAATTTAACAAAGTTTTTCGAGTATTAATACATTTTGTGCTTCTCCACTGTTAAGCAGGCTTTTCACTAGGGAAGTAACGAAAGACAGAGACTAAGACATAAGGATGCCACCATTGGTGTGAAAATCAAAGAACAGATTAGGTGACATACGCATAAAGGAAAGCAGAATGGAAGGTTTCCACTTTCTTGCGTCCCTGCTTATGCTTGTATCACTACTGACACTATGATTTTCACACAAACACAAGCTCTTTTGTCTGTCTCTTTCTCTGTCTTCACTAATTTCGCTAGTGAAAAGCTGGCTTTAGTACTTTGCATGTAGGACACAGATACATGCTGGATTCACACCTGGTATTGAACCCTCCAAGGATTGCACACAAACAAAGGTGGCATCTATAAATCACCATTAACCATTACTGTGCCACACAGTTATGCATCTAGTTAAATATACAATAGTTCTTTACTTTTACTATTTGAGTGTATCCACACTGTAAACTTGTTCTTGTACCTTATTCAGAGTACTACTACAGAGCAGAAATGACCTGCTTAGACCACTAAATTTCAAATAATAAGGTCAGGTTAGCTCAGAGAAGCTTGATTTTTTGTATACAGACTCCTTGTCTTATTAGAAACAAAATATCAAAAATGACTTTTTTCTAATGGATCCGTCTTTGAGATATTAGGCTTTAAACATTGGTTTCTGTGCCATTTTATGGGAGAATTAATACTTTGATCAGGAATTATGCAAACTTTGCTCGATCATATCTAAAATTCATATTCTTCAATTTTCTTAAAAATTTGGAATTAAGCTTTTAGCCATAGAAACTCTTTGTATACGGAATCTTGAGCTTATATATTGAAATATGGCAAAGTTAGGCATTTCATTTTTGGTCATTTCCGCTCTGTCGAGTACTACTCAAACCGATAACTGTTTATTGGGCTCAACAAAAAGCAATCGTCTCATTACAAAACGTTAACGAGTCTGATGCCACTCCTTCACGCAAAATCATTCATGCGTTGTGTTGCTGGCAAACAAAAACTTACTGTAATGTTTTGGTAAATAATGCACTGATTTGTATTTCTTTACCTCATAGAATTATTGGAAAACACAAGCAGACGGCTTTTCTGAATGTTTCTGAATTTGCAAAATAACATATTTGAGTTGCACATATTGCTGACCTCAGTACAGTCATGAATGTTTTTGTCTGCACTATTTACTGTTTTGATCGAGAAATCTCTCATACTGTGTTCTGAACCTTAATCCATCATATTTTATTCTACTGATTTGGCATATACTAAGTACAACTATCCCCCTCAGGGTCGGTGCCTAGCAGTGGATATAAACCTTGATGCTTCACGTCTCGATATATATCCACCACTATTCACCTCCCCTTTGGGGGATAGTTGTTAACTATTATAGCATAACAGTTAGCTTTCTTGCAAAATGATTGGCTGATTTTCTGTTGTCATAGTAAAAAGTAAATTTCCAGAGGTTTTGAGTGTTTTGGACTCCTATTTACCACTTTTTACACCATCATCATGGTCAAAATTTGTTGTCAACTCACTTGCATGTGGCTTGTGAATCCACAACATTTTGACCATGATTGTCCACAAACTCAAAACCTCTGGAAATTTGTTTAATATGCCCCTGAACACCCAAACGCAGCGACCTATATATCCAGAACTAAGCCTCCTACTTTGAAACTTATTGATAGTCATGTCACCAAAATTACAATACAACAAACAATTTTAAGGCATTTAAGATTTTACAACACAGTAAACATCTCACATACCGTACTGTATAAAGAACAAATAGATTAAAAACCTCAAGACTGAATTGTACTTTTTAGGTACTACTGTATATACAGTTTATAAGAACTTTACAATTAAATATAGTATGGAAGCCTCCCGACCCTGACCCTGAAATAGGCTGTTATTTACTGTTGAAATATTTGACTCTCAAGATCATGCTGGATAAATTATTTATTCATTTGGCTCAGATCGAGCTTTCCTGTATCATATTGTGCCACCAGCTTTTGCCATCTGGCTAACAGAAATACTCAAAACCTTATGCAAGCTGCTAGGGGTTATCAGATATTGATTTTATTTTGATACAAAGTCTGTTCAAGTATTAACAAGCAGCATTTATGCAAATGATGTTACAATAATTAAGGAAGACTACTAATAAAATTCATATCATGTTTTTTAGGTTGTGGAAAGATAATGACACCCACAGAAAAAGGACTCAAATACCTAAAAGTATCATATTGCACCAGAGATATCCCTCGGCGAAATTAGATGTAGATATAGTGTGATATATGTATTGACAGACTGCATTTTGAATCTGCACCAGGGGGGATTGAGGACCTGTGGAACATTTTCCAGGGGGGTTGTATTGGACTCTGGAAATTCCATGGGAGGGGGTGTCTGGAGACTGGAAATTCAAGGGGGAGGGGTAAAAAAGGTGACTTTCCAGGGATATTTTATCCAAAAATAGATTTTTTTTTTTGCAGAAAAAATGGAAATTCCAGGTAAGGGGGTCCTTTATGAGGTTGGAAATTCCAGGGGTAGCGTGTCTGTTTCAAGAGTGGAAATTCCAGGGGAGGGGTTCTTTTTAAGGGAGGTCCTCAACCCCCCTGTGCAGTTTAAAAATGCAATCGGCCATCCTATGGTAATTCTGCTCTTCAATGAGAGTGCTGGTTGCAACATTTTGTTAGGTGGGCATGAAAGTCTATGTAACTTAGGGCATGTTCACATGATGGTGGGCATGAAAGTCTATGTAACTTAGGGCATGTTCACATGATGGTGGGGGACACTGGGTAGATGGTTCTGTGGGGTTAGTTTCCATATAATCTCCCTTATTGTCTTGTTCACATGGGAGATGGGGTTAGTTTTTTCGTGTGAACTATCAACCCTGGGCTGAGGTTGCGCTAACGTCTGTTTCTCAATTGCTTCAAATAATAATTGCTTTGAATGATAATTTATTCGAGTAATAAGTTTTGAGTTCACAGCGAGATGATTTTGGCAACAACTGTTAATTTATGTCTCTAGCCACCATTTCGCTAGCTGATCACAGCACCTTTGGGTCATGTGAATTATTATTATATTTTTTTAAGCTCCCCAAGCTGGGGCCGCCCTTTATTGCCATTAAACACACAAGGTAATCCCACTACCCATGGTCCCCACACCTTCATCGTGTGAATAGACCTTCAAAATAAAACAATATTTGTCACATTATCCTAGAAATACTTTTGGTATTTCGCAGATGTTTAATATAATAAAAGTGTTTTATGTTGCAAAAGAAGTGATGTATCAAATAATTTATCAGATCAGAGTACCTCTAGACATTTGGAAATACTGTATTGTGTCACTGTATTGTATAACTGTTGGATAGATATATTGGAAGAAGTGTGATGTCTGAATTGGAAGTGTTGTCTTGATTTGTGGGTAGAAGTACAGTTTTAAACTAGAATGAAGGGCTCACAATACTTGTAATTTTGCTCCTTTGTCAGTTCAAAAATATACCCAAAAGCTAAAATAATGTGTTGTAACTTATTTTAATTATATTTTGTAACTTAGAATGTTTGCTAATGATTTTATCTAGGTACCATGAGATTTAGAAGAAATATATTTTTTATAGATTTTTAACATGCTGGCTGTTTCAGGGGGAATTGTTGGTTATTGGTTTGAATTCACTTTTTATCTGCTTGAATTCTCTGGTGATTTACAGAATTTTCACGGACTATTTCCAGGGTATTTACTTTTACAGCTATTTACACACTATCTGTGAGCTGTTAGAGTTTTCAGTAGATTTACAATCTATTTACAAATTATTTTCAGAGTATTTACAGGCTATTTCCACAGTCCTCTCCGTTGATTCTACAGACTATTTACACGCTCTTTACAGAGTACTGATATTATTTTCTGAACAATTTACAGATTATCTACAAGCTATTTTCACAGTCCTCTCCGTTGATTCTACAGACTATTTACACGCTCTTTACAGAGTACTGAGGTTATTTTCTGAAACAATTTACAGATTATCTACAGGCTATTTCCACACTCCCCTCCGTTCATTCTACAGACTATTTACACGCTCTTTACAGAGTACTGAGATGATTTTCTGGAACAATTTACAGATTATCTACAGGCTATTTCCACAGTCCTCTCGGTTGAATTCTACAGACTATTTACACGCTCTTTACAAAGTACTGAGAATATTTTCTAGAACAATTTACAGATTATCTACAGGCTATTTCCACAGTCCTCTCGGTTGATTCTACAGACTATTTACAAATTATTTACGGATTCTTTACAGAATCTGTTCATAATGCACAACATCTTGCTCAAAGTTTACAGATTATTTACCAACTATTTACAGACTAACCTGAGAATCTACATACTATGGAAATGTACATTTAGTCTGTAAATCGGATTTACGGTTTATTTACAAACTATTTACATAGTTACAAGAAGGACCGATTTTTCCAGTGTCTTCTCAAGTTAAGGGGTTATTTTTTGACCTTCGAGTGTGCCAAAAGAGCTAAGCGAATTATCATCCGGCCGTGTCATCCGTTGCATTAGTTCAACTTTTGAGAGTTCCACGCTGGCGATTCGACACTTCTTTCGTTTTTTATTTCTTTTATAAAATAATTTTTCTAAAAAAAGTGGTTTCAATCTGATTATACGAAGTGCCAAATTCCCCCCACCTCGAGGAAACCAATCAGATTGAGTGTTACACCAACTCTGTGTTGCATGTCAGTTTGTGAAGGCGGAGAAAAAGAAGTGATTGAATGAACTGCTAGACAGAGGAAATATAATATTAACAAATAAATTGCAAACTACACCTAAAGCGCAAAGAGACAACACTGATATGAGTGTGCCTCGTGCTGGGTGCCTGCTGGCAATACACCACTGAATGCATGAGGCATTCAAACTTTAAAATTTTGACATGAAATTGATTAGAAGTTAGAGTGCCTGATGACTTTCAAAGTATTTGTGAAGTTGAGTTGAAACCAGCAAATCTTGAACGGGATATAAGCATCTGGACTTCTCAAAATACACCAAAACGAGGCCAGATAGGCTTATAGTGAAAATCCCATACAAAACTCTGTATCTGTGAGGTCCTATAATTCCGTCAAATTGAACCAAATTATACTAAATTTTCTGAAACGGTGTATTCTGATGTAATTTTTCTGACCAGCAAGCTTTTTACTACAGTAAGTATTTCTTTCCTCTTTAACTAGAAAAGCTGAATTGTGAAAGTGGTGTATGGTACCACACGAGGCTAACAAAGACGAGAATCGAACCGTGAAAATGATACGGAACCTGAAAATATATTAACACGATGCTACAAGTGAATGGCTTTGGGAACCTTTAACTTATCTTTTATTGTAGCACTATTATAACTTTGTCTAGATTTGGCTAATTTCCAGCCAGCATGCCTATCGAGTAAACATTCAGAAACACCGGCTGCATAGGGGCAATCCCCCACCCCCCTTTTTAAGACTATGAGTACCAAATGCCTTGACATCTTCTGCAAACAAACTAATAGTTTCCTTTAATATTTCCCTTACTCTAGAATAACTAATTGAATGCTGAAGTACAGGACCATTAGAAGAAAGCCTATAAACTAGAGGTTGATCAGGACTATTTGGCAATTTCTACAAAAGTTTCTCAGTGATACAAACAGGACATGTGATCTTATTCGATCTGGCAAAATAGAAATTGTGACCGCGAGAAAGCTGGTCGTTTTTACGTTTCTGACATAAAATAGACATACGATCATGAAAGACTGAGACTTCTGTTGATTTGAATTATTTCATCTGACCGCATGAGGTCAGCAAAAGCGATGATAAAAATAAAGCACGTTCTCAAAATAGATAGAGAAGCCTGAAGAGTATTAAATCTGTCTGCAACTTTAGAGATTATGTCTATATCTAAAGACTGTTTGCCATTAACGGGCTTACCAAAGAGACGTTTCGAAGCTTCTTAAAACTGTTACACCAAACTTAAATCTGTAGGGGAAGAAACCTCAGCCAATTCATGTGCACATCTCACGCAATAATTCCCTTGTTTTTATATGAGAATGTTTTACAAAGTGTTTTTTTTCTGCTTGATGGTTGCGATCAGCAAAGAAGCTAGTATAGCTAAAAATATGAACACATTCAGATGTTCATGGTTTGTTTCAGTTTGACTGTAGAACCCAAATAACAGCAACAGCAACGTTAATGAGGAAACATGAAAGGGCTCCCGTGCTCTTGGCTTGGGGAATTAGTTTAAAAAGCATGTTTGCTCTCAGGTGAGACACCTGTCTTTGATGAAGAAATTGGGACCTTAAAAGGATGAGGTTTTAAATGTCTGTTCTCAAAGTTGATTTTTCATATGGCCAGGTCAAGGCGTTTTGTACTGTAGTATTCCAGATTGGCATGATCTTCCATTCCTAAAAGAGAGGGTATATTTATGTATCCTGATGCCAGATACAAAGAAAAACATGAAAAATGATAACATCACTCGCTCATTACTGTCACTTCACACACAAGGATTATTTTAAATATCTTGACTTTTATATATGTGTATTTCCTTGCAAAAAAATGAATAAACTGAATAAACTGAATTGGAAATAAGATTTTTATTACAATGTGTGGTTCCGATAAAATATCGCATCCTTCTGGAATTTCCAAAGGAAAACACAACATTTGTATGAAAATCCCTCTGGAATTTCCATTCCTTTCCGTGAGGGAGGGAGGGAGTTGTCTGGGACCACACTTGAACCACACAATTGATTCACAACTTCTTGCATCGCTAATTAAAGAATGGGGAACTGGTACATCCAAATTATCGGAAAAAAACTAACTAATATTATTTGCCATGATCTTTAATCTGCCGAATCGAATTGCAAAGCTTGTTTTAAATGTTTTCCAGCAAGAAATTGAGAAAAATAGGGGTGGCCATGGGGAACTGCTTCTGGAGCTAATAACCACAAATTAGATCAATAAAGCAGAATTCACATGATTGTCGTGAGTAATTCGCAATTTCTTTGCAATTACTCCTATGTGTTTTAGTCAGAATTGATGTAATTACTTTGCGAGTGGTTTCACGACATGTGAAAACCACTCTAACGTATAACTTATTATGTACATAGAGCGGTTTTCATATGACTGTAGTGCAAGACCAATCGCAAATTGATTACACCAATTCTGAATAAAACCTATAGGAGTAATTACAAAGTAATTGCGAATTACTCACGACAGTCAAACAAAAAGGCAAGAGAGACAAGTCATTATTATTTTTATCACCTGACAATAATGTATCCTCATTGCAGTGATTCCAGTTTCATACCTGCAGTTATTGAAGTCATGATATCAAAATAAATTGTTGCAAACCTTGCTACCTTTCTCATTTACTGTAATGACTAGGAGCTCCGCTTTTAGGCAGTGCCTAAATGTATATATTAGCGCAATAAGTGACGTCACGTTTCCAAGATGGCAGCGCCGCGAAATTCAATTTAGAATCTCGCCCTAGGGAGGCCATTTCACGAGATTGTAAACTGAATTTCGCAGACGCTGTCATCAGGTGACGTCACTCTTGCGCTATAAATATACAATCATATTGGGTTCTTTTCGATTCTAAAGCCTCACGGATTATTTTATAAAGTTGATAAAATTTCGCCTGAGTCTCAAAAGGCCAAACAGTCGCGTTCCCTTTTAAAGTGCCACTGAAACGAAATCACACTTCTTGATTCCAACCCGCCAATTTGAAGATTGGCTATAGTGCTTTCATTATGCCAAATATAAGAGGTTTTGAAAAAAGAGGAACATTCAAAATTTTGATTCCGAAAACACCATTTTCGAGGTTTATTGGACGACATTTTTCAAGCGAGCGAAGAGCTCATTTACATAAATTAGCATCACATTAAAATTCAAGTTTCCAAATAAGGACGTGTGACGTCAACTGATGTACAAGCCAGCAAAACAACATGGCGGAGGGAACGAGGAATCGAGAGTGCAGTACGATTCTCTGCCGCTGGAGCTCTGTCTTGTACCACTATCAAGAATCGGACTGGATCACTTGCAAGAATAGAATGTGTACGAAGATGGAATCTGTGCATTTCTCTATGAAAGACTGAATTCGACGAGCAAAACCGAGGAAACAAGTCATCAAACGAACTCGCGCGCCTGGGCAAATGTAGAAACAAGCGTGTTTTGTTCGGTTCATTTATGGGACTTCAGTACTAAAGAAGTCGGATTATTTGTGTGGAATAACAACCTCAAAGTGCATTTCAGTTCCTGGTTAAATACGAAAGGAAAGCATTGCCCCTAAGTAAGTGTGATTTCCGACGTCGAAGAACAGCCACACTCGGCGCTGACCAGTCGAGTAAACGCTTTTAAAACTTTTGTTCGTCTTCGTGGAATACATCAAGAGTTGACATTGTGGTTCCTTTGTTTTTCTGTCTGTAGATTGCAATAGTATTGTCGCAATATTACAAGAAATACATGTTTGTAGATGCCAGGCTTCTTGTACTTTTGTGTGCAATAATCTTACCTTGCAAACGCAAGCAAAAGTAGACATTTTTATTTCATCTCCCGGAAGAATGCCATGAATGCCTCGAGTTATAAAAGCTCTGGAGGTTTTCAGGTTATGGTTTTAGTAGCCTTCAGTAAATTTTCAATTTTCATGTCCTAACCCACTATCCAGGAATTGTGATTTTGTACAGCTGCAGTAAACACCTGCATATAAGAACAGGCTGAAATTTGGCCAATAAAACCCTATTTTTATAAGAACAAGAGCAAAATTGTAACCTGTTCTTATTTAATTAATGCGAATAATGTCGTAATTGCACCACATGTAAGTGTATGTTTGCTGTCATTTTAGGCTGATTCGTCTCTCAATCAGCCTGACCTCTGATATTGGGTGTTCTTATATTCAGATGTTTACTGTATCTAATCTCTAGGTACTGTATTTTCTGTCTTTGTGTCAAAACATTATATTTGCAATAGGCAATTCCAGAAAATATATGCACCCCGGGGACAGGTGGCACTTTGATCCCCCTTCCCATGCATCCAGAATTTCCAAAATGGCTTACACCACATGAATATAGAATTCCTGAGAGGTTAAACTACTGTAGCTTCCACCTTTGAAAACCCCCCATGCAGGCAGAATTCTGATTTTGAAAAACCCCCTCCCTCAGAAAAAAATCATACCTTCCCAATGGGTTAGATTTTGTAATTGCAGAGGGGCAGGGATGTCAAATGCCTTGTATGCCCATCCCGGAGTACATATATTTTCTGGAATTGCCCAATGGTGGATACTGTATTCATCTCAAACTTAAACAGAAAGTCACTTAAATTGAAAGTCTCAAACTCACCTTATTTTTAAATTCACTACTTGTAAAGTTACTGTTACTGGTGTTTGACTTGGCTCATGAGGCCACTGGAACTTCCACTGTTTTGCTATCATGATAACTAAGTGATATGACTGTAGGTAACACCAATGCATGATCTCAGAAAAAATTCATACCTTCCCAATGGGTTAGATTTTGTAATTGCAGAGGGGCAGGGATGTCAAATGCCTTGTATGCCCCATACAATTATCAGAAGCTCTAGATGGATGGTGCCTTCTCTCAGAGACATGACATTTTATGATAATATATTTGATTACGTATTTATTTTCTATTGGGGAATGGTAGGGTATTTTTTTTATGGAATCACACAATGCTGTACCAGTACATTTGCATATTTGAGCCCACATTGTGTTCCAAAACATTAAAAGCTAAAAATCAGGAGGGGTCGTCCAAATAAGCTATTTTATTTGTACTAGGGATGGACAAATGGTAATCTCTGCTGTAAAGGGGGAGAAGGATTTGTGCAACCGGGACATACCAGGAAAGTGGTTAAAGTATGCATCTCTACTTAGCAGTTACCATGGAGGGTTTCAGCCCTAATAATTTTCATCATTAGCATGTTTTTTTCTTCACATTTTTGCCAGTTCAGTGATTACAGTCAAAGTGGGCACTGGTGGGCCCCATTGAATTTATTATCTAATTCAATCTACAACTGCTCTACTTCTTAAAGCAAATTGGATCTCTGGCGCGGGTTGTTCAAAGGTGGATTAAATTTAAACCAGGTTTAGTTCTGAACAAAACCATCGAGTCACCATGGTAATTTAAATCCTGGATTAGTGCTAAACCACTTTCGAGCAACAGGACCCTGGAGGGCTTGTAATCTCGTGCCTTACAAGAATACTGATCAAAACAGACAAAAAGCAAATAAGATAAATACAACCTCTCTTGGTAAAAAATTCCTTGCAAGAACTCCAATCACAAAATGGTAGTGAAAGTTGAAATAGAAACCATCGTTTTGGACAGTATAGTACAAACACCTACTGACAGAACTACGAACTGATGCAAAATTTGTAACCCTTATATGCTGTGGGGCCCTGGACTCGATCTGAGACCATAAATATTTATCGTGCAACGAAAATCATCTAAAAAACCCCAACCAGCCCAACAAAACCGTTCAATACACTCCGAGGCTTATTAATCAAGATGAACCATGTTCATACAACAAAAGCAGCACAGAAGATTTTAAAAGCCAGAAATGTGGTCATTTTGAAAACCTGTTTTTGAATTCTATTCAATTATACACACCAATCATAGCCTTGGCTTTCCTGTGAGTTTATTCGGAGTTCCTTATACACGGTTGATACAAAAGGTTAAAGGTAAGGATATTTTTGCGGATTCTTAACCGAGTGAATATCTGAATTTGAAAGCTTTTCCAATCTACAGCTACTTTATTTACGGATAAAACTTTCGCAGTAAGGTCTATACTGCAGAGTTTCCTCTCGATTACTTTATAAAATTTAGCACAAAAGAATAAGCCACTCAGATAGGATTTCAAGGCTAAGCATTTTACCTGTACAAGCAGCGATCATAAGAGCAGATGGCATTTGTTATAAATATAAGACAGAAAACTGGGATACAGTGGGAGGCTGACAAAAAATCAAACATACCGCCTCGCTCGAAATTTTAAGCTAATGCTGGAACAACGGCCAGTCAGCTTCTCAAGTAAACAAAGATGGAGTTTATAAGCTTAATTCAATTATGGAGACTGCAAAATGAAGCCAGAATTCAGGAAGTACTCACTCCACTCTGCTCCACTCGACTTGTTTATCAGGACCGAGTAGATGGCTATTCTTCGAGCGTCGAAAATCACACTTAGGCAATGTTTTCCTTTCGTGTTTAACCAGGAACTGAAATGCACTTTGGGGTTGTCATTCCACACAAATAACTCGACTTCTTTAGTACTGAAGTCCCATAAATGAACCGAACAAAACCCGCTTGTTTTTACATTTGCCCAGGCGCGCGAGTTCGTTTGATGACTTGTTTCCTCGGTCTTGCTCGTCGAATTCAGGTTCTCAGAGAGAAATGTACAGATTGCATCTTCGTACACATTCTATTCTTGCAAGTGATCCAGTCCGATTCTTGATAGTGGTACAAAACAGAGCTCCAGCGGCAGAGAATCGCACTGCACTCTCGATTCCTCGTTCCCTCCGCCATGTTGTTTTGCTGGCTTCTACATCAATTGACGTCACACATCCTTATTTGGAAACTTGAATTTTAATGTGATGCTAATTTATGTTAATGAGCTCTTCGCTCGCTTGAAAAATGTCGTCCTTGAGGCCTGTTTTCAACAGTGTAATAAAACATGTTCTTCTTTTTTAATATATCTTATATTTGCAGAATGCAACAACTATAGTCAATCTTCAAATTGGCGGCTTGGAATCAAGAAGTGAGATTTCGTTTCAGTGGCACTTAAAGTCATTTCTCAGTGAAATAAAATATTTGTTCAGATGGCTTAATGACAGGCGCAGAGTCTCGCCTGAGTCTCAAAAGACCAAACAGTCGCGTTCCCTTTTAAAGTTATTTCTCAGTGAATAAAAAAAATTTGTTCAGATGGCTTAATAACAGGCACAGACAGCTTCATTTCATGTTTTACTTCTTAGATAATTGTAACGCGTTAATACGTTTTTGTTTTTCAAAACACAAAATTGAAATAAAATTCTAGAATATGTATAATTTTGTCTCACTAAGGTCTCCTAGATTTTTCATCATCGATTTTGTTTTTACAGTTTCGGGCAATGTATAGTATAGAAAATGCAATATATAGAAAATGGAAAATTATAATCACTTCTCATCTAACGATTACATCCGTTGATGAAAATAATTTCAAGAGAGCCTGACTTTCATTAGCATCTTTTGCACCGACCAAAGCTCTCGGTGTGTTTTATTTACTCTAATCCTCCATTCTCGCATCATCTAAATACAGATGGTAGACCATCATTTCATTTTAGCACACTAAGGGTTCTTTATGACAAGGCCATGTATTTGTTTCAGATATTTGTTTAAGATATAATTTTCTTTGATTTTTTTTTATCAAACACAAGACTGCAAATCTTCAATTGAAATGTAATATTGAATTCAGCATGATGAGAGAAGTAATAAGCGTCGACAGAAATAATGTAAAAGCGATACAGACTAGGAATAAAAGAGACTTTAGTCAGACATCTATTGACTTCGGTGAAAAATAATTCCTAACTCAAAGTTGAGCAGAGCTGAAAGTGTCGTACAAAGGCCACTGAGGCCGCTGTAATACTTTAATACTACCGAAAAGGGTTTTAATACATTAGGTAAGTGGTAAGTGGTGAACATTTCCTGATCAAATTTCTCTTGAACATATTATGTAACGGACTGATCCTTTGATATCTCGATTTAACCAATGAGGTTTTATTGGGATGAATGTTTTGTGTCAGTGGTCATTCAAAGTAAAATAGCGTCCAGGTATTATATTTGCTCTCAAATTTTGTTTACTTGCAAAGCGATTAATGCAAGGAAGACATGTCGAAGCTAGTGTCAAACAGAAGAGCTATAGCTTGTAAGAAATTTATCCAGTCAGTTGTCCCTGGAAAGCCAGTGTATAATATTAGTCCAGTCATCCAGTGAAATTTTGATGGTCGAAGTTGAACAAATTGCAACAGAATTTCTGTCTCTGCCAAATGAAAGCTAGTAGTCAACTTACTAACATACTAAAAGTTCCCCAAAATTCCTGCGGTGGAACATGCTAAAATTAAGGGGTAAATATTTGAAGAATATACCACAGGGTACCCGCGTCGAGAAATTGCTTAACTAATGCTTAAGTCACAAAATAACGTTGTGTTTTCATTGCAAACAGCTCAAGGCAATCAAATAAAATGTGAAGGCTCTGAAAACTTGCAATTGTAAAATTAAATGTAATAGTAACGTTTTTAGCATTATATTTACGGCCTAAACGAAGCAAGAACGCCTGGCGTTTTCCTTGTTGCTGTAAACGCAAGGACCCTCAACACGCTACAAGTCTTTTTCTCCACAATTTCCCGACAACTTCTAGCTTCAATAAGAGCAGAAGATTTATTGAAAAACATAATTTTGATATCGGTATGCTCCTCGGGCGGCGAAACTCATATCACCAAAACAAAAAGAAAAGGCTAAGGCGGTGATTACATGAGACCGGTACGAACTCAGAGCGATCTGAGTTCGTATCGGCTCTCTTACATTTCTTTGCATGCGTTTACATGAGGCCTGTCTGAAAAAAAGTCCTTACCGGCACGAGTTCATTCCGGTTGCTGACCCGACACGAACGACTTTCGAGTCTGTACCGGTCTCACGTAAACAGGATCAAAAAGGTGGTGTTTACATGAGACCGGTATGATCTCAGATCGCTCTGAGTTCGTAGCGGTCTCATGTAATCACCGCCTAAGATATCAGGCCGTAGCTGGCGTTTTTGTGTTTTCGGATTTTTTTTTTTTTTCATTCGCAAGCGCAATGTTTTTATATGCAAGCGCTTTCAACTACTTTGGCGTTTACACCGCTTACAGATAACATTGCACTCCCGAGTAAAAAAAAAGTCCGAAAAAGGACCTTATCACACTCGACCAGGCTTGCAACATCGGCGCTAACGGATAAAAAAAACAGTGCGTTCATCGTAAAATAAAACTCTAAAAAGAGCACACACCAAAATAGGCCAGCTACACAGGCCAGGCCGTCTCGAACATGACACAAATGTTTGCTTGGAACACTGAATAACTGGCCAGGATTGCAAAATGGAAAAAGAACTTCATCATTCGTCATCGTGTCATTTCCTATTCCGAGGGTTGGAGAACAGTTGAGAACACACCGGCCCGCTTATCGCCTTGCCGCCTTTATGAAACGGAGGAATTATTAGAGAACTGAGAGATAGGTTGCACGTCTTCCAGACATAAAACCACCGATGCTTTTTTCTTTACGTGTTTTCTGCATCCTCGCTGGGTGGCGAATCCTTTTAAAATTTGTCGCATACATAACATTAACAACAAACCCACACCGACACACACAGAAGAAAAAAAACGTAATACACTTGTAGGCCCGTAGTAACAGCTACAAAACGTGAAATTCTAAAAAAGCAAAAAAAACATTGATAAAAAAAAAGAAATCTTCATATCCAGGAGGCGTGGTGTGTTTCCTGCACAGAGGAAAGGAAGACCTAAGATATTCTAGGTAGCTCCACTCTTAATCCTTTCAACTTTTTCTAACAACCCAAAAGCCTGTGGGCACCAGTGGGATGCATAACCCAACGCTGGGCGCATTGCCACCAGATAAAGGGTGCGACGAGTTCGTGAGCTACCAAAGGCACTTACACTTGCACTTACGCTATCGATCCGATCGATCTACGACCCAACAAGGTGCAGTTGCCGTGGCGTCGCATTGCATACAGAATAGAAAACACAGGTGTTGCGACAAGAGGTGGAAGGAAAATCGTCTGGTCTGTTTGATGTCTAAAGTGGGACGATCGAGGGACAAAAGAAGCATTCAGAATGGCTACCAATCCCTAATGCCGCAAGCCACGCGGGAACGAATATTGGAGCTAAATCCGTGCCGCCTTTACATTCAGATGTAGCTACAAACAGATACTATCCATATACCTGCTCAAGCCTTCACCAAGAAAAGCGGAAGAGCTCACGAAGTACTCATGTAAAAGCGTGGTAAACTAAGCTCAGTGTAGGAGAAAATTGTATGCGGCAATTTAAATGAATTTCCGCGCGTTTATTTATTTCTGCTGCAAGAAATGATCGGCCGACTAAAATGTGATGAATACCTACACGTAAGCATAACTGATAAGTCTAATAACACAAAAGAAGCGCAGAACATCAGCCATTAGAAGTATATTGGCAAAAAGACGAGAAAGAGTCGATTAAGAACGTAGCGAATTCCCGTGCTCACAAAACTACCAGGCGTTCCTTGCTTAAAGGAAGGAAATGTGTCCGTGGTCAAAATAACGACTTTTTTTGTTGAAGATTATTCGAAAACAAGTTTGTTTTAGTACAAATATGCAGCAAGACTCTTTCAAGTTCCACAAAAGTATAACAACATTTATTTTCAAGGTTTAGAAAATTGTTTTGCAGTTTCTGTGACTCGGGTACCCTGTGGTATATTCTTCAAATATTTACCCCTTAATTTGAGCATGTTCCACCTCAGGAATTTTGGGGAACTTTTGCTATGTTAGTAAGTTGACTACTAGCTTTCATTTGGCAGAGACAAAAATTCTGTTGCAATTAGTTCAAGTTCGAACCGCAGGATGACTGGACTATATGGTAAATAGTCGTCTTTCTAATGTTAATTCAAACTACAACTTTAGATCAGGAAGGGAGTTCAACGTGAAACTAACACACACTGATCATTTTGCAAACTTTCTAACGCATAAGTTTGCTCGCCACTTGAACATCAACACGGACACAGACTAGCTGCATGTATTTAGTTCATACTAGTCCAATACTCTGTCAAATTTATGCATGGTATTGTTCTCCTCCATTGTATTGCCTCGTTCTATAATACACTCCATTGCACTCCATTGTTTTAGACAATGCCTTGCATAAATTTGTCAGTGTATTGGACAACCCTCATTTAATTTGTAATATTATAGCTACTGACCATACTTGTAATTCAGCTCTAAGCTGCAAAAAGTATAATAAACATATTTATTATTACTTATTATTATTAGATAGAGCTATATAGCCGTAATCTTGAGGGCCATTCCTTCTAATGAAGGCTTCCGATTCAGCTCTTCTGAATGTTTTTATCTTTTTCCAACAATAGACTCATCTCTCATTATCTCTCTGTCTTTGTCTTATACACATTAGAGTTTTTCTGTATCCTCTGTGCTAAAGTGTGAAAGACAGAGGGTCTGTGCTATTATGCAAATGCCTCGATCTTTTGTTCGCTTAATTGTGGCGAACTATTGTGATCACTCGTGCATAACGTCTTGATTCTCAGATTCCCCCAAAAAAAATTTGAGCAAGCCTCTGACCTAGAATAAAAATATCGCGCAAGCAAAGCTGGTGGCGAAAAAGAATCGAGCAAGCTCACTCTTAAACTCTCTCCTGATTACTATTTTTTAGGGAACCTGATGACTTTATAAATATAATGTTTTTTTGGTCGGCGCGCGATGCGCGCTTGCCAAGTGTCTTAGCATTCTGTTCAAAATTGAAGTAAATTTACTGTCAGGAAATGGTAAATAAAGGTTTACTTACTTTCAACTGATACGTCCAAAATTGCAGCAGCTTCGCGCGCATAAAAGGCGGATCGGTTGTGGTGTAGTATTTACAAACTAAAATTGTACTGGACTATGATTAATAATTGGAAAGTTTTCGTGGAAAGTTTCCTGCCTGACGGCGTCTTGAATATATAGCCAAGCCTTTGTTTAGTTAGAAGGAAAATAAAACTTTACAAAGCGGTCCGGTGAGCAAAAAACCGAACTGTTCCGGATGCTATAAACATACCAATTTCGCGACATGCTAACATAGCTGGAGAGCTTGAAATCGTACTTTATTGAAGTGATCAACTGTCGTTTTGTCGGCGAAATTAAATTTAAGTAATTCTCAAACCCCAAAAAGACAAATACAGGAAAAAAATCGAGCACAGTCACGTTCTAGGAAAAAAAATCGGGCAGCAAAACTGGACGCGAAAAATGTCGTGCCAAAAGAAAAGAAATTTAGCCTTAAGATGAAGAAGTCTGGGTATGGGATGGAATACCGTACCAACGTAATGAAGTCGGCTCTGAAATGTTGGGACCGAAAGCAGAAACAACAAGAGGAAGGTGAGAGACCCATATACAGAGAAAGAGGATGGAGGAAAGAGAATAGAGAAGTTGAGAAAGAGAGGGGGAGATAGGAGTGGTACAAGAAGGGAAGAAAGGGCAAGAACTATGAGTTGATCATGAACAACAGAGAGACCAAGAAGACAGAAAACGCAGATCGTATGAATAATGAAGCTTCGGAAGAATTATGCGATATCCAGCCACCAGGCCCAAGTGCCCCCCGCCGAGATTCCATCATCACTAGACTCTATTTACCCAGTTGACGGGTCTAATCATGCGCCGTACGTAGCGAATTAGAGAAAATCCGACGCCATCCTTTGTTTTTAAATTCTGAACGGCTCATGATAAGACAGGAGGCTGAACGTATGATTGAAAGTCATGTTCCTGTTTATTTGAAGGGCGCGGACTAAACATGTACCCGCCACCGTGACAAGACAATTTTAATTTTTTCAAAAGCGTTGGATGACAATTTACAGATAAAATTAATGTAACGTAACATAATTACTTTGATTTTCTAGAATTAAAATTATTTGCCTTTTGCCTGTTTTCACATTTCAGGACCGGTAAAATCCTCGATCTCGCCTGTAGAACAATCCCTGTTAAACTCACCCTGTTAGGGGGCGGTTTATTTGAATTGTGACCGTCCAGACAGCATTGGGATACTGTTGAAATTCGTTTCTCTGCCTTTCCCATCCATTTTCGTCTATCCATCTACGTACCGATGAAAATAATGTTGGTATCAAATAGGGATGATCGCGTAGATCGTATCGCTGACATTACTGAGTAATATGCCAAATTGCTGGCTGCAATTCGTTAGCCAAAAGAAGCAGAGTAAAACTCTATCATGAAAACAAAGCGAATATAGTCTTGTGCGTCTTTCACGCCTTCTAGGATTCAGTGGGTCCCATACGCGCGCCTCGACATCTACTCTTATACTACCGAAATAACTAAACTGCCGGCACCCTCGAAAATTCGATCGATCGTTTGTCAGTTTCGGTTCGCTCGTCTGGCTGTTTTGATCGATCCAAATGGTCACGTGACATTTAAATTTTGTATCAAACAATGGAAAAAGCGTGTTAGGGTCTTTTTGTTATCTCGCCGCCGCATATTGAATAATGATTTCAACGCTTGGAAGTTTAATTACTTGTTACACCAATTAGCTCCATTCAAAATATGTTAATGTGCTCAGTCACTGAATCACAGAGGCCTCTGAAAAACAGAGGATACAGAAAAACTCTATTAGTTACGAACCAAGTTAATGAGGAAACTAAGTGCGCGCTTGCGCATTACGTTCAAGCACCAATTTAATTGATTCAAGAGACAAATTAGTATTCAACTTTAGACGGGAGACTAAAACGAAGCATAGCAACACCACTGAGAGCATTTGTTTTTTCCTTTATATTTCACTGCACCAGAAATAATGGCGCCTTTTAATCATTCAAACAATATGAAGAAAGATGACAATATCCCATGCAATGGACAGTTTAAAGAACGACAATTCGTAGGATGAATAATTTTGCTCAAAGCATTGCTAGTCCATTCTATAAGCTTTCCAACGATATATAGGTTGACATGTTTTGGTTAAACTAAGGACGTGTATGATTGTTTTCCCGAGGACGTGCCGCGAAGATTCTCAGTAAGTTTAACGAGCTGGGAGACCATCCGCCTCTCTTGGTAAGTTTTTAGTTCATAGTTTGTCAAATAGGGAAAATTCTTTGTAGTGACGTAATCTTTCGAGCATGCGTTGTAGAAATTGTAGCAACAGGATGTCGTTGTCATACGCAGTCGTGGTCAAACTGTTTTTAAGGAAAACCTGTAACATTTTTATAATTGATGTGAATGTGAAAGAACAGGCCAAGAACTCAGTCATGTGAAAAGTATAACGTTTTTGCTGATTACCTATAACCATGACATTTCCACCCAGAACAGCTTACTTGAATTGTCATGGAATTTCCATTTCCCATGGGTTTTTGTCTGGCGAAAACGCTGAGTTGTATAACACATTAGTTAAGAACCAAGTTAATGAGGAAACTAAGTGCGCGCTTGCGCATTACGTTCAAGCACCAATTTAATTGATTCAAGAGACAAATTAGTATTCAACTTTAGACGGGAGACTAAAACGAAGCATAGCAACACGACTGAGAGCATTTGTTTTTTCCTTTATATTTCCCTGCACCAGAAATAATGGCGCCTTTTAATCATTCTGACATTATGAAGAAAGATGACAATATCCCATGCAATGGACAGTTTAAAGATCGACAATTCGTAGGATGAATAATTTTGCTCAAAGCGTTGCTATGCAAATCAGTGTTATCTGGAAAAACTTCAAAGCGCGTGCAAACTTCTTCCGCAATTTATGACTTATTCGGCATTTTCCCAACGAAATGAAACCTCACACAACTGTTATCAATGTTTCCTTGAGATTATGTACTATAATGAATTTTAATCCGGTACGGTTTTAACATATAATTTCACAAGTTTTGATACCCACTTCATCTCAAAAGTTCCACATGAATAGGCTTATTGTCATGTTATTGCTCCATAATAGTGCTTGATAAATTTGAAAACATTAATATGCTTGCATCTTAAATGCATTTCACTAACTGGAAATTTAATCAGAAAGTAAGCTGGTTATTTGTGCTCGCGATTTGGTGTTTCTTTTGTAATGTATAGACTGCAAATGCACTCACGTTCAAGAATGCTACACGTACACAGTGACGCGCGCCCGGATTCAATTGAAAATCAAACGCAACACTCAAAATTCGCGTTCTAAATAAATAAATTCAACTCCATAAGCATAAGCATAAGTAATTTTGCTGGATAATTCTAACATATCAAGATAGCAGTGTCGCCTTTCTAGAGATTGACCGGGGTAAAGCATAAAAGCGTGTGTGCTTCAACCTAAGCTAACGTGACTGTTGGATGTTCGAGCCAACGCGCCTATTGTTTGGAAACTTGAATGTTAACTTTTACAGGGTGCCTGTTACTTTATATATAAAAAGTATTAATAAATAAGCCTATAGGTCGTCAAAAGACATTTGAAAGATTGTCTCCGAGACGCTTTTTTTTTCTAAAAAGAATAACGATGGCGATTAATACGTTTTTTGCTGAGTTGTTTTGATGGTGGCACTCGTGCGAGAAATACCCGTCTCTCTACCTAATATTAGTCACTCAGAATAGAAAGTAAAGATAGTGGCTGAGATTAAAGCAAGGCAATTCAGATTCTGTGTTGGGCATCAAAATTTTGTGAGGGTGTAGCTGAATTTCGCGAAGGGAATTTTGCCTAGGTTATGTGCCGAGGGGAAGTCTAGAGGGGAAGCCTGTCCTAGAGAATCTGTGAAAATTCACAAATAATTATATCCTGGCCTAGTAAAAAAACGTAAATTTCGCCACATGGCGAATAATCTTTGAAAATACGCATAAATCTATAGCCTTTTCTAGAAAAAGTGGCGAATATATGTACCCTGTACAGCGACAAGGGCAGTACCCCTCCTGCCCCCTAAAAAATAGGCTTGATTGTAGGCTCGTCCCCTACGTCCGTCCACGGCATGGCAATAAACTTAGAACCCAATAAACTAAGAATTTCATGTTTTCGCATCCCAGTCTAAAGAAATACGTAGCAAAACCTTTTTCCAGCGCTCCAGACGTTTCTAAACCTGGTGATTCCATTTTTTCTCTGTTCTTCTATGATAATTAAAAATGGAAGAGCAAATATAAAACCTAACACTAGAAGCTTTCTCGTGGCAATATGAGGGGTGGCGAATAGTCAATGCGAGAATTCCGAGAACGCGAGAACGCCGCTTTCAAAATCCGAGATCGAGAACTCGATTTGAGATTCGCCATGTAAACACAACAAACTGGAAAATCCGAGATCCGAGACGACCTGAAAAAAAATCCGAGATCCGAGAACGGCAAATTTAAAAATACGAGAATTCGAGAACGCCTAAAATTTCGCGAGAAAACAGTTTTTTTGAAGGACCATTCGCCACCCCTAATATGCTGAAAAGACAGTTGATCTGCCTAGACAGAGGACGACTAAGGAAAGACTTCGAGTTGCGAACCCCACGCCCTTTACATCGGGATTAATACTTGCATCCCTCCCATGACAGAACAACTACAGAATGTGTGGTAAGGGGCTGGGGGAATGAAGCACACCAACTCAGCAGGTCATGACAGAAACTAGGTACTAATCACGTAACGTAAGGGGCAGGTTATGACAGAAACTAGGAACGAATCACGTAACGTGAGGGTCCGCCCTTTGGGGGGGGGTCTAATCACCTTCCCTGCATACTTGGAAGTCTCCAGACAGGCCAATTTTTTAAAAAAAAGGTATATTTTAGGGTGTTCGAGGCAAAAATGCGAGACGCCGGTGCTGGTACGCTGTATTCTCAGCCGTTTTCTTGCGCGATTGTGGCTGGAATTTGAGAGTCATGTTGAAAAAAGTATCTTTAGGGTTAAAAATTCTTGTTGACCACACCTAGATTGGTATCTTTTAGGGTTGAAAATTTATAAGCACAAATAACTTTATCGCATAGAGTTCAATTTATTTATTTAGAACGCGAATTTTGAGAGTTGCGTTTGATTATCAATTGAATCCGGGCACGCGTCACTGTGTATCGTGTGTAGCATTCTTGAACGAGAGTGCATTTGCAGTCTATATATTACAAAAGAAACACCAAATCGCGAGCACAAATAACCAGATTACTTTCTGATTAAATTTCCAGTTAGTGAAATGCATTTAAGAGGCAAGCATATTAATGTTTTCAAATTTATCAAGCACTATTATGGAGCAATAACATGACAATAAGCCTATTCATGTGAAACTTTTGAGATGAAGTGGGTATCAAAACTTGTGAAATTATATGTTAAAACCGTACCGGATTAAAATTCATTATAGTACATAATCTCAAGGAAACATTGATAACAATTGTGTCAGGTTTCAATTCGTTGGGAAAATGCCGAATAAGTCATAAATTGCGGAAGAAGTTTGCACGCGCTTTGAAGTTTTTCCAGATAACACTGATTTGCATAGCAACGCTTTGAGCAAAATTATTCATCCTACGAATTGTCGATCTTTAAACTGTCCATTGCATGGGATATTGTCATCTTTCTTCATAATGTCAGAATGATTAAAAGGCGCCATTATTTCTGGTGCAGGGAAATATAAAGGAAAACACAAATGCTCTCAGTCGTGTTGCTATGCTTCGTTTTAGTCTCCCGTCTAAAGTTGAATACTAATTTGTCTCTTGAATCAATTAAATTGGTGCTTGAACGTAATGCGCAAGCGCGCACTTAGTTTCCTCATTAACTTGGTTCTTAACTAATGTGTTATACAACTCGGCGTTTTCGCCAGACAAAAACCCATGGGGAAATGGAAATTCCATGACAATTCAAGTAAGCTGTTCTGGGTGGAAATGTCATGGTTATAGGTAATCAGCAAAAACGTTATACTTTTCACATGACTGAGTTCTTGGCCTGTTCTTTCACATTCACATCAATTATAAAAATCGTTACAGGTTTTCCTTAAAAAACAGTTTGACCACGACTGCGTATGACAACGACATCCTGTTGCTACAATTTCTACAACGCATGCTCGAAAGATTACGTCACTACAAAGAATTTTCCCTATTTGTCAAACTATGAACTAAAAACTTACCAAGAGAGGCGGATGGTCTCCCAGCTCGTTAAACTTCGCGGCACGTCCTCGGGAAAACAATCATACACGTCCTTAGTTTAACCAAAACATGTCAACCTATATATCGTTGAAAGCTTATAGAATGGACTAGCGGGCTATGGCAAAAGAATAACGCCGCCGAAATGCCGAACCATGACTCCCAAGTTATTATCTTTACCGTAATTTGTTGACTTACGTTTTGCTGTTATACGGCTCCGATTAATTTCGAGATTTGTGGGACTCGATTCATGCGAAACTTAAAGAACAGGTGAAGCGCTGTCGGTACATGTACAGAAGCTCGTAGGAATTTGATTCATTTTCTGAGTATTCTATAGACGCGATTGCCAAACTTTAGCTAAAAGTATATTTGATGTTGACTGTTGTGTGTTGGCAGATTTTTTTTTTAGTTTTCTCAAGTTTAGGGGTTATATTTAATCGGGCGTACGGAACATCGATGTGCGAAAATGCCGTCACTAACGTCAGCCTTTGAAAATAATAAATATTGCCTTTTCAAACCCCTAGATTTGCTAATCTTGTAAAACGGTTATATAACAGTTTCTCCGTGCCTTCATATCACTTATAGCATTTATTACATTATGTTAACCAACATCATTACAACGCGCCAAAGGTTTTCATTGGTCTTATTAAAAATGTCAGCTCCTTATGTTGGGGACAGAACGCAGAATCAATCAACACGCACGAAACCTCCTTGTCACGAAGTCTTTAATGTCGGTGAAAGCTAAAATCGTAACAAATAAATGCCTTAGACAGACAAAAATGCATAAATCTCAGGCAAAGAATGTCAACTTACAATTGTGCGGTGTCCCAGGGCAAAACAACTCGGAATACAATCATATTTTAAGCAATAAAGTCTCGAACTTCACAAAGTTCGACTACTTCTAGCTTTTGCAAACACACACGTGTTGACCAATGCGCACGCGCGTAACACAGGCATCCCAGATGCCCAAACATCCCGCCCCCCTTGAGACGATACGGGGAGACTCAACAGCATATAAATCTACGTCAAGTCCTTCAGTAGTTAGAGATCATTCTCGAGTAAGCAAAGCTTCTGGATCGGGCGAACATAAACACCGTCCTTATTCTTGACCTTGGCCGTCCGCACTAAGCCGTCCGGGCCAGGGTAAACCTCGAGTACGCGCGCAAGGTTCCATCTTCCCTGGGCTGGCTGTCATCCACAATCAGCACTAACGCATTCTCCTTGAGGTTGGGCTGCACTTTCCGCCACTTCCCTCTTAGCTGCAGTAGGGGCAGGTATTCCTTCAGCCAACGCTTCCAGAATAGGTCCGACAAGAATTGAACTTGCCTCCACTTCTTCCTATACATATCCTTCTCGTCGAAGATGCCCGGAGGTAGGGCTATGCACTTCCTCTGCATCAAGAAGTGAGCTGGTGTCAGGGGTTGTAGATCATCAGGATCTTCCGAGTTAGCCGTCAGAGCCCTTCCGTTCAGGATCCGCTCGACTTCCGTCATCAACGTCTGAAGGACGACATCGGATACTACATGACTCCCGAGGATGGATTTCAGCACCGTCTTCGAACTTTCGACCATTCTCTCCCACACTCCGGACATACTAGAGGCAGCTGGAGGTTGGAAAATCCACTTGCATCCCCGGGTGATTAACTCCTGCCTTATCTGCTCTTGGTTCCACTCTTTCATACTTTCTCTTAACTCGCGCTCCGCGCCAACAAAGTTCGAGCCGTTGTCACATCTCAACTCCTTCACATCTCCTCTCCTGTTAATGAAGCGGCGCAAGCACATGATGAACTCATCAGTGTCCATTGAACTCACGACTTCCAGGTGAACGCTGCGGGTAGTCAAGCAGGTAAACAAACAGCCCCAGCGTTTTGCGGTACCGCGACCATGTTTGACATATAGCGGGCCAAACAAGTCCATGCCAGCGAAAGAAAACCAGGAAAGAAGGCTCATACACCATTAGGCGTCCTTTCGGCAACGGAGCCATCAGCTGAAACATCGGTCTAGCGTTCAACTTCTTACAGGTGAGACAATGTCTCAAAACGGATCTTACGAGAACTCTTACACATGGAATCCAGTAGGTCTCTCTCAACACAGCTATCACATGCTCTCGGCCCAAGTGACCGACGTAATGATGCGTGTGTCGTACGATCAGTGAAGAAATCGGATGTTCTCTCGGCAATATGATCTGTCCGCCGGCATGACGTGCGTCTTTCACAGCCCTCGCACGTCCACATACTCTCAGGACCCCTCGATCATCTAGGACTGGGTTGAAGGCGGCTATTTTGCTAGACGGCTTGATGCTGCCTTTCTTCTTCAGATCTTTGATTTCTTGACTGTACGCCGACTTCTGTATCACTCTGGCGATCGCCTGCGTTGCAGCATCATAATCATCAACGGTGAGAGGTCCAGCAGAAGGATCGTGATTCTTCATGTACTGGATAAAGCGTACCAGCCACGCCACCTTTCGTCGGAGACGCGTCCAGTCAGAACAGCTTCTCATCAGCTTCTGAAGAGAGGATTCCTGAGAGAGTGACTCCTCTGTATTCTCTGTCCGATCCTCGGTCTCATTCTTGGAGGGTTGGACATCAGCACTCTGAACGTGAGATTCCTTCTTTACTTCTAGCTCGCTTTCTGGACATCATCCTTAACATTCATCGGCCAAGCCGCTGGCGCCAGAAGGAGGAAGTCCGGACCACACAACCATCGCTGATCTGGTCGAAGCTCCGAAGCTCTTAGGCCCCGTGATACATCATCCGCCGGATTCTGATCACCGGGGACGTGACGCCATTGATTTAGCTGAGTGTTTTCACGAATCTCAGCAACTCGGTTCGCGACGTAGGTAGAAAATCGCCGTCTTTCATTCTTGAGATAGTGCAGAACTATCTGACTATCAGTCCAATACGTCTCTTCCACCTCAAAATCTAGCTCTCGGCGCAGCATGTTACCGAGGCGCGTGGCGAGCACCGCTGACTGTAACTCTAGTCTTGGGATACTCGTAAACTTCAGCGGGGAGTTCCTTCCCTTTCCCATGACAAACGAACAGCTGACTTGACCATCTGGTAGTTCAGTGCGGAGGTAGGCGCATGCTCCGTAGCCAGCCTCCGAGGCATCACAAAATAGATGCAGCTGCATCGCGCACTGAGTGGGGTCACAGTTCGGCGGTAGGTAGCACCTTGGGATCCTCAAATCTCCCAGTGTCGGCAGTTCATTACCCAGGAGCGCCACCGTTCCAGAAAGTGTTCATCAAGGGACTGATCCCACTCCACATGGGCCTTCCACAGATCCTGGATCAGGCTTCGTGCAGTAAATGCCACGGGCGCAGCAAACCCTAACGGGTCATAGAGGGAACAAACCGTAGAGAGAATCCCTCGCTTGGTTTCCGGACGATCAAGCTTCCTAATGTTGAAGCCCAGTTCATCAGTTTGTGCATACCAACGTATGCCAAGTGCTCTCTCGACGGGCAGGTCATCAAGGTCGAGGTCAAGCTCCGGCTGAGATCTCTCACTAGAAGGGAGAGACGCCAACACTTGTTTGCTGTTTGAAGAGAACTTCGTTAGGCGGAAGCCTCCACGGGCTAACAGGTTCATCATATCAGATGCTAGGTGAACTCCCGATTGCTCATCATTAGTCGAGGGAAGTCCATCATCGACGTAAAAGTTCCGTTTTACTGCATCAACAGCAGCTGCACTAAAGTCTTGTGAATTATCCTCGGCAACCCGACGCAATGTTGAGTTTGCTATGCATGGAGACGACGCCGCCCCAAAGATGTGGACTTGCATGGTGTAGACATCAGGGGCGTCATCATAGCTGTTGGTCCACCACAGGAACCGTAACGCTGTCTGGTCTTCCTTTCTCACATGGATTTGGTGGAACATAGCTTCCACGTCAGCTGCGACCCCAACATTTCCTTGGCGAAAACGCAAGAGTACAGCAATCAGATTGTTCGTAACATCAGGTCCACTGATCAGAGCCTTATTCAGCGAGGCACCCTCAAACTCAGCTGCAGCGTCGAATACTATACGTAGTTTTCCCGGCTTATTTGGGTTCATGACCGGGTGTGTTGGGAGGAACCAGGTGATGTTACCTTCCTCCTCTAACTCCCTGTCAGTTAGTTTCCTTGCAAATCCCTTCTGGATGTAACCTTCCATGACTTCGCGATACTTTGAAGCCAAACTCTCATTTCCGGGCTTCTTCAGCCTGCGACGCAGCAACTCTGCTCTTTTCTCTGCCATGGTTCTATTATTAGGAAGAGAAGGGGCATCATCCTTCCAGAGAAGGCCGACCTCGTAGTGCCCTTCAGGGGTAAGTCTAGTAGTGTTGTTTATTATCTTCAGAGCCCTCATGTCTTCGATCGATATTGGGCGAGCATCAGCCTTGCACGCTTCAGCTCCATAACCTTCAAGCCCCCAGAACCGTTCCAGCAGATCTTCAACATTGCGACCAACTGACGCAAAGTTCACGGAAGCAGTTGTACTCGATTTCAAATCACAAGGACCGCACACGCTCCATCCCAGGGGGTATCTGCAACCGTAAAGCCCCTTAGAGTCCTCTGGGACTCTGACCTCTTGCTGAATATGAGCAAATGGGACATTATTTCCCACTAGGATAGAGACACGCTTGATATCCACTGGCTGGAAGTCCAGATCCTTCAGATGAGGGTACTTTGAAACATCAATTGCCTCCGGCAGCACTCGACGAGATTGTTTAAGATCTGGGAGGACATAAGCATCGTTCACGCCAATGTCCTCGCCTAAGCCATCTGCCGAGCTTAAGGAGAAGGAAACTCGAAAGGAATCCACTGAATTGTCATTTTCAGTAATCGTACTGATGCTTAACTGCTCAACTTCACCTTGCATACCAAGATGATCAGCTAGTTCACTGTCAATGAGTGTATCAGTGCATCCATTGTCCAGGAACGCATACGTTGTTGTGGTATTGCCATTATCAGCGGTTATCTGCACAGGAACAACATTCAGTAATACCGCTGACCGAGTACTCACCCCCGCTGACGACACAGGGGTAACCTTGGGAGGATCAGGGCCAACACCCTTTTCTTTGGTTTTAACATTAATATTATTAGAACTAGTTGACGGAGCCTTAGCTGGCTTGTCCTTTGGTTGGTTCTTCCATTGATTGTCTTGGTTGTTGTTGAAGGCGTCCAGGTGTAGCAGCGTCAGATGGCGTCCAGAGCACTTAGAACATGCTGGAGGATCAGGGCACGTACTAGACCCGTGTCCTGGCCTTTCAAGGCCACAGTTAAAACAATATCCATAAGAGATGGCGTACTGCTTTCTTACTATTGCAACATCACACTGTCTTATAACCGAACAATTCTGGCATTTGTGTCGCTTTGCCTTGCATATCTTGCAAATATCAGCATGGGAGCCCTTGTCACTACTCTCCCTAACATCCGCCGCCGCAATCGTGGGTGTTTTAGTAGGTGTCTCTTTACTCCTTCCTTGCCTTGGGGGTCCCTTTTCATCCTTACTCTCGCGACGAGGGGATGGCTGGAAGCCAAATACGGGATCGTTTCTCATTGAAGCCTGCCGTTTGACAAATACTGCAATGTCCTTCAGCTGAGCAATCTGGCCACGTTTATTCAACTCGTAGTTTTCTGACTGCCACTTACGTATTAAATCAGTGGGAAGGCGCTCAACAATGCGCTTGAGATTGGTAGCGACACTCAATTCTCGTTCAACATCACCACTGAGTATCTTGGTTGCAGCATTCAGCCTGTCCGAGTAATTCAAGAGTGCGACATTGTCCCCATAAGCTATCTTCGGCCCAGCAACAAGCTCCTCCACAAAGGCCTGGGTCACTCTCACTGTCTGTCCATATCGTTCCTCCAATGTTAACATAACATCCTTGAAGGAGCACCCACGGTTCCGCTTTACAATTTCTAGAGCGTCACCTGAGAGGAACTTAGGGAGAAATTCAAGCCGTTGAGCATCTATCAAACTGTTGCACTCCAAGTGGGTGCGTATTTGTTCCCTAAAGAAGGGAAAGTCTGCAGGATTGCCACTAAACTGGGTTGGTCTAATTGCATTCAGCATTTGGATTTTCCACATCGATGCGACATGATCACCTCCAGCACAATCTACGCTATCCACAGTCCCTTGTTCCTTTTCATTCCTATGGGAACCCTGTGGTGAATTCACTGTGAAGGTCTGCGGTACTAGGCCTTGTCCTCCTTGATGTTCTCCATATGAGAACCGAGGTGCAACTATAGGTGTAGAGTGACCTTGCAAATTACTCGAGTTGAAACTTGTGGGATGGGCTTCCTGTCGAGCTGCGGCTGGTAGGGAATGATACCCAGCCAAATCTAAGGTAGACCACACTGGATAGGTTGCCTGCTGTGCAACTGCAATTCCTGGCAAATAACTCACATTGTGGGCTGCCTGTGGAGTAGCAACAGGCAAGGACTTGGGCAAGACATAGTCTGATACGTAACTTCCAACTTGGGTTGCCTGTGGAGTAGCAACAGGCAAGGACTTGGGCGAGACATAGCCTGATGCGCAACCTTCAACTTGGGTTGCCTGTGGAGTAGCAACAGGTACGGACTGGGGTGAGACATAGTCCGACAAGCAACTTCCGACTTGGGTTGCCTGTGGAGTAGCAACAGGCAAGGACTTGGGCAAGACATAGTCCGACACGCAACTTTCAACTTGGGTTGCCTGTGTAGTAGCAACAGGCATGGACTGGGGTGAGACATAGTCCGACAAGCAACTTCTGACTTGGGTTGCCTGTGTAGTAGCAACAGGCATGGACTGGGGCGAGACATAGTCTGACAAGCAACTTCCGACTTGGGTTGCCTGTGGAGTAGCAACAGGCATGGAATGGGGCGAGACATAGTCACAACTTCCAACCCCAGTCACCTGTGGGGCTGGGGTGCACGTAGACTCAAGTAATACACTGTCCAAAGCTGAATCCTGAGGGCATGCTAGGCGGTTGGTAGTGACTGGCGAATATGTATCCTTCGGACTCTCAACAGTTGTTGGAGCGATAACAAATGTTGACTGGTTCAAATTGTCCAAAACAGTATTCTCGACTTTCCATTCCAGCTCTGCTAATGCTGCCTCATCCTCCAATCTACTCAGTTCCAGCATGTATGTTTGTTCATATGCAGCTTTGGCTGCCTCTGCCCTTTTTTTTGCTTGTTCGAACCTTAATTTGGTAACAAGAGATTTTTTCAAGGCTTTCTTGCGAGATGAGATGCTCGATTTCGAAGAGAGTTTTGAAGCACTCGATCCACAACTTGACGAAACATCTCCCTCAATCCCCGGGCCAGGTGGTGAATCCGGCAGTCCAGATTCCATTCCATATTTTAAGGTCCTGTCCAACTGTTGCAGCCTTTGCTCGACTTTACACGTAACTTCAGAGGTTTTCCTCTTCAAACTGGTGTACTGATCTTGTACTTTCTGCAAGCGATCTCTTTCGTTTATTCCGGCGAGATATTCCTTATGCAGTTCCTCAAATTCCCTCCATTCAACTACCAAATCATCGACCGCTTCCTTCGCAGCCGAATAATCAAACAGGCTCAATTTCTGTTCTATGTCAGCCAGCAACACGTCTAGCGACTTGCGTTTATTCGCCCAGAAGGCTGCCAATCTTCTTTGGTTCGGTTGATTCGCCATGAATTCCAAATTCTTTCACGAGATGTTGGGGACAGAACGCAGAATCAATCAACACGCACGAAACCTCCTTGTCACGAAGTCTTTAATGTCGGTGAAAGCTAAAATCGTAACAAATAAATGCCTTAGACAGACAAAAATGCATAAATCTCAGGCAAAGAATGTCAACTTACAATTGTGCGGTGTCCCAGGGCAAAACAACTCGGAATACAATCATATTTTAAGCAATAAAGTCTCGAACTTCACAAAGTTCGACTACTTCTAGCTTTTGCAAACACACACGTGTTGACCAATGCGCACGCGCGTAACACAGGCATCCCAGATGCCCAAACACCTTACATTTTTACCTGCTTACAGATCCGTACAACTCCCGGCAGGTCTTATTTTACATTGAGGTGTAACAAAGATCTCTGTTTTGAGAGCGCCTGTACTGTTTTAATTATTTTATCAATTGTTTTATTTTTGTTTTCCCTCAGAGAATGTCTTCGCCAGGCAACGCAACAATCGCTTTTTCGTCTTTGCCACAGCCTTCGGTTTTCTGGTATACATGGTATGTATTGGAAGCCGTCGTTATTATTACTGTCAACATTGTCACCGCAGTAACATTTAGCATCAACAGACACTTAAGAAGACGCAGCTTTTGCCTGGTTATTAACTTGGCCTGTTCAGATTTCCTGGTTGGAGCGGTTCTAGTACCGTACCGTCTTGCGCTCCTAGAAATTGCAAGAGGATCTTCAACATCAATTTGGTTTGATCACATGGCCTCCTATCTTACACTTCAGCTTTTCATAAGCAACGCAGGCCTTTTTCTTTTGTTCTTTTATCGTTAGAGCGACTAATGGCTACTGTATGGCCTTTAAAGTTTCGAAACATGAATGTCAGTTACTATGGTTATTGTGTTGGGGTGATGTGGTTCGTCGCAATTCTTCCTGGACTTATTGTCATAATTGACATTGTGACATCCATATTTGTTGAAATAATTGTTGGTTTCTTGTGTTTGCTTACTATTTGCACGTCGTATGGCGCAATTTTTGTGCGAGTGAAAAATCAGCATGAACAACATAATCTATCCCAGTTACAAAAAACAGTTCAAAAGGAAAGGCACCTTGCGAAGACATTATCTATTGTGACGCTGGCTACGTTTCTGGGATACATACCGTTTGTCGCATATTCAACATGCCTTTTGTCTAAGTGCTTTAGCGGCGGTACTGGTGTTGCTGGATTTCAAATAACGCTCTCACTATTAGAATTAAACTGCATCCTTAATCCTGTCATATATGCAATTCGTATCGCCAATTCAGAAAGGCACTGCTTAAGCTCGTTTGCGGATGTTCAAAAGATAACATAGTGTTTCCAGCTGACCCTGTGTCTTAGCAACAACGAACATATAAAAGTCGCCGAATCTATTGAAAAACTGGCAAACATGTTTATGATGTCAGCTAAACCTGACTTTAAACTTTAAACATCATTTGCCTTTGGTGGAAGAAATACTAAAGAACTCGTTGCCTTTAGTGCACCACTTGTAATCCCAGCGAGGAACCTTTTCACTTATTTAAAGAGCCCGTGTCAGCCACTCCTTTGTATTGTTTTCGTTCGATAATAGCAGACGAATTACGTGTAGAAATCTCCAAATATACACCTAAAAACAAAGTTTCATATTTGATATTGATATTTACCAAATTCAATCGAGAACATTGCTCTATATTCTCTAAATCAGCCGATGGAAATGGATGCTTTCTCCGACTTGGCATGTTGCTATGCTGTCAAAATGGCGGCTGACACAGGCTCTTTAACACAAGGAGCTACAAGGCAGGCCCGTAGCCAGGGATTTTTATGGGAGGGGGCTAATCTAGACAAAGCGGACCAATGTCGTATGAATTTATTTTTCATTTGAGAAACAGCTAGTCAAAATTCGCTAGAAGACGCAAATATGATATAAGTAGTTTATTTACTGTGTACAAATGTGGACCATTTTGCCCCCGGCTTCGGGCCTGCAAGGATTACTTACTTACTTGATTTCAACCTCAGTTGAATTTGATATAGTGTGTACATGATTGCTAATTTACAAATGATTTGCAACTAAGCGTCCATTCTCTAATCGCTGGCTTTTTCCTGCTATTCACAGTCGAATTCATAGTAGTAACATTGTTATGGTTGTTATTCCACTGTTTTATGACGTTCCGCATGGTGTTTATCTCATACAGTAATGTGGAGTGTAATGCAATACATTGTACAGACAATTGTCACAACCATTGTATGGAGTTTCCACAGATCCGTTATATTTATAAGCTTGAGCATGTTCAGAGGTTGGTCATTTACTTTACAATATGAGAGTATCCAGTGTGAATTCTGCTACAATGATTGCTTACACCGGCTCAGCTGGCGCGACCGATCGGACACTTAGCTCCCGCGGTGTGCACGTATCTGGTCAGCGGACTACTTAAAAACAAATATGGCGGCCAAGAGAGTGAAATTGACGGCAGATGAAGTTTTAGAAAGCGTTTTGGACGAGGTTGAGGGCGAAGAAGAAATTCCAACCCTTTCCGATGCAATCAAAGAGTCCGTTAAAGCATTTCGTCTCTTTAGAGGATCACTTGGTGCTAGCTTTGAGGCTTTTCAATGCGATGCTGCTTCCGCACTCGAAGAGGTCTATCGCAAACACGAGCAGGCAAGCAGAGATTCTGGCGTTTTAGTGCTCTCTCGGCGAATTCCTGTGAGGCCTATGATTTCTACAGAGGTTAGCCTTTGGCTAAAAATGATTAATCGGTGAATGTCGGCCAGCCCAAGGTCCTGCAACCCATGGACGATCGAGTTTGTCCGGGTTTACCCCACGATATATTTCTATACATCAGAGAGGTTGTTTTCTCTTCACCATCCAGCTTTGGTGTACAACCTTCTCGGACTAACACAAACAAAATAACGTTCACGGATAAAAAGAGGTTAGTCCGGGACTTCTGTAAGCTAAGTGGGATAGCAGCCGCGGATTTGAAAGAACAATTGAAAAAGTCTTTTGGAGGGAAACGATTAGGGTGCAAGGCAGAGATACTTATCACTGACCTCAAATCATTTGTCTTGGAATATAATATCAATAAAATGCAAATGAATCTGCAATGCAGCTACGGATACTGGAATGAGCTGGGCTATTCCTTTCATGGCTGATATTACCCAAGAAAACAAGATGACAGACACTCGCTAACTCTATTAGTACAGAATTTATGTGGGCTTGATTCTCAGGAAGACATAAAAAATTCCAATAAACTACCAGTAAGACAAACAAGATTTTAACAAGGCTTTCTGAAGAGGTGTTCGTCAATTTCGCACTACAATTCAGGTTCAATGAAAACAGAATTCAGACAGTTTGCAATCAGAAAATGAAGCACTAGCTTGGGCTAGGCGAAACATATACATGTAGTTTCTCAAAAAACTCAAACAGCGTCAGTTCAGGATAAATACAACAGATTAGTAATGTGAGTTGTGCACAACCATTACACTGTATGCTTGGTATTGAATTATGCAGCACAATTTATTGTTTCTATGAATTATCTGATAGGCACCCAATTTTTTTATGCTATTTATATTGCATATTTAGAAATTCTGTACATAACAAATAATTGTAGCTTATTAAATATATATAGAAGATGTGACATGGCTGTGTGGAGATACAAATTTTACAGTGCTGCGCGTGTAACCGTGAACACCCAACAAAGTTTCATACAAGTTTTCAACTAACCCTACTTCCTGAAGATTTTTCATTTCCTCGACTTTTCCGTCAAATATTAAAAGAGAGGTAAATAGGACAAGAAAAAACTTTCCTTATTGGCCAGGCGTGAAAACTAAAGGAGCTAAACTTGTAAGAAACTTTATATTGTGTTTACGGTTACACGCGCAGCACTGTGGCATAGAAAGATAAAATTTGTTTTTAACACAAAAAGATAAAGTCTCCAAGCGGCTATGTGATGTTTTTTTTTATATAACATCATTAAAATATGAAATCAACATTTATTTTAACTAGAAAGCTATCAAGTGTGTTATCTTCACTGCAAAGAGTGAAGATAAAAATAATATTTTCACTGCAAAGATACATCTTTTTGTGTGAGAGATACCTTGGTATTTAACTGATGTTTATATAATAAAATGGTTTTCGTAAACATGTGAACTACAGCATGAACTCCTATTGTATATATTATTTTCTATCCTCTTTTTGTCCCCTTGATGCACTGGTTGCAAGACAAGAATTTGCATTGTAACATTTCATAATACCAGTGCATGACATAATTTCTAAATGTGACAAAGGTCTTACTTATTGGCTTTGCCTGCCAAAAAGAAAGTCTATCATAAATTTCTAGTCACATGCAAATAAAATGTGTCACCACAAAGTTGTCACCACAAAGTAACACAGGACTTACCTACTGCCTGCATTTAACCCCATAGAGAGCCAGAAAAAAATACTAGCTATTGAATTAAAATTAATAGATAACAGGGACACTGGGGGCCTGCAGCAATGGTAGCAGCAATTAAAAATAAAAAAAAATAAAATTATAAAAAGCAATTTTTGTCACGATTGTTTTAACTAAATGTTATAATATAAGACCAGTGGTCTGCATAAACAACTCAGAATCCTATTATGCTTCAAGTTAGTCTTAGAAAGTGAAAGGATTTAAATTTGCATTATATAGGCAATCTTACATAAGATTTCACAGCTTTCGCCAAGTCGCAATCCAATTCCATCCGCTCGAAACACAAAAATCCCAAATTTGTACTTATCCTAGACGATTATTTTGCTTATTTCTTGTGAATTTGACTGCATTCGTGGTACCTAAATAAACCCCAAAATCGAGCAATTAAGCAAAAACGGGCAATGGGTATCAGCAATTAGATTTAGGAATTAGATGGAAAGGCCAGATTTGTATTTCCTGTCTTTCACACTCTCGTGGATAAGGGACATCACTTTATCACCACAGAAACAGCAAGACTTGTCTGCAGGGGAAGCTTTCTCTAATCCGCAATAGCAGTGTTCATCCATAGTGAAAACTCTCTGTGGTATATAGACATCTTTGCTTTGCCCATATTTGCTTGGCTCAAGACCTTGCTCTGGTAGCCATAGTAGCATGATAAATTCATGCCTGAAAATATCATTCCACCTTGATTTGTACGAGGTTTTTAAGCTGTGCAGTGCAATGTGTTTTGCCTCTCTTCCTTCCATAGTCACAGTCAACAGACCCTGCTTGTACTTTTGAAAGACCTCTTGTGCATGTGCTGGTATGATATGTCCTATGGTCCAGATGGTGGGATTGATTGTATAGGGAAGGAACAGCTTATTTGCATGACAGTACTCCTTTGCTGCTGTTTCACGTCTCACGAGGTCAGTTTCCTGAATCTCATATCTATTGAAGATTGAGCAGCAGTCCCTTAGCCTAACACCTATGTATGCTAAAGCTAAACTGTCTGTCTTTGCTTTTGGCTATCTTCCTCTAGACTAAGTTGCTTGATCAACCTCATGAAATTATGGCAAAAGAGCCTAGACTCCTTACCAGTAAATCGATACTGCAGATCAGCCTTCTTACCTTGGGATTCATTGAACCACTAGACGACTTTACGGGCCAGGCGGGATGCCTTTACTTCATATCGCAAAGCATTTATAACCCTTGCAAAGCAGCTGTCCTCGGGAATGTCACAGAACTCTTTAAGGGATTGGGGATATTTGGACTTACCAAGTGCTTCCTTTAAGATAGCCTTAAAGAAGTACTGCCATGCATTGTTCTTGATATGTAAAGGCTCAACATGAGCACGATTGATGAATTTTCCCAATAGGGGAGGGAATTCTTGGCGGCTCTTCTGCTTAGCAATGAAGTCAGTAACCTTAGAACGCTTTGTCTTGTCAGATTTTGTGTCTCAAGATTTGCTTTCAAGTCTTCAACTTTCTTTACCACCGCTTTCGCTTGTCATATTTCCATGGCTGCCATTTGTTGCTTGGCTCTTGACCAAAGGTGCCGTTGAGGTCACCACTGTCATTGCTGCTAACATTAGCAAAGCTAGAGAAATATGTTGCAGCATTAGAAAGCTCTCCACCAAGCATTGCCAACATCTTCATATCATTAGGGAGCTCTAAAAACTGAAAATTAACATGAAGACCATCTATTTCATAAACTTTGCCTTCTATGTCTAAAATCTGCTTAAAAACTGCGTGGACATAATTTCTAACTACAATGTCTGTTTCCTCACAGTTAGCCCCAAATACTATAAAATTGTCACTTCTGGATGCTACTCTCTTTCCTGTATTGAGAAAACTTACCAAAAATGAACAAGCTGTCTAATTTTTACCAAATGGACAACCATCACCCCCAAAAGCAACCTGAAAGGTACCCTCAGTCTCCCCAAACCATTTCAGAGCATCTTTTCTTGTCTTATTACAAGTTAAGTAGAACTTAGCAAGTCTTGGCAGATACTCTCTGAGATCACGGTAGCAGCCATTAACAATTTCACCATCACTTGATGAAAACTCTTGAACAGAATGCACACTGCCAATGTTAATTGAATTGATAGCCTTAACTAGGTTATTATAAGTCACTAATTTAGGGACTGTGCAATTCCCCATATACTTAATACCAGTCCTACCACCCTTTTACGTCTGGATGCTGCTGTTGAAATGGCAAGCCTTACAGCTGTGTATTTACGCTTGCCCATTACCCCTGCATTGTAATATGCATTTATACTCCTAAGCACATTTTCATTTGATTTCTCAAACAATTGTTTCTCTTCTTTTGTACTTTTTTTAGTATATATCTAGTTACTGCCTTATTTGTTAAAATATAATCACCTAACTCTTTAGCAGTGCACCTTTTCTGTAGGGTGTCAAATAGCCCATCCAAAGCAGGCCATTTGTTGTCCCTTGTTGCTCCATGAATGAGAACAGCCATTTTAAATGTCTTATCATTTCTTCTTTTTGTCATTCTAGGGGAAGGCACTGAGTTTTGAAGGGATATAGGGGATGATGTGGCTCTGTGTACAACACCCTGTTACAGAAAAAAGATTTCAGCCTTTTTTAACTAGAAACTCATGCAGTAACTTATTAGTAGATTTTTATCTTTGAGCTTGGTGGAGTTTTCATTTCATTGGTAAGGTTGTTTGCTGTTTCCTTTAATATGTTTTCCTTTCAACAATAAAAGAGAAAATGTATAAAATCAAGTTCGAATAAATTACTTTGAAATGAGCTGATCAATGAACAGGTTCCCAATACTTTGTTACAACAACAATGTGCCGCAAAGGAGGAGAGTTTGACATTTGATCAGATATTATGATATTACCAAAACTGATTTGATTTTTGCAGCATATAACACAAACAGTAGGGAAAAAACTACAGTTAAAGAAACAGATAGACAGTGTGTGTATTATTTGAAAAGAAAAGAACTTAAAGCGACTAAGAAATAATTATTATTTTTTTGCGTGCGTCGTAGCCCCGGCAAGGGTTAACACTTGCGTTCAACATATTTATCATTATTTACCTTTTCCCATAGTCTCCGAATCTTTTGCTGCTGGCTTTTAACCGCACACTCAGCCCGGATATTTTCTTCGCATATCTCATCCACCTCTAGCTTTTTCTTCTTTGCGTATGGGCCAAGTGGGAACCGGTAATTTCTTTTACGAGGCATTATCTCGAATCACTGCAATGTGAGCGCGATCAACACTTGATGAGAACCGAATCCTCGTTGGGGTCACTCACAATTTGGCAATTTATTCACTTCAAATAATTTTTTCGAAAAAACTAAAACCATACGATTCTTACCTGATAAACACTGGACACAGAATTCCCCATCTTCAGCGTAGGTTTCTTAATACAAAAAAGTTTTATTTGTCCCAAAACAGGCAAATTTGCGGTTATATTTCAAGTGACCATAGTGCTCTGAAAGTACCTTAGACCTACGGAGCCGTGTTAATACATATATACCGAAGTTTGGTACCAAATAAAGCTGCTTCTTCGCGCTTTGCACTCGTAGGCACCTTCGTATGTCCCGCGCTATCCCATGAGCCGCAGCGAGCCATTTATATACCCTCATAGATTAGTTCCCAGTCCCCAAAGCAAAAACCGCGCAAAAAGGCTTATTTTTGGGCTTCAAGTAGATGGCCGATTGCGTGTCTCAACTGACCCGGCGTGACCAGTGATAACTGGTCTTCCCGTGTATACCCACCTTTGGAGAGAAAGTCAAATGTACTTTGGTTGACGAAGCTAACTTGCTGTGGAATAGTTAGTCGAAAACTTCGATCGTCGAAACACGGCAAAAATTCTGGGACAAAGGTAATTGTAATCTATAATCTAATATATAGATTTTGCCACTGGCTAAAAGCGGAGCTCCCGGTTGTGTACATGGTGTACATCACTATAATAGGCTTTTCAAGAAAAAAGATGTCTCTACTGATGAAAATAAGCACCACCTGATAAAGTGGAGTAAAAAACCATAATCTACTAACCTCTCACAATGGATTAATTAACAGGGGAGTAATCAAGAGAAAAGCTTGTATTTGTCTCGAGCTGTTTTAATATTTCAACATATACATGCCGTACACGTACCATATTATTACATGTTCAGTGTTTTTACTAAAATGCGTTGCCCCAGAAAATACCCATCATGAATGAGCAGAGAAATTCAGAAAAGTTGGCGGAGGGGGAGCACAAAGGAAGGCTATACCTATTTGGCAGCTACTTGGGAGAGAGTCAAACCATGTCAGTTCATAACTACTAAATATGTACGCTTGATTTCGTGATGCATAGTTTTCTCAGAAGGCTTGTAAAAACATATACCAAGGTAAGGTGAGAGTTGCACCTTTTCCTTCAGATGAGGGGTAGATGGGTTGGTAAGATGTTTTCCCTAAAAATGCAAGGGAGGACCAACACTATATTGAAAACACTTGCTCAAATTCCAAAGTCCTATCCTCGTCCTCCCTTAAAGTAAAATAAAAATTACCATCCCTGTGTGCAAAACCCACCATGGAGAGCTGAGTATCGGATACTCTGGCATTGTGTGGCCCTTCCAGAAAATATCCATTCCCCAACCATGGTAGGGTGTTGAAAAGTGACCCCAACCCCACCCCTCTGGAATTTCCATTAAGAAAAAGGAACATACAGTATTTGTATAAAAAAACTCTCAGTTTAAGGCATGGCTCTAAGACGAGAAAATTTAAAATAAGAAAAGTCGGCGTTATAACGTAGGTTTTAGTTGTATTTGAGTACAATATTTCGGCTGGCCAAACCAGCCTTCTTCAGGTACTGTGAATACATAATGGCATGATAGGGTTATATATATAATGTGAAACGTGATACAATAAAAATGATGATGATGATGACGTTTGTGATATTACACTAGATAAGAGATATAAAAATTAAAGGAAAAGACAAAGAAAAGATAAATACAATATAATCTAAAATGAAGTCTCATCTTGTCGACTCAATCCGTCAGGCTCAAGGGTACCAGCACGTAGGATGAGTGTGGCCTCTCTTGCCCTACGAATCGAATCTTGATTAGTCATTAATCAATTGCATGTCAGATGCTTTGTGATTGAGTGTCGATAGAAAATGTTCAGCGGCTGTGGTGGGTTTAGATTTACATTCGGGCTTGTCGATTTTGCGATGATCATTAAAGTTGACTAAGTTGGCGTTTAGTTTCTCCTATGTATTGCAAGTTACAGCGTTTGCATTGGATCATATAAATCACATTTTTAATGTCGCAAGTTATGTGAGAGTTTATAGAGCGAGTTTCACCGGTCGAGAAAAAAGTATATGTTGTTTGTCCGTTTCCGTTTTCTATATATGGGCAGGTTAAGCAACTTTTGTCGCAGCGGAAAGCGCCTGGTGAAAGGTCTGAACCATTAGAGGTAGTAGTAGTAGACGGGAATTTAGCTTTGACAAGGGTGTCTCTAATATTAGAACAGCGTCGGTATGCTATGATAGGTGGTTCAGCGAAAGCTTTTTTGCAGCGGTCAGAGGAAAGAAGTACATTGAAATTACGTTTAATGATATGATTGATGTTAGGAAGTGTGGGGTTATAGGTTATAACAAAAGGGACACGGTTACATTGTTTGTGTCGATTAGTGGGGCGTAGAGCATTTATGCGAGGAGTGGCTGCAGCGCGTTGTATTTGTCGTTGAAGAAATCCGTGTTTGTAGCCTCGTTTAAGAAGATAGTTAGTGAGCTCGTTACATCGTTTTTCGAAAGAGTCGTCAGTAGAACAGATACGGCGTAGGCGAAGAGCGAGACTGTAAGGTATAGCTTTTTTGGTGTGATGAGGATGGCAAGATGTGTATAGTAAATGCTGATGTTTATCAGTAGGTTTAGAATAGAGATCTGTTTCAATTGAGCCATTATTGAAGGACACATTAACGTCAAGGAAAAGCACGCGATCATGAGAATGTGAGCTTGTGAATTCGATTGTAGGATGAATGTTATTCAGATAGTCGACGGATGTTCTGAGATTATCTGGGCCTTCTGTCCAGATGACAAAAATATCGTCGATAAATCTGAGCCTAGTGTGTGGTTTATAGGGTGCATTAAGAAGAGCGTTAGTTTCAAAATGCCCAAGAAAAAGATTAGCGAACGAAGGTGCCATTAGTACCCATGGCGGTGCCATGGACTTGAAGATAAAGTGGAAATGATAACAAGCGTCGATTCCATCGGTATGGGGTATGTTTGTATAAAGTAATCAAACATCAAGCGTGACTAGAAGGGCATTATCAGGTAGATTAGTTAAGGTCAACAAGATATTTAGGAAGTGATTAGTATCTTTTACGTACGAGGGAAGTTTGCCGACAAGAGGTTGAAGGTGAAAATCGACAAATTCTGAAATTCGTTCAGTAGGGTGCCCATTCATTAGAAGATACAAGGGCCGTTACAAGGGCCCATTAGAAGATACAAGGGTTGCCAGGTTTGTGTGTTTTAGGTAAAATATAAAGCGTCAGGGCTTAGCGTTATTAGGCATTAGGTACTGTTTTGTTTGTTTGTCAATGTAACCCTCTTTGTGCATTCTTGAAATGTAGTTAGTAACTCTTTTTCTATCTGATCTGTAATGTCGGTGTCTAAAGACTTGTAAAAGTTCTGTCGTTGAGTTGTCTTTTGCATTCGTTAATGTGCCAGTCTCTGTCCATAACTACCGTTCCCGATCCCTTGTCTGCGGGCTTGATATTTATGTCCTGTCGTGATTTAAGTTCTAAGATAGCTTGTCTTTCTGCGGCAGTAAGATTGTCCCTTGTCCTTCTACGTGGAGCGTTGTGTAAAGTAAAAGTATCAAGGGATTTGTCTCTGTCGAATTGGGGTGTCTAGGTGCTTTTTATGTTGAAAGGGTGATTAACGTTGGTGGTGGATGACTGATCGTTAGGATTAGTTGTTTCATCGAAGTAGTATTCATTAAGTCGCATACGGCGTTGGAAGTCATAAAGATCAGCATTAACTTCGGACCAGTTAAGACGAGGGCTGCTTTTTGGTAACTTCGTTATTTTTCAACGAAAATCTTTCAAACTTGGGCCTCAAACTTATTTGGAATAATGATAACGATAAAGATGTTGTTGCCACGGTAACGGTGTCACGGGACTCACCGTCCGCCATCTTGGATTAAACTTTTAGCGCCGTGTAGGTATAGAAAGTAGATAAAAATCAGATGTTTTTTTTTTTAGAATAATGTTTGTACCATTGATCTTTCTGTAAACCTAATTGGATATCTAAGATAATGTTTTAATAAATACAGTTTTTCAAAATCATATATATAATACGCTAAGGAAAATTTCTGTTCTATAGTATAGATCATCATCAAAATTGGTCAGTACAATAATTTCGACCAGAGCTTTATTTTAATAGATTTTGTTGCCATGGAAACGCTAATCACGTGACTCAGTGGCTGCCATCTTGGATTTTATATTTAGACCTTCTGAGGACAGCCATGTAAAGGTGAAATTGAAAGGTTTTCACATATTTAGATACATAGAAACTACCTTCAAATGAAGCTAATTGGATAAGTCGCATTTCTTCAGCAAAAAAAAACTGTGTTGTGAAAATCTTTCATTTGGACTTACGTTTGTTCAAACTTGAATGAAAATTTTTCTCAGCTCAAAGCTTTTGTATTAGACTTAGCCCTGTATTTGCCTGTAGGTAATATGTAACAGAACCATTTAGGTCTGGATGTCTAATGGCGCTTTCGGCTGTGTGAACGGAGTTCTTTTTAGTATATGTGGGAGACTTCAACATGGCGCCTTTGCGAACTTCATCTTCTCGCTTAGAAAAACGCTTGAATGAGAACTTCTGTTCACTTGATTTTTATGAAATAAAAAACATATTCGCCAAATCCTTTCCAGCAACGTCTAGAAATGGTGTGGTTTGGGGGGTTTCTAGCTCAGCCATTTTTCTCGTAAAGGGGTAGAGAACGTTAGTTATAACGCATAGTCCCTTTTTCTGGCAAAACAGTTTTGAGCCATCTGAAAAGTCTGGTAAATTGAACACCACCACTCCGGAATTTCCAATCCCTTCAGTAGAGGGGGAGAGGGGGAATGAATATATTCTGGAACCAAGCACTACACATATAACAATAAGATTATATAGCTGGAGATTCATATGAGAAATCTTCAATCAGCTCATGGAAATCTAGAGCCATTAATCTATTGTTTTAGTATTCACCAACCAGATTATCCAAAACTAGTGGATAAAGTTTCTTCTCTAAAACACAAGACAATTGTCCTGAACACCCTATGCTAACTGCTATGTAATCGTCTTAGTACCTCAGCATCCTCACTACAGTGGTACCTCTATACGCCATGCGCCACTTCTCAAAGTCCCAAAATACAGTACTTGTCACTCAAGTACTGTATACCAATGTAGTTGGTTTAGATTGTGGGAAAATTGTCTGATGCATTTACATCCTTAAAAAAGACACTGCAAATGCATTAAACTCATTCTCTCTTGATAAGTATTTAGTAATCATACATAGTCTCTTATGAGCCCCCCGAAATGTTTTATATTCAGTAAAATAAAAGTTTCAATGTTTGCCCATCCAAGTTTTATTGCTTTTATAAAATAGCATTGCATTTGCTGTGTGTTTATGATGTGACAATGCACAGTTTTCAACCAACTAGAGTGTGCATACTACCTATTTTATAATATTGTAGGGTTGCAGAAAATATCCATAGCCCCCACGGAAGGGTGTTGAAAGTGACCCCCCCAACCCTTGGAATTTCAAAACAAAAATACAGTATTTGTATGGAGAAGATCAAGTAAATTGATTGGCCCCCAACCCTCCGGAATTTCCCATGCCCTTCGGTGGGAGGTATGGATATTTTCTGGAACCACACATTCCAAGATTTCCTGGACACTATGAAAACTGAATTTAGTTCAACGATTTGAATAATGTAAACACCGTAAAGATTTTCAAAAATAATTAAGCCTGTTTTATCTAATTCAGTGGAACGTATGTCAAAGACCAAACTATATCTACTCCAGTGAAACTACATCAAATACAAATTAAAACTTCTTTACATGCCTGTGCCTGCAACATTAGAGTTGGCGTATATCCTTCAAGGGCTCTAACCATGTAAGAATTATGTTATAGACCACGTTCACTTGGGCATAATGTTGTACCATTTCAGATCATTTGGAATTCCCCAAGTATTCTTTCTTTGTTGTTTTTTTTCTGCCACGCATCAAAGGATATATGAATATGGAAGAAACCCAAACAAAGAAAGATTATTCAAATAAATGCCATGTCATGTGAATTGGGTAAACATTACGCACTAGTCAGTGGGAAGCCCCCCACTTCCCAACCCGGGGAATAGCGGGGCATTAGATTTCCGAGGCTGCTAGGGCGCCGTTAATTCCTTGCAATTCGAGGCACTTTTCGCGTCTAATCTGGACTTGTGTCTCCCGCCCCAGGGCCGCCAATTTCTTTGCATAATAATACACTGTGTGGAACAAGTTTTCATTCGCAAGAAAAAAACTCCTGCCGCTTTAGCCAAGTGCCAGCCCCAATATCAGCAGGAAAGTTGGCGAATCCAAGCCCAATCTTAAAACCACTTATCTCCCGCATGCCGTGACTTCTTTAGCAATCTAAAATCAAATTAAACCCCCGCTATTCCCCGGGTAGGGGGGCGCAGGGCTTTCAACTGACTAGTGCGTCAAAGCAAAGGAGGTCTATCATACTACAATCAGCGACAAAATTGTTGATAAAATTTACACACGTAGCTTTTCTGTTAGAATCGCAAAGTCTTCTATCAACCAGTTTAAAATTTGCCTCTGTCACTCATAAACCCCCTCCCCCTATTTCAATGTTGGTTTCCTACGCTAGAAACCTTGGTGATCAACATTGAACAGGGGAGGGGGATTACTTAAGTTTATTTTAAAATATGTCGTCTGAAGTATAGAAAACTGATTTTGAAAGCATTTTCTCAAGCATTTATGTCGCTGATTGTAGTCTATACATCATTTAATCCAAGCAATTAGCTGCTTACATTTTTATCCAAAGCATTCAAGATTATGTCAAAGAGAAAAATAAACCAATGTTGCTGTTTTTTTTTCTTGAGAGGAGAAAAAATAATTCCCATGGGTATCACTAATAGCGGAACTCCCCGTGCCGAAGGCACGGAGTGGAGCCCCATACGTATCATTCAACGTCACATGAGAAAGCAACCCATCCAAGCCAAAACGATACGTTCAGCGGCTTACGAAAACATCGCGGGCTCTTATTTACGCATGCGCACTTGCGTTTTTGGCGACCCGTGTACAGAGCCAATCACAGTCCGTCTTGGATCACTGAGCGCGCGCGTCATTTTGTCCTCTGCACAGCGCCACGGTGCTTTGACGCGGTGCTTGGCAGAGAACACGGACCGGAAGTCGCTCCTTCATTTTCCCGCCGAAAAAACTCACAAAACACGCGCCCGCGTCGGCTCACTCAAATTCATTCAGACCAAATTTTTGTTGAGTCAAACTGAGACACGTGGGTGCGAACCACGCCAAATTTGCTCAAAAGAATTCTCTAATGATTGTCAAAATACTTCGGATTCGATTCCTTCGCCGATATTTCATAATGTTGTTTAGTCATTTTGGAAAAACTATGAGGGAGTTGCAAAAGATTCAAAGGCTAGATTGCAGAATACCCGGCCCACGGCGAAGCAAGACTTCGGCGTTCTTCTGAAGAAAAACAACAGTTTCTTTCGTAAAGGCTGCAAACGACGTGTTCTTCGAATACTCATATGAGATCTACGAACAGGGAGCCAGAACTGGATTGAACGGGATTGACAATAACAGAAAATTGCAATGGTTTTAGCCGAATAATATATTTAGGAAAATTGGCTTTGTGCAAAAGCTTGCAAAGTAAGAATGAATTCAACTCAACACGACGGAGACTTTCGGAGGAAAGAAACGACTTCACTATCAGTTATCGGTAAGCAAAGCTTGAAATTGCTTCTTATGCTATTTATATTTTTAGCTTCCAAGTTATTGCTGCTTTAGTTGGCTCCCTCGAGGTTTCTTTTTCTCCGGCTAAACTCGAATTATAGTTTTGAGTAATCTTTACTGATATTCTAGCCTTGATTTTCCTTTGTCACATGTTAGATTTAGTTAGTACAATGAGACAAATACTATGTCAAGTATTCTTTGTTTTGGATTTCGCTGAAAATCTTATTTTTCATTTTTATTTCAAGGAGATTATCTTTTACCGGTCGTGAACTGCGACTTGTTAGCATATCAGAACGCGCTAATGAATTAAACTGTAAAGGTGAGCTCCCTGTGAGTAAGACGTGGGGTGTGTATGATTGGAGTTCCGCTTTTAGGCATTGCCTAAATCTGTATATTAGGGGTGCTACATAATTTGGTATCGCATCGTCTCAATGAAAATTATACCATTCAGCTTTTCCAATTTGCATAAATAGTCATGAAAAGCTGTGTCTACACCAAACAGTCTAAACCAAACAGTTGTAATTACACAGTGCAATTACAACCATGTTTTGAACAGTGAAGTGCATACCTGCCGACTCACCCATTTTACCCAGGAGACTCGCTGTTTTCACCCTCAGTCTCCCGGGAAAAAATGAAACTTTCCAAATATTTACTGGAATATCTCCCGGGTAAATTTCTTGCACTTTTCTCATAAAGTTGTTGTATTTGAGACAAAATGTTTTGGTTTTGGAGTTTTCAGGGTTTGCAGGTATGGACATGCAAACACAAACACATGGGTTATCACCAAGAAAAAAAAAACAATAAAAGGGCACATACATATCACCCACTAAAATTTTGTAAATTAGATTGAAGCACAAAATTTCTAAGTGTGGGACGAAACACATTGTATTCGTGTTTTTTTCCAATTGTTCTGACTGGTACCTTTTTACTAAAGCTTACTAGCAAATCGTAAGGTTTTATGTATTCTTTTTAATAAATTCAGTTTAATGTGCCAATTCAATACCTTCTGCTGTGCACAAGAAACACTAAAATTATTTTCGAGAAATTCCACTGAGAGTACAGAAAGCTAATGTTTTTGTCAACACACACGTCTTATTAGTTAGACTTCGGTATTAGACAGTTAACCGCTCCGCTTGGGATCACCGCCTTATTGTGGTGGAGTGGTTTGTGTGTTCCAATGACCTCTAGAGCTATGTCGGCGGGAGTCTTGAACTCCTGGTAGGGCCAGCCATGCCGAACAGGTCGAAAGGTAGGGGCCAGACGAAGAGTGATCCCCTGGTCCTCCAAGTTGGGTTGGGCGTGGGGCCAACTACATCACCCTGTAAAAAGCAATTTGTTACGGAAACTACGACAACGACGACAAATCAACCATCTATAGGCCCATGGGTGGACTTGAGCCGAGTAATCAATGGCAGTATGAACAACTCTAATGAAAGCCTGTATGGGGAAGTTAGATTTGCGAGAGATAGTGTACTCGGGACAAAGGCACAGATTTGAGCACCATGTACGAAACATCAAAATCAGGGTATTAAGAGAAATGAGTAAGTATGATTTGGATATTCTTGGCATTAGCGAACGCCGTTGGACAGGATCTGAAGGCCAAAGAACATCTGATGGCTCGGTTATATTGTATTCAGGACACGAAAACACCCTCACCAAATGCGGGGCTTTGATTATTGCCAAGAAGTCAACACCTGTCAACACCTTATTAGAATGGGATGTCAATCAGCGATCGAATCCTGAGAGCCCGTTTTGATTATGAATATTGTAAGCTTACGATCATCCAGTGTTACGCACCAACAAACGAAGCTGATGACGACGCAAAAGATGATTGGTATGAACATCTAACCCAAGTTATATCCAAGGTTTCTCGCCACGACATGCACCTGGTTACTGGCGACGTAAATGCCAAGGTAGGCGCAGACAACAGCAAGTACAAAAGAGCTATGGGCAAGCAAGGCTGTGGCAGAATGGACAACAACGGCGAACGCCTTGCTGATTTCTTTCTCAACAACATCCTTGTAATTGGAGGTACCATCTTCCCCACAAGAACATCCACAAATTCACTTGGAGGTAACCAGACGGTAGAACATTCAATCAGATTGACCATGTCATCGTCAATGGAAAATGGAGGCGATCTCTTGAAAATGTTAGGGCGTTTCGAGGAGCCGATGTATCGAGTGACCGCAGCCTAGTTGCAGCAACAGTGAAACTGAAACTTCGCAAGGTAAAGAAACAAGACCAGCAAAGAAAACCCAAGATCCAAAAGCAGTTTGTCCTAGAGGTAAGGAACCGCTTTCAAGCCCTTGCCGACATTATTGAGGATGACATCAGTAGTATATATAGTGGATATACGCCTATTTTTATACGCCTATTTTTATACGCCTATTTTTATACGCCTATTTTTATACGCCTATTTTTATACGCCTATTTTATACGCCTATTTTATACACCTATTTTTATACGCCTATTTTTATACGCCTCTCATTTCATCTATAAAAGCTGGTGTGTGAGCGATGTGAGGTATTCGCAAAGATGCGCGGAACTCAATTTGAGCAAAAATGGAAGTTACAATGGGAGATGGAGCATTTTACTCGAAGTTTGATGCACTATTGTGTACATTATAATGGTCGTATTGGATGTCCATTCTTGTTGACGAGCCATTTGAAGCCAAAAGATTATGTGATTTTGCTTGGCGAAGTATTTCTTGCCGATTTGTATCGGTAGGATGTCTTCATGGTTTATCTTGTCATCGATGCATCAAAAACGTTGTGTCAAAGCTTGAGGTCCTGCGTATGGAGAGAGTGAACGTGGAAGAAGAGAAAACATTGTTCATGGGTGAAGCAAAGAAATGGCATGCTCAAGAGATGTATTATGGGGATCGTACGTTGTACCTGTTCCGTTTAGCGGATTACGTGGCGCGATGGGTTCTACGTCAAGGTGAAGCAGCTGAGACAGAGTACTGTAAGAGAGTGAGAAAAGTGAAGGAGGAAGAAGGAGGAGGTGAAGAAGAGATAAAGGACATTCCTTTTGTGGCAGCGGATTTGTGGAAAGAAGTGGTGAAGTTGGCCAAGACAGCGGTGTGTTACGTCGGTATGACTGTGGAACACGTTGATGGTGATAGAAATGAGAAGACGTACGAGATCCTTGAAGTTGGAGAACAGTTTCAAAGCATGCTTGGAAGTGCATCCGAAGCGATGGCGATACGGGAGCGTCTTAAACTGAAAGAGTCACATCAAAACCAGATGCGTAAATACAATCAGAGTTGGACGAAGAGTGGCGAGACTGTGATGAGTCAGTTGGTGACAGGGATCTTTTACGAGGTGTGTGATCATTTGGCGCAGCCCTTATGGAGAGAAGCGTACCAGAAACGTCACGGCACTAATCCAGACTTGAGCTCATGGCTCACCTACTTTAAGGGAGATGACAAGAATGTGTATTTGTGGGATGACTTCTCACCGGAGCTCCTACAGCAACTGCAAAAGGCTATAGCTCCACGTATGATTGTACCAGGCCTACTGAAAGAGTTACATCAATTGGGTTGTCGTGTTATACGTAATACCAGCTCAATCGTCGCGCCGGTATGGACACGTTAACAACGTTGATGACCCAAGGGCATAACATGCTTCGTGTCAAGATGGAGGAATGGTACAAGATGGCCTGTATAAGACAGGAGAAGGAGGAGGAGGAAAAGGTGAAAATACCGCTGACCAACCCTGAGAAAGAGGACGTCGAGGGAATGGATGATCGTAGAGTGTATCTTGCTACGTTATCACGTGCGATCTTCGCCAATGCATATTTTACCTTCGTGGGTGGGTTTACACCGTCATCACCTCCATCCTTTGGTGGTGGATTTGCAACATCACCGATCGACAAAAAGAAAGTGGAATGGAGTAAAGTGACCAAGGAGAACTGGGGACGATACTTGCGCGAAGCTATGAAGGAAGTGGTCTACGTGTACGATGATGTAGCAGGGGGATGGGGCAAGGGGTATACCATTCAATCGCTGCGTATAACCCTGTTTTCAGCCACACCCCAGTACCAGCATCTGATCGTGGATACGCGCAAGGTGTTTGACAGTCAGTATACAGATCCACGCAAGGCGTATCTCATGCGCAGGGATGGTACCTTCTGGAAGAACTTGTACACTCACGATGGACACCTCGTGGACAGAGAGTGGAGTAAATACATCTATCCTGTTGGGATGGACTTTCGAAGACGTCCTATTGATGGACTCTTTTGAGGGGATACCCACCCATCTCCCCCTTCTTCGAGATAAAAAAAAAACTGAACATTAGAGAGACTATTATTATTATTATTGTTGTAAGGGGAAGGACATATAAGTCCTACTTATTTACCCCTTTTATTATGATGCTTTGCGTGCGCAAGAGTTCAATAAAGACACATTGTATAAAGTAACAACAACTTTGTTTCCAACTTTTAAAACAACAACAACAACAAACTATGGAGAACAGTGTAAAAGAATTAAATATTCTTATGGAAATTATTCCAGGGGTTTACATTTGGTTGTGAAGGTAAAAAATCTGGGTCTTCATTATCCTGACGTTCCTCAATGTATTCAAGCCTAGCCTCTGCCATTTCATTATCATCATCATTATCTAAATAGTCTATAAAGTCCCCCGCTACAGGCTGATTTAGTTCCCACATGGGTTCCATCATACTATCATCAGAGTCCTGCTGTATGGTAGGTGTATGTGGACGAGGATCATCAGAGTTGTATCCTGAGTCATCGTTATCATCATCATCATCAGAGTCCTGCTCTATGAAGGGGTTGATTAGGCGGGGATCATCAGCAGCAGCAGCAATAGTAGCAGTAGTAAGAGCATCAGCAGCATCAGCAGCAGCAGCAGCAGCAGCAGCAGCAGCGTAATCGTCGTTAGCCCCGATGGGTACAAATTCATAATCGTTGCGTAGGCGTATAAGATCTTCTAACGTCGGGGTTTCATACGACGCATCATCATCTATTGGTCTATTTAATGCCGCCTGGAGTGCATCCACTTGAGCTCTGAGGATCTGTAGTTGTTCTTCCGTTATATCATAAACAGTAGTATAAGCAGCGACAGTATCATCTATTTCGACTTTAGGTACCCTCCTTGTTTGCTTTCCACGGCAGTACGGGCAGCTAGGGTTGGTTCTTGGGCATCTGGCATGCCACTGACTCAAACATTGAAAATGGCACGGTGCTTTACAGCACTCTGTTATTTCTATTAGGTCTTCCCACGGCTCTTGACAAATTACACAAATCACACTGTCCTCCATAGTTTGTTGTTGGGGTCTCGACGGCCAAACTAAAAAAACGAGGGATCGATGGCGCGCCCGCTCTTTATATACACTTTCTGAATGACGTCATCAAAATACTGTACTCTGATTGGTGGATTCATGTTTAAAGGGCCTCTTATGTTTCCTCGGTGGTAAGTTCCTATTAAATATGTGGGGGAGATACCCACCCCCCTCCCCCGTTAGGAATAGATTGTTGATGCATGTTTAGGGTTTTTTACGAATATAAAAGATTATGAGTGGGGGAGATACCCACCCATCTCCCCCTTAGGAATAGATTGTTGATCCATGTTCAGGGTTTCACAATTAAAAAGATTATGAGTGGGGGAGATACCCACCCATCTCCCCCTTAGGAATAGATTGTTGATCCATGTCTATAATGGTATATAGGAATATAAATATTAAGGGGATGTGTGTGGGGGAGATACCCACCCATCTCCCCCACATATTTTTATAGCGGGTTTACCACCGAGGAAACAGATGAGTCCCTTTAAACATGCATCCACCAATCAGAGAACAGTATCTTGATGACGTCATTCAGAAAGTGTATATAAAGAGTGCGCTGAAGCCGATCATCTTCACTTTCGCAAAGCTCTCGACACGTTACAAGAAGAAGAAGAAGAAGAAGAAGAAGAAGAAGAAGAAGAGATATTTTATGGACAGTTTCTTAACGTCACTTGCAAAATCATTCGGGACAGCACTTGGGACAACTCTAGGTATTGGGCTAGGGTTTACAATTCTATTCTTCAATAATATTGCAGCGCCTGCTGTACAGTCAATTCCGCGAGCATCACCTGCTTCACAGCCAATTCCGCGAGCATCACCTGCTTCACAGCCAATTCCGCGAGCATCACCTGCTTCACAGCCAATTCCGCAAGCATCACCTGCTTCACACACAATTTACGATGATGGCAACAATTTACCCAGCAGGGTGGAAGAACACCGAGAAGAATCACCATTGCTTTGACTGTGCCGTAGGCACATTGATGGACATCAAAGCCATTATTGATTTCGATGGCTATTACGTGCAGAAAGAATTCTGGTGTAAGGAGGCCGGAATTATATTTGAAGACGAGGCTACCAAGGGACAGCACTTTACGTTTCCGATCAAATTTCGAGATCTAAAAGACGCAAAGGACTTTGCAGGGGCCAAGAAAGCTTACATGATTCATCGATTGCGCTTTGACTTCACGTGGAAACACTCGTTGCCCTACACAGATCTTGAGGAAGTGGTACAAGACTGGTACAAGAAAGACCTTAAGTCCAATGGAACAATCGCATACAAAGGGGGCTGTCATGAAAAACGGCTGTTGGATAAACTCAGCATTCCCAATGTTAATTTGGAGGACTATGGATGCCCCAAGTTCGAAGATCTGTTCAAGCAATATGATCAAGATGATGATATGAACTTTTTATTTGATATGTCTGCTGTAAGTTGTGGTTTTCACGTACTATCCGCCGTGGGTACAGCCTATCATTGCCCACGTGTAGAAGTGGCCGTATTCTGGAAGTGGCTCAAGCAAACACGATACAAGGTGTAAGAACTCTTTTTTTATTAATAATATATAGATTTAGCCACTGGCTAAAAGCGGAGCTCCCGGTTGTGTACATGGTTTGTCACTATAATAATCTTTTCAGAAAAAATGTCTCTAAATAATGTGCAGTATACAGAGATGCAGATGAAAATAAGCACGAAAGAAAGGTAAAAAAAAGGTACTAACCCCTCACAATTGAATAATTCTAACAAGGTGCAACAGTGTAATCAAGAGAAAAGCTTTTCTTTGTCATGAGCTGTTTTAATATTTCAACATATACATACCATACATGTACCATATTATTACGTGTTCATTGTATTTTTATTAAAATGTCTCACCCCAGAAAATACCCAACATGAATAAGCAGAGAAATTCAGAATACTGTAGTTGTTTGTCAATTTTGGTAATTTGACTGAATTTCTGTGTAACATTTATTGCAAATTCCAATTGTAAGGGAAGGAACATTTTTTTTGAGTGGTTGGGAGTGGGGGTACGGAGGCACAAGGGTAAAGCCATACCTATATGAAAGCTTTTCAGGGGAGGGCACACCATTCTCTTGCTTGTTACTTTCCATTTAATTAATTGTCCATTTAATACCTCCTAGTTCATAACTTAAACTACTATTTTATATATACACTTTTTTCATGATGCATAGTCTTCTCAGAAGCCTTGGAGCAAAACGTATAACAAGGTGAGGGGAGGTTTGCACCTTTCCTAGACCCCTGCAGATGGGGGGGGGAAGATGTTTTCCCTAAAAATACAAGGGAGGGCCAACACTTTATTTAAAACAGTGCTGAAATTCACCAGTCCTCTCCCAGTCCTCTCCCCCACCCCTCTCCCCCACCCCCTTGAAATAAATAAAACTACCTTCCATGTGTGCAAAACCCACCATGGGAGATGAGTATTTGATAATCTGGCATTGTGTGGACCTTCCAGAAAATATCCATCCCCCTCCCATGGAATGGTGTTGAAAAGTACCCCCCCCCCCCCACCAAAAAATAAAATAAATAAAAAAATCATAAAAAAATAAAATACAGTATTTGTATGGAAAAAGTCAGGATAGTTGACCCCCCAATTACTCTGGCGTTTCCAATCCCTTCCATGGAGGGGGGGGGGGGATATTTTCTGGAAACCACACACAGTCAGTACTATCTATGTCTATGTACCATGCATTACACATTACAATGAGATTATGGATTATGAAGATGGAGATTCATATGAGGTATCTTCCATCAGTTCATGGAAATCTAGAGCAATTAATCAAAACAAAATCAATTCCCATGGGTATCACTTATAGGGGTGCTACATGATTTTGTATCACACCAACTCAATGAAAGTTAGGGAGCGTTCATGATTTATCTAGAGGGGGGGCTATGATGATTTTGAGGGGGGGCTTCTCTTTTTCCCTAATATCATTTAGGGGGGGCTATAGAAAATTTCCAACAAAAATAAAACCAAGCATAGGGGGGGCCAACCATTTTTCCAGAAAAAAGTAGACGAAAATATATGCTTGTGCACTCTTGTAATAGACCAGATCGGCTAACGGTGTTTATCTTGTTGCCACCCAATTCAGATCATGTGGTGCAGACTCCTTTGGGTGGATACTTGTAAGTTCTGCACATACACTTGTGCACTCGGTCGAGTGAGAAAAATTTGACAATTGTAACCACCCCGAAGGAATCATCACATGGTCTAAATTGGGTGGCAACAAGATGTAAACACTGTTAGCCGATTTGGTCTATTCCTGTTTTTTTATTTTATTTTGACAAATGTTGATACTGAGAACTAAAGTACGAACTAGAAGCATGGCATCCACTCCTTGTGCTGCAAGGTCCCTATGCCCAGTGTCCCAGTGGCTCAAACTCACGTTTAATACTCTCGCTCTCCTCACTCCATGTTTCACCCAAGACAATGTTTGTCTCCATTGTCATCATCATCATCACCTCTTTTTTCAGCTTCCAGAAACAACTTAAAGGGTGTTCTGCCCTTCAGTAAAAAGCTGCTCTTCTCATTTGTAATCTTTGTAGCGTAATCTTTGTGGGTTTGACATGTATATGTGCTGGGGTGGTGGTGGTGGTGGTGGTGGTGGGGGGGGGGGGGGGGGGGGGGGGCTATGATAGTTTTCTTTAATTATTTGACATCTCTTGAGGGGGGGTCAGGAAAGAATCCCTGAGATCATCAAGGGGGGCTTCCAAAAATGAAAAGCAAAAAATTGGGAAATCATCATAGGCCCCCCTCTAGATAAATTATGAACGCTCCCTTATACCATTTTTGGTCCCAGGGTGAAGTTTCCGTGTTTTCGAACCAAGTTGAAGTCGTATTTGGGTGAATTCAATGGTAGTTCGTTTTGCCTCAGTGATTCTAGTCTTGCTCTGTTTCTTGCTGAAACTTCACCTGGGGACACTCACTAGGATTCTCAGTTCTATCAATCAAAAACGTCAGTCCCAAAGGCGGGGCTTCGGGGACCTCCTATCATTGGATGCCGCGTTTGGCGCCTTCTCATTGGCAGCAGGTTTAGTTCCCGAATGATCACATTGTATTATTCAAGGGGAGATGATTGGCACGATCTTGTTCCTGAACTAATCCTGCTGCCAATGAGAAGGGGCTTAATTCATCATCCAATGATAGGAGGCCCTGAAGGTCCGCCTTTGATTGATAGAACTGAGAATCCTAGTCAATGTCCCCAGGGTGAAGTTTCAGCAAGAAACAGAGCATCCTATGAGGTCAACCTGCAGCAAGTATAAACAAACTACCATTGAAAATATAACCCAAATACAACTTCAAACTTGGTTCGAAAACACGGAAAACTTCACCCTGGGACAAGAGTATGAAAAGCTATGTCTAAACCAACCTATGTGTGCACTGTGCAATTACAACTAAGGGACTGGTCATAAACTAGAGGGGGAAAGGGCTGGTGCATTTCTGTTTTGGTCTACATGTACATGTTTTTTTGGAAACCCTCCCCTGACAAGATGCAGGAAAAATGTTGGCCCTCCCAAATGTGGTGACATAATTAATGGTGACCCTCCCCCATCATTCACTGGATCTAGATATTGCTAAAAAGACATTTTTATTACTTTCTAAAATCCATTTTCATGTAATAATAGCAGATTCGATTATGTCTTTTGTTTAGGGAAAAAGAATCCGAAAGTTACTTCATCTGTACGTATGTTTTACATAAAATACTCACAAATATCCTAAACTTCAACAGACTATTAATTCTCAATTAATAATAACTACACACAAGAGAATTTAAAAATTCTGACCAATATATTTTGGATAGATAAAGTAGGGTAGAGTGATACTATTAGAGTATCTTGTACAGTTGAAATATTGGTGGAGTCAGAATTTTATAATTTCTCTTATGTGTGTATTTATGTTTAACATACATCTGTACATTATGTTGCTAAAATCTTGCCAAGTTCAGTGTAGTTCAGCCATAGCATTAGTCTCCAAACACTAAAAAAAACTAGTGGGGGGGGGGGGGGGAGACAACATATAAACAACTTAGTGTAAGTCAGCTTTTAGGGAAAGTTTAAAATCTCTTGCGCACGATGCGCGGTGGAAATTTAGAGCCCAGCATGTAGAATTAACCATGTGTGGGGGAATTTAATGGGGAAAAACTGTGGGGGCACAGGCCTCCCTGACGCTATAATCACTATGGCCCTGTGACAACATTTGCGTAAAAAATAATGACCCTCCCTTTATCATTTGCACCATGCGAGACTGTGATCATATTATCATAAGGTTTTATGTATTCACTCTAAATAGTAGACAGTGCCAATTCAATAACTTCTGCTGTGCACAAGAAACCCTTAAGCCTAGTTTCCATAAAGTCTTATCTGTCGTATCTGACGTCTCATCAGTCAACCGTGAAACAACAACAACAACAATACTTTAATGCCCTCTGTAGTAACAGGATACAGTTCAAGAAAAGTTATGAATTAAAGTATTAACTTAATTAGAGGATCACAGTTACCTAAAAATAGCAGAGTTAATCAAGTTAGGTAACAGTGGTCAAGCAGATAATAGTCATTTACAATTCATAGGAGTTATAGTTAAGGTAGAGACAAACAAAGGAGAATAATTAACTAACAATAAAGAAAATAAATAAATAAATAAACAATAACAACAACAGCAACAGAGTAATACACTATGAAATAAGAGGATATGAAATAGAGAATTCCAATTTTCAATTGTTTCATGGTCGACTGATGAGACAGATACGACAGATAAGACTATATGGAAACTAGGCTAAAGTAAACAACTTCAGTACCATAAGTCATTGTCCTGTTGCCGAAGATCCAAGGCAGCAAAGAGAACACGGCTCCATCACCATCTTCTCAAGTAAAGTAGTTTTGATTGCCAGCCAAATGTACAGCAGCAGGGATCAGCAGCGAGCAGTGGTTTTCTTGTGTGCCGCTCGATACAATACAGTACGTTTTTCGGCTTTCTTATTTATCTGTGAATCAGAATAATGATAATATGTTAGTCTTGACAGGCGTTTGTTTAACTCACTTTTCTTTAGCTACCTCGTGGTTCTTGTTTTGATTTCAAGAAATGCCACTGAGCGTGCAGAAACCTAATGTTTTTCTCAACACACACGGCTCAAGCAATAGTTAGCCTTATTAGAAAGTTAAAGGAATTCTGGAGATTTTCGGGGTCGCATATTAACTCAAATGCATATTTTATTTTGAAGCTAAAACAAGTTCGCGTTTCAATGTCACGCCGCCGGCTTTGTTCTAGCCGCCCTTCTAGTTAGGATTCAAAAGTTAAATGCTTGAACTTTTAGTTCCTACCTTCATCCCGAGTAGTTTTTTCTCCCGTGTATAGAAACAACCTCGGAACTGTGAATGTCCTGCCATCTCCCACTAAACACTGCTTTATCCAGGAATTTTGAACCACGAATTGCTCGACGGCCATTAAAGACGCGACTTTGTGTTGCTAATTATTTCTACAAATAAAACCGTCCCTTCATAGCTTCTGCCGTAGTGGAAATGAGGGCTTCTCCCAGTTAATTTCACTCTTCAAAAAGTCACTGCCCAGTTATTAAAACGCCTCGGCTTTGTGAAAGAAATGGAGAGACCAGATGAAGAATGACTTCGCAAGGAAATGCACAGCCATATTGCATTTCTACTCGGAGCTAAAATCTTGGTTGGACTTCTAGATGATAGGAAGACACTCTTCTGATTTCTTCAGATACGGCTCAGACATTGTCTTGTACTCCCTGGCTTTTTGTAAACAAATTTCCATTTGCGTAGCACAGTTCTGAAGTCGCGTACAGTCGATTTTCAGTTGTTTTAGAGTCTTCTCTTCACGAGATATTAATTTTTCAAGCATAGATGACGTCATCGATGACGTCATATCACGTGACCACTTCATTTCGATCATATGGTGGCCTCTACACTACCCAAGTTTGGTTCTTTTAGAGTTTTCCCCTCACGAGATATTATTTTTTCAAGCATAGATGACGTCATCGATGACGTCACATCACGTGACCACTTCATTTTGCTCATCTGGTGACCTAGACCACACTTCCCAAGTTTGGTTGTTCTAGAGTCTTCTCTTGACGAGATATTCATTTTTCAAGCATAGATGACGTCATCGGTGACGTCACATCACGTGACCACTTCATTTCGCTCATCTGGTGACCAAGACCACACTGCCCAAGTTTGGTTGTTTTAGAGTCTTCTCTTCACGATATATTCATTTTTCAAGCATAGATGACGTCATCGATGACGTCATATCACGTGACCACTTCATTTCGATCATATGGTGGCCTAGACCACACTACCCAAGTTTGGTTCTTTTAGAGTTTTCCCTTCACGAGATATTATTTTTTCAAGCATAGATGACGTCATCGATGACGTCAAATCACGTGACCACTTCATTTTGCTCATCTGGTGACCTAGACCACACTACCCAAGTTTGGTTGTTCTAGAGTCTTCTCTTGACGAGATATTCATTTTTCAAGCATAGATGACGTCATCGATGACGTCACATCACGTGACCACTTCATTTCGCTCATCTGGTGACCAAGACCACACTACCCAAGTTTGGTTGTTTCAGAGTCTTCTCTTCACGAGATATTCATTTTTCAAGCATAGATGACGTCATCTATGACGTCACATCACGTGACCACTTCATTTCGCTCATCTGGTGACCTAGACCACACTACCCAAGTTTGGTTGTTTTAGAGTCTTCTCTTCACGAGATATTCATTTTTTAAGCATAGATGACGTCATCGATGACGTCACATCACGTGACCGTGCTACAGCACCCCCCTTGTGGCATAGACAAAATATCCCAAGTATGGCTGTCTTAGGATGTTCCCTTGAGGAGATATAATTTTTTCTTTGCATACCACAGCGTTCCCATGTGTACACGGACGACGGACGGACGGACGGCGGACGGACGGCGGACACTATAGGTTTAATACCAGAAAAATAAAGAAAAAATCATATCTCCCGAAGGGAAGCTTCTCTAGAAGCCAAACTTGGACAAACTTTCAAAGACCATCAGAGGAACTCTACACCAAAGTCACGTTCCCTCACGCCATCAATGACGTCATCAAAATGATCCAAAATGCCCGTGACGTTCAAAAATCAACTCGATGGTATACGTTTTTCCCTTAGGTATGGTGCTCCGCTTGCGCGGGCCTTCGGCCCGCGCTGGAGCTCCGCTAATAATACAAGGACATTTAAGTTAACTGTTATATAAACTTCGTCTTTGTCTTCTTCTTCTTCTTCTTCTTGTAACCAATGAAATTAATAATAAAAGTTATTGAGAGCATAACATTGTCTCTTTTTTAGTTAAAACGGTTGCCATTCTCAGAGGGGTCGAGGCTTTCTTCTTGGTACACTAACGGAACGTCTTCGTGGTGTCCCGGATGGTGGTGTGGGTAAACGCTTTGTTTTTGGAGTAGCAGGTGTCTTGGTAGGAGGGGATGGTAAAACCAATTCCCCTGCTTCTTCAATGTCATCATCTTGTTGCTGCTGTTTCATCCTTTTTAGTAAAGATAATGGGCTTTTGTCCTTTACTTGTCTTGTTAATCGGTTGTAACGTTGTAAAATTTGATCGTAACGTCGTACTTTGACATCAGGAGGAAGTGAAGTGTCATTCAAGATGGCTTGCATTTCTCCATCCAGTCGTGCCATTACACGGTATTGGGGTGCCGTTTCCACTTTTTGCTTGGTACGCAGCATGTTTACTAAATAATCAGGAACCATAGCCATACGATGAGCTCCACCACCTTTTGCTGTTGTTGACATGATGACGTCTTGAAAGCAACTGATGTAAATGTCTTGTTTAACAACACTTTATATTTTAGAGATGAGCTTGTTGGCAATTTTCGGTAGAAATATCGATGCCAATCCACCAAGAAGAGCAGGTAATAAAAATCCTCCTCGTTGACGCACCAACATGGCTTTCCGGCTTTTGCTGGAGACTTTCCGATTGGCCAACTTGCGTAACTGTTGCTTGTAGCGTTTCAGTTGTTGTATCCGTGCTGACGACAACGGTACGTTGCCACGCAACAGGTTCATCGCTACTTCACTCAACGTGTTGATTTGTTCAGGAGTAGCATTAGCAATGAGTCGTTGGCGTGTTTTCCCTCTGGTACGATGCAAGAGCCGGAGAAAATCTGCGTTCCTTCTCAGTCGCTGTGACATGATGAACTGATGATGTTCCACATATGACACGGGTATTTATGAACTACGCCGACGTGAAACACGTACCACGGAAGGTGGACGCCCATCCCTGTAAGTGGTAGTCACGGTTTTCGTATCTGTAACGGTTCTTGTTGGTCCTCGTGGTCGTGGTCGTCTTCCTCTTCCGGGTCGTCCACGATGAGTGCTGCTACCCCCACTACTACTACTACCACCACCACCACCACCAGCGGCACCACGTCGTCTTCCGCTACTTGTGCTTCCACGTCTACTACTGCCACTACTACGTCTACTAGTTCCACCACTTCGTCTACTACTTCCGCCACTTCGTCTACTACTTCCACTTCTTCCACCAGAAGCAGCTGGACTTGGAGTAGTACTAAAGAGACGTCTTCTAGCACTGCTAGCAGCACTACCACTTCGTCTTGGAGTACTACCAATTGGTGAGATTAGAGGTGGTGGAGTGGATATGGCATCAATAGCATTTTGTCTTCGTTTAGCAGCAGCAGCAGTGGCACGTTGAGCATCTCGTCTTACAGCACTCATCAATCGTTGGAATCGAGAACCAGCTAAAGGACTTGTTGAATTTGGAGTACTACTACTACTTCTTCGGCTGCTACCGCTGCTACCACTCAAAGCAGATAAGGCAGCAGGTGTTGGAGAACGATAGCTTGCAGGTGGTGATTTTCTTCCAATGGGGCGTTGGCCTCGTGGTGTTCCACCAACAACGCTAACAGTTCCACGTCCTCGATTGGCTCGTGCACTTGCTGTAGGACGTGCACGACCACGACCAGCAGGCGTTGTTAAAAGTCTTTCATCCCATGCAGCTAAAGCACGTTGTCGTGCATTAGCACCACCTCGAACTCTTGCCATGATGAATGGTTGTACCCAAATGACGTGATTCTGGATCGTCTCCTTCTTTTTATTGCTTTCCTTCAGTGTAGACGTACATGGGAAATTCTTTAGGAAGAATATGAGATCGTAAACGACATTGTTCTGGTGTCATTGGATGAAAATCCAACATGAGGTAACCATGAGGTTCTTCGGTGGCTTGATGAAAGGCATCCATCACGTAAGGAACACGTCCAGGAAACGCTTGTTGGGCTAACATCTGTACGCCTAAACGATCTCTTGGATTCTTGAACAACACGATGTAATGCGTGTTGAGTGAAATGGTACGTGCGTGCTTATTGGGTGGAAACAAGTTCTGTGTTAAAAACAACGTGGTGATGTTGTGATGATGGGATTCCTGTGTAAACACGCGTACCACACGATCCATTTGATCCATTAAATCGTCCATCACCAAGAGGCCTGGAGTATCGTGAGGACCAAACAAGTCGGTGACGTTGTCTGGGAGTCCTTGATGGAAGGTGACACCCAGGTTCCGTTGAATAGACGTAAACAACGGTTGCCATTCGCCATAACAATACACAATTTTTCGAAATTGTTTGTTGAACGCAAGAGCGACTTGTTGAAGCAATTGGTGTGTAAACGTGGTTTTACCCGATTGACTTGGGCCCACCACCAAAATGCTGCATGGACAACGAAAACGACGATCGTCCATGCTGACGTCTAGATTCCATATGAGCCTTTGCCTTAACTTACACCTTATTATATACTCAACAACAACAACATTTGGTGATGAAACATCATTTTTATTATAACTTTAACATGTGTAACAAAGAGCGCTGAACAAGAGCGCATTGACGACTACGCTTAGGATTACAAGGTACTTGTCGTCGTTGTAAAAATCGATCACGCACAAAGGTGCGAACATTCTGATCGTTCCATTGTAAATTTGGTGTAAACATAGCAGCTACTGTTCCATGACGTTTGCCACGTACACGGTTCCACAAGAAGAACAAACAATGTTGTCCACATACGTCAGAGTCCATGGCTTGAATCCTACGAGTGTTGTGCACGAGGTGTGGACGTAACTTGCAAAAGTTCGTAATCGCTTGACCATACACTTGTGGAGGAAATCCAAAACTGTCCCAGAATTCACACGTCTCGGGTGTAAAGTACACGGCTAACCAATGAGATCCTGGACGATCGCTTGGATCCACGTTCATGATGTAGGCTTGATTGGGAAATGGGACTTTGGTCGGTAGCAAATCAGATGGAAACACGCCACCAAACACTGGATTTAACTTGGGATCGTTGTGTACTAGCAGTTCTAACTGATCCGTGTTCATCCTTGGATGTCGTAAATCACTTGACCTAATTGGTCCACTTCGATGGTGTTGTTGAACTCGCCGTAGACGACAATGGTGTTCACCTGCGCGGTGGCATCCCCAAATGTCAGGTACAGGTCAACGTTGCCTTTATATTGAGGTTGGAAGTACCCTGACGAGGCATTGCCTGCTGGTGTAAAGTCGTAGGCAAACAATGAATAACCAGCCTTGAACTCGTCGAACGTAAGGTTGAGTCCTTGTCCGCGGTAGGAACCACACACGTTATCGAACAACATGTGGTACAAATCTATATCCTTGTCATCAACGGTAGACAGTGTTCCATAGGGGGTCTCTTGTCCATCCACGGTTACTTTGATGGTAGACAAAGCAAACATTTGGAAATTGAATGGATTCTTCCCTTTGTTACCATTGTAGGCAGCATTCTCGACCATCCCTAAAATCATACGTTTAGGAACCAATCCTTGGAACAAGTCTCCTTCATAATGGGACAAGGATCCAGTACCAATTTGCCGGGTCTTCACGATGGCTGACGTCACAGGGTACTTGGCTGTACGTGCATTCGATCCTGTCATGAGTTCACGTTGGTTTAACTTGACGCTAGGGGCTGGAGTCACGTGATACATGCGTAGGATAAAATCCTCGATGACGATCTTTTCGGTACCATGTTCCGACATCAGACAGAAGGCTGGATCATGCATATCAAACTTGATTTTCATCTCGGTGTTGTCCAGAAGGTAACGTCCTGAGTGAAAGAGATCACAAAACAAGGGGCCTTCCATGCAGAATTTTTCGCCTGCTTTAGTACGAGCTGCACGTGCCTTGAGTCCAGGATTCAAATTAGCGCCTGTAGCTGCATGATTAAATTGTTCCATGGATCCACTGTCTTTTTTCCACATGGCACATTCCAGATACGATTCTTGAGCTTCTTTAGGGTAATTCAACAACGTCTCGATGAAGGCACGGTACGCATACGTGTCGGTTTGCAAGGTGACGGCTTGATCGTTCAATTTCACAGTCACTTGTTGGATCATCGAATGAAGAAAGTTGTTGACAGGTCCCACTTTATCGCCTGCTACAACTTTATCACCATTAGCTTTGGTGAGCTTGGCCACGACACGGAAATGAGTCTTTTTCAAATCAATCATTGTAGGACCCCTACGAATGATGAACTGATAGTACTTGTCCCCTTTGTCCGTGGGTGTATACTCAACGTATCGTCCTGATGTCACAGCTACATCTGTTGGTGGTACCGTAAACAAGTCCATGCCTGGATTGGCAGCAGCAAGTGAAGCAGTATGAACACTCATGTTGACGATGAGGAGCTCTTGACAGTAGTTGAGGTGATGTCCAACTGATTAGAAGGCATGAATGTCCAAGTCTTTTATAACTGTTTTCAATCAAAAATGTCCTTGGTATGACGACGACGACGTTTAGCCATGGCAGGCTTAGGTTGACGACGACGACGACGTTTTAGACGAGCACCACCCACTTGTGGTATACCTCGTGTAGCGATTTCCGCTTGTTTACGAATACCTTTTGTAGCGAGTTCCCAACCAGGCATGTTAGGAACAAAGTCTCTTCCCACCGAACGTAATACACCACCGACACCACCTACACCAAATCCCATTTGTACAGGCACAGGGTACCCATGAAAAACTCCGTTTCCTTTTTGTAGATGACGTGGAAAATAGGTAAAGGGTCCTTTTCCTGTTTGTGATTTAGACGGTAGAGCAGCAAGAGCACCACGAGCCATATTCAGCATATCGTTGTACCACACCATATCTTCTTCTTCTTCTAGGCAAATCGCACACGACGCAAGTGTAGTGTTACCTGTACGGCGCCTGCTTGAAATGGCACGGTTTCGCCTGTGTCGTCGGTTATATGGATACGGATCTTGTTGATGATTTGAGTACGTAGTGGCAAGTAGTAGGGATTGAGAAAGTTTCGTTCCACAGGGAATCCAGGTTCTCCTTCAGGAACAAAGGTACGTAATAAATTGTTGGCATCACTTCCCATCACAATATGCGAGTCCACAACGTTAGTGTACACGTAAAAGCTTTGGAACGGATGTACATCTGCTCGTTCACGTACGCTGGAGGTGAAGGTCTGTAGTCCGCTAGCATTCTTTTTGTCGGCTACAAATATATACCATTCTCCTACGGTTTCATCAGTTACCCCAAAGAGACGAGCAATACCATGGGGTTTCCCGAGTTCAAGTTCAGTGATTGAACCAACTGTATCGAATCCCAAAGCCATTGCTAATCGTGGCCGTAGTAGTAGCATCATTTCATTGGTTAACTTGATCGTGGTCATGTTCTCTTTATAATTGTATTTGAACTCAATCTTATTGTGATTGGTTTCGTGTGGCCGTAATTTACGTTGTAGCTCATGCTTGATAAATTTGTTAGTAACTCTCTTCATGCCTTTCACAATATCTTCCAGCTTAGTGTACTTTCCTTTGGGTAACGTGTACTTTGTCCATATTTCGTTAGGGTTTACCACGTGAGTGGAAAGAACCCATATGTCAAGATCTTCTTTTTGCAGCAAACTCCACGAATGGGGGTAGATGATGTTGGTAACCGCCATTTCCCATGATCCTTCGCGCAAATCGATAGGATATTTGGTTCGTATGGTAAAATCGCCTGCTTTGTTGTCGGGAAGGGCATCTTCGATAGCATTGCTTGACAGCGTAATCACTTGGTCCGATCGAGTAGACATCCTGAGGCAACTGATGTCTTTGATGGTATATCACACGATTTTATGCACTTGACTTGCTAGGATCCAACTGTCGTACTTGTCAGGCCAGCCACGCCAATGGACCAAATACTCTTCTTGACGTCCTTTCCCACGGCTCTTGACAATTTTGTCGATACGAAAGACATCTTTTTGTTCATCCATGCTGACTTTTTGCAATTCTTGTTCGTAAAATTGTCCTTCCAACAACGAACCGTCGTATTCGCGTAGTCGATACGCATAGGGATCCCGGGCCGTCATCCGATAGGCAATCGTAAACACTTCTTCCGTCCAGTTGGGTAAATACCCTTTTGCAAACACGTGTTTGACTTTACTTATACGTACTAAATCTCCCACTTGAAATTTAGGTTTTAGCTTCTTCTTCTTCTGAGCCTTCTTCTGGTACAAGGTTTGCCATACGTCTTGAGCATTGGCTAACGTGACGTCAGCAGGGGCACGACGAATGCTTCGATGATACGAATGATTGTAATTGTGCATGAGTTGTGGAAGCACGTCAATGTAACGTACTGTCTCTTTGTAGGTGAACCATCGCCACATCCATGTTTTTAACGTACGATTAAATCGTTCGACGACGGAGGCTTTGGTTTCGCTCTTGGTGGTAAAGTGATGGATGTTCTCCGATTTGAGAAACGCTTGAAAGTTTCGATTTAAGAACTCGGACCCATCATCCGTCTGCAATTTCTCAGGCACGCGACCTTCCTTGAATATTTTCTGAAACGCCTTGATCAAACTGTGTCCCGTCTTGTTCTTCAAGGGTACTGCCCATGCGTACTTGCTTAACACGTCAATGACGGTTAAAATGTAGTTGTAGCCATTATTTTTGGTTCTGTACGCTTGCATGTCACACAAATCCGCTTGCCATTGTTCGTCGATACCTTGGACGACCACACGATTGCGTGGAAAACGACGACGGTACGGTTTATGGAGTGTATATGACGGTTGAGACCGTATCCAAGCTAAGACTGTGTTCTTTTTTATGCCTTTTGAGCGCATAGCCCTTGCCAGTTTGGCAACACCGCCCAAAGCAGCAACATTGTTTGGATCGTAATAGGCTTGCTGGAGTAGACGTTCGATATTCTTCTTCTTCTTCTGTGCTACGGTCTGCTTGGGTTTCCTGGGTGCCATCGACTACCACAATACGACCACCACAACACGCTAGCATACAACGTATACGTTTCAATAAGTTACGACACGTTATAGTCCAGTCAATCTGTGGTTCAAGATCGAACTAATTGCAACAAAATTTATTTTACCCGCATTTGACAGTTTGAGGTGACCTTAGTAACATACTGAAAATTCCAGAAAATTCCATTGGTGGAACATCAGGAAAATCCGACTTAAAGATTTTGAGTATTTACCACAGGGTACCCGAGTCTAGAAAAATTACAAACTGCGATATTACTTTAAATAACCGAGATAGAAATACGATTTGGAGTGGATAATGTCAGTTATTTAAGTGCTTTTGCTAAAAATCGGTTGAAAACCCATGAAAATGTTGTGTAAAATGGGTTTTTCTAGCAATCCTTGTCACAGGGTGCCCAAGCTGGAAAAAGATATGCAGTTTTTTTCTTTGTTTTTCTCCTTCTCTTTCATTCCTATCAAAGCAAAGAAAAACGAAATGTTTCGCTACTGAATTTGAGATTATTTTGTTATCACAATGTTGCACTCATAATACTGATTCGAATCGAAAGCCTTAAAAATAAGCAAGGCAATATTTTACTAATATCTCTTCTTTTATTAGACAAATCCATGGTGATGACAATCACCGTTTTATATCCTTGTGTCTCGCTACACTCTATCTTCCTCCTCTCTGTCTGTGAAGTCTGGCTGAGGAGAGTTGATGCAGCTCACCCCTTTACACGCCCCACAAGCAGCAGAGCAGTCTAAGCCATTTTTTCGGCAGGTGCATCTTTGCGTACTGCAGTCGGTTTTGCAGTTGCAGCGAATGATCTCGAGTAGTGATGCATGGGCAGCAGGCAAGTTGGTGCGTATCGGCGATAGATTTCCACCCTTCATCTCCCATCCCCATTCTTCTGGAGGTAGATCATATCCTTTCCATTGCTGCACCTGATGGTAGACTCTTAAGCTGTGAAAGCGTGTAGCAGCAGAAGTTGGCGGAAGGCTTTCTGGTTGGACAACGGTATTCCCAGTAGCGACCTTTAGACAATAACGAGAATACCGCAAAGAGTCGAGGGAATCTGTAGCTCTTCCATTGAACACAGACACTAAAGCTTTCTCGCCCGCGGCCATCACCTCATCCATTGTTGCAGATGTTTTGTCGAAGACACTTGCTTGATTACGAAAGTGCTCATCGGTCTTGAGCTTCCTGAGTGCAACTGGTTTACCGATTCCATGGATCCGAGAGGTGGTATCACAACCGAGAAGCGCATGTGCATATCAGATATGAGCGCAAACACCTAGTCCGAGTGCTGACTTTGTCTTCTTGATGTTCCACACCCTGCGATTCTTTGATCGCTGCTTTGGCTCAGGGATAAAGAAAAGGTCGCTGTCACCCATCTGCCCATGGTAAAGCAGTAGCACAAGTAGGTCGGTATCGTCACCCACAACAACAGTGGCCTGAGTCCGTGCTACTTGTACAGCGGTCTGAACAATCAAAAGGTCAGCGTCACCAGAAGCTTGGACAACGGTGCAACCGGCAAGCCTCAGCTTATCTGCAAGGAGATTTATAAATCTCTGTTTGTTTTCTTGGTTTGACAAGAAGTCTTTTTTCTTTAGGGAAATAAGCATACCGGAGTCGAAAACCACGGTTGGCGCACTGTTAGGGGCTCTTCTCTGGTGTGTACACCCCTTAGTCGATGGACCAAGATAACCGTCGAAGACGACTGTGGCGTCCCCATACCGCCCCTGTACGTACTGAACGTACATTGAACAAACGGCATCATATGTCACGCCATGCGGCCATGTGACCCGATGAATAAGCGCGCCCCCATCTACAACATAGTGCAGATCTCCTACAGGGCGTGCCGTCTGATTGCTTTCCGTTTGAGCCCATATGGCATCAGCTAACACAGACTTGTTCGCTTGCCTAGGAAGAAGAGAGCTGTCAAACAAAGCGCTGGGATAGCTGGACATCTCGTACTTGAACAGTGCCCCTGGATTCTCATATTGGCCACTGGTAGCCACAATGCTTAGCCTCTGGAAGAGTAGTTGCGGGTCTATTTGTATATTTCCGTCGCTGAATGGAACTGCTGTTCTGGAGGCAAGGGTCAGTGCTTGGTGCTTCTTCTGGAAAGAAAAATCATCAACTTTCTTTCCACGCATTGACTGGACAATCTTCTCACCCACTTCTTTGGCCTTGTCACAGTTGACACTCTCTTCAGCCACAACTCCGTTTGCGATGTTTCTCAAAGACTTGTCAGTGCTAAACGGGCTTCTTAGGGACAGGTACTCGAGGATCTTTAATGTATCATTATAATCTCGCTCCTTCATTGCCTTCGATGCGTCTTTGTTCTGTCCATATGTACTGTTATGCTGCTCACTCGTACTGTAGTCTGTTCCAGTGAGGCTCTGCATGGCATTATTCACATCAGCACAGGCAGGCATGGACATTACCCACACCAAACGCTGCGTCTCGGTCATGCCTCGTCCCCTGGTCAGCCCACCTGTCGTCTTAACGCTCCTCATTAAGACCTAAAAAGTGCAGTGAAAGAAAATGGTGACCAAAGGAGTACCGGCGTTCAGGGTTAGAATTTGTGATACTTTTTGAGATTACAGAATGCACCCTTAGTTTCTATTATAATTATTGCCTGCGCATTACTAAAGTATTTCATTATAACATTACCTGTTCAATGACCAAGTCTGTAGATAACCCAGCCCATACGCGATCACTCCGTCGTACGACATGTAAGCCATCAATAAAGCTCTTGTAGACATCCGGATGTGTACTTTCTAGAGCTTGCATATGTTGAAGATAGAGATATGCTGACTTGGCATATAGATTATGACCTGCAGCAGCGAAATAAGGCAACATATCGTACACAGCCTGTAGGTGGAGTTTCCAGTCTCCTGTTCGTTCCCCCGTGACAAACTTTCTAAGGATATCTAACATCTTCATATACTCGAGCCACAAAACAGCAGTTCTGTGTTCCTCTAAAGACCCTTTCTTCTCTTCGATTTTCTTAGCTACACAGTCAAGAGCTACAGAAGAGCTCACCTGTTGTGCCATTTGTGGGTTTTCCATGACTTCACCATACAGAACTTTAACCAGTTCAAGGTCAGTGTCTGAAGCCGGGCCTAGAGCACGTTCCCCATTTAAGCTATGATCCACATCCACAGTCTCTTGCATGTCGTTTTCATTTGCTGGATTCTGGCTTGTGATGTTCAAAGGTAAAGATAGATCAAAGGTATTACACACAAGCAATGCCCAGAGTGCAGCGTCAACAAGAAAGTGACCTCTGACTGCTCGAGCTACAGCCTTTCCAGTCAGCATATGACTGACAGCGTTTTTGGCATACACGAGTTCTAAAAGATCTTCTATTCCTGATCCTGCCATTAAATGGCCTATACACCCAAGAAAGCTCATTTCCGTGTGCAGTCCTCCTAATCGTAGGACTATGCACTTCAATTTACTTCCTTGGGGCTCGTCTTGAATTAATGTGAGGGCCTTCCACCATAACGGCTGATCAAACGTAACAATCGGCGTTACGTCATATCGACTGGCTTGCTCGGCAATAAAGGTAAGCGTGGAGTTGATACATGTCAAGTTACCGGGGTCCATATCGATCATGGGAAGGAAAACTATTGAAGACTTCCCGGGATGGGCCCCCAGGCACATGTTCTGCATCATACCTGACCAACCTGGTCGGGGGGATCGCAAAAGTGGTAAGGTAAGTTTCCAAAGAAGGTCCAAGTTTGCGGTCTGACTGTTCACTTTCAAGTTTTGCAAATCTTTATAAACTAATTGCCGTGCATCTTCCCGTGGCCCATTGTAGTGGCAAATAGGTATACGCCCAGTCTGAGCTATTTGAGTAGCTGTAACCTCTCTTCTTGGGATGACTTCGGTTGATTTTGTGCCTGGGGTAACGGTAGCGATGATTCCCATTCCGTGAAAAGTTCCGGTCCCGTCTAGAGTTCGAGAGTTGTGGTCAACATTATCTGCAGAAAACTGCATAAATCGGCCTGGTATCCATCCCGGAATCTCCGTCCCTTGAGCAACGGCTGCACTTCGTTGGTATTTCTGTACAGTGCTATAAGAAGCACAGAATCCATGAGCGTTTAGTGAATCGCTTAAAAATCTCGAAGCGAAATGGTGGTGCATTTGCACGCCAAGCCCGAGCTGCAGTGGTGCAATAATCGCTCTTGGCCGTGCAGCCTGCACTATTGCTTGACCAATTGAAGCAAGCTTTAAATTCACATCTTTTCCAGCAAACACGATCCTTAAAAATGTCTGTAACAGACCTGGCACAAATTCTAAGCCGATGTCCACATAAGACATGTCAGCACTTGCTGGGTAGTGTTCGTCAGTGGATTCCTTACTTAGGATTTCACTTTTGATCAATCTGGCAGCCGTCTCGATGATTCTTGATTCTTCTTCCTGGACATCCTCGGTTTTCGGCTCAAGATGAAATTCGTGTAGTATTGATGCCACCGTTTTCCTCAGCGTAACTACGTTGGGCTTCTTTTTAATTGTACTTATCACGATCTCATCGCCAAAGCTTTCCTCGAGCTTTTTCTTTAAATAGGCAACACTATAAGGCTCCTCTTGAGTGCCTTCAAGGTATTCTTCCATTTTACCCTTGAGATCTTTAAGTGTCAGCTGGTCTTCTTCGTTATCTCGCAAGTATTGAACGACTTTTTCGAAAGCCGAGCCCCTTACTGTGTCAACTGGCCGTCCTTGAACTTTTAATCGTTTTGCACCATCGTTCGTATCGCTGCTGTATTGCACAGGAATATCCTTCCCGGTCCGGAAATTGCTGCTACACTGGTGGTGATAAACAGCGTCAGATGCATGCAGATCTCTCAGGTATTCTAGTCTACCAAGTACAACTTGGGACCAAGGATCAGTCCTTTCTTTACATATCATCAATATAGTATCTTGAAACTCCATTGTTCGCACTGGAATGACATCATACCCCTTCTTTTTGCCACTATGTTTAGCAGGCTGTCCACAGAATATACACTGATCGCTAGCATTAAATCTGAGAGAAGTTGAGCGACGTTGGACTGCAGTAGAAGAATCTTTGCCACAAAAAGGCGTTCCATCTTGTTTATAGCTCTTGGGTCTGATCAGATCTAGGCGGCATTTCTTATGCACTTTACGACCAGACTGAGCACCAATCGAACTGTCTACCTCGTTGATTTTATCACAGCCCTTTTGGGTAAGTACTGAAAACTCAGAACTCCCATCGTCTAAGTCAGCTTGTCCACAGATACAACAGTTTTCCATACCAATTGCATAGTAATTACAACTATATAAAGTTAGCAAAAAAAAAATGAGGTTACAACGATATTCGAAAATAGGTTGATAAAAGCTCAAAAAGTTAAAAAAAACATAGCTAAAATAGCCTTGAACTTACCTGATAATACAACATCCTCTTTGAAGTAGAAAAACGAGGGTAAAAACCAACTTTTTCACGCAAAATGAGCCGCAGAACTTACATACAACGTAGAGCTGACGAAGCGAGAAAATTTCTAGCAGGCGTTCCTCGCTCAGCCGAGAAGTCCCGGAAAGTCGCTTTTTGATGTTTTCACGCATAAAACAATAGACCTTTATAAGAAATTATTATGATTTCCACTTCAATTGATTGGAAACACACTTTTCGACCTCTTTAAATGAAAAAGAGGCTATAAGCCTACACACAAAAGAGACAAACATGATTTGGCTGTATTTGGGAGACCTGTGGTACACAAAATACCCTTTTAGCCTCTAAAATAGCATACATTTGCAACAAACATTAATGTTTCTTGTTTACTTGTGATAACGTCACTAAAACGAAACTAGCTAGCCACGCTTAAATCCTGGAATATCTTAGATCTCGTTAATTCGCGCTTTGGCAAGGCGTGGGTACCCTGTGGTGGAACCGAGCAAATTTCAAAGCTAATTTTCACCATGTTCCACGAAGCGAATTTTATGGAATTTTCAGTATGTTGTTTACATAGCTATTCTTAACACTAGAACAGTGGAAAACATTTTGTTGCAATTTGTTTGATCTTCCCCTATAAAATCTCACAGATTGCCTGGACTATTAGTATGGGACGGTCTTTAAAACATACCATCCTTAGCGGTGTTCAACACCAAATGATCAGTCCAATGCTGGGTCATCCCCCCTTTTTAGACAAAAATCACACTATTTGGGTTTTATAAGTTCTTTATTACATAACTTTATATATACACTGCTTATCAAAAGTGTTAAAGTCCATACCCATAAGGGTACACGTTTGTTGTACACGAAGCTTAACAAAGTTCAAAGTCCATAATATCCATAAGGGTAAGTGTACATGCCACGTCGTACACGTTTGTTGTACACAACCTTGAAGGACTTGGTTTCTGATACGGTATGCAACGTACGGGTCGTCACATTGCGTCGAATGGTGTGGGGATTGGTCACTTGACGCACAGGGTTCCCATGACCCTCCAACAATTCCACCATGCTATCCAAATTCACTGTTTCTGTGGTGCGTAGATTCATGCGTAGTCCTTTGACTTTGCACACGGTCTTCCCTAAGTTGGTCTTGTACCCATAACTCTTGGGTCCTGTGGCCACATAGTGCACGATGTGTTCTTCTGGATCGAGTTCGCTGGTCAGTTCTCCCAAGTAATCGCCAAGTGGTGGTTTCCATTGACCAGGACGCCACGTAAAGATGACACTGTCTGTGTCGTGGTACAAACATCGGACCCCCAAACCATCCATGACGTCATACAACTTGAGACGTGCATACGCTGTGGTGTAAGGAGCAAAGACAACGTTGGTGTGTGCTTTTGTCTTCAGAAACTTCTCTGCCATCTTGTAGTGAATCTGGACCGTATCGTCATTCACGATCAACACATCACTCACTTCGATGCTGTCGTCTGTCATCAGATCGAAGTACTTTTCTGGACTTTCCACGTACTCGGTACGTCTCCGATTCGATTGCTCGCCAAATTTCCCCCACATGCAATTCAGGAACATTTTGGCGACAGAGCGGAGACCTGGATTCTTCTCGATACGTTCACGATCCAATCGAATGCCTTGATGTTCTTCATACTGTTCCACGTACCGGACCTTGTCTTCTTCCGTCTCGCACCAACTTGGCCATCCTGAAGCTTCTTGCTTGTACTTGAGAAACGTCTTGATGTACTCTTCGAACAAGCGTTCCCATTGAGCCCAGTGCCACACCTCATACACTTTCATCACTTTATACCCTTTCTCCAGAGCTTTGAACAGTTCCACGTGCGTCCACGTGCCGGTAAAAGCGCGTTCTTCCTCAGTGTGCGTGCATGGATGATCTTGGTTCTCTTCTTGAGCACAGGTGTAACACAAGGGAAACATCAGCTTGCCGTTGATGCGTACGGGAAGCACTGGGAAGTAAACATCCTTGGGTGGAAGGACACGTACTTTCATCAATCCGCGATACAGGTGCAGGTCTTGTTGGATCTCGTCGTTCACCAGAACTTCTGGATGTCCCACAGGGTACTCACACGTGACATTCACGTACGGATACAACGACGTGATATCGTAATAGTGGAGTTGCTCGTCATCCTTGGCTTCGCATCGTAAACGGATTGCATTGGTACGTCCACCAAAGAAACTCTCTCGGGGTTCCAAGGGCTTGCACTTCTCCACGTCACCGACCATCGCTTGTATCCTAGGGGTTGCTGTCAGTTCACGATCAAACTCACATTCCCACACTTCCACGAGGTGGTAACCAGCCCGAGTAATAAAGGTGCGCACGTTGCACGTGTCATGGTAGAGATCACCCATAGTAGTGCCAGAGAAAGGATTCCTCGTGTCCTTCGTGTAGCACTTGGGACATCCGTGATAGAGACATCCATGGTATTGGTACACGGTATGAGTACTCTCTGCATACCCGTCGACCTTGTACCATCCCACCTTGAATTCCCCTTCGCTCGTACCAGCGTGACGAATATACACTCCATCAGTGATGTGCCTGTACTCGAGCCACTGCAATGCTTTGAGCGAGTGCACGTCGCGTCCACGGTATCCTTGAGCAGGAATCACAGCAACGGTGTTGGCCTTGAGAAATTTGGTGCGCAAAATAAGACTGCACAACTATGCAATGGTGACCGACGTGTGAAACGGATGGACGTCACCCGTTGCCATGGTAAGCTTGTCAAAGGCCAACACAGCTTTCTTCAACACTTCAACGTCTTGATGACAATAAGACGCCAGTTCTGCTTGGAAATTGAACACGGCACCACGTGCGACTTCGTTCTCGTACCACGTGCGTAACGCATCAGCATCTTTCTTCGTCATGTTTTCAATGCCATAATACTTGAGATCAGGCATAGGTCCCACGTACGTTTGGTTCTCTGGGGTGTTGAAGAAATGTGGAAAGTCGCCTTTTCGAACCTCTTGATCAAATCCCATAGCTTTGGGAAGTTGACGCAATGCCATCTGGAGATAATTCAACGTGCACTTCATACTGATCTTGAGATCGGGGAGTCCGAGCATCATGATCTTTCCTCCATTAAAAATAACAGTAGGCCTTAATGCATTCTTGAACAAGTACTCCAAGATAGGATAGGAATCGTACCCTTTAAAGTTGTGTGCCAAACACGTGTATCCTGCATTGCTTCCACCAAACAACCATTGACAAAACTCGTCCAGAGCTTGTTCCCCTTGGAAATCACGTTTACGCAAGCCGCACGTGTCACAAGTAGGATGTGAGTCTAAGGGTAGATCACGACAGTCCTCACACAGTTTCTGGACACCCACAAAATTGACCCGATGTTGCGTACCCATGGGTTGAGCCTCAAAATCAAAGATGATGAGCCGCAGTTGATCCTCCTCCTCCTCGTTCTTCTTCTTCCGTCCTGTCACTGCTGCTGCTCCTACGGGAACATAACATAAGTGATCCTTGTCGACCATCTTTTTGCAGACGTGACACACGTATTCACCACACTTGTGAGGCTTGCCTTCCCGTCTCTTGTCTAAGACATCAAACCTCGTAAGACATTCTTCACACTTGTGTATCTTCTGGCACTGCGACCATTCCTTTTGATTATTCGCGGGACCATGCTTTTTCACGCGACGATGGTTGTCAAAACATTGCTGGGTACGGAAGTAACGGTTACAGTCGGCACAATGTTGCCAGTTCCATCGTATGGCATCATCATCATCGACACTCTGAGGAGAACAGTTCTTTTCACCACAAGCACTACATAGGATATTGCATTTGTGCTTGCCTTGATCTGAGTGGCCCTTGTTACATTTGATACAGAAGTAGCTTTTACCCAGGATGCCATTCATTTTAGTGATGAAATGGTAATGGGTTCCTTCAAGGCACAAGTACAAATGATATTTAGGCTCCTCCTCCAAAGTACCTTGCCAAATATACCATACATATGTTCTCTGGACACGAGGTAGAGCTTGAACCCTTGTGGAGCCAAATACGTTTGGAACTTTTTCAGTTCTTCAATACCGCACTCTCCTTCAGGGACGCCAGCTTGTTGGTGCAACTCTTTAGCTCTTTTACGTTGAGTACCATTCTCCTTGTTTCCTGCCTGCTGTTTATACATGTTAATATAATCCCGTTTTGTTCCGGTATGGTAAGCGATTCCAATCGCGATCGCACGTGCAGCACAAAGATTATCCTGATTACGTACTCGAACTATAGATCTCTTCATCTTTGCCCATGTCTCCGCATCCGCACAATCCAAGGTCCTCTTATTCTTCTTAGAGTGCTTCTTCTTCTTCTTCTCACCAGCCGGGACATCATCGTCATCATCATTATCGTCATCAGTAGTATAGTAATCATCATCATCATCATATCCACCATGACCACCACGGGGTGTACGTGCTCGTATCACGTGCAACTGAAACTGTCCATTGAGAACAAATTCCTCGTTAGATTGCACAATGGTTTCAATCTGTCCCATAATCCTTTGCGGTGTCAACTGTTCCCGTAGCATAAACGGTAACGATATGGGATTCTTCAGAGCTGGAGCATTCAACGTCACGCGAGCAAAGTCCTTGTTAGGTACACCTTTGAGCGTTTCTTCTAACACACTGTCAAGAACACGCTCCACATCTTGCATGGCTTCTTGGACAGTTGACCGTAGAGGAAGATTGATGTTTAAATCATAATCTGAACAATCGGTTTTCATCTTACGCGAATGACGAGTGTGGACTTCATTCAATTGGTACGAAATACCATCCTCCTCCTCTTCCTCCTCCTCCTCCTCTTGCTCATCATGGGTGCGTTTGACACCTCTTCCAATTTGATTGTCAACATCTTGTGGTGACGGCGGTGGTGGTGGTGACGGTATTGGCTGTGATGGTGGTGGTGATGGCAGTGGTTGATTGTCAACATCTTGGGGTGGCGACGGTGGTGGTGATGGCCCAGGTGTTTGTGGTCTATGAGCCGTCATATCCGAATACTGCTGGTATAGCTCTTCAAAACTTTTTGTCATATCAACATCATCTTGCATCATCCACGCGATAAAATCATCAACAAATCCTTCCTCTACTACTTCCACTTGTGGTGACGACGGCTGTGGTGGTTGGTCATTCAAATGCCGCTCAAAGAGCTCTTCAACACTTTGTGCCATATCGACGTCACCATCCTCTTGTAGAATCCAATCGAGGAACTCATTAGTAGGATGCTCTGGTGACGGTGATGGTGGTGGTGGTGGTGGTGGTGATTGATCAATGAATTCTCCCAACTCAAATTGTTCCATCCAAGTAGGTTGTAGTTCCTCGATCAAATCATACAACTCTCTCTGTTCTCCTTCTAACAAATCTCCCAGAGATGTTTCTTGTTGTTGTTCTTCTCTCACCGCCATTACTTCTTCTTCTTCTTCTTCTTCCATCATTTTCTTCAATATTCGAAGTGCATCTTCTACATCATCCTCTTCACTTGATCCCAACATCTTTCTTCTTCTTCCTATCACGACGAGCAGATGACGACTGTGATCTCAAACTGAGCTCACGCCTTTTATAATAGTGGGATGACGTCATCGGATCGAAATCCCTGTAATTTGATTGGTGCGTTAAGCACGCATTCTGATTGGCTGAAATCCAAATTCTAGCCTTCTGATTGGTAGATTTCGATCCAAAAACTGACCTTTGGACTCTGATGACCTTCGATGACCTTGATCCTGTTTCCTCGGACGTCCGCATCAAAATACTCAAATGTGATTGGTGGATTTCGATCCGCTGATAAATTGACCTTTGGACTTTGGACCCTGACCTTTGGAACTCGAAATCCCTGTAATTTGATTGGTGCGTTAAACACGCCATCTGATTGGTTGAAACCCAAGTTCTAGCCTTCTGATTGGTGGATTTCGATCCGATGACATCATCCAAAAAAGTATATAAAGGAAAAATTTGACGAATTCAGTTCAGTTCTGGAGCTGACGTCGACACGTGAAGATCATGAGTGACAACAAGGAAGAAGCTTCAGAACTTTGTTGTGTTATTTGTTTAGCAAAACAAGGAGAAGAAGAAAAAGATGGCGACAACAAACTCGAAGTTATGGAATGCTGTCATAAGCAATGTCATCTACGATGCTTGACACAATGGCATCAACGACAACGACATGAAACCACATGCCCTCATTGTAGACGTGTACAGCGCCGAAGAGGAGATCCACCAACTCAACCACCATCACCTCCCTCGTCGCCGTTCGAAGGTAGGAATGCTACAGATGATGAGAATGATGATGATGATGACGGCACCGCTCTATTCCATTCCTCCACGC